>LR738712.1:863784050-863823470 GCA_902687465.1 Secale cereale
CTTCATCATTTGCCAGAAGTAACCGGGGCATGTTGGTACGAAGTTATGCAAAGATGTTCTGGAACGGAGTTCCTGATAGGATAATCCGTCTTTTGTTACGGATTATCTTATCTGGGAATTCGTTCCAAAACAACTTTGGAGAGCTTCGTACCATCATGCTACTGTTACTTTCGCCTAATGATGAAGTATTGGTTTGTTGAATCCTTTGACACTAGACAAAATGTGACATGAGGGGGTCTAGGGTTGTGGATCCCCGAGAAGTCGGGGGGGTCGAGAGGTTGCCTACCTGTGTCAAAGTATTGAAGAATTCCATGACTTCATCATTTGCCAGAAGTAACCGGGGCAAGTTGGTACGAAGTTATGCAAAGATGTTTTGGAACGGAGTTCCTGATAGGATAATCCGTCTTTTGTTACGAATTATCTTATCTAGGACTCCGTTCCAAAACAACTTTGGAGAGCTTCGTACCATCATGCTACTGTTACTTTCGCCTAATGATGAAGTATTGGTTTGTTGAATCCTTTGACACTAGAGAAAATGTGACATGAGGGTGTCTAGGGTTGTGGATCGCCGAGAAGTCGGGGGTCGAGGGGTCGAGAGAGGTTGCCTAGCTAGTGTCAAAGTATTGAAGAATTCCATGACTTCATCATTTTCCAGAAGTAACCGGGGCATTTTGGTACGAAGTTATGCAAAGTTGTTCTGGAACGAAGTCCCTGATAGGATAATCCGTATTTTGTTACGAATTATCTTATCCGGGGACTCCGTTCCAAAACAACTTTGGAGAGCTTCGTACCATCATGCTACTGTTACTTTCGCCTAATGATGAAGTATTGGTTTTGTTGAATCCTTTGACACTAGACAAAATGTGACATGAGGGGGTCTAGGGTTTGTGGATCGCCGAGCAGTCGAGGGTTAAAGCTAGTTCTACGTTTGCCATTAATATATCCATCTGTCATGTTTGAATAATAATTGGCATGTTGTAAATATTTGTAGAAACAATGGACGACAACACCCGAGACCTAGCACAAGAAGCGATGTTGATGGACATAATCGCAGACGGACAAAATGTCGTCTTGTCGTTTCTCAACGACACCGATGAGCATGTCGAAAAAGAGCTGCAGCTGGAAGATCTGGGCTATGATATTGATGGATCCGGTGACCCAATGCACATGGAAGAAGTAGACCGTGAGGACGGCTCCGGTGACCCAATGCCGGTGCAAGAAGGAGACCGTGATGCTGGCTCCGGTGACCGAACCGAGTCCGGCCAGGAGGTATATATGTTAGTTAAGCATGTGCTGACTAGTTAATTGATTCATTCATTAACTCTCGTCTTTGTTCCTTTTTCTAGCCCTCCGGATCGAGCAAATCTTCGGTAAAGAGACGAGGAGCGAAGAAAAAGTTGAGGCCGGATGAAAAGTTTGAGATCTCAGAAATCTCGCGCTCCGGCGAGCCGATTGCACCCATCCGGACAAAGAACGCATTTGTTAATCAGTGCGGGGTTCTGGTTAGGGACAAGATCCCGATCAGCATCCATCAATGGTTAAAGCCGGCTGCAAACGACGCTCAGGTGACTTATGTCACTGATATGCAGAAAGAAGATCTTTGGACTGAGCTGAAGTCAAATTTCGTCCTACCGCGAGAGGTTGATCCGGCGAACCCAGTTAAAGAGGAGTTAATCAAGTCTGCTGCACTTTCGAAGATGGCAGATCAATTCAGGGCATTGAAGAAAAAACTGAATACGTTTGTCAAAGATAAAAAGACTCCAGAATTCGTGGGCATATATGAGAAGATCAAAGATGACTGGCCCGCATTTGTGGCCCATAAGAAGTCGGAAAAGAGTCAGAAGATGTCGGAGACAAACCGGATAAATGCTGCGAAGAAGAAGCATCACCATCGCACGGGGTCGGGCGGCTACCTCGTAGCCCGGCCTAAGTGGACCAAGGCTGAGAATGATCTGCTTCAGAAAGGGATCGAACCAGAGACAATGCACTGGCCAGAACGTTGCCGGACTTGGTTCTTCGGGGCTGGCGGAACCTTGGACCCTGTAATAGGGTGGTGCATTTGGACGGACAAGCAATTGGAAACACCACTCAGGAAGATGCGGCAGTATATCAAAGCAGCGCATGAAGCGACGTTCTTCCCCGACAGAGAGAACGACGAGCTGACAATGGCCCTCGGGAATCCTGAGCACCCTGGACGGACATGAGGCACGCCAGGCTCCCTTCCGTGGCGTGCTGGGTTTCCGGACGCAGGAGGCTACAAATGCCACGACAGGAGGAAGAAAATGGAGCAGACCGAAATCCAGGCGCTGCGGGCCAGAATACAAGCAATAGAGGAACGGGAAGCAAATCGGGAGAAAAGAATTGCCGAAGCTTCCCCCGAAGCTACCCTGCCATCTCAGCGGAGAAGCAGCGTGGCTTCCACCAAGCTGCTTCAGCCAGAGCCTGCCTTGACGGCTACTGCCAGGAATCCTGTGGATGCTATCACGCAGGCACAAAATTGCCACCTTATGGCACAGTGGATGAATCTGAAGGTCAAGGTGTTGGAAATATGCCCTAGAGGCAATAATAAAAGAGTTATTATTATATTTCCTTGTTCATGATAATCGTTTATTATCCATGCTATAATTGTATTGATTGGAAACTCAAATACATGTGTGGATGAATAGACAGACTTTGTGTCCCTAGTGAGCCTCTACAGGACTAGCTCGTTGATCAAAGATGACCACGGTTTCCAGGTCATAGACATGAGTTGTCATTTGATAACGGGATCACATCATTAGGAGAATGATGTGATGGACGAGACCCAAACGTTAACATAGCTTTTGATCGTGTCAGTTATCGCTATAGTTTTCTGCATGTCAAGTATAAAGTTCCTATGACCATGAGATCATGTAACTCACTGACACCGTAGGGGTGCTTTGTGTGTGCCAAACGTCGCAACGTAACTGGGTGACTATAAAGGTACTCTACAGGTATCTCCGAGGGTGTCTGCTGGGTTGACATGGATCGAGACTGGGATTTGTCACTCCGTATGACGGAGAGGTATCTCCGGGCCCACTCGGTAATACGTCATCTCAATGAGCTCAAAGTGACTAAGTGGTTGGTCACGGGATTATGTATTACGGTAACGAGTAAAGAGACTTGCCGGTAACGAGATTGAACTAGGTATAGAGATACCGACGATCGAATCTCGGGCAAGTAACATACCGACGAGACAAAGGGAACTGTATACGGGATTGCCTGAATCCTTGACATCGTGGTTCATCCGATGAGATCATCGAGAAACATGTGGGAACCAATATGGGTATCCAGATCCCGCTATTGGTTATTGACCTGGGAGTGTCTCGGTCATGTCTACATGGTTTCCGAACCCGCAGGGTCTACACACTTAAGGTTCGGTGACGCTAGGGTTGTTAGTGAGAATAGTGCATGGTTACCGAAGGTTGTTCGGAGTCCCGGATGAGATCCCGGACATGACGAGGGTCTCCGGAATGGTCCGGAGACGAAGATTGATATATAGGATGAAAGGTTTCGGAGTCCGGAAGTGTTCCGGGGAGCATCGGGAAATCGGCGGAGTACCGGAAAGAGTTTCGGGGGGGTCCGGAAGTGGTTCTGGGCCTAGTGGGCCACAAGGGGGGACACCACAGCCCTCAGGGGGCTGTGCGCCCCCCCTGGGCCCTCTCTTTGTGCGCCAAGGGAGGTGGGACCCCCTAGGGTGGCCGCACCCCCTTAGCCTTGGGGGGCAAGGCACCTAGGGGGGGAAACCCTAGGGCCTGCCTTGGCCGCCGCCCCTCCCCTTGCCCTGGCCGCCGGCCCCCTAGGGGAAACCCTAGGGCGCCCCCCTCTCCTCCTTCCCCCTATATATAGAGAGGTAGAGGGAGGGCAGCCAACACAAGTCTTTGCCTCGGTGCTGCCCTCCCTCTCCCACAACATCTTCTTCTCCCGCGGTGCTTAGGCGAAGCCCTGCTGGAATTCTTCTACACCATCACCACCACGCCGTCGTGCTGCCGGTTCTCCATCAACCTCTCCTCCACCCCTTGCTGGATCAAGAAGGAGGAGACGTCCCCGAGCCGTACATGTGAAGAACGCGGAGGCACCGTTGCTTCGGTGCTTGGATCTTCAGCGATCTGAATCGCGGCGAGTACGACTCCATCAACCGCGTTCTTAACGCTTCCGCTTAGCGATCTACAAGGGTACGTAGATCCAACTCTCCTCTCGTAGTAGCATCTCCTAGATTGATCTTGGTGAACGTAGGAAAAATTTTTGTTTTCCATGCAACGTTCCACAACACAAGGCGGCTGCTGGCTCTGTTTATCCTTCTGGACCCGACGACACTTTTCACTGCCGGCCGATTCCAGAAGGATATGCTAGGGTGATGGTCGACGAAATAACGGAGGGATTTGAGGAGCTCCAGCTTGACCACCCTACCGGTGAAGGGGAGACTCGGCTGGGTTCTTCACTGAAGACTCCATGCCTATGGCGGAAGGACCTAATCAACATTCTCAACTGGACGCCTCCGCCTCCTCCTCCTCCTCCGGCGAGTCAGGGCACTCCGCCTCCTCCACCGCCTCCTCCTTCGGCGAGTGACCATCAGGGCACTCCGGCTCCTTCTCCGGCGCGTGGCGGCACTCCGCCTCCTTCGCCGCCGGCGCGCCCGAGCAGCCAGCCTGCTCCTCCTTCTCCGCCTAATCAGCAAGGGCGGAAGAGACCTGCCGCCGCTCCGGCTGCTCCTGCTCCGGCGCGTAAGCAAGTAAAAAAGACAGCCGCTTCGTCTGGTCCGGCGACGTCTACCAGTACAGCCAGAGGCGGGAGGCGATGCAGATTCGGTCCTTCTCTCACGCCTCTAGAGAAGTTATCGTACGAGAGGTCCAACGAGGAAAACACGAAGATCGCTCAAGGCGAAGTGAAGGACTTTTTTGAAGGGTTGAAAGCACAGAGACATCCACCTCCGGAGGAGAAGATAGATGCGGTGAAAGCAAAGCGCACTCTTGCTGCCCTGAAGCAACCAGCGAAAAGTAAGCCGAAGGGCAACTATGACCGCATGATTCAAAAGACATTTCAAGATGGCAAGCGGTCGGGAAGTACAAAAAGTGACCAAAGGTTAGCAGAAGGACGAGCTGGGAAACAAATTGCCCAGCTCGGCGAACAAGCGAACCAATCGTGCCCCCCGCTCAAGGTGTCTAGCGACATGGTCGCTAATGATCCGAGGATGGTGCCCGGTTATACCAATCTTGCAGATTACGCGTCCGACAATGTACACTATGATTTCTTGGAAGTGCAGATACAAAGATACGAGTACGGGAAGCCTCTCGTCAAAAATGAAAGATCTCTATCAACGAATATGCAAAGATTGCATGATTGGTACTTGAAAATCTGCAGAGAGTCTGGGGGGAGGGATAACTTGTATTGAGAGTTAAACCGGAGCATGACCTCGTTGGAATTGACCTGTTGCCTGTTCCATTTGAGGAGTTCTATCAGTTTTTCAATCAATTGGCCCTCGATAAAACAACGGTCACCTGCTACTGTCTGTAAGTAGTACTACTTCTGTCATTATATAGCTGATCTTCATTGCATGTATTTATGGTTATCCTCACTATATTATGCAGATTGAAGATCGTCGAATTGAAGAAAAGACAAGTAGGTGATATTGGGTTCGTTAACACATACCTCATAGATGCAACCGAGGTTAAATTGCGTCCCGACGATACCGAGACCAACTTGCTACGATCGTTGGTGGTAAATGAAAACAAAGATATAATACTCTTTCCTTACAACTTCAAGTGAGTGTTACTGTCTTGTGCATATTTGGTTTCCCTTATATATCAGTTAAGGTTATAGTGATGTAATTGATGAGTTCATGCATGCGTGCGCAGCTTCCACTATATTCTCTTAGAGATTAAGCTTGAGAAGGGAGTAGTAACTGTCTTGGACTCTTGACGTAAAGATCCCGAGGAGTATGCGGACATGACTCAAATGCTCGAGAGGTAAGTTAAATCGATCAATATTATCCACCATGCATATCAGCAACTTTATTCATTTCTGATATATATCAAGTAATTGTTTTCTTTGTCTGGCAGGGTTTGGAGAAAATTCACCAAAAAAGCTCCGGGACTGCCGAAGAAGCTAGAATTTAGACACCCGAAAGTAAGTACTATATAGTAGCATGTTCCGCGCATCTCCTATATCTTGATTCAAGCGCTAGTTTCATCAATACCATTTGTTGGCATTCTTGCTTATCAGTTTGATTGACCTCTATTTCTTGTAAAGTGGTTGTGGCAGGAACCCGGGAATAATTACTGTGGATACTACATTTGCGAGTCCATCCGCCACACGACCTGTGAGCGGGGCTACTCTGAAGCACAATTTGAAGTGCATAAGCAATTAATTATAATATTCACAATTTTATAGCATCATTTCATGTATTGACCCCCTACTTCAAATTAGATGTTTCGGATGCGGGATGAACTCCTAACAACAGATCGTCTGCGAGCAATTCAAGAGGAATTGGCGGCATTCCTCCTTGAACACGTGATCGCGCCAGCCGGAGAATACCATGTGGACCATGCGTCCATCCTATAGGAGATTATTTTTGTAAAAGATAATTGTATATATGTACCCGGTAGTGTCGGATAGATATACGAGAACTTGTTGTTCGACCGATCTCTCGGAGAAGGAGAGGTGGTCGATATTACTTTTGTCTGTATGCATATATATATATATATATATATATATATATATATATATATATATATATATATATATATATATATGTTGATTATACGATCTTCTGTTTCCTTCGTTTGCTTAGTAGCTAGCAGCTAGCTAGCTAGCTAGTGTGACTAGTCCTCTCTATATACGTATGTGTTGTATGTGTTGGAAATATGCCCTAGAGGAAATAATAAAAGAGTTATTATTATATTTCCTTGTTCATGATAATCGTTTATTATCCATGCTATAATTGTATTGATTGGAAACTCAAATACATGTGTGGATAAATAGACAAACTTTATGTCCCTAGTGAGCCTCTTCAGGACTAGCTCGTTGATCAAAGATGACCGCGGTTTCCAGGTCATAGACATGAGTTGTCATTTGATAACGGGATCACATCATTAGGAGAATGATGTGATGGACGAGACCCAAACGTTAAACATAGCTTTTGATCTTATCAGTTATCGCTATAGTTTTCTGCATGTCAAGTATAAGTTCCTATGACCATGAGATCATGTAACTCACTGACACCGTAGGAGTGCTTTGTGTGTGCCAAACGTCGCAACGTAACTGGGTGACTATAAAGGTACTCTACAGGTATCTCCGAAGGTGTCTGTTGAGTTGACATGGATCGAGACTGGGATTTGTCACTCCGTGTGACGGAGAGGTATCTCCGGGCCCACTCGGTAATACGTCATCTCAATGAGCTCAAAGTGACTAAGTAGTTAGTCACGGGATTATGTATTACGGTAACGAGTAAAGAGACTTGCCGGTAACGAGATTGAACTAGGTATAGAGATACCGACGATCGAATCTCGGGCAAGTAACATACCGACGAGACAAAGGGAACTGTGTACGGGATTGCCTGAATCCTTGACATCGTGGTTCATCCGATGAGATCATCGAGGAACGTGTGGGAACCAATATGGGTATCCAGATCCCGCTATTGGTTATTGACCTGGGAGTGTCTCGGTCATGTCTGCATAGTTTCCGAACCCGCAGGGTCTACACACTTAAGGTTCGGTGACGCTAGGGTTGTTAGTGAGAACAGTGCATGGTTACCGAAGGTTGTTCGGAGTCCCGGATGAGATCCCGGACGTGACGAGGGTCTCCGGAATGGTCCGGGGACGAAGATTGATATATAGGTTGAGAGTGATCGGAGTCCGGAAGTGTTCCGGGGAGCACCGGGAAGTCGGCGGATGACCGAAAGGGGTTTTCGGGGGTCCCGGAAAGAGTTTCGGGCCTAATGGGCCACAAAGGGGAGACGCAACAGCCCTCATAGGGCTGTGCGCCCCCCCCTGGGCCCTCTCCTCATGCGCAAAGGGGGCTGGGCCCCCCCTAGGGCTGCCGCACCCCTATGGAGTAGGGGGCAAGGCACTTGGGGGGGAAACCCTAGCCCCTTGGCCGCCGCCCCCTTCCCATCTGCCCTGGCCGCCGCCCCTAGGGGTAAACCCTAGGGCGCCCCCTCCCCTCTCTCCCCCCTATATAAAGAGGGGCAGAGGGAGGGCAGCCACACACGTTCGTGCCTCGGCGCTGCCCTCCCTCTCCCACAAACGTCTTCGTAAATTCCGCAGTGCTTGGCGAAGCCCTGCTGGAATCCTCCACCACCATCTCCACCACGCCGTCGTGCTGCTGGACTTCTCCATCAACTTCTCCTTCCCCCTTGCTGGATCAAGAAGGAGGAGACGTCCCCGAGCTGTACGTGTGAAGAACGCGGAGGCACCGTTGCTTCGGTGCTAGGATCTTCGGCGATCTGAATCGCGGCGAGTACGACTCCATCAACCGCGTTCTTGAACGCTTCCGCTTAGCGATCTACAAGGGTATGTGGATCCAACTCTCCCCTCGTAGATGCATCTCCTAGATTGATCTTGGTGAGCGTAGGAAATTTTTTTGTTTCCCATGCAACGTTCCCCAACAGTGGCATCATGAGCTAGGTTCTTGCGTAGATGCTTTTACGAGTAGAACACAAAAGGGTTTGTGGGCGTTGATGTTTAGATTGCTTCCCTCCTTAGTCTTTCTTGATTCAGCGGTATTATGGGATGAAGCGGCCCGGACCAACTTTACATGTCCACGTACATGAGACCGGTTCCATCGACAGACATGTGACTTTTGTTGCATAAGATGGCTGGCAGGTGTCTGTCTCTCCTATCTTAGTTGAATCGGAATAGAAAAAGGCGGTCCTTGTAGAAGGTTAAATAGCAACTTAAATATCACCGTTGTGGCTTTGCGTAGGTAAGAAGCGTTCTTGCTAGATACCCATAGCAGCCACGTAAAACATGCAACAACAAATTAGAGGACGTCTAACTTGTTTTTGCAGGGTATGTATGTGATATGATATGGCCAATGACATGATGAGATATATTTGATGTATGAGATGATCATGTTGTAATAGTTAATATCGACTTGCATGTCGATGTATACGGCAACCGGCAGGAGCCATAGGGTTGTCTTTAATTTTTGTATGACCTGCGTGTCAATCATTAAGCGCTATGTAATGCTTTACTTTATCGCTAAACGGTAGCAATAGTAGTAAGAGCATGGTGGGCGCGCGACAACCCCGATGGAGATCATGATGATGGGGATCATGGTGTTGCGCCGGTGACGATGGAGATCATGCCGGTGCTTTGGAGATGGAGATCAAAAGCACGAGTTGATGGCCATATCATGTCACTTATGATTTGCATGTGATGTTAATCCTTTATGCATCTTATTTTGCTTAGGACGACGGTAGCATCATAAGATGATCCCTCACTAAAATTTCAAGATAAAATTGTGTTCCCCCCGAGTGTGCGCTGTTGCGAAGGTTCGTCGTTTCGAGGCACCACGTGATGATCGGGTGTGATAGACTCTACGTTCGCATACAACGGGTGCAAGCCAGTTTTGCACATGCAGAACACTCGGGTTAGACTTGACGAGCCTAGCATGTACAGACATGGCCTCGGAACATGGAAGACCGAAAGGTCGAGCATGAGTCATATAGTAGATATGATCAACATGTAGATGTTCACCATTGACACCACCTCATCTCACGTGATGATCGGACTTGGGTTGGTGGATTTGGATCATGTCACGCTCGGATGACCAGAGGGATGTCAATTTGAGTGGGAGTTATAAGTAATTTGATTAGTAAAACTCACTTATCATGAACAATAGTCTAAGATGTCTTTGCAAATCTTTTGTTGTAGATGGCTCGCGCAGTAGCTCCCCTGAATTTTAATGCGTTCCTAGAGAAAGCTAAACTGAAAGATGATGGGAGCAACTTTGTGGACTGGCTCCGCAATCTGAGGATCATCCTCACAGCTGCCCAAAAGGTTTATGTCCTAAGTGCACCGCTAGGTGAACCCCCCGCTACGGCCTCTGTGGACGTTATGAACGCCTGGCAGACGCGTTCGGATGACTACTCAGTAGTGCAGTGTGCCATGTTGTATAGCTTGGAAGGAGGACTTCAAAGGCATTTAGAACGTCATGGAGCATATGAGATGTTCCAGGAGTTGAAGTTCATCTTTGAGAAGAATGCTAAGATCGAGAGGTATGAGACCACCGATAAATTCTTTGCTTGCAAGATGGAGGAGAATTCGTCTGTCAGTGAGCACTTGCTGAAGATGTCTGGGTACTATACCCGCATAGCTGATCTGGGACTTGTGTTCCCGGAGGAGGCTATCATTGACAGAATTCTCCAGTCACTCCCACCTAGCTACAAGAGCTTCGTGCAGCAGTATAACATGCAAGGGATGAACAAATCCATCGCCGAGCTGTTTTCAATGCTGAAAGTCGCTGAGGCAGACATCCAGAAGGAGTATCAAGTGTTGATGGTCAATAAAACCACCAGTTTCAAGAAAAATGGCAAGGGCAAGAAGGGTAACTCTAAAGAAGGGTGGCAAGGCAGTTGCTCATCCAGTGAAGAAACCCAAGGCTGGGCCCAAGCCAGAGACTGAGTGTTTCTATTGCAAGGGGAACGGCCACTGGAAGCGGAACTGCCCCAAGTATATGGCAGACAAGAAGGGGGCCAACAACAACAACAAGCAAGGTATATGTGATATACATGTTATTGATGTGTACCTTACCAACTCTCGTTGTAGTGCCTGGGTATTTGATACCGGTTCGGTTGCTCACATTTGCAACTCTAAACAGGAACTACGGAATAAACGGAGGCTGGCGAAGGACGAAGTGACGATGCGCGTGGGGAATGGTTCCAAGGTTGATGTGATCGCCGTCGGCACGCTCGCTCTTCGATTACCATCGGGATTAGTTATGAACCTGAATAATTGTTATTTAGTGCCTGCGTTGAGCATGAACATTATATCTGGATCTTGTTTGATGCGAGACGGTTACTCATTTAAATCAGAGAATAAAGGTTGTTCTATTTATATGGGTAATATCTTTTATGGTCATGCACCCGAAGTTAGGGGTTTATTCTTATTTAATCTCGATAGTGATGATACACATGTTCATAACATTGATGCCAAAAGATGTAGAGTTGATAATGATAGTACCACTTTCTTGTGGCACTGCCGTCTGGGTCATATCGGCGTGAAACGCATGAGGAAGCTCCATGCTGATGGACTTTTGGAGTCTCTTGATTTTGAATCACTTGACACATGCGAGCCGTGCCTCATGGGCAAGATGACTAAGACCCCGTTTTCAGGAACAATGGAACGGGCAAGTGACTTATTGGAAATCATACATACTGATGTGTGTGGTCCAATGAGTGTCACGGCGCGCGGTGGATATCGTTATTTTCTCACCTTCACTGACGACTTAAGTAGATATGGGTATATTTACTTGATGAAGCATAAGTCTGAAACGTTTGAAAAGTTCAAGCAATTTCAGAGTGAAGTTGAGAATCATCGTAACAAGAAGATCAAGTTCCTACGATCTGATCGAGGGGGAGAGTATCTGAGTTATGAGTTTGGCAATCACTTAAGAAAATGTGGAATTGTTTCACAGTTGACGCCACCTGGAACACCACAGCGTAATGGTGTGTCCGAACGTCGTAATCGAACCCTATTAGATATGGTGCGTTCTATGATGTCTCTTGCCGATTTGCCACTATTGTTTTGGGGATATGCGTTAGAGACAGCTGCATTCACTTTAAATAGGGCTCCATCTAAGTCCGTTGAGACAACACCGTATGAACTATGGTTTGGTAAGAAACCTAAGTTGTCTTTTCTCAAAGTTTGGGGTTGCGATGCTTATGTCAAAAGGCTTCAGCCAGAAAAGCTCGAACCCAAAGCGGACAAATGTGTCTTCATAGGATACCCAAAAGAAACTGTTGGGTACACCTTCTATCTCAGATCCGAGGGCAAAGTGTTTGTCGCTAAGAACGGGTCCTTTCTCGAGAAAGAGTTTCTCTCGAAAGAATTGAGTGGGAGGAAGGTAGAACTTGATGAGGTTATTGAACCTCTACTTCAACCAGAGAGTAGCGCAGCACAGAAAGATGTTTTTGTGGAGCCTGCAACGGTTGAAGAGGAAGCCAATGATGATGATCAAGAAGCTTCTGATCAAGGTACTACCGAACCTCGTAGGTCGACAAGGGTACGTACTGCACCTGAGTGGTATGGTAACCCTGTCTTGGAGGTCATGTTGTTGGACAACAGTGAACCTACGAGCTATGGAGAAGCGATGGTGGGCCCGGATTCCGACAAATGGTTAGAGGCCATGAAATCCGAGATGGGATCCATGTATGAAAACAAAGTATGGACTTTGGAAGTATTACCTGAAGGGCGGAAGGCCATTCAGAATAAATGGATTTTTAAGAAGAAGACGGACGCTGACGGCAATGTCACCGTATATAAAGCTCGACTTGTGGCAAAGGGTTTTTCACAAGTTCAAGGAATTGACTACGATGAGACTTTCTCACCCGTAGCGATGCTTAAATCAGTCCGAATCATGTTAGCAATAGCTGCATATTTCGATTATGAAATTTGGCAGATGGATGTCAAAACGGCGTTCCTTAACGGTTTACTTAAGGAAGAGTTGTATATGATACAACCGGAAGGTTTTGTCGATCCAGAGAATGCTGACAAAGTTTGCAAACTCCAGCGTTCCATTTATGGACTGGTGCAAGCGTCTCGGAGTTGGAATCTTCGCTTTGATGAGGTGATCAAAGCGTTTGGGTTTGTACAAGTTTACGGAGAAGCTTGTATTTACAAGAAAGTGAGTGGGAGCTCTATAGCGTTTCTAATATTATATGTGGATGACATATTGCTGATTGGAAACAATATAGAATTTTTGGATAGAGTGAAGGGGTATTTGAACAAGAGTTTTTCGATGAAGGACCTCGGTGAAGCTGCTTTCATATTGGGCATCAAGATCTATAGAGATAGATCAAGACGCTTGATAGGACTTTCACAAAGTACATACCTTGATAAAGTTTTGAAGAAGTTCAAAATGGATCAATCCAAGAAGGGGTTCTTGCCGGTATTGCAAGGTACAAAGTTGAGTAAGACTCAATGCCCAGTGACTGCGGAAGATCGAGAAAAGATGAGTGTCGTCCCCTATGCTTCAGCCATAGGCTCTATCATGTATGCAATGCTGTGCACAAGACCAGATGTCAGCCTTGCCATAAGTATGGCCGGAAGGTTTCAAAGTAATCCTGGTATGGATCACTGGACAGCGGTCAAGAATATCCTAAAGTACCTGAAAAGGACTAAGGAAATGTTTCTCGTTTATGGAGGTGATCAAGAGCTCGTCGTAAAGGGTTACGTCGATGCAAGCTTTGACACTGATCCGGATGACTCTAAGTCTCAAACCGGATACGTATATATTCTCAACGGGGGAGCGGTAAGCTGGTGCAGTTCCAAGCAAAGCGTGGTAGCCGATTCTACATGCGAAGCGGAGTACATAGCTGCCTCGGAGGCGGCGAAGGAAGGTGTCTGGATGAAGGAGTTCATGACAGATCTTGGAGTTGTGCCTAGTGCATTGAACCCAATGACTCTGTTTTGTGAAAACACTGGTGCCATTGCTCTAGCCAAGGAACCAAGGTTTCACAAGAGGACCAGACACATAAAGCGACGCTTCAATTCCATCCGCGATTCAGTCAAGGAGGAGGACATAAGCATTTGCAAAGTACACACGGATTTGAATGTTGCAGATCCGTTGACTAAGCCTCTTCCACGGGCTAAGCATGATCAACACCAAGACTCTATGGGTGTTAGATTCATTACCTTGTAATGCTAGATTATTGACTCTAGTGCAAGTGGGAGACTGTTGGAAATATGCCCTAGAGGCAATAATAAAAGAGTTATTATTATATTTCCTTGTTCATGATAATCGTTTATTATCCATGCTATAATTGTATTGATTGGAAACTCAAATACATGTGTGGATAAATAGACAAACTTTATGTCCCTAGTGAGCCTCTTCAGGACTAGC
Source organism: Secale cereale (assembly GCA_902687465.1). Classification (NCBI taxonomy): domain Eukaryota; kingdom Viridiplantae; phylum Streptophyta; class Magnoliopsida; order Poales; family Poaceae; genus Secale; species Secale cereale. Next base: position 863,798,133 of record LR738712.1, read on the forward strand.
TCGTTGATCAAAGATGACCGCGGTTTCCAGGTCATAGACATGAGTTGTCATTTGATAACGGGATCACATCATTAGGAGAATGATGTGATGGACGAGACCCAAACGTTAAACATAGCTTTTGATCGTATCAGTTATCGCTATAGTTTTCTGCATGTCAAGTATAAGTTCCTATGACCATGAGATCATGTAACTCACTGACACCGTAGGAGTGCTTTGTGTGTGCCAAACGTCGCAACGTAACTGGGTGACTATAAAGGTACTCTACAGGTATCTCCGAAGGTGTCTGTTGAGTTGACATGGATCGAGACTGGGATTTGTCACTCCGTGTGACGGAGAGGTATCTCCGGGCCCACTCGGTAATACGTCATCTCAATGAGCTCAAAGTGACTAAGTAGTTAGTCACGGGATTATGTATTACGGTAACGAGTAAAGAGACTTGCCGGTAACGAGATTGAACTAGGTATAGAGATACCGACGATCGAATCTCGGGCAAGTAACATACCGACGAGACAAAGGGAACTGTATACGGGATTGCCTGAATCCTTGACATCGTGGTTCATCCGATGAGATCATCGAGGAACGTGTGGGAACCAGTATGGGTATCCAGATCCCGGTATTGGTTATTGACCTGGGAGTGTCTCGGTCATGTCTGCATAGTTTCCGAACCCGCAGGGTCTACACACTTAAGGTTCGGTGACGCTAGGGTTGTTAGTGAGAACAGTGCATGGTTACCGAAGGTTGTTCGGAGTCCCGGATGAGATCCCGGACGTGACGAGGGTCTCCGGAATGGTCCGGGGACGAAGATTGATATATAGGTTGAGAGTGATCGGAGTCCGGAAGTGTTCCGGGGAGCACCGGGAAGTCGGCGGATGACCGAAAGGGGTTTTCGGGGGTCCCGGAAAGAGTTTCGGGCCTAATGGGCCACAAAGGGGAGACGCAACAGCCCTCATAGGGCTGTGCGCCCCCCCCTGGGCCCTCTCCTCATGCGCAAAGGGGGCTGGGCCCCCCTAGGGCTGCCGCACCCCTATGGAGTAGGGGGCAAGGCACTTGGGGGGGGGGAAACCCTAGCCCCTTGGCCGCCGCCCCCTTCCCATCTGCCCTGGCCGCCGCCCCTAGGGGTAAACCCTAGGGCGCCCCCTCCCCTCTCTCCCCCCTATATAAAGAGGGGCAGAGGGAGGGCAGCCACACACGTTCGTGCCTCGGCGCTGCCCTCCCTCTCCCACAAACGTCTTCGTAAATTCCGCAGTGCTTGGCGAAGCCCTGCTGGAATCCTCCACCACCATCTCCACCACGCCGTCGTGCTGCTGGACTTCTCCATCAACTTCTCCTTCCCCCTTGCTGGATCAAGAAGGAGGAGACGTCCCCGAGCTGTACGTGTGAAGAACGCGGAGGCACCGTTGCTTCGGTGCTAGGATCTTTGGCGATCTGAATCGCGGCGAGTACGACTCCATCAACCGCGTTCTTGAACGCTTCCGCTTAGCGATCTACAAGGGTATGTGGATCCAACTCTCCCCTCGTAGATGCATCTCCTAGATTGATCTTGGTGAGCGTAGGAAAATTTTTTGTTTCCCATGCAACGTTCCCCAACAGTATGTAGCGTCGACCAAGCACGGACATAAGAGAGGACACTTCTCTCTATTAATTAGCTAGCTAACACAATATATGAAACACCTAAATTAACCCCCCAAAACCGAAAACCCCCCCTCCCCTTTCAAAACAAAAACAAAAACCACAGCCACAGAAATGCTGACGCGTGGATGCCTTTTGGTCCCGGTTGGTACCACCAACCGGGACTAAAGCCCCTCCTGCCTGGGCTCGGTGCACAGGCCACGTGGACACCCTTCTGCCCCGGTTCTGGATTGAGGACTAAAGGGTCAGAGCATTAGTACCGACCCTCTTGTCCCGGTTCTGGAACCGGGGCTAAAGGCCCAAATGAACCGGGTCTGATGACCCTTTATCTACTAGTGTCTACTGCTGTAAAAAGACATTGGCTTTAAATAAGCAACTCACAGGGTTAGCCGGGAAAATGTGTTCAATAGTGAACTTGTTTCTAGTAGTCCATAGCGACCAACAGATCGCAGCCCAGCCCACCAAGAAAACCCTCTTAGACCGGCCTGATAGAGAATTAATACAACGCCGTAAATCCTCAAAAGAAGATGGGTTCCAATTAACATGAAGCCAAAGTCTAATGCAACTCCAAATGAATTTAGCCAGAGAGCATTGAGAGAAGATATGTTCGGTATTCTCAAGAGCACCACATAACTGACATCTATCAGAGCCCGGCCCGTTCTTCTTCTTAATCTGATCAGCCGCAGGGAGTTTACGACGGAGAGCTTGCCATAGGAAGATTTTAATCTTAGGAGGAATGCGGGCTGACCATATATTCTTAAACTTAGTAGTACGGCCGCCAGAGATAAGTTTTGAATACGCCGATTTAACAAAGAAACGCCCCGAGGAGGAATGGGGCCAAATGACGGAGTCCTCTTCCTCCGAAAGCAAGGGGAAGTAGGCAGTAAGGCGCTGCCATTCTTCCAACTCCACGGGGGAAAGAGAATGCCGAAAATCTAACACCCAGTCCTGAACCGAGAGCTCAAAGATAGAGATCTCGGGATCAGCACAAAACAAAAACAAAGTCTGATAAGCAACCGCAAGCGTGGTATCCCCTACCCACGAGTCTAACCAAAAACGAGTAGATTTACCATTCCGAACTACAAATTTAATAAGAGATCGGAAAATCGGTCGAACTTTACCAAGCTGACGCCAGAATTGAGAACCACCAGAAGAGGGTGCGAACATAGGGCTCGAGGAGGGGAAGTATTTAGCTTTGAGAAGGGAAAGCCAAGTAGGACGATCCTCAAGGTACATTATCTTCCACCACCATTTTAACATAAGGCACTTGTTCATGATCCGAGTATTAATGATGCCAAGGCCCCCCATGTTCTTAGGTCTACAAATGAGGTCCCATTTAACCATCCTATATTTGCGTTTATTATCGGAGGAATTCCAATAGAAGGCACCCCTGTGCTTGTCGAAACCAGTGTGTATCCCTCCGGACAGTAGATAGAAGCCCATTAGAAACATCGGAAGGGAGGAGAGGCACGAGTTAGTAAGGGCAACCTTGCCCACCTGAGAGTTATAGCGACCTCTCCACGGCAAAACTCTATTGCCAACTTTAGTCACTGCCGGGGCGAAATCTTTCGCCAAAAGCTTAGAGGGGAAACAGGTAAGCCCAAATATTTGAGAGGGTAAGACCAAAGAGAGCAATTCAGAAGATGTGCCACCCGCTGAGCTTCTGAATCAGACACCCCAGTAACAATGACCTCGCTCTTAGAGAAGTTAATTTTAAGACCCGAAAGAGCTTCGAAGCATAGAAGAAGAAATTTCAGATTCGTGAGACTGTTCTCATTAAGTTCAACCATAATGATGGTATCGTCCGCATATTGGAGGTGAGTGATGCCATTAGGGATAAGGTGAGAGCTAACAGGCGAAATGTGTCCAGCAGCCGCAGCACGAGAAAGAATGTGAGATAGAGCATCGGCTACAAAATTGAAAAGCAACGGGGACGCCGGATCCCCTTGTCTCAGGCCCCTACCATTAGCAAAAAAGTTACTAGTTTGACCATTCACCGCCACAGCCGTCTGCCCACCGGAGACTAGCTACATCAGGCGGTGCACCACTGAACCCTCGAAGCCCTTAGCCAGCAGAAGTTGGCGGAAGAAATTCCAACTCACCGAGTCATATGCCTTTTCCAAGTCTAGTTTAAGGACCACGGCCTTAGTGCTCTTACTTCGCAGATCATGAATTCTCTCATGTAAGCAAAGCACCCCATCCAAGATAAATCTCCCCTTTATGAACGCAGATTGGAAAGGTCTAATGACCCGATGGGCAATCGGAGAAACCCTAGTAGCCATGCCCTTAGCGGGAATCTTCGCAAAGTTGTTAATTAGAGCAATGGGCCTAAATTGGGAGATCAAGTCAGCACCTTTGACCTTAGGAATGAGGGTGAGTACCACGTAGTTAAGTCTCGAGATGTCAACAGTTCCCAGCCAAAACCCTTGTGTAATAGCCTTAATGAGGCCTTTTAACTGAGGCTAGAATTGCCGGAAGAAAGGGATGGAAAAGCCGTCAGGTCCTGAACCTGCATTAGAGTTGGCAGCACGAATCGTCTCGAAAATTTCCTCTTCAGACGGGGGGATCAGCAAACTATCATTTTCAGCGCTCGAAATCTGTTCGAGAGGGGACCAGAAAGACGAACCTAACTTAAAATCCAGCTCAGGTTTAGCCGCTAATAGGTTAGAGAAGAATTGAACCACATGGCGCAGAATCACCAAAGGGTCAGAGACCCTGACGCCGTCAATAAGGAGGCTATCAATCAGGCATCTCCAACGTCTACCATTAGCAATAGCGAAGAAATAGGCCGTGGGCGAGTCACCCTTTAAGGTCTAGTTGATAGTGCCTCTCTGCTTCCAGTACACTTCCTCCTGCCGATGAATACCCAGTAGAGCCTCTTCTAAGCCATAATGGATCTGCCATTCGGCCATGGACAGACCAGAAATATCCGAGCGCTCGTCAAGCTCGCCAATTTGAGCAGCCAGCCTAGCTTTGTCTCGCCTTGACTCAGCATAATGATTTTTGGACCAACCTCTAAGGAATCTACGAAAAAAATAGGAGCATTGATGCCAGTCATCCATCGGGCCAAAAGATCGGCGGTTAGAGGATAGGAAAGTCGAAATCTTTTGCGCCAGCAAGTCAGTGAATCCCTCCACTTGTAGCCAGGAAGCATCAAACTGAAACCTCGGGAAGCCAACCGAGCGTGAGCCATCGTCAAGAATCAGGGGGGCGTGATCAGATCCCACAATGGCAAGAGCTCCGAGACATATGAACGACTTCAACTGCTACGTACAAGTCCAGCTAAGCATGATGCAAGTATAGCTATGTCAGCTCAAATGAGATGTATAAGACTTACTTATTCATTTGATTTGCTATTCACACATGGGGTGTCTCAGTTTGGTTTGCTGCAGGCCTTTGTCAATTTGCTACATTGATTCATGTGCTCCTTTTAGTCGGAGGTGAGGTGCTCAGATTTAGGAAATTGGTTACTCTTATTGTGTTCACTTCCTAATTTGCAAGAAACATGAACAGTCTCTGCAATGTATTGTTTTGTTATTCTCATTTATGAGCACGGATATGTCTACCATCAAACATATTAGAGTTGACAGCCAAGAATTACCTACTTAAGGATTAACATTGTATATAGACAAGTTACATTAAAACGATCAGTGCCGCTGCTAATTTCCGCCTTTTATTTCGGGGGTCACAAATAAACTTTATTTGAAATGTTAATATGTTTATCTTAATTGGAAACAATCTTGCTGTACCATTGAAGTTGTTTGATAATGAATGTTTCTTTTCTACTTTAGGATAAGATTTATGTCCAGCTTCATGTTCTCTGATAATACTGGCACAAATTGCATTCAGGTTGCATTTATCAGACTGCACCTTCTTATCAGATTGCATGTACAAAGACTGTATTTTGTTGGTTGGTACTTTGGTGAGAAGCAGCATGTACAGGTTACGCGGTAGTGACTCTCTCTTTTCTTTGAAAGGTCAAAGCACTTTATTATTACTAGTAAATCTGCCCGTGCGTTGCAACGGGGTAAACAAATTCTAGCACGCCTTAATGACTTATTATCTTATTGCCACTTCTCCTTTTGACCACTGTCACAGCGACTAATCAATCCCAAGGCGGTCACTTTGTTTTATTGGTGTCCAAGAACCTAAATTAGGTAGAAGATTGCTTCATCCCTTTCTGAGTGTATTCCAGTGAACTTGATAAACTAATCGGGTACTTCCTATGCTAACCAACATCCAAACCTATAGGGCCAAAACAATGCGCTATTCATTTTAGATCAATTAATTTCCTAATGATTTTGAATTGAATGATTGTGATTAAAACAATATAAATAGGTTGACGGGAAATACTTGGCACAAATGACCCTTAGGGCGCATTCCTACACCTGGCACCGAGGCATGGGATTGAATCAAGGACCCTCGGCAACCTCATCTATCCCTTGTGTAGAAAGTCAAAGTACCAGAAACAATCGTGTGTGCCCAATTCGGTCGACAGATTGCTAAATAGGTATATACTGGATACACAACAATTTCCTTCTGTGTCATGCGAAAGTACAATTCGCTGGATCATAGCTACAATTTCTCATCATATTTTCTATTACTGGTTGCGGTAAACTCAAAGTACTGGATTTCAAAAGGAAAGATCATCCATATTCTTAGAGATTACGATAAGTTTCACAGTAACAGTTACATGAAATTTCATATGGTTTTCTTTACATATAAAACCCACAAATCTGGGTCCTTGTTGCTGTATAAAATATAAATAATGTAATTCAGTTCTTGTACAACTCAAGTACTTCGTACATCCTTGATGGCCAGGAAGAGTTCTTAATTCTGACTAAGAAACCAGTATACATTCTATTAGCATTAATAGAAGAATATGCGAAGATGGTACATGCTACACTGTCGATAGTCCATATCGATAAATCAGGTCATACGGACTTGTGCAGAAACAAAAACATGAATTCTTATACGAAGATACAAATTCAATTTTGAACCCACACTTAAGTAAGTATAATCTAAACTTTGATCGGAATTACTACTTCAAATGCCACATGTATAACAATTAACATAGACTCTATCTTCAGTGTTGAAATTTCTTGAGAAGGGAAAAATGTACTCTAAATTAACGTCAAAGCCATTATATATTGTACGGCAATCTTGGATGCCTGTACTTCAAGGAGTCATGCTAAGCAATATTACATTCTTCCTATTGTCGGGAACATATTCATGAGTTTCAAACAAAGATCCTCTATCATTGGGGGAAGTTATTATATCTAGTACGGAGCAACTGTTCAGTTGAGCACAAACAGAAAAGTTTGAATTCCAGAATGTCATGATTAGCAGAAACACATGCACCTATCTTGTGGACTGAACACAAAGAAAACAAGAAACCTATTTATTAAAAAGTAGAAACAAATACTAAATAATTCTTCCTATTGTAAAATAATCATTACTTCTATTATCATAGATATGTGTCAACTAACTTCCCAAGTACTAACCAGGAAGCGAATACTAAATACATCTCCAGCGATGCACCATGTTAGCACACTACATTCATTTAAATCGATCCCTGCAATATTCAAGGATTGCTCCCAGAAATAACTTCGCTAGATACAGAAAATTCTTCTACAATCAGCTTTTGTGGACCTTCCGTGGGTATCCATGCATGAGAGGTTTGAAGTGTTGCTGTAGCATTCCTCACAAAGGACAAACCCTATTACTTTAAATACAATCCTTGCATTTGACCAAAGTAATTCAAGATATGGGAACTAAACCAAGGATAAATTGGTGCTTATAAATACCTCCCAATTGGATTGCGCATGGTCATCATGATCAATTCCGTCGAAGCACTGTCCTCGCCGTCCTTGTAGAAAATTGTCTGGGTGGAGGAGCTGGCTTCCGTGGACAGGACACGCTCGGCCGCCGGGCCGGCGCCCAGCCGGACCATCTCGGGACGACGCAGGGAGATGGGGAGCGGCAGCGCGACGGGGCTGTTTTCCAGGATTGGGTGCTCAATGTGAGGCGTTGAGGAGCAGGGAGGCACTGGGTCTTGAGCCGGTCAAGGGACTGGACTAAATCCCCTAAATTTCTCCACACACAAAAACATAATAACATCAGCACATAATTCAACTTGATGTCAGCTCCACATGTTCTGGACAACAAATCAATTTTAAGTACACATAATTAAAAGCTACAAATAGTTCTATAGTTCTGCTCAAAAGCAAGCTGGAAACTATTATTAGCGAAATATTTCAGCACCTACTCAATCTTTATATCCATTTAAGTATCCAGTTTGTTAGACAAAAATATGCAAGAAACATCATGAACAACTCTTCATAACTTAATTTTCCTAGATACAATGGACTGTACAACAGGTTTAGTTTTGAAACAAATTACACCAAGCTGCCTAATACACCAACGAAAAAACTGAAAAAAATGAAGTTCAACTCCTCATAAGCATAACATCAAACATGTGGTGGGTGGCATATCAAGAACAGAGGAACACATTTATTTAGAAGAATGCAGTTGCCAATCCATGAGAGAGAGAGAGAGAGAGAGAGAGAGAGAGAGAGAGAGAGAGAGAGAGAGAGAGAGAGATCCTGATGGAGAGGAGAAGTAGCATCAGCCGTGACCACCTGTACAGACTACAGAGAGAGATAGATGAGAGGCCGCTCCTGCGATTCGAGACGATTGTGTAGGAGGCGATGGGCAGGGGGGAGAGTGGCGCGTGGCGGTGGTTGAAATCCTATCGGTGTACGCAGGCGGAGCGGCGCGCTGGGAAGGTGGCTCCGCACGGCGGCGATCGACGAGCAGGAGCTGAAGCTGGCGGCGGTGCTAGATGGCGATGAGCAGGTGGCGTATTGGAGGACGGGGTCATGTAGTGCGTGGATTCTTTTCCTTTTTGGACTAACCTACCAACAGGAGCTTGGATTGTCCGCACCCATGGCAGTTCGCCGTGGTTGCCGGCGCCGCTCGCCGGACCCCGAGGTAGGAGACGTGCGAGTCGACAACCGGGCAAGATGTGGCCGCGCGCGGCCAGTGCATCGGGAGGAGCAGGTGGTATGCGAGGAGATGTGGAGAGCTCGGAGCGTTGGAGGACGATGGGGGAGGGGATGAAGAGGGCGTGCTTGATTAGGCGACGGGGCCCATCGATGGTGCTCGGGGCGGAGCAGCATCGACGGGGCCATCCAGCGGCGGGTGACTATGCGGCCTGAATTGGGGACATGCGAGGGCATGTGACTAACACGAAAACGAACCGGTACATGGACTTATGGATAGCAGCGACGGGGAGTGCGGGTTGAATATCAAAAGGTAGAAGGACTACTTTTTAAAAATGCCGCGACGGTGTGCTTTATTATTACATTACACAAATCGTAAAAGCGTATTATGACATGAGAAGAAAGCGTATTGTGACGGTGAACCCGACAAACTCGTTCCGTGCTTTATTATTAGGTAAAGATTGATTGACAACAGCAAGGTACAAAGACAAGAGTGAATGGTTTCTGGAGAAAAGGCCCTGCCGCAAGTTGGGGAGGTTGTGGCCAGCAGCTTCGTGTGGTGGAGATGGTGTTGTAGTCAACGAAACAAATAGCGCGCTATTTCGGCATTTAAACTTCGCTATAGCATATTTGAGGGTGTCACGTTACGTTTTAGCCATTTCACACGCTATGCCGCTGTTCACGTTATTGTGCTATAAGGGCGCTAAACGCAAAAACTTTTTAGCGTTTTTAGTGTGGAGCGATAGAAACACCGCGGATACTCAGCCCATTGCAGCCCATCGGGCATCGGCCCAATGCAACGCAACAATAGGCCCATCTAGGATGGAAATATTGCACTTTTCTGGACGAAAACAAGAAGAATTCTCTTAAGTGCATCTAATATCATAATGTGTACACCAGCGGTATGCATGTATAGCTTGTAGACAAAATTTTAGACGCTGAAATCCTTAATTTCTATGATATATTTGGCATTTTTCAAAACGCTATTTTAAATATAGCACGCAAATAGCACGCAATAACTTGTATAGCATTTGGAGAAGGGTCACGCTATTTTAGATAGCGCGCTATTTTTTTCGTTGCTATAAACTGACAAACTTGACCTTAAAAGTTTCAAATCCAACAGATTTGGTCTCTCAACACGTCCATAGAGATGTGGCCTAATGGTAATGCTGGCACACTCCAAAATGATTGCTTCATGCATCAATTTGGGAACCTGCTATGCTCACGCCTGTTTCGACCATTATGGTCTAAACAACTGATTTGTTTGTGTAAGGTAGCTTGACATGCATTGGGTGATGGAGCGCATAGGAGATGTTGCTTTCTATCCAACAAGTTGTGCCTGGGAAATTTTCCGCGAGAGATGTTTTTCGATGCCACTCATTTCGAATAAGATGAATGTACGCATGGGATGTTGATGTTGGGCATGGGATGGCCTTGTGGATACTATTTTTCAATAAACTTGGTAAAACTTCATAAAGTTTAACTTTTGAAAAAAAATATGTATGCACTACATTATGGAACTGTAGTAATACTACCTACTTTCTAAGAACGATGAGTGTGATCATCTATTTGGTCGTGTTTATGTGCACAAGAACTCTGAACTTGATAGTTTCATACATGTCTTTGCTAGCTCTCTAGGTAGAGACGCAAGTAGGTGGAGTAAGATCAGTAGAAAAAATGAGAAGTTATGAGTCACCGCACCTAATGGTCCATGGTTTACTCGTGCTGGGTCAGTGCGAATGGACTAATCTAGCCTGTGAGCATGATGTTATGTGCCAGCGGGGCAACATAATAAGTAAATATTTTTTTTGACGGGCAATAGGAGGTGCTCCGCCTTTTCATTTAGAAGGGGGGAAAACTGTACAAGCAGACTGCGAGCAGCCAGGGGAGCAAAAACATAGACAGAAGAAAGAAAAGAAAGACAAGGGACAGGGCTACCAGAACCAACATGGTCCCTTTGGCGGCATCATCTAAACTTCCCAGGCCCCAACAAAGAGGCTGATCTCATCTCTGATTATGGCATGAAGACCATGCGCCGTAGCAAAGTTTTGCTGGAAAACACATCGATTTCGCTCATTCCAGATATTCCAGGCTATGTACGCCGCCGCCGTCGCGGCATGGATGTTGTCATGCATGCTCTTGCATCTGGTCGTGGCAACCCACCAAGATTTGATGGAGGTGGAAGATAAGGCAGCAGCAGAGGCCTCCGGCTGGGCAGAAGCAAAAGATTGCCAGGTCTCCTTGGCAAAAGGGCAGTCTAGTAGAAGATGATGAGCAGTCTCTGGCAGCTGGTCGCACATGCTGCAGCAAGGGCTGTGCGGCCATCCCCGAGTGGCTGTCCACAGCCTGTTTTGTAGTAGTGTCCACACGAAAAATCTTATCTCCGGCTCAGCTTTGATCTTCCACACCTTTGCAAGCGTTGGCACCTCAATTCTGGTAATGAACTGTATATTATATGCCGATCTCGCACTGTAGCAACCATTCGAAGAGTGAATCCATTTGATTTCATTGTCTTGGTCAGAGAGGGTAATCTGTTGCAGGGCCGTCCAGATGTTTAGCAACGAGTCCAGAGATTCGGCAGAGTTGATCATGTGCAAGCCAGTCATCCATTGATTGCTGTCTAGTCCATCATGGACACAGATTTTTTTCATTCTGGAAAGCTTGTACAGATCAGGTGAATAAGTAAATATGAAGGATACAATTCCTGATCAGTCGCAAGGACAGCTAGACATATACTAGTTGAGTAAAAGATTAGTGGGGCATGGCGTTGAGAGAGAAGATATGGCCTTTTGCAGGGAAATATGCCTTTATTTTAATCAATTAAGAACGAAATTTGATGGGTGACATAATTAAACGAGTTTTATTTGTGACTAGCATACTACAAGACTGAAGATGACAATATACATCTTTTTGCTTGCGGACGAACGTTTTGTACCAAAAAGAACAAAGGAATCTTCCTTTCTTGACTAACTACCATTGACTTGTTCACTCAATCAACCTACTCACAGTGTGAGCTGTGGCAAGAAGCCAAAGAACGCATACGCTTCATGCCCACTCGTCATTGACGAAGTTACTATGATGAAGCAGCACACACTGCTAGAGAAAATGAAGCTATGTGATAGGACCACTAGTGTGCACTAGCTATCTGGATGGGCAACATTGTTGAAGATGTTCTTCTCCTGCCACTCATCCCAGGCTTCAACGGAGTGCACACACATTGCGACACGCGCCAGCATGTCACACTTTGAGTTGACATGGGCTGCTTGATCATGCACTATTCTACTATCAATGAATTTGTTGCAGTATTTTGTGTTATGCAATTACAAACATCCTAGAGAGGAACAAGATAGAAGAGAAAGGAAATCTTGTTGGGACACTGCCGAGCCCTGCCATGTAAGGTGAGAGATGACACTCGCATGTGTATATAAATAACTTCCATATATGATATTAAAACAACTACTCATAAATATATTTATTTTATCTACCAACTCAAAATTTTCTCGCGCCATATATACCTTCTGGGTAACATGTGCACACTCAATTTGTTTGCGCATACAACACTAGTCATGGTTTTGCTCCTCCAGTTTAACTAGTTCCACGTACAAAAGCCATGCATGGAGCAGTCCATATCGACACAAGGTGTGGCTCAAACTTGTTCTTTTCCTTCCAAAAATTGTGACACACATGTGTTTGTGATAATGCGTGCACATTCGTTGGGAGATCGGAATGAGTGACATCGGATAATCATATCCAACTAAAGTGACTTTTCACAGATTATGTTTGTCTCCTCTCTTGAGTAGTCTGCCCAGAGTTTGCTATTGTACAATTCCAAGTGTAACCGTTTGCCGGAGTGCTACTGCTAGTCTCCCGCCAGAGTTAGTAATACCTTGCCAGATAGTCACTAGCTGGCTAGCTAACTAATAATTAATCCTCGCTACCACCTACCAACATCGGTGATGTAGCACCCATGAACGCAAACAGGAGGTACGAAAAAGCCTAGCTTTGCACCATTTCTGTCCGTCCTGTCGGACCTCTTGGACGATGGTTCTCGCAGAGGGACACACATCATTGAAGACGACATTGTTCCTGTGAGTCCAAATGCACCAAAAATCTAGAGTCCAAATGCTGCAACGTCTCCGGCCGCTGGTCACATAGAGGACATCAAGGAGTGGGGGTGGGGGGGAGGGGGTGGCAGTCCTCGCTTCCGCACTCAGTTGGTAGTCCAACATCGATTGTCAGCCACCAGCCACGCAAAGAACTTGGCAGTGAGGGGTGCATGAGAGCGCCAAACCTGTTTGACGGCCGGAGAGTAGCCAAGAAAATATGAATGCAATATAGAGGCTGATCGCGAGGAGTAGTTGCCACTCAACTCCCAGTTCCTCCAAAGGAATCTTCTCCTTCTGGAAGTTGGATGTTTCCAACAATCTCCAAGAGTTGCAAGAACACATCAATCTCTGCGGGTGTAAGGTTAGGGTTGATGACATTGACCCAAGCACCTTGCACCCCTTCCTTACCCGAGCGCGCCCGTGGGATCGGATGGTTCACCTTTGCGACCAGATGACGGCGGCAGTGTACAAATCTGCCAGTGTGGGTCTAGTTGTCCAAAAGAGCGATGCACACAATTACAGCCTAAAATTCTATGGCTGTTGAGTCACGAACACGAGACACTGGCCAACAACATATGATGGATGCTAGACATAAGTCTAACATCTGCTCTATTAAACTGTTGCCATAAGTCTAAATTATGCATATTAAAACATGATATTTCGGCCGGTCCTTATGCATAGCCATCAATTTTTTGTTCACTCCATCTTATATGAACCAACCCTTTCGATCGATCAGCCATATATATCCCTTGGATAATTTAGCGTACCTAGTCTTTTGGTTCAGATAGCCACACCATAAGCTTTTCATAGTCAACTACCCATTCTACGATATGAAAAACGAAGCACTTCGATCGTGCCGATGCATTTGTCCACGAATAAGAGGCCTAGGGAAAACTCCGACTCTATCGCTTGGAACTGGTGCAACCACCAACCTGTTTCCAGCGAAGGAGCACTCCCCAAGTCAAGAGGAAAATAGTACTACTCCTTCCGTCTCAAAATAAATGTCTCGAGCTTAGTATAATTTTACACTAGATTTAGTACAAAATAAGTGTCTCACTTTGTACTAGATTTAGTATAAATTTATACTAAGATTGAGACACTTATTTTGGGACAGAGGAAGTATTAAATATGTTAAATTATGATCCAAATTATACCGTATTGGACTAGACATAGTACATACGGTGTGGGCCTTTTGCGTTGGTACCGACGCGTACGAGTACAACTCGTTTACTTGTCCTCCAAGGACTCTCATGTATTGTCCTCTTATATACCCCATGTAGTCGCACCTAAGACGATCTGTCGTCTCGTGCGTGTAATACTCATCCTCATAGTGGTTGCACCTTTGTGCGTTCGTGGTTTTCCCCCGCAAGGGTTTCCACGTTAAATCCGTGTCTCTCGTGTCTCGTTTATTTCTCGTTATTATCTAACAAGTGATATACAGAGTTGTGGTTCGTATACGAGATTGAGATCCAGGGAGATTAGGGTTGCTCGTCCGCGCCGCTGTTCTGCGATCAGTCGCAGGTTCCGCCGATAGAAAGATCACTTTGCGCTGTTGTGCCGTCGCAGAATCCCGCCAAAGTTGTGTCCGATCAGTGCAAGGCTTCAAGTCCCGAGGTTGCCCCTTCACATGGTTAAACCGACGCCACGTTCTGCAACCCGCCGAGTCGCCGTGTTCGTATTCTAGCCGAAATCAAAGTAGTACTCCAATTAGTACTTCACGTGATTTGCTAGTAGTACTATTAAGGCCGCTGCTAGGCGTCAACCAACTGATTCCTTCCACTCAACCATTGGATGGGTCAAAAAGCACGCACATCATGACCAGCACCCCTTCTTCGGTCTAGTCCAGCCGTACCGACAACACCACGCTGCCGCTGGGCCACCGCTGCGAGCGTCGCGGCCACCGCCAGCAAGCGATGTACCGCACCACCGGGAACAGCCGTCTAGCGCTTCATTGCAGCACCGGGACACCGCCGGCGAGCGCTCCATTGCAGCGCCGGATGTCGCCAACGAGCTACATTGCATCACCGGGAGCGCTGGCGAGCGTATCATTGCAACGGCAGTAGTCGCCGGCGTGGGCTCCACTGCAGCAGCTGACCACCGGGACGCCGACAATCGCTCCATTGCATCACCAGGAGCTCTTCATTGCAACAGCGGGAGCCGCCGGTGTGGGCTCCATTGCAGCAGATGACCATCGGGACACCGGCGAGCACTCCATTACATCACCGGGAGCTCTTCATTGCAACTGCAGGAGCCGCCGGCGTGGGTCCATTGCAGCAGCTGACCGCCAGGCCGACGAGAGCTTCATAGAAACAGCGGGAGCCGCCGGAGTGTGCTGCATCGCAGCACCGATGGCGGCGTTCGATGGCGACATCCCTGTTGCAACACCTGCACCGACCGTCGTTGCCCGTGGAGGAGTAGGGACCGACAGCGACCGTCGTTGCAGCACCTCACAACAGCAACATCGGCGAGTGGTGGCCGTCCTTCTGCTTGGCAGCCGTGGTCTGGAGGAGCAACTGCAGAAAAGCGGTGGTTTCTCCGATGCACATGAACGTGACTAGAAAGCTTGCAGCTCCAGAGGCCATCGACTGCCAGCATTGGTCCCGATCTAGAGGAAGGGGAGGGCCTAGGAACGGAGAGAGAGAGAGGGATTCTCCAGGACAGGAGAAAAGAGCGAGGCGAGGAAGACGATGGTATGGGAAGAAAATGGATGGTCGTACCGCTTGCTGCGTGGATAAAGCAGATGGATAAGCGGCGTGTGAGCTAGGTTAGTGGACGCGTGTCAAACGCTGAAGGAGGCTTACTGATGTCTACACACGCTTCTACTCTTGTAGACTATGTTGGGCCTCCAAGCGCAGAGGTTTGTAGGACAGCAGCAATTTCCCTCAAGTGGATGACCTAAGGTTTATCGAACTCAGGGACGTAGAGGTTGAAGATGGTCTCTCTCAAGCAACCCTGCAACTAAGATATAAGAAGTCTCTTGTGTCCCCAACACACCTAATACAACTAGGAGTTGTATAGGTGCACTAGTTCGGCGAAGAGATGGTAAAATATGGATGATAGGAGTGGCAAAGCAAAGTAATATAAATCTGTAATAAAAAGTGCAGCAAGCAAACAAGTGGTAAACGTGAGCACAAATGGTATTGCAATGGTGGAAACTGTCGTTGTCGAGGCGATCGAGTAGAGGGAGAGAGAGAGAAACGAGAAGGAAACGAGACAGTGGTTTTTCGCCGGGCGGACTCCCCAGCTTTTCCGTTCGTGCTATTCCTCTTTATCTGTTACAACAAACTAGCTAGCTACCTCCCGGCGGGCGCGCCATGATCCGCGATGGCCGCGCCATCCCACGACCACGACTCACAGCGCATGCGCCCACCAGGAGGAGAAAACGGGAAAGGAAGAAGTGGTCAGTGCGTACTACAGCACTTGATCCACAACCTAGCTACGTGCATGCCCGGGTCATCATCCCGCATGCACACATTATTGTAAACAGAAAAACAAAGCTACGTTGCATGCATGAGATTAGCTAGGACTAACACGACTAACACTTCACCCCCTAATCTCACTGCACCACGCCGACGACCCCAAGCCTCTGGCGCATCTCGATGAAATGAACTCGCCCGAGCGCCTTGGTGAGAGCGTCAGCAAGCTGATCCTGCGTCCCCACATGATCGATCTCCACTTCTTCCTTGTCCATGCAATCTCTGACAAAGTGGAACTTGATATCTATGTGTTTGCTTCGGTCATGATGGACTGGATTTTTGCTCAAGGCTATGGCTGACTTGTTGTCCACTTGCAGTCTGAACCTTGCCGGCGAGACCCCTGTTATATCTCCCAGCAGCCTGCTCAACCACAACCCTTGACATGTCGCGGCAGCTATGGCCACATACTCCGCCTCACATGAAGAAAGAGCAACTATCTTCTGTTTCTGAGAACTCCAGGTAATCAGATTCTTGCCAAGGTAGAAAACGTGCCCGGAAGTGCTTTTGCGATCGCCGACGTCGCCGGCGTGGTCACTGTCGCTGAATCCGAGCAGTCTAGCAGTACCCTGGCCTCTCTTGTAGCTGCATCCATAGTGCTTGGTGCCCTTCACATACCTCAAAATCTGCTTGACCGCGGCCCAGTGATGTGTGCTAGGCTTCTCCATGAACCGGCTGACGATGCCAACGGAGTGTGCTATGTCAGGCCGGGTGTTCACTAGATAGCGCAGACTCCCAATAACCCTGCGATATAGAGTGGCGTCGAAGGGCTCACCATCATCTTCTTTCTTCAACTTGAGACGACATTCCATAGGTGTGTGACAACTGTTGCAGCCTGTCATGTTGGCCATCTCCAGTATCTTCTCGGCATAGCTTTTCTGACTGAGAGTAATGCCGTTGCTGCTTTGCTCCACTTCTATGCCCAAGTAGTAGCTCAGCTTGCCCAAGTCACTCATTTTGAAGAGCTGCTGCATCTGTTCCTTGAACGAAGCTATGTCTGCTGTATTTGTGCCGGTGATGATCAGATCATCCACATAAACTCCCACCAGCAGGTATGAGTGTGCATCGCCGCGTCGGTAGACGGCGTGCTCCAACGGACTGCGCGTGAAGCCAAGGGCAGCCAGAGACACATCCAGCTTTGCGTACCAAGCTCGCGGGGCCTGATGCAGTCCGTACAGCGCCTTGCGGAGGCGCAGCACACTTTCCTCCTTGCCGGCGACCTCGTACCCCGGCGGCTGAGCGACATATACCTCCTCAGTGAGATCACCATTCAGAAAAGCAGATTTCACGTCCATGTGATGAACCTCCCAACCTGAATGTGCAGCAAGAGCCAGCAGCAGCCGCACTGTCTCCATGCGAGCTACGGGAGCGAAAACCTCCTCAAAATCCACCCCCTGGCGCTGGACATATCCCTTGGCGACGAGGCGAGCCTTGTGCTTGACGACATTGCCAGCCGGATCACGCTTGACGCGATATACCCACTTTAGGCCGATCGCCTTGTGCCCAGCCGGGAGCTAAGCGAGCTCCCATGTTCTGTTGTCGACGATGGACTGCATCTCGACATCCATGGCGCCCTTCCACGCCTTGCTGGCGAGCGCCTCGTCCACGTCACGCGGCTCCTCGGCGCTGAATAGACAGCGCACGAGCAGGCAGCGCTCGAACTGTTCGCGCACCGCCTGATCCTCGGTCTCCTCCAGCACGCTCGTGAAGCTCCGGTAGCGAACTGGCTGCCCAGTTGGCACATCGTGCCTGGAGTCATGGGACGGAGGCGTGTCCCCGCTGGCCCTCGGCGAATTCGTGGGCGTCACCGGCTCGGACTGCGACGACTCGGGCGTGTCCGCCACTGGCGTGGCGACTGCAGGTGTCCGCGGCGTCCCCAAGGCTGGTGTAGAGGGTGACACCGCGCTACCGCTCGCCTGCGGACTCGAGGCGCTGCCGGAGTCCAGAACGTGCTCACCGGGGCCGGTGGTATAGACCACCGTGAACGTTGGTGCCGCGGACGCCGCCGCGGACGCGCCCGGCTCATCCCAGTTCCATGGCCTGCTTTCTTCAAATAAAACATCACGAGTTACCTGAAGTTTCTTGGTCACTGGATTGTACACCCGGTAGCACTTGGCCCCTTCTTCATATCCGATGAAGACCATTGGCGTCGATCGATCGGAGAGCTTCGTCACTCCTGGACCTAGCTTCTTCACATGTACCGTGCAACCAAAAGTGCGCAGATGCTGCACGTTGGGCTTACGGCCGTGCCATGCCTCGTAGGGCGTGACACCGTCGAGGCTGCGCGTGGGAGATCGATTGAGGATGTAGACTGCTGTTCTCACGGCTTCTCCCCAGAAAACTGCTGGCATGCCCATGCTCTTCAGTAAACATCGCGCCATTTCCACGACGGTCTGATTCCGCCGTTCGACGACACCATTTTGTTGCGGCGAATACGGTGCAGTCGTGTAGTGCTTGACGCCGAGCTTGTCGCAGTACTCCACGAACTCACCAGAATTAAACTCGCCGCCCCGGTCAGACCGGAACGCACGCAACCTGCATCTTCCTTCAGTTTCAGCAGCAGCCTGAATCCTCTTGAAACAGCTGAATGCCTCGTCCTTTGTCTTCAGTACGGCCAACCACATGTATCGACTGAAGTCATCAACTACAAGCAAAAAATACTTGTTGCCTCCAAGAGTGGGTGGACTGATCGGACCACACAAGTCAGTGTGGACAAGCTCCAAGCCTTGTTCGGCCCTGTACGCTGCCGCCTGCGGGAATGGTGCACGGTGCTGCTTGCCGAGGGCGCATCCATCGCAGTACTCGTCGACGCGGTCGATCAGCGGCATCCCACGTACCATGCTTTTGGAGGACATGGCACGTAGTGCCCTGAAGTGTAGATGACCCATCCTAGCGTGCCAACGCCAGGTTTCGTCGTCGTTCTTCGTCAGCAGGCACGCCGGTGTGTCAATGGTGAGC
This sequence comes from Secale cereale, assembly GCA_902687465.1. Classification (NCBI taxonomy): domain Eukaryota; kingdom Viridiplantae; phylum Streptophyta; class Magnoliopsida; order Poales; family Poaceae; genus Secale; species Secale cereale. Next base: position 863,817,303 of record LR738712.1, read on the forward strand.
ACGGCAGTGTACAAACGACTGATCGAACGCCGGACGTGAGCCATCATGCGCCCGCCGGTGTCATGAATTGTCATCAGTCCCTCATGAATCTGAATTCTGCATCCCCCTTCATCCAGCTGGCCAACTGAAATTATATTGCTGCGAAGACTTGGGATAAAGTAAACCTCTGACAGTGCGCGTTGGTTGCCGCTCTGTCCTCTGAAGATCACTGAACCTCTTCCTTGGATTGCAACGCGTGATCCATCTCCGAACTTTACAGTCCCTTGCACTGATTCATCAAGAGTACTGAACATGACCCTGTCACCAGTCATGTGGCTTGTAGCTCCCGTATCAAAGTACCACAGCCCCGGCGGTGAGATCTCTGGATGCACCTTCTCTTCATTGAGATGAACTTGCTGGGGCGCCACGATGCTGGTGGTGACACAGGTGGTGACCGTGGCCATCATGAGGCCTTCATGGTGCTCGTCACCTTCGCGGACTAGATGAGCTTGTCCCTGCTTAGCACGCTCATCTTCTTCCTTAATTCTGGTACGGCACTCTTTCTTCCAATGACCCGGCTTATTGCAATAATGGCATTTGCCCTTTTTCTTGCCTCCAGATCCATTCGTGCCTCCGGCTCCTGCAGGCTTGCCTCCGTTCGCCGGCTTGGGCTTGCCTGGCGACTTGTTTTTGCCGCCGCCACCGCCGGATGATGACCCGCCTGCCCCGAGTTGCCGCTCGCGGGCGTTCCACTCTTCGGCGGTGTACATGAGACGCCCGCCGGACTGCGCCGAGTCGTCGAGACCGTAGTGGTCTTCGCATGCAGAGAGGCGTCCGACGAGTTCTTCAATGGACATGGTCTTCAGATCGATCAAAGACTCGATCGCCATGGCCATCGGGCGGTACCGCCGCGGCACCACGCGGAGGAACTTCTGGACCGCCTTGTGCTCGGTGACGGGGTCGCCGTACAGCTCCAGATCGGCGACGAGGGCGGAGAGCCGCAGCCCGAAGTCCTCGATGGACTCCCCGTCCTTGAAACGGAGATCCTCGAACTCCCGCCGGCGCACCTGCGCCTTGGCCTCGCGGGCGCGCTCGCTGCCCATCCGCATGGTCTTGATGGTCTCCCACGCCTTCTTCGCCGTGTCCTTCGCGGCCAGCACACGCAGCATCTCCGGCGGGACGCCGGTGAGGATAATCTGCAGCGCGCGCCGGTCGTCGTTCTCGTCGGCGGCGTCGTCGGTCACCGCGGACCAGACGCGGGCGACCTGCAGCTTGACTTGCATCACGAGAGCCCACTCCTGATAGTTCGTGCGCGTGAGCATCATGGATGCCCCCGACTCCTCTCGCACGACGCGCTCCACCACACGGTACTCGCCGCTGCCGCTGCCGGTGAGGCGCGCGAGCGGCGCCTTGGATGAAGGCGTCTTCGGCGGCGACTTAGTCCCGCTCTTGTTCTTCCCGTCCGACTCGTCGCCTGACATGTGCGCCGCCACGGATCAAACACCGCCGGCCACCGGAGCAGGATCAAACACCGGGCTCTGATGCCAATTGTCGTTGTCGAGGCGATCGAGTAGAGGGAGAGAGAGAGAAACGAGAAGGAAACGAGACAGTGGTTTTTCGCCGGGCGGACTCCCCAGCTTTTCCGTTCGTGCTATTCCTCTTTATCTGTTACAACAAACTAGCTAGCTACCTCCCGGCGGGCGCGCCATGATCCGCGATGGCCGCGCCATCCCACGACCACGACTCACAGCGCATGCGCCCACCAGGAGGAGAAAACGGGAAAGGAAGAAGTGGTCAGTGCGTACTACAGCACTTGATCCACAACCTAGCTACGTGCATGCCCGGGTCATCATCCCGCATGCACACATTATTGTAAACAGAAAAACAAAGCTACGTTGCATGCATGAGATTAGCTAGGACTAACACGACTAACAGAAACAAGGCCTAGGGATCATACTTTCACTACAGGCAACTCCCAACAACATTAACATAATCGAATCACATGATATTTCCCATAAAACATGCAATGGAGATGCACCCGGAGGTCATTCCTTTGTGGTCAAGAGAGGACGAGAATTATGTAGGGCTACAAAAGCACACCTCAAAGTTCGTAGTTCTCAATCTAAGGATTTCCCAATGTCACCGTGGCCATCCAAAGAGAGTCCTACAATCACCACAACATATCTAAAGGATAGTCAAAGACAAGCACCAAGAGACTCTCAATCTTCAATCAACACACAAGAGAGGAAATCACCACTAGTAGATAAAGGGTCTTTAGCCCCGGTTCATTTGGGCCTTTTAGCCCCGGTTCTGGAACCGGGACAAGAGGGTCGGTACTAATGCTCTGACCCTTTAGTCCCGGTTCAATCCAGAACCGGGGCAAAAGGGTGTCCACGTGGCCTGTGCACCGAGTCCAGGCAGGAGGGGCTTTAGTCCCGGTTGGTGGTACCAACCGGGACCAAAAGGCATCCACGCGTCAGCATTTCTGTGGCTGTGGTTTTTGTTTTTTTTTTTTGAAAGGGGAGGGGGGTTTTAGGTTTTGGGGGTTAATTTAGGTGTTTCATATATTGTGTTAGCTAGCTAATTAATAGAGAGAAGTGTTCTCTCTTATGTCCGTGCTTGGTCGACGCTACATACTACACATACGTATATAGAGAGGACTAGAGTCACGCTAGCTAGCTAGCTAGCTGCTAGCTACTAAGCAAACGAAGGAACAGAAGATCTCGTATAATCAACATATATATATATATATGCATACAGAGAGAAGTAATATCGACCACCTCTCCTTCTCCGAGAGATTGGTCGAACAACAAGTTCTCGTATATCTATCCGACACTACCGGGCACATATATACAATAATTATCTTTTACAAAAATAATCTCCTAACACATGGATGCATGGTCCACATAGTATTCTCCGTCTTCAGCGATCACGTGTTCAAGGAAGAATGCCGCCAATTCCTCTTGAATTGCTCGCAGACGATCTGGTGTTAGGAGTTCATCCCGCATCCGAAACATCTAATTTGAAGTAGGGGGTCAATACATGAAATGATGCTATAAATTTGTGAATATTATTGATTGCTTACGCACTTCAAATTGTTCATCAGTGTAGCCCCGCTCACAGGTCGTGTGGCGGATGGACTCGCAAATGTAGTATCCACAATAATCATTCCCGGGTTCCTGCCACAACCACTTTACAAGAAATAGAGGTCAATCAAACTGATAAGCAAGAATGCCAAATTGGTATTGATGAAACTAGCGCTTGAATCAAGATATAGGAGATGCGCGCGCGGAACATGCTACTATATAGTACTTACTTTCGGGTATCTAAAATGTAGCTTCTTCGGCAGTCCCGGAGCTTTTTTGGTGAATTTTTTCCAAGCCCTGCCAGACAAAGGAAACAATTAGTTGATATCAGAAATGAAGTTGCTGATATATATGCATGGTGGATAATATTGATCGATTTAATTTACCTGGCTAGCATTTGAGTCATGTCCGCATACTCCTCGGGATCTTTACGTTTAGAGTCGAAGACAGTTACTATTCCCTTCTCAAGCTTAATCTCTAAGAGAATATAGTGGAAGCTGCGCACGAATGCATGAGATCATCAATTACATCACTATAAACTTGACTGATATATAAGGGAAACCAAATATGCACAAGACATTAACACTCACTTGAAGTTGTAAGGAAAGAGTATTATATCTTTGTTTTCATTTACCACCAACGATCGTAGCAAGTTGGTCTCGGTATCGTCGGGACGCAATTTAACCTCGGTTGCATCTATGAGGTATGTGTTAATAAACCCAATATCACCTACTTGTCTTTTCTTTAATTCGACGATCTTCAATCTGCATAATATAGTGAGGATAATTATAAATACATGCAATGAAGATCAGCTATATAGAGAGACTTAATGACAGAAGTAGTACTACTTACAGACAGTAGCAGGTGACCGTTGCTTTATCGAGGGCCAATTGATTGAAAAATTGATAGAACTCCTCAAATGGAACAGGCAACAGGTCAATTCCAACGAGGTCATGCTCCGGTTTAACTCTCAAATACAAGTTATTCCTCCCCCCAGACTCTCTGCAGATTTTCATGTACCAATCATGCAATCTTCGCATATTCGTTGATAGAGATCTTTTATTTTTGACGAGAGGCTTTTTGTACTCGTATCTTTCTATCTGCACGTCCATGAAATCATAGTGTACATCGTCGGACGCGTAATCTGCAAGATTGGTATAACCGGGCACCATCCTCGGATCATTAGCGACCATGTCGCTAGACATCTTGAGCGGGGGGCACGATTGGTTTGCTTGTTCGCCGAGCTGGGCAATTTGTTTCCCAGCTCGCCCTTCTGCTAACCTCTGATCACTTTTTGTACTTCCGGACCGCAAAGTCCTTCACTTCGCCTTCAGCGATCTTCGTGTTTTCCTCGTCGGACCTCTCGTACGGTAACTTCTCTAGAGGCGTGAGAGAAGGACCGAATCTGCATCGCCTCCCGCCTCTGGCTGTACTGGTAGACGTCGCCGGACCAGACGAAGCGGCTGTCTTTTTTACTTGCTTAGGCGCCGGAGCAGGAGCAGCCGGAGCGGCGGCAGGTCTCTTCCGCCCTTGCTGATTAGGCGGAGAAGGAGGAGCAGGCTGTCTGCTCGGGCGCGCCGGCGGCGAAGGAGGCGGAGTGCCGCCACGCGCTGGCGGCGAAGGAGGCGGTGTGCCGCCACGCGCCGGAGAAGGAGCCGGAGTGCCCTGATGGTCACTCGCCGGAGAAGGAGCCGGAGTGCCCTGATGGTCACTCGCCGGAGGAGGAGGCGGTGGAGGAGGCGGAGTGCCCTGACTCGTCGTCGGAGGAGGAGGAGGCGGAGGCGTCCAGTTCAGAATGTTGATTAGGTCCTTCCGCCATAGGCATGGAGTCTTCAGTGAAGAACCCAGCCGAGTCTCCCCTTCACCGGTAGGGTGGTCAAGCTGGAGCTCCTCAAATCCCTCCGTTATTTCGTCGACCATCACCCTAGCATATCCTTCTGGAATCGGCCGGCAGTGAAAAGTGTCGTCTGGTCCAGAAGGATAAACAGAGCCAGCAGCCGCCTTGACCTTCAGATTCATCCACTGTGCCATAAGGTGGCAATTTTGTGCCTGCGTGATAGCATCCACAGGATTCCTGGCAGTAGCCGTCAAGGCAAGCTCTGGCTGAAGCAGCTCGGTGGAAGCCATGCTGCTTCTCCGCTGAGATGGCGGGGTAGCTTCGGGGGAAGCTTCGGCAATTCTTTTCTCCCGATCTGCTTCCCGTTCCTCTATCGCTTGTATTCTGGCCCGCAGCGCCTGGATTTCGGTCATCTCCATTTTCTTCCTCCTGTCGTGGCATTTGTAGCCTCCTGCGTCCGGAAACCCAGCACGCCACAAAAGGGAGCCTGGCGTGCCTCGTGTCCGTCCAGGGTGCTCAGGATTCCCGAGGGCCATTGTCAGCTCGTCGTTCTCTCTGTCGGGGATGAACGTCCCTTCATGCGCTGCTTTGATATACTGTCGCATCTTCCTGAGTGGTGTTTCCAATTGCTTGTCCATCCAAATGCACCACCCTGTTACAGGGTCCAAGGTTCCGCCAGCCCCGAAGAACCAAGTCCGGCAACGTTCTGGCCAGTGCATTGTCTCTGGTTTGATCCCTTTCTGAAGCAGATCATTCTCAGCCTTGGCCCACTTAGGCCGGGCTACGAGGTAGCCGCCCGACCCCGTGCGATGGTGATGCATCTTCTTTGCAGCATTTATCCGGTTTGTCTCCGACATCTTCTGACTCTTTTCCGACTTCTTATGGGCCACAAATGCGGGCCAGTCATCTTTGATCTTCTCATATATGCCCACGAATTCTGGAGTCGTTTTATCTCTGACAAACTTATTCAGTTTTTTCTTCCATGCCCTGAATTGGTCTGCCATCTTCGAAAGTGCAGCAGACTTGATTAACTCCTCTTTAACTGGCTTCGCCGGATCAACCTCTCGCGGTAGGACGAAGTTTGACTTCAGCTCAGTCCAAAGATCTTCTTTCTGCATATCAGTGACATAAGTCACCTGAGCGTCGTTTGCAGCCGGCTTTAACCATTGATGGATGCTGATCGGGATCTTGTCCCTAACCAGAACCCCGCACTGATTAACAAATGCGTTCTTTGTGCGGATGGGTGCAATCGGCTCGCCGGAGCGC
>LR738712.1:863823480-863861432 GCA_902687465.1 Secale cereale
TCGACGATCTTCAATCTGCATAATATAGTGAGGATAATTATAAATACATGCAATGAAGATCAGCTATATAGAGAGACTTAATGACAGAAGTAGTACTACTTACAGACAGTAGCAGGTGATCGTTGTTTTATCGAGGGCCAATTGATTGAAAAATTGATAGAACTCCTCAAATGGAACAGGCAACAGGTCAATTCCAACGAGGTCATGCTCCGGTTTAACTCTCAAATACAAGTTATTCCTCCCCCCAGACTCTCTGCAGATTTTCATGTACCAATCATGCAATCTTCGCATATTCGTTGATAGAGATCTTTCATTTTTGACGAGAGGCTTTTTGTACTCGTATCTTTCTATCTGCACATCCATGAAATCATAGTGTACATCGTCGGACGCGTAATCTGCAAGATTGGTATAACCGGGCACCATCCTCGGATCATTAGCGACCATGTCGCTAGACACCTTGAGCGGGGGGCACGATTGGTTCGCTTGTTCGCCGAGCTGGACAATTTGTTTCCCAGCTCGCCCTTCTGCTAACCTCTGATCACTTTTTGTACTTTCGGACCGCTTGGCATCTTGAAATGTCTTTTGAATAATGCGGTCATAGTTGCCCTTCGGCTTACTTTTCGCTGGTTGCTTCAGGGCAGCAAGAGTGCGCTTTGCTTTCACCGCATCTATCTTCTCCTCCGGAGGTGGATGTCTCTGTGCTTTCAACCCTTCAAAAAAGTCCTTCACTTCGCCTTCAGCGATCTTCGTGTTTTCCTCGTCGGACCTCTCGTACGGTAACTTCTCTAGAGGCGTGAGAGAAGGACCGAATCTGCATCGCCTCCCGCCTCTGGCTGTACTGGTAGACGTCGCCGGACCAGACGAAGCGGCTGTCTTTTTTACTTGCTTAGGCGCCGGAGCAGGAGCAGCCGGAGCGGCGGCAGGTCTCTTCCGCCCTTGCTGATTAGGCGGAGAAGGAGGAGCAGGCTGTCTGCTCGGGCGCGCCGGCGGCGAAGGAGGCGGAGTGCCGCCACGCGCCGACGGCGAAGGAGGCGGTGTGCCGCCACGCGCCGGAGAAGGAGCCGGAGTGCCCTGATGGTCACTCGCCGGAGAAGGAGCCGGAGTGCCCTGATGGTCACTCGCCGGAGGAGGAGGCGGTGGAGGAGGCGGAGTGCCCTGACTCGTCGGAGGAGGAGGAGGAGGCGGAGGCGTCCAGTTCAGAATGTTGATTAGGTCCTTCCGCCATAGGCATGGAGTCTTCAGTGAAGAACCCAGCCGAGTCTCCCCTTCACCGGTAGGGTGGTCAAGCTGGAGCTCCTCAAATCCCTCCGTTATTTCGTCGACCATCACCCTAGCATATCCTTCTGGAATCGGCCGGCAGTGAAAAGTGTCGTCTGGTCCAGAAGGATAAACAGAGCCAGCAGCCGCCTTGACCTTCAGATTCATCCACTGTGCCATAAGGTGGCAATTTTGTGCCTGCGTGATAGCATCCACAGGATTCCTGGCAGTAGCCATCAAGGCAAGCTCTGGCTGAAGCAGCTCGGTGGAAGCCACGCTGCTTCTCCGCTGAGATGGCGGGGTAGCTTCGGGGGAAGCTTCGGCAATTCTTTTCTCCCGATCTGCTTCCCGTTCCTCTATCGTTTGTATTCTGGCCCGCAGCGCCTGGATTTCGGTCATCTCCATTTTCTTCCTCCTGTCGTGGCATTTGTAGCCTCCTGCGTCCGGAAACCCAGCACGCCACGGAAGGGAGCCTGGCGTGCCTCGTGTCCGTCCAGGGTGCTCAGGATTCCCGAGGGCCATTGTCAGCTCGTCGTTCTCTCTGTCGGGGATGAACGTCCCTGCAAGCGCTGCTTTGATATACTGCCGCATCTTCCTGAGTGGTGTTTCCAATTGCTTGTCCGTCCAAATGCACCACCCTGTTACAGGGTCCAAGGTTCCGCCAGCCCCGAAGAACCAAGTCCGGCAACGTTCTGGCCAGTGCATTGTCTCTGGTTCGATCCCTTTCTGAAGCAGATCATTCTCAGCCTTGGCCCACTTAGGCCGGGCTACGAGGTAGCCGCCCGACCCCGTGCGATGGTGATGCATCTTCTTTGCAGCATTTATCCGGTTTGTCTCCGACATCTTCTGACTCTTTTCCGACTTCTTATGGGCCACAAATGCGGGCCAGTCATCTTTGATCTTCTCATATATGCCCACGAATTCTGGAGTCGTTTTCTCTCTGACAAACGTATTCAGTTTTTTCTTCCATGCCCTGAATTGGTCTGCCATCTTCGAAAGTGCATAAGACTTGATTAAGTCCTCTTTAACTGGCTTCGCCGGATCAACCTCTCGCGGTAGGACGAAGTTTGACTTCAGCTCAGTCCAAAGATCTTCTTTCTGCATATCTGTGACATAAGTCACCTGAGCGTCGTTTGCAGCCGGCTTTAACCATTGATGGATGCTGATCGGGATCTTGTCCCTAACCAGAACCCCGCACTGATTAACAAATGCGTTCTATGTGCGGATGGGTGCAATCGGCTCGCCGGAGCGCGAGATTTCTGAGATCTCAAACTTTTCATCCGGCCTCAACTTTTTCTTCGCTCCTCGTCTCTTTACCGAAGATTTGCTCGATCCGGAGGGCTAGAAAAGGAACAAAGACGAGAGTTAATGAATGAATCAATTAACTAGTCAGCACATGCTTAACTAACATATATACCTCCTGGCCGGACTCGGTTCGGTCACCGGAGCCAGCATCACGGTCTCCTTCTTGCACCGGCATTGGGTCACCGGAGCCGTCCTCACGGTCTACTTCTTCCATGTGCATTGGGTCACCGAATTCATCAATATCATAGCCTAGATCTTCCAGCCGCAGCTCTTGTTCGACCTGCTCATCGGTGTCGTTGAGATACGACCTGACGGCATTTTGTCCGTCTGCGATTATGTCCATCAACATCGCTTCTTGTGCTAGGTCTCGGGTGTTGTCGTCCATTGTTTCTACAAATATTTACAACATGCCACTTATTATTCAAACATGACAGATGGATATATTAATGGCAAACGTAGAACTAGCTTCAACCCTCGACTGCTCGGCGATCCACAAACCCTAGACCCCCTCATGTCACATTTTGTCAAGCTAGTGTCAAAGGATTCAACAAAACCAATACTTCATCATTAGGCGAAAGTAACAGTAGCATGATGGTACGAAGCTCTCCAAAGTTGTTTTGGAACGAAGTCCCAGATAAGATAATCCGTAACAAAAGACGGATTATCCTATCAGGAACTCCGTTCTAGAACATCTTTGCATAACTTCGTACCAACATGCCCCGGTTACTTCTGGCAAATGATGAAGTCATGGAATTCTTCAATACTTTGACCCCCGAGTGCTCGGCGAGGGTGTATCGGGGAGGGTGTATATCGACATAGACATATCCGATAAAAAAAGAGGAAGAAGAAGAAAAAAGGAACCGCTAGAGGAGAAGATCGAAGAAAAAAAAAGAAAAAAAAAAGGAGAAGAAGAAAGGAAGAAGAAGAGAAAATTTCTCTTCTTCTCCTCTATTCCTTTCTTCTTCTTCTCTTTTTTTCTTTTTTTTCTTCTTCTTATTTATTTCTCCTCTTCTTCCTCTCCTCTTCTTCTTTCTTTCCTCTTTCTTATTTTCTTCTTTCCTATCCTTCTTTTTCTAAATTTGTAACTTTTGCATATATAAAACTTTCTATATATATTTAGCATATATAAACAAAAAACTATATAGCCACATACACATATATATACATCACATATACACACATCACATATATACAGCAACTTCCTAAGAAAAAATATATTTATATACACATAAATATATATTTAACATATATATTTAGCAAATTCCTAAGAAAAAAAAAAGATATACACATACATATAAATACAGCAACTATATACAGCAACTATATATACTGCAATTTCCTAAGAAAATTCCTAAGAAAAAAAAATATACACATATATACATATATATACACAGCAACTATATATATATATATACAGCAATATATATTAAACATATAAAAAAAAGGGAGCCGGCCCTCACATCGGCAGGGCGGCGCGACGGCGGCGGGGCGGGGCGGCGACGAGGCGGCGTCGGGGCGCGGCGGCGCGACGGCGGCGGGGCGGGGCGCGCGGCGGCGCGGGGCGACGGGCCGGCCGGGGCGCGGCGACGGCGCGGGGCGGGGCGACGGCGCGGGGCGCGGCGACGGCGCGGGGCGGAGCGACGAGGCGGCGTCGGGGGCGACGGCGACGGGGCGACGGGGGCGACGGGGGCGACGGCGACGGCGACGGGGAAGAGCAGATCGAGGGAGGCGTCGGGGCGGGGAAGAAAGAAACTGCCCAAAATTTCGCAAGTCCTGGTTATATAGGAGTGGCATTAGTCCCGGTTGGTGGCTGAAACCGGGACTAATGCCACCCTTTAGTCCCGGTTGGTGCCACCAACCGGGACCAAAGGCCCTGTGCTGGCGCGGGTGCGGTGGGATGTTTAGTCCCACCTCGCTAGCTGAGGGAGCTCGAGAGTGGTTTATAAGGGCTGCTGCTCCCACCCTCTCGAGCTCCTCTCAAATGCAGGCTTCTGGGCCTAACTCTGCGCGCTGCCCTGTGAGCTTGCTGGGCCTTATATTACAGGTGGATCCTGTGCTATAGGCCTTGCAGGCTCACTGGGCAGCGCCCAATTTTTTTCTTTCCTTTTTTGCTTTATTTATTTCTAAGTTGTTTTTTGCTGTATTTAGAGTTGCTTTATTTATTTTATTTTCTTTGTTTATTTCTAAGTTGTTTTTTGCTGTATTTAGAGTTGCTTTATTTATTTTACTTTCTTTATTTATTTTCTTTGTTGCTTTATTTATTTTATTTTGTTTATACTTACAACAAAATACTTATTGTTGCTATTTATTTTTCAAGTTTGTTTTGTTTTGTTTTGTTTTGTTAGTGCAAGTAGTATTGAAATTTGAATAGTACAAACGGACAATGGTATCATACTCGTTTGTTACAAAGTTGGCATGGTATCATCATAATAGTTTCGGAAATAACTCTTCACTTTTTCTTCGCTTGTGTCATTTGCTTATTGCGCCGTAACCATGGATAATCTTCATCGTTTATCAGGATGCTTGGGTCAGCCTTGACTTTGAAGGGAGGAATTTCATGAAACTTTTCATAATCTTCAGACATGTCTGTCTTGCCCTCCACTCCCAGGATGTCCCTTTTTCCTGAAAGAACTATGTGGCGCTTTGGCTCATCGTATGATGTATTCGCTTCCTTATCTTTTCTTTTTCTCGGTCTGGTAGACATGTCCTTCACATAGATAACCTGTGCCACATCATTGGCTAGGACGAACGGTTCGTCAGTGTATCCAAGATTTTTCAGATCCACTATTGTCATTCCGTACTGTGGGTCTACCTGTACCCCGCCTCCTGACAGATTGACCCATTTACACTTAAACAAAGGGACCTTAAAATCATGTCCGTAGTCAAGTTCCCATATGTCCACTATTTAACCATAATATGTGTCCTTTCCCCTCTCGGTTGTTGCATCAAAGCGGACACCGCTGTTTTGGTTGGTGCTCTTTTGATCTTGGACAATCGTGTAAAATGTATTCCCATTTATCTCGTATCCTTTGTAAATCAATACAGTCGAAGATGGTCCCCTGGACAACAAGTACAACTCATCACAAACAGTGTTGTCACCTCTGAGACGTGTTTCCAACCAACTGCTGAAAGTCCTGATGTGTTCACGTGTAATCCAGTCGTCGCACTACTCCGGGTGTTTGGAGCGCAGACTGTTCTTGTGTTCATCGACATACGGGGTCACCAATGTAGAGTTCTGTAGAACTGTGTAGTGTGCTTGAGACCAAGAATAACCGTCCCTGCATATTATTGAGTCCCTTCCAAGCGTGCCTTTTCCAGTCAGTCTCCCCTCGTACCGCGATTTAGGGAGACCTATCTTATTAAGGCCAGGAATGAAGTCAACACAAAACCCGATGACATCCTCTGTTTGATGGCCCATGGAGATGCTTCCTTCTGGCCTTGCGCGGTTACGGACATATTTCTTGAGGACTCCCATGAACCTCTCAAAGGGGAACATATTGTGTAGAAATACGGGCCCCAGAATGACAATCTCGTCGACTAGATGAAATAGGACGTGTGTCATGATATTGAATAAGGATGGTGGGAACACAAGCTCGAAACTGACAAGACATTGCGCCACATCACTCCTTAGCCTTGGTACGATTTCTGGATCGATCACCTTCTGAGAGATTGCATTGAGGAATGCACATAGTTTCACAATGGCTAATCGGACGTTTTCCGGTAGAAGCCCCCTCAATGCAACCGGAAGCAGTTGCGTCATAATCACATGGCAGTCATGAGACTTTAGGTTCTGGAACTTTTTCTATGCCATATTTATTATTCCCTTTATATTCGACGAGAAGCCAGTTGGGACCTTCATACTGAGAAGACATTCAAAGAAGATTTCTTTCTCTTCTTTCGTAAGAGCATAGTTGGCAGGACCTTCATACTGCTTCGGAGGGATGCCGTCTTTTTCGTGCAAACGTTGCAGGTCCTCCCGTGCCTCAGCTGTATCTTTTGTCTTTCCATACACGCCCAAGAAGCCTAGCAGGTTCACGCAAAGGCTCTTCGTCACGTGCATCACGTCGATTGAAGAGCGGACCTCTAGGTCTTTCCAGTAGGGTAGGTCCCAAAATATAGATTTCTTCTTCCACATGGGTGCGTGTCCCTCATCGTCATTCGGAACAGCTAGTGCGCCGGGGCCCTTTCCGAAGATTACATGTAAATCATTGACCATAGCAAGTACGTGATCACCGGTACGCATGGCGGGCTTCTTCCGGTGATCTGCCTCGCCTTTGAAATGCTTGCCTTTCTTTCGACATTGATGGTTGGTCGGAAGAAATCGACGATGGCCCAGGTACACATTCTTCCTGCACTTGTCCAGGTATATACTTTCAGTGTCATCTAAACAGTGCGTGCATGCGTGGTATCCTTTGTTTGTCTGTCCTGAAAGGTTACTGAGAGCGGGCCAATCGTTGATGGTCACGAACAGCAACGCCTTTAGGTCAAATTCCTCCTGTTTGTGCTCATCCCACGCACGTACACCGTTTCCATTCCACAGCTGTAAAAGTTCTTCAACTAATGGCCTTAGGTACACATCAATGTCGTTGCCGGGTTGCTTAGGGCCTTGGATGAGAACTGGCATCATAATGAACTTCCGCTTCATGAACATCCAAGGAGGAAGGTTATACATACATAGAGTCACGGGCCAGGTGCTGTGATTGCTGCTCTGCTCCCCGAAAGGATTAATGCCATCCGCGCTTAGAGCAAACCATACGTTCCTTGCGTCCTTTGCAAACTCCTCCCAGTACTTTCTCTCGATTTTTCTCCATTGCGACCCGTCAGCGGGTGCTCTCAACTTCCCGTCTTTCTTACGGTCCTCACTGTGCCATCGCATCAACTTGGCATGCTCTCTGTTTCTAAACAAACGTTTAAACCGTGGTATTATAGGAGCATACCACATCACCTTCGCAGGAACCCTCTTCCTGGCGGGCTCGCCATCAACATCACTAGGGTCATCTCGTCTGATCTTATACCGTAATGCACCGCATACCGGGCATGCGTTCAGATCGTTGTATGCACCGCGGTAGAGGATGCAGTCATTAGGGCATGCATGTATCTTCTGCACCTCCAATCCTAGAGGGCATACGACCTTCTTTGCTGCGTATGTACTGTCGGGCAATTCGTTATCCTTCGGAAGCTTCTTCTTCAATATTTTCAGTAGCTTCTCAAATCCTTTGTCAGCCACAGCATTCTCTGCCTTCCACTGCAGCAATTCCAGTACGGTACCGAGCTTTGTGTTGCCATCTTCGCAATTGGGGTACAACCCTTTTTTGTGATCCTCTAACATGCGATCGAACTTCAGCTTCTCCTTTTGACTTTCGCATTGTGTCCTTGCATCGACAATGACCCGGCGAAGATCATCATTTGGTTCCTCTTGATCTTCAGCAGCTTCACCTGTTGCAGCATCATTGGGCACATCGTCTGGTTCCTCTTGATCTTCACCAGCTCCCCCCATTGCAGCATCACCGTATTCAGGGGGCACATAGTTGTCATCGTACTCTTCTTCTTCGCCGTCTTCCATCATAACCCCTATTTCTCCGTGCCTCGTCCAAACATTATAGTGTGGCATGAAACCCTTGTAAAGCAGGTGGGAGTGAAGGATTTTCCGGTTAGAGTAAGACATCGTATTCACACATTTAGTGCATGGACAACACATAAAACCATTCTGCTTGTTTGCCTCTGCCGCATTTAGAAACTCACGCACGCCCTTAATGTACTCGGAGGTGTGTCTGTCACCGTACATCCATTGGCGGTTCATCTGCGTGCATTTATATATAATTAAGTGTGTCAAAAACCATTACAGAACATCATAAATAGATAATTAAGTGACCAAATGGATAAAAGTTCATCATCACATTAAAACTAAAGTACATACATATATAGTTCTCATCTAACAACATATAGCTCTCCATACACATCGAAACTATGTAAAACATTTCAACGCGAAAACAAATGCTATCATAATCGCAACCAAGGTAACAATTGATCCAACGGCATAATGATACCAAGCCTCGGTATGAATGGCATATTTTCTAATCTTTGTAATCTTCAACCGCATTGCATCCATCTTGATCTTGTGATCATCGACGACATCCGCAACATGCAACTCCAATATCATCTTCTCGTCCACAATTTTTTTTATTTTTTCCTTCAAGAATTTGTTTTCTTCTTCAACTAAATTTAACCTCTCGACAATAGGGTCCATCTTGATCTTGTGATCATCGATAACTTCCGCAACATGCAACTCCAATTCCATCTTCTCCTCCTCCATTTTTTCCAATTTTTTCTTTAACGAAATGTTTTCCTCTTCAACTAAATTTAACCTCTCCACAAGAGGGTCGGTTGGAATTTCCGGTTCAACTACCTCCTAGACATAATAAAACATCTATGCATGTCAGGTTGGTCGGCATAACTATCATAAGCACTAAAACAAATAGTTATAAATTAAAGATAATATACCACATCCGAATCGTAGACCGGCCGAGGGCCCACGTGGGCGGATATCAAAACCATCGCACTATATAATAACAAGCAATAATAAACGTAAGAAAATTAGACAAATATCTATCTAAAGCAATAATAAAAGTAAGAAAAGCATGGACATAACAAGAGGCTCACCACGGTGGTGCCGGTGACGAGATCGGCGGGGGCGATCGACGGCGGCGAAGACGGGGACGGGACGTGGCGGACCGCTAAACCTAGACAAATCTCGGAGAAAATAGAGCTTCGAGAGGAGAAAAGCTTAACTAGTGTGGCTCGGGCATTCCACCGAACACGTTGTGTGCATAGGAGGTGAGCTAGAGCACCACTAACCCCTCTCCCCCTCGGCCAGAAAAAAAAACAGAGCAGTGAGCTCTGCTCTTGAGTGAGGGGGTTTATATAGGCAACTCACTGGTCCCGGTTGGTGCTACAAACCGGGGCTAAAGGAGTGCCTTTGGTCCCGGTTCATAAAACAAACCGGGACCAATAGTGGTGGGCCAGGAGCAAGAGCCATTGGTCCCGGTTTTTAGCTCCAACCGGGACCAATAGGTCCAGACGAACCGGGACCAATGGCCCACGTGGCCCGGCCGCCCCCCTGGGCTAACGAACCGGGTCCAGTACCCCCATTGGTCCCGGTTTAGATTGAACCGGGGCTAATGGGCTGGACCAATGCCCTGTTTTCTACTAGTGCACTCATGAAAATATTTTTCTAATCCATGTCCAATAGACCGCTGTCACCTTGGTCTCGGGGATTATACTAGATAAAGACAAGTGAGTACATCAATCCAATACATAGAGGAAGGGGAAATATCATGGGATCACCGTAGATTAACATAGCCTATGATCACAACGAAGATCACATCATGGGAGAGAGAGATAACCACATAGCTACACGTACGAGCCCTCGGCCCCGGAGAAGACTACTCACACATGGACATGGTGAGGAGGAGGTTGATGATGGTGTTGATGGAGAGGTGCAGCCCCGCGAGGAGGAGATGGCCGGCGGCAGCGACGGAGGCAGCGGAGGCGGCCCTTGGGGGCGCGACGGCGGCGGCGGCCCTCGGGGCGGCGGCTCCTTGGCCCCCCTTCTTCCTTGTGGATGGTGCTGCAATGGTGCTGGTCCTCCCCTCCAAGACGGCGGCTCGGGAGGAGGAAAATTCGTGGCCCTTGGTGACCTAGGTTTCCTCTCTTTATATAGACTTTCGGATTCCCGTCATCAGATTTTGGGCCTCAGTAAAACGGGCTTTACTCGGCCGTCCGGACTCCGATTTGGACGAATTTTATATCCAGAAGCATCGCCTCGAAATTCCCCACAACTTTAGCAACTAGACTTTTTCCGTTTGACGTCGTCTTCGGGCCGGAACGTGACCATCTTTAAAAAACGTTCTCAGACAGATTTCAGGAAAGTCAAAGTCCTACTCCAATATGACTCCTTTTGCGTTTTTGTCAATTTCCAAATAATTCCTACACAATAAAGTGTAAAACAAGAACATTGTGCACTTTTGCAACAATTAGTAGGTTAGTCCAAATATGATCAAAAGTGTATGGAAGTGCATAAATATCATAGCAATATCACACAAAAAAGGCATGGAGCAAGCAGAAATTATAGATACGTTTTGGACGTATCACTTACGAATCGTAGGATCAGTCGGTCAAAAAGAAACGTTTCCCTACTATTAATTGGTCTGCACTGTTCAGCTCTTGTTTCCGGACGTCAATTGCTACGTTCGCTGCTCAACGACTATCAGGTGCTATCTATCTGGTTTCTTGGCCTGCTAATTTATTCTATCAAAAATATTTTCTTTCGACTTGTACTACTTTGTGTACACATATTTTATTGATTCATGGTATCCATGAAGTACGATCTTCCGCTGCTGAACCGTGACACAAGGTTTACCCTATGGCAAGTCAAGATGCGGGCGTTGTTGGCACAAACCGACTATGATGATGCACTGGATAGTTTTGGGAAGAACCGAATTGAGGACTGGAGTGGCGAGGAGAAAATAAGGGATCGTAAGGCTTTGTCACAAATTCAACTCCATTTGCATAATAATATTTTGCAGGAAGTTTTGAGCGAGAAAACTGCGCCGCTCTATGATTAAAGCTGGAAAGCATTTGCATGACAAAAGATCTTACCAACAAGATGCATCTGAAGCAAAAATTATTCATGCACAGGTTACCGGAGGGAGGTAATGTTTTGAATCATATTTCAGAATTTAAGGAGATTATATCCGATCTAGCTGCAATGGAGGTTAAGTATGAAGAGGAAGATACTGCGTTAATGTTACTTTGTTCACTGTCAAGTTCTTATACCAATTTTAGAGACACCATATTATGCAGTCGTGATACTCTCACGCTTAATGAAGTTTATGCAGATTTGAACTCTAAGAAGAAGATGAAATTAATGGTGCCTCATGATGGTTCAAGTTCATCCCAAGCCGAGGGATTATCTGTTCGTGGTAGGACAAAGGAGAAGAACTCCAATAATGGAAACAGAGGCGAAAGTAGAAATGTCCACAGGGGCCGGTCGCAATTCAGAGACAAGTAGTATTGATGATATTGCAAGAGAGACGGACATGACATCTCAAAGTGTTTCAAGTTGCAGAATAACGAAAAGAGGAAAGGTAACAAACAAGGTGAAAATTCTGCTAACGTTGCTCGTGATGATAGTTCTGATGATGCTCTTGTCGTTATTGCTGGATGTGCCGAGACCAATGATGAGTGGGTACTTGACACTGCATGTACTTTTCATATGTGCCCGCATAGAGATTGGTTTACTACTTTTGATTCCACTACTGCTGCTGGTTCCGTTTTGGGTTTTGATAATTCACCATGTAAGATTGAAGGCATAGGTTTCGTTCGAATGAAGATGTTTGATGGCACAATCAGAACTTTGACAGATGTTCGGTATATTCCGAAGATGGAGAGAAATCTTATCTCTGTTAGTGCCCTTGATGCAAAGGGGTACAAGTATTCAGGTGGAGATTGTATTTTGATGGTCACCAGAGGTTCCCTTATTGTGATGAAAGGTGACTTAAGTTCGACCAATGGTCTTTATTACCTTCGACGTTCTACCGTTTCAGGTAGCGCTACTCTAGTTATTTCAAAGAATTCTGATTGTGATGCTGCTAACCTTTGTCATATGGGTCTTGGACATATGAGTGAACTTGTTTTGGCAAAGTTAAATAAGAGAGGTCTTCTTAAAGGATATGAAACTGGTAAATTGAAATTTTTGAGCATTGTATCTTTGGCAAGCACAAGATGGTGAAGTTCAATACTTCGACTCATAC
The DNA here is from genome assembly GCA_902687465.1 of Secale cereale. Classification (NCBI taxonomy): domain Eukaryota; kingdom Viridiplantae; phylum Streptophyta; class Magnoliopsida; order Poales; family Poaceae; genus Secale; species Secale cereale. The sequence goes on from LR738712.1 coordinate 863,835,855, forward strand.
AACTAAATGTATTCTTGATTATGTGCATTCTGATTTATGGGGACCATCTCGCAAAAGTCATTAGGTGGTGCTAGTTACATGCTGACTATAATTGATGATTATTCAAGAAAAGTTTGGCCTTATTTCTTGAAGCATAAATGGCAAGCATTATCAGCATTTAAGGAGTGGAAGATTATGATTGAAAGACAAACTGAAAAGAAGGTAAAAATACTTCGCACTGATAATGGTATGGAATTCTGTTCTAAGCAATTTGTGAATTATTGCAAATCTGAAGGCATTGTTAGACATCACACCGTTCCTTATACTCCTCAACATAACGGTGTTGCTGAGCTTATGAACATGACCATTATTTCCAGAGCCCATTGCATGTTGTCTAATGCTTATTTGCAGAAGCGTTTTTGGGCTGAGGCCGCTTCCACTACTTGTTTTTTATTAACCGTTCATCATCTATTGCTCTTAACTAGGACAAAGCCCGTGCGTTGCAATGGGAGAACTAAATCTTCGCATGACAATGCACGGTGATACGGAGTCTCATGATTGATGTGTCCATTGCCAGGCTTCCGTAGTGGACGTGCTTTACATGATCTTGGCATGATCGACATGGATGTGCATGAGCTAACAGCATGGCCTTCGGCCCAGCTGTAGATTTGGGTTACAACAGCGCCAGTGACACTATTTCAGCTCTAGCCATCACAACTCCTTGATTATTTTCCTCCGTTTATCTTCTTTGAATTGTGCTCTTTTTCCATGACGCTGCAAGCCGAAGAGCTACTTGGAGAGGTCGGCATCGGGGATGCATTCCAGCTGGACCGATTGCTGAAAGGGGAGCTCATTGTCCATGAACGGTGTTGCCACGTCCGGAAGGTAGGGTGGCAGCGAGACTTACGTCGATCTAGGGTTTCGGGCTCGATGCATGTACGGGTTGTTCGAGTCAAAGTGCATCAATGCATGTATATATATACATGTGTAGGCGGCTCGGCTCAAACCATTTGTACATAAGGACTTGTAGTCCGGACTGAATTGCGCAATATATGATTTTTTAGCTCAATGCAAGCATGTGGATGTGCGGGCTCCCCAAACCACCAGCCAGGCCGAATCTTCCAAGCCCACTAAAAAGACTGACGGAAATTGGGGGTATATATATAAAGTTGTCATGGACCAAACCAAACCAAGAATACATATATATTCCCTTTAATAATAGGTATAGATAAGAAAACTCCAATTGAGGTACGGTCTGGTTCACCTATTGATTATTCGCAGTTGAGAGTTTTTGGTTGCACTGCTTATGCTCATGTTGATAATGGAAAATTGGAGCCTAGGGCTATTAAGTGCATCTTTCTTGGTTATAAGTCTGGTGTTAAAGGTTTTAAATCGTGGAATCCTGAAACCCAGAAGGTTGTTATTAGCAGAAACGTTATCTTTAATGAATATGCTATGTTACATGATGTTCCGTCTACTAATGTTCCAGTTGAGAGTGAACAGCAGGCTACTATTCAGCATCCTACTGTTCAGGTGGAGCATGTTATTGATTCAGGTGATACATCTGGTAATAAAATTGTTGATGCACATGATGAACCCGTTGTTGTTGATGAACATGTCACTCCCACTCCAAACCAGCCTATTGTTCCACCCGGTTCGAATCTTGCACGTGACAGAGTTAGGCGGGGTATTGATAAACCTAAAAGGTTAATTGAAGAGTGCAATATTGTTTCTTTTTCTTTATCTGTTGCAGAGGAAATTGAAGGTAATGCTGAGCCTTCTTCATATTCTGAGGCTATTATTACTGGTGATAGTAATAAGTGGATGACCGCTATGCATGATGAGATGGGATCACTTGAAAAGAATGGCACTTGGGATTTAGTAAGATTACCTAGAGAGAAGAAACATATTCGTTGCAAGTGGGTTTTCAAGAGGAAAGAAGGTGTTTCTCCTAATGATGAGACAAGATATAAAGCAAGGTTAGTTCCTAAAGGTTATAGTCAGATTCCAGGTATTGACTATAACGAAGTCTTTTCTCCTGTTGTGAAGCACAGCTCTATTCGCACTTTACTCAGTATTGTTGCCATGCATGATTTTGAGCTTGAACAATTGGATGTTAAAACTACATTCTTACATGGAGAATTAGAAGAGGATATTTATATGGAACAACCTAAAGGTTTTGTTATTCCTGGAAAAGAAAAGCTTGTCTGTAAGTTAAAGAAATCTCTTTATGGATTGAAACAATCCCCTAGATAGTGGTACAAGAGATTTGACACCTTTATGCTCTCTCAAGGTTTCAAAAGGTCTAATTATATTAGTTGTGTTTATTTAAAAACTGTCAAAGATTCAACTATTTATTTGCTCCTTTATGTTGATGATATGCTAATCGATGCAAAGAGTATGTTAGATATTGATGAACTAAAGAAGCAATTGAGTAATGAATTTGAGATGAAGGATTTGGGTGCAGCAAAGAAAATTATATCTAAGTCAAAAGGGATATATTGATAAAGTTCTTCGTCGTTTTAATATGCATAACGCCAAGCCAATAAGTATTTCATTAGCTGCACACTTCAAATTATCATCAACTTTATGTCCTAAGTCAGATGCAGATATTACATACATGTCTAGAGTTCCCTATTCGAGTGCTGTTGGTTCACTTATGTATGCCATGGTTTGTTATCGTCCGGATTTATCATATGCATTTAGTGTTGTCATGGCTAATCCTGGAAAAGAGCATTGGAAAGCAGTTCAGTGGATTTTCAGATACCTGCGAGGTACTTCAAATGCTTATCTACAGTTTGGGAAAACTGGAGATGGACTTGTTGGTTTTGTTGATTCTGATTTTGCTGGTGATTTGGATAAGAGAATATCACTCACAGGTTATGTTTTCACCATTGGTGGTTGTGCTGTGAGTTGGAGAGCAACTTTTCAGTCTATTGTGGCTTGTTCCACTACTGATGCCGAGTATATAGCTATTTCTGAGGCATGCAAACAAGCTATCTGGTTGACAAGTTTATACACCGAGCTTTGTGGAGATTCATCTTTCCCTACCGTATTTAGTGACAGTCAAAGTGTTATATATCTTACAAAGAATCCAATGTATCATGAGAGAACGAAGCACATTGATGTCAGATATGACTACATTTGAGATGTTGTTGCTGAAGGTGATTTGAAGGTATGTAAGATAAGTACTCATGATATTCCTGCTGATATGATGACAAAGCCAGTTCCTACCAATAAGTTTGAGCTTTGCTCAAGCTTAGTTGGTATTTCTCACTGGTCCTATGGCCTTTGACGCACAAGGTGTTTATGCTGATTTGGATGGAGTTATTTACTTTCTTCGAGTACGGGAGGGAATTTGGATCAAGGTGGAGATTGTTAAATTGTGATCCAAATTATACCGTATTGGACTAGACGTAGTACATACGGCATGGGCCTTTTGCGTTGGTACCGACGCGTACGAGTACAACTCATTTACTTGTCCTCCAAGGACTCTCATGTATTGCCCTCTTATATACCCCACGTAGTCGCACCTAAGATGGTATGCCGTCTCGTGCTTGTAATACTCCTCCTCATAGTGATTGCACCTACGTGCGTCCGTGGTTTTCTCTCGCAAGGGTTTCCATGTTAAATCCGTGTCTCTCGTGTCTCGTTTATTTCTCGTTATTATCTGACAAAATAGTCCCCACACTATTGCTTCTTCACAGACAAAATGGCAATATCTGTCAGCCAGAAGCATGGTCCGGTGCACAACGACTGCCATGCATATGGCACTGATGAGTGAGACGCCATAATTAGTCAGGACGAGGAGGCCACCTCGCTGACGCGGATAATCCCGTAGTGGCAGTACAGATGAGGAGGAGGTCGCCTTGCTATCTCGGAGGAGCTCGCCGTGGCGCCATGGAATAGATCTGCATGTCAGGCCACCGCAGGGGAGCTCATCACGTCGTGCCGCCATGGGAGGACCTGGCAGCTGGTGCCGCCATGAGAGGAACTCGCTGTGTGATGCCTCCACAGGGGGGCCTTGCTGCTCGCTCTGTGTGAGCCGTCGGCCATCACATAGGTGAAATGGGATGAGATTAGTTTTTAACCACAAAGGGAGCCTGAACAAAGTTTGTTCTTTACAATTCTCGCCGACGTGGCTTCTAATTCCACGACAGACTGCAGGGGCCGGACGAGCCGGTCACAAGAATCGGCCACAATGATTTCTTTTCTTCCATGCAAAACGACGTCGCTGCTCTCGCTGTGCGGCCGGCGTGGAGTTGAATTTCTTCAGGCTTGCACATCCATCAAGGGAAGCATCCGCTTAAAATGTATGGTCCATTAGTTAAGGGCTCCGTTGCACTACTGGAATGGGCCGTCAGCATAGGCCCCTTTCCCGTCAGCATAGACCTAAGCCGACGGCAGCCGTCGGCTTATCCCCGCCGGCATAGATCACGTTAGTGTAGTCTTGTCAGACGTCAGCATAGATATGTCGTCGGCATAAGGGCCTATGCCGACGACTTCTGTACGGCCGTCAACATAGTTTGACCGGCGGCGTAGTTTCCCATGAGACAATCGTTGACGACGCCGTCACTTACGGCCTAGCCATCGGTATAGGGGGCCGTCTAATCCAATGGCCAGGCCGTCGGCTTATCCCTGCCACGTGGCGCCCCCTAAGCGCTCCTGGTCGAAGAGGTATGCAGACAGCTTAGCCGTCGGCATAGTTCTGTTCTGTTTTTTTATATGCTCAGTTTTGTCCATTTTCAGCAAATTGAACACGCACATATATGACAAATATATAACAGATCATAGCAAGATCATCATCATGTAAAGATCAACATCATCATCAGCGAACCTTAATGAACATAAGTATGAGACACGGACATCATCACCGTCATCTAAAGAACGGTAAATAAGAACTACGGAACATGAAAAGTATGGCACGACATGCACCAACACGTGTATCATCATCGACATTAGCCAAGACGGGTATCGTCGTCGTGAGCACCGCCAAGACCACCACGGCCAAGACCACCACCTCCTTGATAGATCGGAGTCACTGGAGTCGAGCCAGCAGCCCCCTACATGTTTGAGAAGAGGTTCTAAGGTTAAATATGATATGATAGTGTTGAATGAACGAGAACTAGTTAGTCAGTAGTTAGGCAAATGTACTAACCGGAGTATCACCGCCTAGTGCCACCCGACATATAGCTTGTTGACTTTCCCCGGACGGTCTTTGACCAGTGGACCTCTCCACCCGGCTGTGGTAGGTCAGCCCGATAGGAACACTTGGGAGCAACGTCCGGGCCAAACCCACGGGTTTGCCCGCTCCAGGTGCCGACGGTGGCGCCGTCCCTGAGGGGGGCACACCCCGGAGACGCGTGATGCCTCTTCAGACATGCCACCACAACTTACGCCATGTATGAGGGGCCGGTGCGATGCTCAAGTGGCGTTGCTACCCTCGGGGCCCCCGTCCTACCTAACCATGGAGCGGTTGACCACGAGATCTAACCCATTGACTTTTCTCGGACGGGCTTTGACCAGTGGACCTCTCCACCCAGTTTTGGTAGGCGAGCCCACCATAGGAATACTTGGGAGCAACGTCCGGGCCAAACCCAAAGGAAATGCCCTCCAGGTAGACCCGACGCGGTCGTTTCCCCCATCCAGGTGCATGCGACGGCGCCGTCCGTGAGGGGGGCCACACCCCGGAGACGCATGCTGCCTATTCAGACATGCCACCACACCTTACGCCATTTATGAGGGCCTGGTGCGATGCTCCGGTGGCATTGCTATACCCCAGGGCCACCGTCCCGCCTAACCTTGGAGCGGTTAACGTAGTCGAAAAAAATACAAACTACATATATATTCATAATCTTTGAAAATCGATAAATAATGTATGTATGTTTATATTTACATGTGCTACATTTAAGTTAATCAAATAATGATATATAAAAGAATATTAAATATTGGATAAGAAAGCAAAATAATAATTAACTATGCCGTCGGCATAGCTGCGTCCGGGTTAGCTGGTCTGAGCGCCTCGGTTCGGTGACGTGGCAGGCGCCTCGGATCGATGACGTGGACCAGACGTATGCCATCGGCATAGCTATGCCGATGCCCGCCGTCTCTGCCGTCGGCATAGGTCTGACGTCGTTAGCCGCCCGTCACGGGCCGGGTCGCCAGGCCCACAGCTATGCTGACGGCCTATCTATGCCGACGGCAGCTGTTGGTGTACTCCGAGTTGTGCCAACGGCTTATGTGTACCGTCGGGGGCCGTCGGCATATCTGATGATAGCCCGACGGCTTGTGTACGCCGACGGCCTGACCTTGGCTGTTGGTATACCTCGAAGTAGGCCGACGGGGTAACGCCCTGTTCTGGTAGTGTTGTTCCAACACATGATGAACTCGTGGAGCCCTACTATATACGGTTCTTCTACAGCACATGATTTTTTGTGTGAAATACTATATTACATGAATTTAACTCCTTATTTAATTAATGTAATTCTTTGCATCTTCAAATCCATTGTACAACCGAGATATAACATTTTCTATCACTCTCTTAAGCAAAAGAGATTTTTTTTTCTTTTTCGTTTGGGCAAAACGCCCTAGGAGCGCCTACACCTGCCATGTGAGGTGAAAGATGGCAATGGCCTATGTATACAAATAACTTGCATGCGTGATACTAAAAGAGCTGACGTTAAATCTATTTATTAAGAAAATGGATGGTAATTTTGCACAAGCAAGTCTTTGCCTAGTTCAGTTAAGTTGGGTACTCCGTCGTTGATTCTAATATGTACTGGATGGATGTGTATATGTGTAAAATTAATGAATGGATATGTATGTTTTGAAGCTCACTTTGTTCTCTCACGAAGTTCGCCATAAAACTCCTTTGTGGTTCACTTGGTGATCCGAAACAAAAACACATCGGAAAGCAGCTCACTTCTCATTACATGTGGTTCACTTGCTCAGTCCATGCGGTCCACTCGCCTGGTCAACGCGCATAAAAAATTAATAAGTATGAAAAAAAGACAACAATAACTCATGAGGTTCACTTTGGGTAGTGTTACGGTTCACTTTCGGAAGTCTTATGGTCCACTCTCATTAACGAAAAAAATTGAACAAAAAGACAACAAAAACTCGTGTGAGAAAAATTTACGTTTGACAAAAGAAATAATGAAGTTCACTTGACAGCCTGATGAAGTGCGGTTTTCGACCGAAGCAATGCGGTTTTCTGTCGGATGAAGTTCGCTCGTTCGATTTGGGTGTCGCAAAAAAACAGAGTATCCCCATTTCGGTAAAATCAAAACTGCTCTTAAATCGTAAGGAACTAGAGGGAGCGTTCTACATGAAAATGTTGCGTCTCGACTATATCTTTCCGACGGTGTATCACTTGAATCATTCCGACGAGCGGTTTGGAAAAATTTCACGAAAACATGGCCGCTGCCACTCATCGTCCGCCGCACGATTTTCAAAATTAACTTAAAACCGTAAGGAATCTCAAAAACATTTCAACATATGAAACACGTACAGTTTTCTCAACATGAAGTTCACTGGTTTCTGTGTTGCAGTACCTCTGCTACTAAGAGTGCAGTGACCTCGTGTTATGCGTGCAGTGCGGAAGTGTTATGAGAATATTATTCTAATAATATTATGAGAATGGACCGGCTGTGTACTCCTGAGAATATATATAGGAAAATGGTTGTGTACTCCTGGGAGTACGTACTCCCGCTCCTCATATACCATATATATGAATCTTTTATACCTCTTTATTATTTTTAATATACTTCATTAGTAATTATTAGATACCTCAAAATGATTTTCATGAAAAAATTCATGCGAGTGTATATATTTTAAATGTTTACGTATATACTGATGTGTTTGTATGTGAAAAAAGAATATTACAAAAAGTACGCCGCATATGATATTTTTTCAACAAAACTTGTATTGGGGTATCTTAGAATATTTAATGAAGTATATTGAGAATGATAAAGAGGTATAATTAATACGTATATGAGGTACATTGAGGATGGGAGTACATACTCCCAGAAGTATAGTAGAGGAGTCATATATATATATATATATATATATATATATATATATATATATATATATATATATATATATATATATATATATATATACGGGTTAGCTGGTCTGCGCGCCTTGGATCGGTGACGTGGCAGGCGCCTCGAATCGATGACGTGGACCAGACGTATGCCATTGGCATAGCTATGCCGACGGCCGCCGTCTCTGCCGACGGCCGCCGTCTCTGCCGACGGCTGCCGTCGGCATCGGTCTGACTTCGTTAGCCGCCCATCACGGGCCGGGTCGCTGGGCCCACCGCTATGTTGACGGCCTGTCTATGCCGACGGCAGCTGTAGGTGTACTCCGAGCTATGCCGACGGCTTATGTGTACCGACAGGGGTCGTCGGCATATCTGACGTTAGCCCGACGGCTTGTGTACGCCGACGGCCTGACCTTGGCTGTCGGCATACCTCGAAGTAGGCCGACGGGGTAACGCCCTGTTCCGGTAGTGTTGTTCCAACACATGATGAACTCGTGGAGCCCTACTATATACGGTTCTTCTACAATATATGATTTTTTTTGTGAAATACTATATTACATGAATTTAACTCCTTATTTAATCAATGTAATTCTTTGCATCTTCAAATCCATTGTACAACCGAGATATAACATTTTCTACCACTCTCTTAAGCAAAAAAGATATAGTTTTTTTTTCCTTTTCTTTTGGGCAAAACGCCCCAGGAGCGCCTACACCTGCCATGTGAGGTGAAAGATGGCAATGGCCTATGTATACAAATAACTTGCATGCGTGATACTAAAAGAGCCGACGTTAAATCTATTTATTTCATCTACCAACTCAAACATTTCTCGGTCCATCCATATATACTCGCTTGGTAACGCGTGCACGCTCAATTTGTGTGCGCATATAACACATGCCATGATTGCTCCTCCGGTTTAATTGGTTTGACGTATATTCCCTCCGTCCCAAAATCAGTGTATCAAGCTTAGTAAAGTTAGTACAAAGTTGAGACACTTATTTTGGGACGGACGAAGTACAAGCCATAGAGCAGTTCACATAACGTCCGCGCATTTCTTGGAATGTCGGAATGAGTGGCATCAGAAAAACATGTCCAACAGCTGCAACTCTTCACAGATAACGTGTGTCCGCTTTATTGACCAGTACATCCAGATCCAGTCTTTGCTATTCGCCAGAGAGCCGGCCTCCTGCATACTCCTCACGAACGAGACCCAGCAAGGTCACCAGCAAGCAGCGCAGCGGCAAGCTCAGGTGCACGCGGTACTAGCTAGGTCTCGTGCGCTGACAATGAGCACTTGCCTGTGGTGGTGGTCCGCTGAATTTTCTCACTTGCCTCGCCATCCAGTCAGGCTCCCGGGTTTCACTTGGCCCTCTGTGCATGGCTCGATCGGTGTGGCAAGCCAATGAAAACAAATACGCACCCGCAAAAAAATGAAAACAAATACGGGCTACATTTCTGAACAATAACCAAAACGCCATGTAATTTGTACTAGCGGACGTGCAGACATCCTTGCGTTACATCCTTCTGGATATTCATGTCTCCTTTCTTTGCTGCAGTTACGCTCCTGAAAGAACAATTTGCGATGATCGTTCCAGAGTGAGCAATGCCGAAGACTATTGCATCTTGCCGAGGAGCTCATGCTCATCATCCTCCTGGCGTGCCTCACCATCTTGTCAGGCCTCACCAAGATCAACTTGGTTCTTCAGTAATGAGAAAAATGACACGATCTCATAGGATTATTTTCCTGCTATCACGGCAATTGTAGTGTCTTTTTTTTGACAACTATGGGAATTGTAGTTTCTAATTTCAATTTTGCTAGAACTCATCTAGATGAGATATAATTTGGTCTCATTCACGTTTTATAGCCATTAGATGTGAACAGATACCACCCACGTTTGCACACACGCATCTTATAGCATCACATCTAATGGCTATAAAACGTGAATGAGACCAAATTATGTCTCATCTAGATGAGTTCTAGGTACTCCCTTCTAATTTTAACACCTCATCCACGGCATCGTTCATGTCCTCCTCTCCTCCATCACGACTGGAGACTCGCAAGTCAAAAGCCTCCCATGTGAAATAGGAATCACCACTCCCAAACTATGATCTGAGTATCTCATGGTCTTAATATGGACACACCTCCAACGCTATCATCCATAACGCCCACCGCCCACAAGGGCTGACGAGTGTCTCATCGGCGAAGAGACCGGCTGCATCCTCTTAAACACTGGCAAGTGACCAGTGTATGCTACAATCTGACCACCCCTCCCCCTCCGTACGTAGTAATCTCCTCTTCAGCGTCATGCGTGTGCAGTAGTCGTTGTGAGTCCTTCGACTTGGAGATTTGTGAAAAGTTGCATGGTCATTGGCCTCATTGTCGGCCTTATACCCCCAGGCTCAGCGCAAGGGGAGAGAGGACCGCCATGAGGACAACGACGGTTCGGAGGGGATGGAGGCAGAGAGAAGAGGACGAGGACAGAGGCGTGGTGGAAGGCGGAGAAGGAGCAGTAGAGAAAGATGATTTCCATGTGTGCCCCGTCAGCAGGGCCTCCTTGAATACTGCTTAGCAGCAGCCTGTGCCGCTCACTCGCCGCGCGCATGCCACTGCTACCGCGGCACGGCGATGAGGACGGCGGTGTCGTCCATGGACTCGATTGGTATGTGGATGGATGGATCCTTCTTCTCCGGCAAGGGTAGAGTAGGGTGTGTGTGGTGGATTCTCTTGGTGGCGATGGTGGGTTTGGCGTGGGGGAGGTTTTGGAGGGGAATTTTGGTAACAGTCGGGGAGAGGAGGTGTGCGAGGCTTTGCTGAAACGGAGAGATTGGGGAGCAACTAGTTAACGAGCGCTTCTTCGGGAGCCTCACAGCAATCAACGCCATTTGACGCGCTCTCAGCCATTCGCCACGTGTCGCGCTGTGAACGCTTCCTCCAGATTTTGTTTTTTTCTTCGCACGCGTTTTCAGCTTTTTAAACGGGTTTTTTCCGCTAACTAATATTTTGGTCCAGATGGCCACAACACAATCTTGCTATAATCAACTACTCATTCAACAATAAGGAAACCAAATTACCAGGCCCGGAGGGGCCGGCATGGGGGTGACCGGACCGGGGCCCCATGGTTATGGGGCCCCTCCCATGGCACGCACGTAGCAATTGGCCCTTCCCCAGCAAGGCAGGTCAGTATCGCGATAGCAACTAGTTGACGAGCGCTCAATTGGAAGCCTCATAATGATCAGCGCCACTTGGCGCGCTCTCAGCCACACGCCACATGCCGCGTTCTGGGCGCTCCCTTCAAATTTTCTTTTTTGCTTTTTCCACACACGTTCTCGGCTTTTTAAACGGTTTTTTCGTGTTTTTTGGACGTTTCGGTTTCTATCGGTCTTCCTTAGCTTTTGGACCAAGAAAAAATCGGGAAAAAAAGTTGCGCCAAAAAACGCGTTTTCTTTTTTTTTTCCTCGTGAGAGGCACGGTCTCGCTTCCGCGAGAGGCATGTTTTTGTTTTGGTGAGAGGCACAGCCATTACTCTCGGAGAGGAAAAAACGTGTTTTCTATTTATTTTTCTTCCGCCAGAGCCACGGGTTTTCTTTCGCGAGAGGGACGTTTTTGGTTTCCCGAGAGGCACGACCATAACTATCAGAAACAGAAAAAACATGTTTTCTGTTTATTTCTTCCGCTAGAGGCACGGTTTTGCTTCTCCGAGAGGCACGATTTTGCTTTCGTGAGATGAGCAACTGTGCCTCTCAAAAATGAAAAACAATGCGTATTCTCTGTTTTTCTTTCGCGAGAGGCACGGTTGTGTCTTCTCGAAAACGAAAAAAAACACGTGTTTTGTTTTTTTCCTTTCGCAAGATGCATGGTTTTGCTTTCGCGAGGGGCACAGTTGTGATTTCGCAAGAGGCTCGGTCGTGCCTTTTTCGGAAAAGAAATAGACGTGCTCCCGGTTCGATTTTTCGTGAAAAAAAGTTCGTGAAAATCAATCAAGAAGGGATCTGTTGTTGAAGATCTCGACGCAAGGAATCCAACAATGAAATCGGTTAGAGATTTGGACGCCTGGTTTAAGAGATAAAATGTTTTGAATAATCAGATCTATTAAAAGGGGGTAACTATCGAACTGCGACAAGTGGCACACACACGAAGCGCGGATGAGGCTTGCCTGCTCCCTTCCCATGCTCCCATCCGTGCTCCCACTCTATCCTACGACTGTCCTTTTCCCTTTTCCCTTTCTGATCTAATCATCTCCCCCCTGATTTTAAGGAGGTGGGGTCGGGCTTTATTTTGCTCCAATCACATCAAGCCACATACGCGGGAGCACGGATGGGCACACACGCGGGGAGCAGGCAAGTCTCGTCCACGAAGCGCACCCCTCATCACAACCTGAAAAGATGGAAGTGATCTTTATGAGGAGTACTCCTCAATTAATGATTTTGCAGTGTCACATGTATCGGGGAGAGCTGCAGACGCAGCTTAGAGGGTGTTTGTTTCCATGGATTTATTGGTCTAGGGACTTAAAAAAGTCCCTACAAGTCCCATCTAAACCAAACAGGAGGGACTTATAGGGACTTAAAGTGGGCATTTGGGACTTATCAAATAAGACTCTCAAGGAGGGACTTATAGGGACTTATAGTTGTAATATGGTCTTCTAGTCCATGTTAAGTCACAGGAACCAAACAGATAGGGACTTTTTAGGGATTTATGACTTATAAGTTGGGACTAAAAAAAAATCTTAGAACTTATAAACCAAACAGGGCCTTAATTCCTTTGATTTCGCATGCAAATCAAGAACGCACACGCAGCTTTCCTGATTCTAAAAGGGAAACGCAACTTTCCTTCTTCTATCGTGGCTATCCCAAACTAGTACCCCGTCATGCAAAGATGTACTCCATGTCTCCAGTCTTCATTCAAAATTAAGATCGTATTCCATATTTCCCAGCCCCATCCAATCCCACTAAAGGATACCAATTTTACCCATGAATACGGGTACCCGTGGATACTGTACACATATGGATAGGGTATGGGCACACTTTTATACCCATCGATAATATTCGTACCCTATCTATTAAGTCATGGGTAGGGTACGGTATAGCCTTGTACCGATGATAATACCCATACCCTACCCATTTGTGAACTAATGTTAAGTTGTCATCAATTAATCATTAAATTGTCATATGACTTGTCTACTCCTATTAACTTATGAGTATGTTGTAGTCATCTACCTATTATTGAGCTAATATAATTGCTTTTTGTCAAATGTGCTATCAATGAGTGTAAAAATTTGAACAACTTGTGCACTATTTGTTCTACGTCGGGTACCCAATGGTTACGTGTACCCATCGGGTATGGGTATGGGTAAAGTTTCATACCCATGGGTATGGGTATGAGTATAATTTTACATCCACAAACTCTACGGGTATGGGTATGGTATTGCTCTGCCCTGCCTATACCCTACCGATTGCCATCCTTAATTCACTCTTCATGTTTCTCTCGCCGACAGCGATCGTTGAATGGATCGGTTGCTCAAGGCCGACGCGATGCCTATTCTGGGCCATGATCACGGGAAGCCGATGCACATAGCCAGCGCCTCCCGCCTCCCGTCTGGAGCACCAGTCCACTTTGCCTCATTGTCGAGCGCCCGTCGTCCGATCACCGGCGCAGATCCAACCCATTTTAGGTACATCATATTACTGTTTCCCACTTACTACCTCCGTCCTCATTTATTGGTCTCTATCGTATTCCATGTCAAACTTCGACCATAAATTTAACTTATAGAATGTTCATGCATGTTACCAAAATAATATCTTCGAAAACTACACTAAAATACGAATCCAACGATATGTTTCTTGTTGACATGTATTAACAATTTTTTAGTTAAATTTTTGGTCAAAATTTGGTGCAAATTACAAAGGGGGCGGAGGTAGTATATGGCTAACTAACTAATTTACTTTGGCATACACGATGCATATCTAGCATCATTGAACCTATAAAATATTCTTTTCAGGATTATCTAAGTGTCTATTTGTATCATTGTATATTTGCGTATATTAATTAGAATCTAAATACAATGCGACGGTCGCTCTACACGGCACTGCAAACTTCCTTGGTTTGAATTTATTAGACCCCCTCGAAAATTGAGCCTAAAGTTGATTAGAATTTTTACTCACAAATATATTAGTTATATGACAACAATCAATTATTGGGTTAGTATTTGAAGAATGTCGCGAGTTATCTATATTTTGTGAAATATAACACATAGCTTATTAGTCAAATGTCAGGTCAAAAATAGGCTTAAAACCCAAAAAGGACTAATAAATCCGGACAAAGAAAATACCATACCAAGCAAACTGTGCCGGAATTTTGACAATTTATCATGAGCCAACACTTGTGAATCTCAAAAGAGCATCACCCTAACTAAACATCATAGTTCAAGTTGCGGGTACAACTATACGAGCGAAAGTGAGCTTGTTATAAATCTCATATCCATTATCATTGTTATAATTTTTATATATAAGGGGCCCCGAGTTTTAGTTTCGCTCCGGGCCTCCAAAATCTCAAGACTGGGCCTGCAAATTACTTCAGTCGGTTCCAAGTGCACACACACATTTCTTTGGAATGAAAGGCCTATGGAAAACTTTGATGACATGGCTTCAAACTGTTTCAGCGGCCACTTTGTCTTGAGGGAAGGAGCGTGTGCAGTTAACAAAATAGAATTAATTTGTGCCCGCACAATTGCTTCTTGATTGAGCAAGTTACCGTTCATGTCGGTCAGAACCACGGGCCGATGGATGACAATGGCCGCAAGGATGGTGCTGACGAGTGGGACTTCATAATCGGTCACGGTGTGCAGAGCCTACCAAGCCATGAGCGTGAGCCTAGACAGGAGGAGGTAGTTGTGACAGGTGCTAGATAAGGAAGTAGAAGTTGACATTTGGTAGCAACTCCACCATTACACCCGCCCAGTGCCGGCCGTGGAGCTCAAGGCTCTAGTATTTTATTGAATTTGTCTATCAGAGACGTCATATTTAAGCCGCGCGTATCCTTAAGGGATAGGACTGGAAGGTTGAAGCGGGACCGTAAGGGATAGAGCATGGTTAATAGTATAGCCCACTGTTGGCTATATAAACATGCCATGTTATCAAGAGTTAGCATTATTGTAAAATTAGATCAGTTAAAAATCCGTAGCCCAAAACAGGGCATACCCCACGACATAAAAAACAACAAATTGAGCAATTGGATCAATAATCAATGGCCAGCAAAATTGTCTGGTCCAACTTCTATTTTCAGGCGCCTTACATATAGCTAAAGTGTAAATCTATTTATTTCATCTACCTGTTAGACTTATTTAATCCCGTAGGATAGATTGGATCTTATGCCTAGATAATAGATCACCTAATTGAATCAATCACAGAGATAAAATTAGGGTTCTTACCACCAATGGGAGCAGCCATTGGTGTAGGCGATGCGAAGTCCCGTGCCTGCTCGGTGCAGGCGTGATGCAGGCTCGGGGTAGATGTTCGCAGCGGGTAGCGGCGTCCCTCCGGGCGCCACCGGCACTGCCCTGGAACAGGGGCAGAGCTTGGAGATGGTCTTTTCGTCGTGCAGCGCTCCCCCAGATCGGTTAGGGTTTTGGGATATGGGGAGCAGGAGTAGTCCGTACGAGAACTTGTCTAACGTAGGATGCCGGCTGCTCCCCCACCTTTTAATGTGCGCTGGCGACAGGGGACCAAAACCATAGTTGGTTAGGGTGCCCCCGATCAGGGCGCTTAAGGTGGGATCGAGGGGCACGACCGTTGGATCATGACCTCCCTGTTTCCCCTTAACGTAAGTTGTTTTCTGACCCTTTCTTTTATTTTCGTTTTGGCCCATTGGGCCATTAGATCAATACCAACATTCTCCCCCTTGATCGTTAGGCTCAATAACTTTTGCCCATTCTCCATAGGAATGATATACTAGAGTAAGGTGTTACAACAGCCAATGTAATGCCATTGAACCGCAATACTCATAGCACACATCTTACTTCAAAGTGGAATACATATTACTTTATGGGGAGTGGTTTATATTAGCGGTCCCATAATTCCAGAATCAAGAGGCTTCCAATAATCCCATGCCGGCTACGTGCTCACGAAAAGTATTGGGTGGTAAGCCTTTAGTGAGCGGATCCGCAAGCATACGTGTCGTACTGATATGCTTGACATTAATAGTTTGATCATGGATTCTATGCTGAACAACACGGTACTTTATGTCGATGTGCTTGGCAGCTGCACTTGACTTGTTGTTATTTGCATAGAAAACTGCGGGTTCATTATCGCAGTACAATGTCAGTGGTTTGGAAATGCTGTCAACCACTTTAAGTCCGGGAAGGAAATTCTTTAGCCATACAGCCTGCCCAGTGGCCTCAAAACATGCTAGATATTCTGCCATCATCGTAGATGAGGCAACTATAGTTTGCTTGGAGCTTTTCCACGATATGGCTCCTCCAGCGAGTGTGAATATATAACCTGACGTGGATCTCTTACTATCCACACACCCGGCAAAATCAGAGTCCGAGTAACCAATAACTTCCAGGTTATCCGACTTTCTATATGTAAGCATGAAATTTTTAGTACCTTGCATATAACGCAAAACTTTCTTTGCGGCCTTCCAGTGGTCCGGTCCTGGATTAGATTGAAATCTGCCAAGCATCCCGGTTACAAAAGCTAAGTCGGGGTGTGTACAAACTTGAGCATACATGATGCTTCCAACAGCTGAAGCATAAGGAACCGACTTCATCTGATCAGTTTCATTTTGGTTCCTCGGACATTGGAATGTCCCAAACTTATCACCCTTGACTATGGGGGCAGGTGAGGAAGAGCACTTATGCATATTGTATTTCCTTAGTACTCTCTCAAAGTATGCCTCTTGTGATAGTCCTAATGTACCTTTGGACCTATCTCGATGAATCTCAATGCCAAGGACATACGAGGCTTCACCGAGATCCTTCATGTCAAATTTTGAGGACAAAAATCTCTTGGTCTCATGCAACATATCTTTATCGCTGCAAGCCAATAGAATATCGTCAACATATAGGACTAAAATTGTGAACCTATTGCCTTTGAATTTAACATATATGCAATTGTCCACTTCATTTTCTTTAAAACCAAAAGTTCGAATAATCTCGTCGAACTTGAGGTACCACTGCCTTGAAGCTTGCTTCAAGCCATATATGGATTTCTTTAAACGACATGCCATGTGTTCTTTTCCTTCCACGACAAAACCTTCTGGTTGAGTCATGTAAACTTCTTCTTTTAAGTCACCATTTAAAAAGGCCGTCTTGACATCCATTTGATGCAGCTCCAAATCATAATGAGCTACAAGTACCATGACAATTCTAAAGGAATCTTTAGTCGACACAGGCGAGAAGGTATCCTTATAATCAATCCCTTATCTCTGTGTATAACCTTTTGCTACAAGTCTCGCTTTGAACCTTTCAATGTTCCCTTTGGAATCATATTTGGTTTTAAAGACCCACTTGCAGCCTACCCTTTTGGCTCCATCAGGAACTTCTACTAAGTCCCAAACATCATTCGAGCTCATAGATTTCAGTTCGTCCTCCATGGCTACCAACCATTTGGACGAGTCTTCACTTTTAGTGGCTTCTTTATATGAGGTCGGATCTTGTGCCTTCCCTATGTCATTCTCATCCTCACACATGAAAGTGACATAATCGTTAGAGATGGCCTTTTTCTTTTCCCGTTGTGATCTTCTCGTAGGCTCATTAGTATGCACATTTTCTCTTGCCCGAGAAGGTTGAGGATTAACATTGGGTTGAGGCTCATTATTTGGCTGAGGATCCTCATCTTGCTGAGGGTCCTCGTCGGATTGATGATCCGCTTCAGGTTCGGGATCACCAGTAGGTGTCTTATGCATATTAGGCATAGGGATAAGGTTCTGTTGGATAGTCGGGGTTGGAACATACACCCGCTTCTCCTCAAGATCAATCGCCCTAACCTCAGTGATTTCATTATCCTCAAAAAACACCGCTTGCCTGGTTTCCACAAACTTGGTGGTATGACCTGGGCAATAAAAGCGATATCCTTTTCCTCTATGAGGGTACCCAATGAAAAAACAACTGACTGTCTTTGGGTCTAACTTCTTAATATGTGGATTGAATACTTTAGCTTCAGCTGGGCAGCCCCACACACGCAAGTAATTCAAGCTCGGTTTCTTTCCCGCCCACATCTCATAAGGTGTGCTCGGTGCTGACTTAGTTGGAGCAAGATTCAGGATGTGTGCAGCTGTTTTCAATGCCTCCATCCAAAGGCTTACTGGTAAGTTTGCATGACTAAGCATGCTACGTACCATATCCATAAGAGTGCGGTTGCGACGCTCAGCGACGCCATTTTGCTGAGGTTCACCAGGCATTGAATATTGGGCAACAATTCCATTTTCAGCTAGATATTTTGCGAATGGTCCGGGAATTTGCCCATAAGGAGCATGTCTGCCATAATATTCTCCCCCGCGATCAGACCGTACTACTTTGATCTTTTGGTTGAGTTGATTTTCAACCTCGGCTTTATAAATCTTATATTTTTCCAAAGCTTCGGATCGATCACGTATGGGGTAAATGTAGCCATAGCGAGAGAAATCATCTGTGAAGGTAATGAAGGAATCAAAACCGTCCATAGACTTTATGTTAAAAGGTCCGCATATGTCAGTATGAATTAGTTCAAGGACCGTTGTGGCTCTTACTGCTCCTTTCTTAATTGTTTTAACGTATTTTCCCTTAATACAGTCAATACAATTGCTAGCATCAGAGAAATCTAATGGATGAAGTATTTCTACTTTAATCAATCGTTCCATTCTCCCCCTGGAAATGTGGCCCATACGACGATGCCACAATTTCGAAGAAGGATTGATACTTCTCCCATTTTTTTCATGATTGCGTTCATTCATATTCATCTCACAGAGATTCACACACATAGGATAACTGGAAAGATTTAACATATAAAGTTTGCCTCGTCGGACGGCGAGACCAACATCCTTATTACAATACTTTAAAAAACATTGTTTCTCCCCGAAGGTACAATGAAATCCAAAATCATCTAAACATGAAACTGAAATTAAATTCCTACTCAAAGTAGGCACATAAAGAACGTCCTTGAGCTGAAGTAGGAAGCCAGTGTGCAACTTCAAGGTGAGGGAGCCCACGGCTTCAACTTCAGCCTCCTTCCCATTCGCGACATTAAGTCTTCTTGTTCCCTTTAGGGTGTGGCTTATATGGAATCCCTGCAAAGAATTCGCGACATGAACCGTCGCACCTGAGTCAATCCACCATGTAGATTTGGAAAAATCGACATATAGAGATTCATCTACAAGGGTGATCTCATCCTTACCCTTTTTATTCAGCCACTTAAGAAAACCTGGACAGTCCGCCTTAACATGATTTGGCTGCTTGCAAAAATTGCAGAGTCTTTCTCCAGCGGCATTTGTAAGATTAGTTGAAGTAGCCGTTGGAGGAGCGGAACGTGAAGAACTTGCCTCGTTGCATTGCTTAGGCTTTGGAGAATTCTTTTTAGAATACTGCTTTTTGTTGGGGACAAAATTGTTATGACCATTATTATCATGCTTCCTCTTTGCAGAGTTAACATGGAGAGCTAGATCTTTCTGCTCACTCTTCATTCTCTCTTCCTCCTGAACACAATGAGCAATGAGTTCAGATAGTTTCCATTTGGTTTCGAGAGAATTATAGTTTATCTTGAATGGGTTGAACTGTGAGGGTAGTGACCTAAAAACTAGGAGCACAAGAAGCTCTTCGTTCAAGTCACACTTCATCGTTTTAAGCTTTGCCGCAGCATTGCTCATGCCCAAAATATGCTCCCTCACATTTCCATTTCCTTCATATTTTGCAAGCAGCTTGTGCAAAAGCTCATCTGCATACACTTTCTCTGAGCCTTTAAATTGTTCTTCCACTGATTTCAAATATTCGGCAGCACTTTCATTAGGGGGAATAGCCCCTTTAATCTCAGTGGAGATGGAGAAGTTCATAATTAGGAGTGCCATTCTGTTGGACCTCTCCCACTTCTCAGCTGTAGTGTCATAAACTTTCTTAAGCTCAGCATACCCAGTGGCAGTCTTTGCAGGCTCCACTGGTTTACTTTCCCTTAGGGCGAGGTCAACCTCATGCCAACCAAGGTGCAATAGCAACGAGTCCTTCCAAGTTTGGAAGTTGTTTCCCGTGAGTGGCTCGATGTTCTCGAAACCACGGGGACCGGGAGCTGTCATCATTTCAAAATATCATAAGTAACGGAAAAGAACAACATAATCATAATTAAATTGCACCAAAAATTAATCTACGTTGGTTTGATCAATTTTCATGCAAGAGTTAACTCCAAATTATATCACCGTTGGGCAGAAATAATAAGGAATTAACAGGTGATTCAAAATGTAAAACAACGTTGGTCTATATTACAAAATGATCACATTAATGTGCCATAAATTGACACAAACATTAATTTCATAAAAGTTTTCTGGATAAAATTTCTCGTTGGTTCTATTTTATTCAGAAAACTGGAACATAATTTAATAACATTTTATTTTGTGTGTGGCAATTTTCTATTTAAAACAGTACATGAACATTTTGGAAATAATCATAATGCGAAAATGCACTGAATAAACAGAAAATGCACAGAGACTTTAATTTTAGCCCATCAGCCCACGGCAGTCCTTTAAAATTCTAGCCCAGCAGACAAAAAAAATATATGTTCTACGGGCTAAGACAACTTGGGCCGAAGCCCAGCCGCAAAAACGGCCCGTTAATCGGCCGAAGGCCCGTCTGGAGCAGCACGTCGGGCTCGTCCATTGGATCGAGCCGACGGCTCGGATCGCTCCTGAGTGGAGCAAAAGCTCCTGCCTGGTCAAACCCTAGCCTTATCCCCTTCTCTCCCGATTCTTTCGCTCTCTCCAGAGGAGTGAGGCGAGCGACTGCGGCTGCGACGGGGAGACGCGCCCGCTCAGGGGACACGGCGGCGCGAGGCGCGCAGGGCATGGCGACGCGGCAGCTTCGCTCGCCGGAGCAGCGTGCAAATGGACTCTGTCCGCCGCGCTCCTCCGTCGAGCGCAGCTCCGGTGACGCGGCGACGCAAGGTAGGGGCAATTCTCCGGTTACTGCCGGCGCAGGCGTTCGACGGCGACGGCGGCGTGCAAGGCGCAGAGGCCAGGCGACGCGCGCGCGTGCGTGAGCACAGCAGCGGCGGCTGCTGCTTCATTCCGCTCGCCGTCCCGAGGAGCGGCGGCGTTCCTGCCATTTTGTGCCCAACGACGGTGGCCGTCGGACCCGAAGGCCGGCATGCTCAACAAACGTAAGATCCAGCCCCTCCTTTATCTTATTTCTTTCGATTGGAGGCATGATTTTCACTTTCTAGGGTTCCAAAATCAGGGGAATTTCTAGAGTTAGGGTTCGGCTGTCTTTAACTTTGCCAATTCAATCTAATTGCTAGCAGGGACTAAACAAAAACAGTATTCATTCACACATCTGATGCGGAAGCATGGTGTTGTTAGACTAACCGAATGGATTAATCAATATTATTGAATCATTAACACTAATCCCGTAGCAAATTAGATCTAAACCGAAACCACATAACCCTAGAGATTCAAGATTGACATCAACAGAGGGCAATTTGACCAAGCAGTAATCGTTAACCTTTAACAGTGATGATCTGGACTTACTCAAGCACATTAATATAACCAGAACATCATTAGGGATCTAATCTAGGATTAACCATGCTCAAGATACCAATGTTAGACTTATTTAATCCCGTAGGATAGATTGGATCTTATGCCTAGATAATAGATCACCTAATTGAATCAATCACAGAGATAAAATTAGGGTTCTTACCACCAATGGGAGCAGCCATTGGTGTAGGCTATGCGAAGTCCCGTGCCTGCTCGGTGCAGGCGTGATGCAGGCTCGGGGTAGATGTTCGCAGCGGGTAGCGGCGTCCCTCCGGGCGCCACCGGCACTTCCCTGGAACAGGGGCAGAGCTTGGAGATGGTCTTCCCGTCGTGCAGCGCTCCCCCAGATCGGTTAGGGTTTTGGGATGTGGGGAGCAGGAGTAGTCCGTACGAGAACTTGTCTAACGTAGGATGCCGGCTGCTCCCCCACCTTTTAATGTGTGCTGGCGACAGGGGACCAAAACCATAGTTGGTTAGGGTGCCCCCGATCAGGGCGCTTAAGGTGTGATCGAGGGGCACGATCGTTGGATCGTGACCTCCCTGTTTCCCCTTAACGTAAGTTGTTTTCTGACCCTTTCTTTTATTTTCGTTTTGGCCCATTGGGCCTTTAGATCAATACCAACACTACCAACTAAAAAACTTCTCAGTCCATATATACTTGCTTGGTAACGTGTGCATGCTCAATTTGTTTGCTCATACAACACAAGCCATGATTGCTACTCGGGTTTAATTTATTTGACGTACACAAGCCATATAGCAGTCCGGGTTTAATTTATGTTAAGGCAGAACCGACAACATCTGTAACACCTACTCCCTCCGTTCCGAATTACTCGTCTGGTTTTAGTTCAAATTTGAACTAAGACCAGACGAGTAATTCGGAACGGAGGGAGTAATATTTTTGTTACATCAACACTGAGCTACCTCCCGGTTCCATTTCTTATATCGAATCCAAAAATCACATCCAAAAGATTCAGCAAAATGTGCCAAAATATATAGTGATACATGCCATAAAAGATAAACGCTAAAAGAGGGCACACAGTGACAAATTTTCAGGCAGAATTGCACAGGCCGTCTTCCTTCCTTCCAGCATCGGCATGCTTGAGTCACTTTAGGGGTGCGCTGTTTTGTTGTGGAGGCCAACAAAGTTCCCCTGTATCGTTAGTTATATCCTCTGATTATGAACTAAGACTCACAAATTCCCAGGAAGGCATGAAGAGACTAATTTAATTTTGTCATCTATGTTTTATCTTTCTTCCTTTTTTTGGGAAAATCTATGTTTTATCGAATCGTCTGATCAACCGAAATACCAAATTTTCATCATTGGACAAAGGTCGTCCCTATATTATTGCTTCCTGAAACAATCTTTTTATTTACGCCTCATTAACCATTTGATCCGTCATGTCTCTCCTTCTCTGAATTTCCAGATGAACAGTTACAAATCATCCTACAGTCTGAATTTCTGCATGCAGGTTCTCAATTCCAGCCACACAGGTGGTTGCAGTACAATAGCTGAAATAGGACTACTATACAGTCACAAATTAGTGTAGGGATGTGAATTACTAGTTGGCTATCATATATGAGTGCAGCACCACAGCTTTTTGGCATAACAGAAAAAGTTTTATATCTTGGGGTTTTTCCTGGGTCAGGGTTTCAACACACATCATATTCTTGCCAAGCTTAATAATGTCATATTGCCATAGTACGACATAATCATCGAGTAAGTGCAATGTCCGAATGACAGCATATCATTTTGTTGCCAGCACAGCTTTCAGCAATCTAGATTGCTTAGAGCATCTCCAGCAGTTCGCCCCCCCCCCCCCCCAGCGCGTATGCCAGCGCTGTTTTGGGCTCCCCTGGCTAATTTTAGGCCCTGGGGCGATATAGGCCCCAGCCACGCCCCCAGGAGCTGGCCCGAGGCGAATAAATTTTAAATTTTGTCCGTTCCCGCTCCCAAAAAAACGCCACATGTCCGGCGATCACTGCGTCACAGATCGGCACTCTTGCCATAGTTCGGCAATCAAAATGAGAAGTTCGACCGCAAAAAGGTAGGGCACCTAGGCAACCGTATCAAAAGGCGTTGTGGTCCACCGCCATCGGGGTGGTCGGCGTGCGTGGGCTGCTTGGCGGCGTCTGCGCTGTGTCGGGGCTTGGCGTCGGCATGGCTTCGGTGCTGGGCGATGTCGGCGTAGCATCTGTGCTACTGGGTGTCGCGGAGGCATCATCGACGTGGCTTGTCGGCGGCGTGGGCGTCGGCGGTGTTGGTGGTGCCGTCGACGACATCTGGTTCAGGATGAGGCCGCGCTCAGCCAAGTACCACGCCTTGAGCTGTGGGTCGTCCCTCCGGAGCATGTCCGCCCCTCCCATCAGGAATGCCAGGTCGGTGTTCCTCTTCTTCGCGGCGATGTTGGTGCGGAGCAGGTCAAGATTGACGGCGCTGTTTGTCATCAACGCCGACCACCATGCCTCGGTCTTCTCCTCCCGCAAGAAGGCCCGGTTCTTGGCGTCGGCGAGGCAGTTTTCGATGGACTCGTGCACATGCGCGGCAGCCGCGGCGGCTTGTTTCCCCTTCTAGGCCCCTTTGTGGCTACCAGGACGGCCATCGGACGCGCCCGGCGTCGGCGCGTCCGGCTTGTACGTCTCCTTGGCCTTGGCGAGGGTGCGCCAGACTTCCGCCCACTTCTCGCACTTGTTGATCCGACGGAAGACGTGGAGGTACTTGAAGTCTTGGTCTCTGTTGCCCTGGCGAAACATGGCGAACATCCGCACCAGCTGATCCTCGATGCTGGCGCCACTCTCCGGACGAGCCGCAATATCTTCGACGATCCCATGCCATTTGTTGCACGCCGTTTGGATGAGCCCCCAATGGTTCGACATCGCCTTCGACG
Organism: Secale cereale; assembly: GCA_902687465.1. Classification (NCBI taxonomy): domain Eukaryota; kingdom Viridiplantae; phylum Streptophyta; class Magnoliopsida; order Poales; family Poaceae; genus Secale; species Secale cereale. The sequence continues at coordinate 863,860,469 of LR738712.1, forward strand.
CACGCTGCATGTAGACGCCTTTGAAGTAGGGGTCGACGAGCTTGCACTCGTTGAACTCGGCATTGATCCGGTCCCAATATGTGTCGATGCTCTGGTTCGTGCCGGTGATCGGGCCGAGGCAAACGACTTTCCACGCCTCCGCGAGGCATTCGTCCTCCTTGGACGCCCACTTGATGCACAGCTCGCCGGTCCTGGCCGCCCTCTTCTTCTTTTTCCCTTTGCTCGCTTGAGCAGGCGCCGGCTCCTCCTCTTCCTCCTCCTCGCCGTAGTCGAGCTCGCCGTCCATGCCGCCATTGAGATCGACTGCGTCGTCGTCCATGGCGAACCCGGGGGAGGCGGCCGAGCCGGTCGCGATGATGTCGTCGAGGTGCGATGACGATTCTTGCGAGAAGAGCAGTGCCCCACGGCGGAGAGGCGGCGTAGGCCGGTGGCGAGTAGTTGTAAGGTGGGTACTAAACGCCGGCGAAGGCTGGTGATGGTGTGCGCTGGACGGGCCGGCCATGGGGGAAGGCGACGTTGGGGTTGAAGCCGCCATGCGCGTCGCCGTCGCCGTAGCGCGACAATGATGTGCAACCCCAGCCGGTCGGGGACCTGACGGTCTGCTGGCTCCAGGACGCATATGGGCCTTGGCCGCCGGGTGGACGCATCATGCCCGCGGGAGACATCTCGGTTTGGTCGTGCTCGAGCGTTGCCGAGGCCGCCGCCGCCACGTCGCGGGCCCTCTTGGCGTTCGTCCCGTTCCGCCTGTCAGTGGTGACAGCTTCCCGGCGTTGAACTTCCGCCTTCCAGTCGGCGTTAGTCATGCCCGGCGGCTTTGACGGCGGCGCTCTCTGCTTGCTCTGCTTCGGCTGGGCAGGGGCATCCGTCACGGCACGGGGTGCTGTGTACTTCCTCGGCGGCATGGCGGCGGCATGAGGGCAGGGGAGAGGGGGCGAATGGCGGGAGGGAGGGAGAATGGGACGGA
>LR738712.1:863861504-863878278 GCA_902687465.1 Secale cereale
GGGGGGGGAGCGGGAAGAAACGGCGGGAAAAGGCCATCATCTCGCCGACAGAGTGACCCCACGCTGCTTTTCGCTTGTGCCGGCGTTCCCAGGCGAGCCTGGAGCGCTTGTGTTCGGCTCGGGACCACCGGCTGTTTTTTTGGCCCAAACCGGCGCTAAATGATATCGTGGGGGCACGACTGGGCCGATTTTCGGCCGCCGGCGCAGGAAAAAAGGCCTGGAGAGGGCGTGTTGGGGGCGCGGCTGGAGATGCTCTTATGTATCAAGTGAAACTGTAGGACCATTAATTCCATGTATCAACAACTGGTACAGCAGCAAGAAAAAATATATCAACCATGTAACTAGCTGGAGGAAGAAGTAGAGTCTGACTTTAATTAATTTGATTTTACCAGCCTGTGTGAATTTTTTCATGTAAAACATGTGATTCCAACTGGCGGGAAGATTATTCATGTCTTCATGAAAAAGTAACAATAACCAAAACTCCAAGTAATTTGTAGTTGCAGACGTGCAGCTATCCTTGCGTTACATCCTTCTCGATATTCATGTCTGCTTTCCGTGCTGCAGTTACATTCCAGAAGAACATGCTAGGAATAATCTTGACATGTGTTGTACACGTCCAAGTGTGTCGTGATGGGTGTGTTGCATGTCACGTTAGTAGTAGCGATGCATGGTAGTTAAGATTAGTATTAGCCAAGAGAATAGGCTGAGTTAGTTTGCATGCATGAGTAGTTAGCTGGACACGGCTGGGTCATATGCGGCCGCTGAGGAATAGTGCGCAGCGCTGCCAACGTGCGTGCTGTTAGTGGTGGTGCTGTTAGTGGCCGGGAATGACGCCTGGTTAGTGCGTGAGTGCATGACATAAGTGTCTGGGTCCTTTGTATATAAGTGTTGCATTGGAGCAATGAAAAGTAAGGCCGAGAGGGCTGGGCACCAAATATGTAGCCAATGTATTCATCAAGGAGAGAGCGCCTCGGCAAAGTTCTTGTGCTTCTCCTTGATGTATGCGTGTGTGTGTGCAGAGTTTTTCACTATGTGTGTGTGTGTTCTTGTGAGAAACAAGAGGAAGAGTTGTGTGATGTAGAAGACGAGTGGCGCTGCGAGTAGAGGTGGCGCCAACAGAACAGTGTGCGATGATTGTTTCAGAGTAAAGAATGCTGAAGATTATAGTAGCATTTTTTTCTGAGAATTTACAGGACATCTACAAATTTCTATTCCTCTGTCGTGTCTTTCTTCAATGCTTATCAAGAGCAAGGACCAACAAGGACGATTGGACGAGAAGCTCAGGTGTGCACCGACATAGGGTCTTGCATCTCGCCGAGGAGCTCATGCTCATCCTCCTCCTCGCGGTGCCTCACCATCTAGTCAGGCCTGCCTCACTAAGATTTTCCCGCAAAAAAAAGGCCTCACCAAGATCAACTTGGTTCTTCAGTAATGAGAAAAACGGCCCGATTTAGAGTTTTGGTACATTCGTATAGCTCACGAGCCTTAGAGTTTCCTCGGAACTTGTATGTTTCGTAATTCCACATAGCCTGGATTGAGATTTCCACCTGGATGAACCTTCCATTTTTTCGAAGGGGACTGGGGGTGCTAAATTATTATGATACCTCAACTTTGAATACTTTATGTAGTTTCTTAGCGGGCAAGGCTCATTTATGATTGGAATCATCTAACCCCATTCGCCCTCCTTGAACTTACACTTCACCACAAGCAATTAGAGTAGGGTCATTGTCCTCGATTCCATATTTTCTCCAAAGATAGTGTACGAGATATTTGTTGATTTATTCAGTCAAAGTTGATGGGAGCAATGAAATACACACTAAAAGTTGGCATAGAGGAGAGGAGAACCCATATATAATCAGTTGCATTTGAGTATCAAAGGACAGGAAGGCTGAATAGCCAAAAAGTGTTCTTCCAATTATTTGAATCAAGGAGGTGAAGTCATAAATATTTGGATTGTCGACACTCATTGGAAGTCACAGATAAGTAAATGCAAATGAACTTGGTTTGTATTATGTCTTCAGACACATTAATTAGCATCATGACTGATTTTCTGTAATTAACTTTTAAACCACTGTGACCAGCAAAGTCCTGAATGTGGTGCTTTTTATTTGCATCAGCTAAGATTCAATAGCAAGGATCACAAGAATTGTTTCATCGAAATATTGGATAACAGGGAAGTCATGACATAAATCAGTATTTGAAGGTGCCGGGATGAGCTTTTTTCACAGTGCCTCATTAAGAATAGGTTGTACGAGATGTGTAGCAAGAACATAGAGTAGGGGAGACAGGGTTCCCCTTTTCCGGCTCCCATTTTTCAACGATTTTTTTCTTTGGTACTTGATTCAGAAGAACAACAAAAATACTAAAGCTGAAAATAATGTTGATCCATTGAATCCATCTCTCAATAAAACCTTTGCAACAAGAATATCAAGAATTTTGATGTTTCCAATAAGTTCAAGGGCCTTATCAAAATCCACGCAACTCTGATTTGTCAATTATCTCATGATTTCATCAGTATGTCGAAGGTGTCCAACTCAAATACCGCTTAAAACTAACAGCTTGGTTTAGCTTTTGTCTCCAAATTTGGTATACTTAAACTACACCCTTCAACAAGATTTGTGTTTTTTGTATATTGAGAAATTTGAGCATGAATAACATGTGTGTATGTGTGCCGAAATCATACCTTTCAATGCCGTTTGACTTTAATTTGACTCTATTTATGAGGATTCTTGTCAACCAAACACATGTGTCTACAAAATTCCTATTTTTTCCCATCTTCTACTTTACACATGCATTCCTACCCAATTCTTGTGTCATTTACTTTCCTGTGTTTTTTGAATCCTGTGAACGAAAGGAGGCCTGAGTTGAACATGTGTTGTAACATGTGTTTGGATATCTCTTGAATCATCTTTATTCATAAATAATTGAACTGAACTACTGATGAGAGAAGCATGTATGAGATTTACAAATGATAATTAGGCAGTGGAGAAGCTCAAAGCACTTTCATAGCCTGGCATAAATCCAGTGTATGAAGTGAGCATTGCTCTGGTAGTCTATGAAAACAAGTCTATATAAGGGAAATAATGATCATGTCTTGAAGTACTTCCTAGGATGGAAGTCAGGAGAATATTTTGCAAGGACTTACATATGTCGGAGTGAAAGGAAGGAGGTAAGACCCTCTTTCTAGCTAAAAACATGCCTTGTCCCTGCAAAACATGGAGTGAAGCACTAAAAAATAATGGGAATTTGATTTTGCTTTCCAATGTCATGGAAAATTCACACACACACACACACACACACCTCATTATCTTTGTGCGCTCAAATGACGAAGAAGCCATGATTGGCAGGATGCAACATGGGGAAAAAGGAATGTTCATGCATGGATGAGCATTAGTGCCCTATCTTTAGTGTGTATGAAGACTAAAACAATTTTTTTTTGTATTTTGAATGGCTTCGGTCTTTCCATTTGGAGACATAAATTGCATTTCTATCTTTATACATGCTCATCAACACTTGATATTCTTTGATACAGAGGTAACAATGGAGTATGTTGTCTGAAAGTTCAGTGCACTGAGAAAGGAAGGATATAGAGTTTAGCTGAAGATGCAATCAACACACTTCAATTGAGGTGGCAATGTTAAAGGAGGTAATGTGTCGGTGATTTCGCTTGGCCAACTCAGTCAGCTAAAAATGGATAATACTTTAAGATATATTATGTGGGCATACCTAATTGAATATCAGTATTAATATTTGTAATAAAGAAAATTAGATCTATTTGAAATCAAAAAACAAAAAAGTAATACAAAGCATGTGGATTTTAGGAATAAGGGAAAACCTGAAAATTTAGATAAATGAAAAAATTATCAGAAGTATTCTAGAAAAAATACGGAATTAGTGAAAGTTAGCAAATAATTTGTGAACACTCATAATTTTTCATTCTAACAAGTCCCCACAAATTTATCTATTTTTTCATGTGAAAAAGAAACAACGGAGAGTAAAGCTAGCCGACGTAGTATAGTACCTAAGGGAAACATTCTACCAATGTAGCTAGGATGACGCGCTCAAGGTATATGCCCTACGTCCAATATCACTGGTGTGAATGCCCGAGCAAACAATTGCTTTGCATAAATTCCAGTTGCATCATATTCTCACGCATCAGTATGTACATACAATCTAGTGGCATTAAATGTTTGTCACGATCGCTCTCGCGATCAGGCGTCCCTTCATATATCCAGTCACATTTGATGATTTCACCGTGTCTTTGTTGACAGGAAATCTATACTAGCCTTAGGCAAACCATGGGATGATGGCTACCGGTATATATAGGAACACGGCTCAACCACTCGGTGGTATTAGACTTGAATGACTGTACTATTACCTATCATCTGGTTTTTTCTCTAGCTATGAAAAGTATATCTCTTAGCTGTACTACCAAAGAATAGTACGTATTGGGCATCTTTACGTTGTTGGAGGCAGAGTACAATAAATACACCACACTTTGATCTGTAGTAGCCCAAGTATCCAACACACAATTCTTGACATCACTCCCTTCTTCCCTATCCACCATAAGAAAATGGAGAAGACATACATGCTCAATTTTCTTGGTATAGTTTATGCCACCTTCTCCAAGGATCAATTTAGTGATTATGACTGACCAAATATGAGCACGTAGATTAAGCTCATTTTACTCCTTATACCAAACCCATTTATAGAGTGAATGAAGTCGAGCATCACGATTGTGGATGATCATTGAACACGAGGTGCAAGCTTTATTTACAGAGGCAAAGTACTTTGAAAGAACAAATGGACACAGCACTAACAGAACTAGAGTATCTTCACCGTCTAAGAAAATAGTAGTATAATCAGATCATCTTAGCTACACAACAAGAGGGGAGCACAAAAATGATTCCTCCCCTTGATTCATGCGGCTCGAATGGCCCGACTGAAACACTCTGGCTCAGAGACAAATGCTCCACTTCCACTCGGACGATCTCTGTCCAAGCCATCTCTGTTAGGCCTGCCCCTGTCCACCAAACCTTGTACAAGGAGTGACCTCGCATCGGACCCTGGCTCACGGGGGTCGATTGGAATGCACCGCTCGTCGTCATACGGGTGCATGTCATCATACCGCCGGGCGCATACGAACCACCCCTCGGAGGGGGCATGAGCACTCGACGGCGGTCATCACGGTGATGCCGGGGATCAGACTGTCCGTGCCCTCGATCTTGGTGCTGGCCTTGATGGTAACCACGAGCCTCTTGCCGTGGAGGTGATCTGGGGCTATGAGCCGACTAAACCATATATGCTATGACAGACCTGTTGTGTATTTTGTTGCGCGACTGAGAAACAATAGTATTCTGCTCCCCAGCTGTGCTGAGTAATGTCCGAATCTGCTCCAGGAATCTCCCAGCCTCGGAACGGGATTGTTGAATTGAATTTGCTATACGTGCAGCTATTGCAACATTTTGAATAGGCGTGCGGTATACCTGACACTCGTCTCGAGATCCAGTCGGAAACAACTATCGCTGACGCCGACTGGAACTTGGGAATCGTGCGCGAGCATGGTCGTCGAGTGCTCTCTGGAGATTCTCCAATCGCGTACGCTCAGCCAAAGTGGCTAAGCACGTAGACTCCATAGCCTGGGCCTCGGCGGTCTCCCCAACGATGGGGGTCTTGAGAGCTTTCTCGTCCCTACACCGTGCTGCTTCCCTCTGCTCTGCTGTGAGGGCTTGCGGGTAGTATTCGCCATCGCCGTGTGACGGGCCATCACTATCCTCTCTGTCACGGGGGAATCCGGGCGGACTGCGCTGAGAACCAACCACAAGGACCTCAGCCGCGGGATCGATGCTTTTGCACTCTGAAAGAGAATATGCATGACCATTCGACAGATCGAACATGCCGTACAAGGACTCATCGGGCACGATAGCCGCAACTTGAGTAGTGGTCGGCTGATGATCCACTGCATGCTTGAGCCACCGTTGGAGCCGTGAGCAACCGGATCGCTTGCGATGATGAGCAGCGAGTGGAGAAGGTGATGCCGGAGCCGACTGATACTGAGTCGACGGCTGCCGCGGGAGGACGCCGCAGGCACTCGCACGAAAGTGCGCTGACCCACGAATTGGGAGTGCTTTGACGTCGAGGGGGGTTCTTGAAGCCAAGCCAAATCATCGGCGATGGAGATGAGCACGCCGAGACGGATCTCACGGCCCAAGGAAAGCTCACTGCCGGAAACCATGTCGAAGGGGATCAAACAACTCATCCTTGCCGGAAGTCGCTTAGACGACTGCGCCACGGTGGGCGCCAACTGTCGTGGGAACGTATCTGGCAGTAGAGATGGGGGGTACGTAGGAGCAGGCAGTGCCTGGGTACGGCGAGGTTGTACACTCGGATTTACGAGTTCAGTCCCCCCTCGGTGGAGGTAACAACCCTACGTCTCGGTGCCGCAGAGGCCTTTCTGATTAGAGTGTTGAGTTATAGGGGGTGCAAACCCTCATGCCCGAGGGGAGGGTGGCTTATATAGAGTGCACCGACTTCTTGCAGCCTTTAGTTATACAAGGGTTAATTGAGGGAGTAAATGACATGAACGTTACTGGTAATGCCCATATTCAATGAGGCTTAAGGCTACAGAGTGAATGCCCGACCATTGCCTTATGAAGGTGACTTTAGGTCTTCTATCTTCCGAGTGATCTCTTGTGTTTTCAGTGGATAATGATAGTCGACTGGAATTGGGGTACCCGAGTGGACCAATCGTTGAGTGGATCTTATTCTGTGACTATTTCAGTCGGTATCTTCTTTCTATCTTTGCAGGCCATGGTCTCTCGTGTGATGTCCTTGGGTAAGGTATATAGGTCAGGCCTAGGACCCTACCCTAGGTACATGTCCTTGTCTGATGATGCATTGGAGAAGTTTGTGGTACTTTTTGATATGCTAAATATAATATCATAAATGCATGCTAATTGATTATTGCTGTTCATCCAGGCTAATTATATTTTGACGCATTCCAGTAACCATCCTAAACCGAAATTTAGGGACAAGTTTAAGATATAGGTTGGGAAGTGAAGAAGGTATCAAGCTGCAGCCATCAATAACTGAACAAGTGCCACTTGCAGCTTCTGGTGAGATTCTCGATCATAAGACTTGACTTTTTATAGCATTGTCTCTTATCTTCTGATTTTAGTTTGAATACCTCGTAATTTGTTTCTATCATCGTGACTATATTTAGAATATATCTCGAATGTTGCTCTGGTTTGTAATTATTGATCTGGGTTGGCTTGCGATAATTAGGCAAGGGTTGAAATTTAGTACATGCAAATCGTGGTGGGCAAAAGTTGGATGAATCATGCTAGGTGCACAATGTCTCTGCCACGGCAGCGTAACTTATTAATAATTTACATAAACACGTCTTTGTCCGAGATTAATTTCGATAAGATATTTGCATTAATACACATTTATTCACATGCGTACTTTAACCACACACTAGCTAATTCTTGTCGATCATGATTAATTAAACATTCGCTAAACTAAACCATGCATGCATATTACATGTTGTTCATTCAGAGTTATCCTAGCTAGGTAGCTAGCTAGTAGTACATATATACTATCAACAATCGTAACTACCAACACGGTACTCCTCTCCTTTAGAAACAATTTTGAAGAATAGGAAAACCACCCTTTCATGCCCATGGTGTAGGACAGAGATCCATCGATCTCCAATCTTGAACTCGCAGTCTCTCAAAAGTTGTCTCCATTCATTAATTTTGAGTTGTCCATCTTGTCATGGTGCAATCGAGTATGTAGTACTGAAATAGGTATTGTCATCGGAAATAATGGTCATTTCACCAGCCTTTTAATCATCCATCGTGTGAGGCACAACACATCTAGGGAGCTTCTGTTCTTGAACATAAATAATAACATACTATGAGTCGTTGAAAGAAGGAATATAAATGAAAAAGACATACTATAAATATAGTAGCGATCAGAATCTTACCATGCATTTTCAAGAAATGTTGTTCTTTTTCAGTGTATGCACTAGTGGCAGGTATGATGCATCATTTGGACTAGCTCCGTAAGTGCTCTTAAGCATCTCAATATCAGCAAGAAAGGACATGGGGTACCTCTTTTCCTGCCAAGTAAGTGTAGTGCGAGCAGTGCAATAGGTGTCGTGTACTAAGTTTCGTATATTTCTTGGAGATATAAAATAAGGGGTAAATTTTATACAAAAAAGATAAGTTATGGGTGAACTGGAACCAAAAGGTTAATTAATTAACAAGTTTGTATATAAACTTACACGGAATAATTATTGGAATCAAGTCTAAATCGACCCATTTGTCCTCATTATTATGATAATAGGTGCTGATATGAAATGTTATTATCATACCAGGCTGAAATCCGTAAGCTTTGGCCAATCCTCTCCAATTAACACAACCAAAATATGTGTGTTCTACCTCATTGTAGATCTTAGATTTGAAATTGAACCCATCTTTCTTCTTCAGGTAAGTAGTCATTTTAGTAACCTCTTTCTTTAGTGGAGGAAAAACTTGTCTTGGACAAAAGGTCTTTCATAGCAACGGGATACACTAGTCGAAATGTAAAAAACAGAAATTACACTTTAAAGCAGAAACCATATATAATACATGCCTAAGAACGAAATATGTGTAAATGAATATTAAAACTTATTATTACCGTACAATATTTGTAGTCACTTTGAAGCATGATGGAGAAGCCGTTATTGTTGTCAAGGTGAGGATCGTCGCACATACCCCTAGTGTCGCAACAGTAGGAGCACTCTTCCAATTTGTGCTGCATTCATTAATTAAAATCAATATAAAAAATAGGCATGAACTTTGCTAAAAACTGAGCATATTGAGTGCCAGAAATTTGACAAAACGGAGCTAAATCTAGGTTTCGGCAAAACATTGACAACTCTATAGACATTCCCTGGAAAAATAAAACATAACACGAGACACTTCGCGAGCAACACAATGCAATGTTGCATGGACTAAAAAAGCACACACCTAAAAAGTTGATTAATTCCCAATTATCACATATATATATAATAAAACATTAAACACATTTGTACACATGTAATGCATTACATCAATTCACAGGTACACATAATGTGTGCATTTTATCACAATCAAGCTTCAAAATATCGGATATCGGGTTCATATCGGTTTGGCTTCACCATATCGGATGTCGGATTCCAGGTGATATATCAGACGATATGTAGATATATCGGAGAAAACATGTCTTGTTTTTTATTCATTTATTCTTGTTCGAAACATTTATTTTCAGTAAAACAGATTGTATGATGTCAATGCTTTAACATAACAATTTCAGATTCCTAGTTTATTAACATGTTGATTAAGAACCTATTAAGGAAAGATTCACAAAATCCTTACTCTATGCTAAAAAACAATACGATATATATGCATTCGAACGAAACATGGTGCATGACTTTCATAATATGCAATGAAGCTGTAAATGCATAATCTTATTTCACTCCTTTCTAATAAAGAATTGTTGTCATCTACATATCATTCTATATTGGTGGATATATCAGGCAAGATATCGGCCATATCTGTCGACATTTCGGTCCATATCGGATGATATGTTGGAAAATGATGTTTACCAAATGATATGTTATGTTTATATCGGTACGGCCCAGAAATTAATATATCAGCCTATATATCGGTTGTATCGGCCTAGATTTGAAAGCTTGATCACAATAATATTAAAACATTAGAAAATATCTACATGAAAATAAATTGATACAGGGAGGTCTGATACCGTCCGGATCCAGAGGGACGCTGACGGAGGAGGCATGACACGATGAGTCCTGGAGAATGTTTGTGGCACGGCGGGACAGGGGTAACTTGACTTTCTGCCTAGTAATACAATTAACAGGCGGGAATTGGTTTTCCCGACAAGACTTTCAAGGGCGGTTCACATGTGCCGGCAAAGCTCATTCCCGATAGATAGTCTGCCGGCACTCGCAAGTTTTCCCGGCAGATATTGTGCCCTCTAAATTTGGACCATGGTGTAGTGAATTTCTAGCTACTTAATTAGCTTATTGCTATTGTTATCTTAATTAGTAAGGTGATCATCTCCACCGGGCCGCCGCCCATGCCACCCCCTATACCTAGCCCAATTCGGAACCTAGTTTGGTTTGGAATTAATGTTGGCATGGAGAGGGAAAGTGTGAGCCCTGTGAGTGAAGGGTTTTGGGGAGAGAAGGAGGCATTTCAATTTGGACATTTGGAGTGTATGTTTGCAAATAATCCAATGGAGGTGCCGACACATCATGCGAGTCCATTCATGTAACACTAGCTAGCTAACACGAATTTGGTATGTTTAACCATGGACAAAATTCCTGCATGATATCAATTTTTCTGTGTGTTAGGCTACAACATGACATACTTACGATGATCCTACCTTATCAGCATGAAAGCCGCTGGGAAAACCACGTCATCAAAAGAACAAAATAACACACAATTAAGACCTCTAATAAGAAAGAGAGACAGCTAATAGACGTGCCAGAACGTTTGCGGATTCAGCTCATAGATGAAAACCCGAGCAATGCACAGCTCCACCGAACCATCCTTGGTTGAACTTGTACACCACGCCGGGGAGAAAATCTCCAAATTGACACTCTCTAGACGAAATTAGAACAACGCAAGTTGATGGAGCTGGCGTACACGCTCACTATGGCTCTAGAACATGACTCTAGACATAGACTTCATGGTCTTCTCCAATTCAAATTCCCAGCGCATCTCATTCCTTGGAAGTTGCACCCTCTGACTACCGGTGACAGCGATTGTCCTAGTCATTTTTGTTGTCCTCCCGCATATTGTCATTCTCCCTCTAGCAACTACACATGATTGTGTTGCACGTGAAACTGGTTATTAATAGAAGGGCGGTGAATAAACATACTGTGTTGAATGGACATTATTCTTTCATAAACCTCACATGCCATCTAATATGGTCATTTATCTCTACCACGAGCGTCATTTATTTAGACTGCGAGTGATTTAGTTTTTACAGAATGGTTGGCATTCCAAGTCTGAATTTCTCTTGTGCTATAGGAGAAGATACACCAAATATCGCTATCAAACGGTGACAAAGCAGTCAATGAATATTGCAGCAACAAACAAAAACATCTTGGTGTTCTTAACAAAAATAGTATGAGTCTCGTTGTATATTATTGAAACTGGTGCATACGTAAAGAAAATAAGTCTTAGTTTTGATTACTTTCCCATTGAACGTGGAAATAAAATATTTGTCGTACCAGAAAAACGTGGTAAGTCAACGAAAATGTGATTCTTATTTCAATTTCTATATGAAACTAATGCAATGAAATTGAAGTCACAAAACTGAACAGCTCTATATGGCTTGTGAGATATCAGTCGCCAGGACAATCAGATGGGACCAGAACAACGTTATTATTATTTTTGGTTAATAACCATCTTCACAAACTATCACATATTGTTGCTATGTACAAGGAGCATATTGTGGCTTTGTAAAAGGAACAACGTTATTGCTTTTTTTGGTTAATAACCATCTTCACAAACTATCACATATCATCACTACACATGATCGATGATATATGCACGAGTCTCCTTGCAATAACAAACTTTTCATTGACCACATACATTCTTCTTTCATTTAGAGAAAACAAAAATGCCATATCATGAAGTTGCAATCAGTTAAGAAGATCGCTAATTTCTTGGTATGAAAAATTTGTCAAGTTATATAGTCTAAAGACAAAACAAACTTGACCCTTAACCATAGGAATTGGACTGATATGGGCACTCACCCCACTCAAAGCGGTTAGACCAAACAACATGGTAGTGGTTTGTCACACGTAGAAACCGAGTCATTACACAAAATATCTTTCAAGAGAAAATGTAAATAAATCTTGTTTTAATAAGATTTACAAAAAATATATTGAACAATCCCTCAAAAATTATGTTTTAATAAATAGTACTAGGGAAACTAGTAGAAAACATTGTAGCAAAATATTAGGACTGTTTAGTCCTTTCCATTGAAGAGACAAAGAGGCGACTCAGCTTTCGCGTCTGGCGACTGGTTTGCCAGCGCTCTCCCTGAGCGGCCCCTCTCCATCGTCGACCCTCATGGTCGTTTATGGGAGACGGATCGCTGCAATCAGCGCGTGTGCGTGTACAACATTAGCATAGGCTAGGCGATTCCGGTGATCTTTCTCATCCTCGACGGCGATGGCAGTGGTTATGAATAAATTTGTGCTAGGTCCTTCCCTGGTGTGGTCGCTTCTCTTCCTTCTGCTGGTGGATCTGGGCACTTGGAGTCCCCATCAGGGTCGTTGTGGCGGATCTGCGTGGCTTTCTCCCGCAAGAGGCGTCTATGGTCGCTGCAGTCCGGCCATGTGTGCTTGGCGTGGTCGATCCCCTTTAGGTCGTCGTCGACGACATGGTGCTTTGGCGGTTTTGTCGAGGTGAAAGTTTTATTGCTGCAATGGCTTGGTGCTCTTCGGCTTCTACTTTGGGGTGGTGGTGTTCCCTCCGGTGCCGCCGTCAAGCTGGTGACTATGTGTTGGAGGTGGAGTTCTTCAGATATGTTTAGAGTTCCTTTGATGATGGCTTCGGTTCTGGCATGCTGGTCCGCCTCGACTGTAGCATGTAGACTTATTTTCATGAACCAAGTAATTATCAAAACCTCAAGATGTTTCGTCGTGTTTGTCCTACATCCTTCATCAGTGGGATTTTGAAATAAATTATCTTAATATTTTTATTCAAAAAATATTAGTTTATAAATATATTTTTGAAAACTTCCTATTTAAAAACATATATAATAGAGTTATGTAAGTGACACCACTGGTGCATGATCCATGAAACATTATAGAGTTGATGAGAGGCCAAGTTTGTCCAATTATATATGGTTGTAGAGTTTAGAGGCCAAATTAGATAAGGCCAATAGTGAACCACTCAATGGTCATAGACTTCAGTGCTTCACCGATCATCGTATTTGATATTTATCTTGGGAAAAGTATATCTCCTAGCTTTAAATACCAAAGAACAGTTTCAAGTATTGTGCTTGGACTTCATCATTCTGTTGGAGGCAGAGTATAAATACCGCACAATTTCATCCTGAAGCAAGTATGGGTGTGTATTCCGAGATGCACTTATACATCAAGCTGTATGGGTGTGTATTCTATAATTTGTCTATACAAGTGTCTCATGGTCACAAACTCTTACAGCAAAGCGAGCGCATAAATAAAAATATAGAGTAACAAAAATGTTCATCTCGTCCTCTGAAAATGATTCTACCTCACTGCTTGTAACCAAAGCCACCTAAGATACAATCTCCATTAACACAGGACGCACACCCTGTACTCTCATGGATTAAATTTTCCAACTAATATGAGACTCACAAAGCAGAAACAGAACTAGAAGTAACTTTATGGTGTTACGAAAAAACGCTTCTTACCTGACTAGTTCCATTCATTCTAAACGCTTGTTGAAACAGCAACTACAGCGATAGGCAGGCATATACACAACAAGATAACAATCACTTTGGACTTCTCACATATTCTTAATTAGCCTACTGATTGTGTAGAAACTAAATGATAATGTTTCTTCTATTTAAATGCACAAATCATTGTCAGATGAAGGCACAAGATGTGTCGGCTATGTTGGCTTTTGATCACTTGAACAATTCACTGGAGAGCTGTGTAGAGGCGTCGCGGCAGGTGCCACGTGTCGCCTGCCGCGCCTGCCGCCACGGCTGAGGGGGTCCTTTTTGTCGATTTCATTCGGAGGGGATCTTTTTTGGCAATTCCAGTGGAGAGAGGGTCTTTTTCGACAAAAAATCACCAACCAAGCACACAGGCTGCTGGATTGATCTACGGTATAGACTAGCACACGACTTGAGTATGTACTCCCATTCTTAGTGGATGTGGTATAACGGGCGGGGTGGATATATCCACTAGGATGGCAACAAACTAGCGATGCAGATTGGTGAATAGTCTAACTAATTCCACCGTGAGCGTGCCTACCTCCTAATAGTTAGGAACGTTTTTGCTGCTATCCATGCTTTATGCTACTTAGATTAGGTCGCTCTTTTAATTTTCTCCATGCAGTATATGTTACCATCCGGACTAGTATACCACTGGCCTGGAACTTTGAACGTATAATACTACTTTTTTGGGGATGAACATATACTACTTGCAACCAAGGAGTATACCGTATTATTCACTTTTGTGTGTGTGGTACTGAGCTCATTAAAAAATGATTTGTGGTATATTTATACAACTTTGAGATGAGCTGACTAGGAGTACATACTACAGTGGTACTTAGCAACTGAAAGTATATATACCCTTTTTCTCTAAGTGAGTATGTACTGTTTTTTATGTGGCAAAAAGGTATATACTCTTTTCTTTAGTTAGTGTACACTTTTAGTTTGAAATATTTATTGACTCACAAAATGTAATATATATATATACTCACTCAAAAAAATGTAATATATACTACATTTTTTTCTTTGTGAGTTAATATACTACATGTTTTGTGTGTCAGATATATGAGACATCTATATACTGGTTTTTTTGAGTGCGTCACTGAGTATGACTACATTTGCCAGGTGGTCGCCCATGTTGTCAGAGAGTATGTACTATATATACTACAGAAAGGAGTATAATACCTTAAGGAAAACATAAAATTAAAAGGTGTATGATCCCTGGAAAAAAGGTATAATCGATATCCATAGACGTACAAATTGAAGGCGCATATATTACACTCGAAAAAGAAGTACAGTTCATTCTCAGTACCATAAAGAGACATAAAGTACTTGGTCGATCAACTAGTAGAAAAAACTGCCTCGGCCATTCAAATGGCAGGAGCATCTCATCGCCGATGCTGTCGCGCCATCGCTATTGCCATCGACATGGCCATCACCGTCGCCGGCGCCGTCGCCGTGGTCATGCCTGGTGCCAACGCGGTCGTTGAAAGTCCTATGTTAATCTAGGGCGTGATCTCCGTATGAGCCATGGCCTTGCCGAGAGCTTCTACTTTCCCTAATACGTGCGACAATTGATTTGTACGCTAGCTAAATAAAGGGAGTTGCAAGAATCCCTATTAACATGGACGGGTTAACAAAATTTCAAACGAACAGTCTTCGCATGTAGATATTTTCTGGTAGTATTAGCATATCTGTGTTGTAGATGAATAGCTCGCGATGTAGCTCCCCATTTGTTTTTATATGTTCCTAGAGAAACTAAGTTGAAAGATGTTAGTAGCAATGATGCGGACTAGGTCCGTGATCTGAGGATTATCCTCATTGCTGCACAGAAGTATTATTTCCTTGATGCACCGCCAGGTAACAGATCTATTGCAGGAGCAGATGCAAATGTTATGAATGTTTGGCAAATCTCAAATGATGTCTACTTAATAGTTTAGTGCACCATGCTTTACGGCTTAGAACCGGGACTTCAAAAACGTTTTGAACGTCACGGAGCATATAGGATGTTCCAAGAGTTGAAATTAGTATTTCATACTCATGCCCGTGTCGAGAGGTATGAGACCTCTGACAGTACTTGGCCTACAAGATGGAGGAGAATAGCTCAACCAATGATCATGTGCTCAGAATGTTTGAGTACTACAATCACTTGAATCAAGTGGGAGTTAATCTTCCAGATAAGATAGTGATTGACAGAGTTCTCTAGTCACTATCACCAAGTTACTGGAACTTAACTTTTTGATGAACTATAATATGCCAGGGATGACGAAAATGATTCCCGAGCTCTTCGTGATGCTGAAATAAACGAAGGTAGAAATCAAGAAAGAGCATCAATTGTTGACGGTTAATAAGACCACTAGCTTCAAGAAAAGGGCAAGGGGAAGAAAGGGAACTTCAAGAAGAATGGCAAGCAAGTTTCCACTCCCGCGAAGAAGCCCAAATCTGGACCTAAGCCTGAAACCGAGTGCTTCTAACTGCAAAGATAATGGTCACTGGAAGCGGAAGTTCCCCGAATATTTTGCGGATAAGAAGGATGGCAAATTGAACAAAGGTATATTTGATATACATATTATTGATGTGTACTTTACTAGTGTTCCTAGCAAACCCTCGGTATTTGATACTGGTTCAGTTGCTAAAATTAGTAACTCGAAACGAGAGTTGCAGAATGAAAAGAGACTAGTTAAAGGAGAAGTGACGATGTGTGTTGGAAGTGGTTCCAAGATTGATATGATCATCATGGCACACTCCCTATACTTTCGGGATCAATGTAGAACCTAAATAAATGTTATTTGGCATTTGCATTGAGCATGAATATGATTTGATCGTGTTTGTTGCAATACGGTTACACTACTGGAATCTGGGTTTTTGCCATCAGCCAGCTCTTTGCCATCTGCCAGCTGATGGCAAAGAACTTCTTTGCCATCTTCTTATAAAAAACAGATGGCAAAGAACTGACAGATGGCAAAGAACATGGTTGCCATCAGCCAATTCTTTGCCATCTGCCAGCAGATGGCAAAGATTGCCATCTGCTGGCAAATCCTGTGGCCGTCAAGAGGGTAACGGCGTACCAGCCCCACCTCTTTGCCATCTGCTGGCAGATGACAAAGAGATGGGTTATTTTTTTTCCAGGTAAAAAAACTGTGGGGTTATCCCCTCCCTCTCTCCCCACCCATCCACATGTAAAAAAATACATCGCATCTCATCCGGACAGAGCCATCGACGATGGCGCTCTAGCTCGCCCGCCGCCACCGTATCGCCGGCC
This sequence comes from Secale cereale, assembly GCA_902687465.1. NCBI lineage: Eukaryota > Viridiplantae > Streptophyta > Magnoliopsida > Poales > Poaceae > Secale > Secale cereale. Next base: position 863,878,258 of record LR738712.1, read on the forward strand.
CCGTCGCTCCCCCGCCCCGTC
>LR738712.1:863879625-863966087 GCA_902687465.1 Secale cereale
CGTCGCTCCCCCGCCCCATCGCCGGCCCTCCACCGCCCCGTCACCGGCCCTCCCCCGCCCCGTCGCCATCAGCTCATTTCATTCCAGGTAAATTTAGATGATCTATATGTTTACTGCTCCATATGTTTACTGTTCAAGTTAAAAAATCCACGCCCTAAGGTCCATTAATGGAAGCAATTGTATCCAATAGAAAACCGATCCGTGTCAAACACAAGAAAACAAAATTTGTCTTCTCATAAAACAGAGAAGGAAAGGTTGCTAACCAGGAAAGCTCAAGGGCAGTGTTGTCAAAGTACAGAAGATGCCATTAATTGGTACCTAGGCATTAAGCTGGAACTGTACTCAACTGCTTTGAGCTTTATGTTCTGTGCCTTCTCCTCATATGATTGTAAAGCATGAGCTAGAAATAGGACACATTTTTCCTGATAACTCTTTTCCAAGCATAGGTGCTCCGGTGCTGCACTTAAGACATCCCCAGGCCAGCTTTCCTGAACCTGGAATACATGATTTGAGAGACTATGTTACTTAAAAATCGTAAATAAATAAAACAAGGTGTTAAGTGATCATGTCTAAAATATCTTTAACCGGATGAAAGCGGGTGTCTCAAATTGAACCTGTTGAGATTAACACATCAACATTTGGTACATCATCCATGTTCATGGTACAGTAAGGTAATCTAATGGTGCATATCACTTCGAAACAACACATGAATAAAACCTTTGATGGTCATACACCCAATGAGAATAGTTTGTTGGATCTCGATCGTAGTAATACACATATTCATAATATTGAAGCCAAAAGATGCAAAGTTGATAATGGTAGTGCAACTTATTTGTGGCACTGCCGTTTAGGTCATATTGGTGTAAAGCGCATGAAGAAACTCCATGCTGGTGGGATTTTGGAATCACTTGATTATGAATCAGTTGGTGCTTGCAAACCATGTCTCATGGGCAAGATGACTAAAACTCCGTTCTCCGGAACAATGGAGCGAGCAACTGACTTATTGGAAATAATACATACTGATGTATGCGGATGAGTGTTGAGGCTCATGGCGGGTATCGTTATTTTCTGTCCTTCATAAATGATTTCAGTAGATATGGGTATATCTACTTGATGAAACATAAGTCTAGAACATTTGAAAAGTTCAAAGAATTTCAGAGTGAAGTGGAAATCATCGTAACAAGAAAATAAAATTTTCTACGATCTGATCGCGGAGGCGAATATTTGAAGTTACTAGTTTGTCCTTCATTTAAAACAAGGGTCTTTTCCATTTGTGTCCCTAACTCGAACCCACTAATAAAATTTGCCCCTAATTTCGAAGCCTGCCCAAATTTGCCCCTTTGCCATTAGGTGCCATTGCAGAAATACCCTTCTATGCCGTTTCCGTCCGGTCAATGGCCTTTGACCATTTTCTGGATGTTTGTTAGGCATTTCTACCCTTGTCTCCATGTGTCACTTACATGCGGGCCCACTCTAAAAGATTAAAAGAAAAAAAAACTATTTCTCTCGCCCCATTTCTCACACGCACTTACATGTGGACCCCGCCTCCCTCCCCCAAAAAATAAAACTTCTTCGGTCTCCCCTCTCTTTCTCTGTCACTCTCACCGCCGGTGTGCACCGAACCGACAGCCGCCAGCGTGCACTGAACCAGCGGCCGCCCGCAGCAGGCTCACCGGCATAGTCGTGCTGCTCTTCCACCGCGCCATAGCCCATCAATTAGTGACAAACGAGCGTATCGCTGGCTGCAGGAACCAGCGCCCCGACGAAGAAGTTCAGAGCCGTAGTCGCCGGTGTTGTTCGAAATTTTCCTGGCGTGCCTGTAGGTGAAGACCAAGGGGACGTGCTCGGTGTCGTCTGTGGAGGTGATGGTCGAGGAGGATGGCGGCATACGGCGATGCCATGCACGGGGAGCGCCTGAGAGCTTCTGCCGAAGACGACGTTGCCAGGCACCGCGGTCAGAGCCTAGCCCGAGATCGATGAGCATGTCCATGTGCTTCGTCGGCCGCTTCTCCTCCGCCCTGTGCGGTCAATCGAGCCTGGGGCCACCTGTAGACGACGGTTAGGACCCGATCTCCGCCACAGATGTCGATTTTGACCTCCTAAATTCGTCTGCTTTGAGCCACCGTTGACCTCCCCGACCTCCGCGTCGCCATCCTTGAAATCTCGGGCCCCTATTCCCCTCTTTCCCTGCTCGATTCCATTCCCGGAGCCCCCTGCCCGAAGCCGGCCACCATGACCGAGCTCGACTGACTCGGCTGTGCGCGCGCCCACCAACCGATGAAGACGAGTGTGTCTGTGGCACACCCTGCTCGCGCAGCTAGACTGTGTGCCTCGCACTCTCCGGCGTCCGTCCAACCACGTACGGTGAGCCGCCGGTGAGCGCCGCCGTGCAAGGCCGGGCATTTGTTCTGGGCACACATGGACATGCGTTGACCCCGACTGTGGGTCCCATGGTCCACATGTCAGGGAGAGAGTTTTACTTTTATTTTTTATATGTTTTGTTTTTTAGGGATGGTCCCATGTGCAAGTGAGAGAGTATTTTCTTTTTTAACTCTGTGGTAGGTCCCATGAGTAAGTGAGAGATAGTGTTTTTTTGTGTGGATAGGACCCACGTGTAAGTGACACATGCATAGAAGGGCAAATGTGTCCAGAAAAAGTTGCGTAGACGGTCAAAGGCGTTTGATCGGACGAAAACGGCTTGGAAGGGCATTTCTGTAAGGGCACATAACGGCAGAGGGGCAAATTTGAGCAGGCATTGAAATTAGGGCAAATCTGATTAGTGGGTTCGAGTTAGGGACACAACTGTAAAAGTCCCTTAAAACAATGTGAAATAGTTTCACAACTCACACCACCTGGAACACCACAGCGTAATGATGTGTCCAAACGCCGTAACCGCACTTTATTAGATATGGTGTGATATATGATGCCCCTTACCGGTTTACCATTATCGTTTTGGGGTTATGCATTAGAGATAGCTGCATTCACGTTAAATAGGGCACCATCTAAATCTGTTGAGACGACACCGTATGAACCGTGGTTTGGCAAGAAACCTAAGCTGTCATTTCTTAAATTTTGGGGCAGCTTTGCTTATGTGAAAAAGTTTCAACCTGATAAGCTCGAACCCAAATCGGAGAAATGTGTCTTCATAGGATACCCAAAGGAAACTGTTGGGTACACCTTCTATCTCAAGTCCAAAGGTAAGATATTCGTTGCTAAAAGTGGATAATTTCTAGAGAAGGAGTTTGTCTCGAAAGAAGTGAGTGGGAGGAAAGTGGAAATCAATGAGGTAATTGTACCTTCTCCCGACTTGGAAAGTAGTACATCAGAGAAAAAAAATTTAGTGATTCCTACACCAATCAGCGAGGAAGCTAATGATGATGATCATGAAACTTCAGATCAAGTTACTACTGAACCTCGTAGGTCAACCAGAGTGCGTTCCGCGCCAGAGTTGTATGGTAATCCGGTTCTAGAAGTCATGTTACTAGACCATGATGAACCTACGAACTATGAGGAAGCAATGATGAGCCCAGATTCCGCAAAATGGCTTGAGGCCATGAAATCTGAGATGGGATCCATGCATGAGAACAAAGTGTGGACTTTGGTTGACTTGCCCGACGATCGGCAAGCCATTGAAAATAAATGGATCTCTAAGAGGAAGACTGACGCCGATAGTAATGTTACTGTCTACAAAGCTCGACTTGTTGCGAAAGGTTTTCGACAAGTTCAAGTTGTTGACTACGATAAGATTTTCTCACTCGTAGCGATGCTTAAGTCTATCCGAATCATGTTTGCAATTGCCACATTTTATGAAATCTGGCAAATCGATAACAAAGTTGTGTTCTTTAATGGATTATTAAAGAAGAGTTGTATATGATGCAACCGGAAGGTTTTGTCGATCCTAAAGGTGCTAACAAAATGTGCAAGCTCCAGCAATCCATCTATCACTACTAGGAAAAGGGCTATAGATGGAATTGATACTAATGGCGCACCAGACAAGCAGTGCGCCATTAGTATATACTAATGGCGCACCAACCTCAGATACGCCATTAGAGTTCAAACTACTAATGGCGCACCAGGCCCAGCGTGCGCCATTAGTATCAAAAAGTTTTTTTTTGAACTAGTGCGCCTGTCCAAACATACTAATGGCGCATCCATACGAAGTGCGCCATTACTAGTTGTAACTGTTGGAAATATGCCCTAGAGGCAATAATAAAAGAGTTATTATTATATTTCCTTGTTCATGATAATCGTTTATTATCCATGCTATAACTGTATTGATTGGAAACTCAAATACACGTGTGGATGAATAGACAGACTTTGTGTCCCTAGTGAGCCTCTACAGGACTAGCTCGTTGATCAAAGATGACCGCAGTTTCCAGGTCATAGACATGAGTTGTCATTTGATAACGGGATCACATCATTAGGAGAATGATGTGATGGACGAGACCCAAACGTTAACATAGCTTTTGATCGTGTCAGTTATCGCTATAGTTTTCTGCATGTCAAGTATAAGTTCCTATGACCATGAGATCATGTAACTCACTGACACCGTAGGAGTGCTTTGTGTGTGCCAAACGTCGCAACGTAACTGGGTGACTATAAAGGTACTCTACAGGTATCTCCGAGGGTGTCTGTTGAGTTGACATGGATCGAGACTGGGATTTGTCACTCCGTATGACGGAGAGGTATCTCCGGGCCCACTCGGTAATACGTCATCTCAATGAGCTCAAAGTGACTAAGTAGTTGGTCACGGGATTATGTATTACGGTAACGAGTAAAGAGACTTGCCGATAACAAGATTGAACTAGGTATAGAGATACCGACGATCGAATCTCGGGCAAGTAACATACCGACGAGACAAAGGGAACTGTATACGGGATTGCCTGAATCCTTGACATCGTGGTTCATCCGATGAGATCATCGAGAAACATGTAGGAGCCAATATGGGTATCCAGATCCCGCTATTGGTTATTGACCTGGGAGTGTCTCGGTCATGTCTACATGGTTTCCGAACCCGCAGGGTCTACACACTTAACGTTCGGTGACGCTAGGGTTGTTAGTGAGAAGAGTGCATGGTTACCGAAGGTTGTTCGGAGTCCCGGATGAGATCCCGGACATGACGAGGGTCTCCGGAATGGTCCGGGGACGAAGATTGATATATAGGATGAAAGGTTTCGGAGTACCGGAAGTGTTCCGGGGAGCATCGGGAAATCGGCGGAGTACCGGGAAGGTTTTCGGGGGGTCCGGAAGGTGTTCTGGGCCTATTGGGCCACAAGGGGGGACACCACAGCCCTCAGGGGGCTGTGCGCCCCCCCTGGGCCCTCTCCCCATGCGGCTAAGGGGGTGGGACCCCCTAGGGCTGGCCGCACCCCTTGGGACTTGGGGGGCAAGGCACCTAGGGGGGAAACCCTAGGGCCTGGGCGCCTCCCCCTGCCCTGGCCGCCGGCCCCTAGGGGGAAACCCTAGGGCGCCCTAGCCTCTCCACCCCCCCTATATATAGTGGGGCAAAGGGAGGGCAGCCAACACAGTTCGTGCCTCGGTGCTGCCCTCCCTCTCCCGTCATATCTTCTTCTCCCGCGGTGCTTAGGCGAAGCCCTGCTGGAGTTCTTCTCCACCATCACCACCACGCCGTCGTGCTGCCGGTTCTCCATCAACCTCTCCTCCACCCCTTGCTGGATCAAGAAGGAGGAGACGTCCCCGAGCCGTACGTGTGAAGAACGCGGAGGCACCGTTGCTTCGGTGCTAGGTCTTCGGCGATCTGAATCGCGACGAGTACGACTCCATCATCCGCGTTCATAACGCTTCCGCTTAGCGATCTACAAGGGTACGTAGATCACACTCCTTCCTCGTAGTTGCATCTACTAGATTGATCTTGGTGAACGGTAGGAAAAATTTTTGTTTCCCATGCAACGTTCCCCAACAGCTGTTGGAAATATGCCCTAGAGGCAATAATAAAAGAGTTATTATTATATTTCCTTGTTCATGATAATCGTTTATTATCCATGCTATAACTGTATTGATTGGAAACTCAGATACACGTGTGGATGAATAGACAGACTTTGTGTCCCTAGTGTGCCTCTACAGGACTAGCTCGTTGATCAAAGATGACCGCGGTTTCCAGGTCATAAGGCATGAGTTGTCATTTGATAACGGGATCACATCATTAGGAGAATGATGTGATGGACGAGACCCAAACGTTAACATAGCTTTTGATCGTGTCAGTTATCGCTATAGTTTTCTGCATGTCAAGTATAAGTTCCTATGACCATGAGATCATGTAACTCACTGACACCGTAGGAGTGCTTTGTGTGTGCCAAACGTCGCAACGTAACTGGGTGACTATAAAGGTACTCTACAGGTATCTCCGAGGGTGTCTGTTGATTTGACATGGATCGAGACTGGGATTTGTCACTCCGTATGACGGAGAGGTATCTCCGGGCCCACTCGGTAATACGTCGTCTCAATGAGCTCAAAGTGACTAAGTGGTTGGTCACGGGATTATGTATTACGGTAACGAGTAAAGAGACTTGCCGGTAACGAGATTGAACTAGGTATAGAGATACCGACGATCGAATCTCGGGCAAGTAACATACCGACGAGACAAAGGGAACTGTATACGGGATTGCCTGAATCCTTGACATCGTGGTTCATCCGATGAGATCATCGAGAAACATGTAGGAACCAATATGGGTATCCAGATCCCGCTATTGGTTATTGACCTGGGAGTGTCTCGGTCATGTCTACATGGTTTCCGAACCCGCAGGGTCTTCACACTTAACGTTCGGTGACGCTAGGGTTGTTAGTGAGAAGAGTGCATGGTTACCGAAGGTTGTTCGGAGTCCCGGATGAGATCCCGGACATGACGAGGGTCTCCGGAATGGTCCGGAGACGAAGATTGATATATAGGATGAAAGGTTTCGGAGTACCGGAAGTGTTCCGGGGAGCATCGGGAAATCGGCGGAGTACCGGAAGGGGTTTCGGGGGGTCCGGAAGTTGTTCTGGGCCTATTGGGCCACAAGGGGGAACACCACAGCCCTCAAGGGGCTGTGCGCCCCCCCCCCTGGGCCCTCTCCTCATGCGGCTAAGGGGGTGGGACCCCCTAGGGCTGGCCGCACCCCTTGGCCTTGGGGGGCAAGGCACCTAGGGGGGGAAACCCTAGGGCCTGGCCGCCCCCCTGCCCTGGCCGCCGCCCCCTCCCCTTGCCCTGGCCGCCGGCCCCTAGGGGGAAACCCTAGGGCGCCCTCACCTCTCCACCCCCCCTATATATAGTGGGGCAAAGGGAGGGCAGCCAACACAGTTTGTGCCTCGGTGCTGCCCTCCCTCTCCCGTCATATCTTCTTCTCCCGCGGAGCTTAGGCGAAGCCCTGCTGGAGTTCTTCTCCACCATCACCACCACGCCATCGTGCTGCCGGTTCTCCATCAACCTCTCCTCCACCCCTTGCTGGATCAAGAAGGAGGAGACGTCCCCGAGCCGTACGTGTGAAGAACGCGGAGGCACCGTTGCTTCGGTGCTAGGTCTTCGGCGATCTGAATCGCGACGAGTACGACTCCATCATCCGCGTTCATAACGCTTCCGCTTAGCGATCTACAAGGGTACGTAGATCACACTCTCCCCTCGTAGTTGCATCTACTAGATTGATCTTGGTGAACGGTAGGAAATTTTTTGTTTCCCATGCAACGTTCCCCAACAGTGGCATCATGAGCTAGGATCTTGCGTAGATGCTTTCTCGAGTAGAACACAAAAGGGTTTGTGGCGTTGATGTTTAAATTGCTGCCCTCCTTAGTCTTTCTTGATTCAACGGTATTATAGGATGAAGCGGCCCGGACCAACTTTACATGTCCACGTACATGAGACCGGTTCCATCGACAGACATGTGACTTTTGTTGCATAAGATGGCTGGCGGGTGTCTGTCTCTCCTATCTTAGTTGAATCGGAATAGAACAAGGCGGTCCTTGTAGAAGGTTAAATAGCAACTTGAATATCACCGTTGTGGTTTTGCGTAGGTAAGAAGCGTTCTTGCTAGATACCCATAGCAGCCACGTAAAACATGCAACAACAAATTAGAGGACGTCTAACTTGTTTTTGCAGGGTATGTATGTGATATGATATGGCCAATGACATGATGAAATATATTTTGATGTATGAGATGATCATGTTGTAATAGTTAACATCGACTTGCATGTCGATGCATACGGCAACCAGCAGGAGCCATAGGGTTGTCTTTATTTTTTGTATGACCTGCGTGTCAATCATTAAGCGCTTTGTAATGCTTTACTTTATCGCTAAACGGTAGCAATAGTAGTAAGAGCATGGTGGGGCGCCGACAACCCCGATGGCAACACGATGATGGAGATCATGATGATGGAGATCATGGTGTGGCGCCGGTGACGATGGAGATCATGCCGGTGCTTTGGAGATGGAGATCAAAAGCACGAGTTGATGGCCATATCATGTCACTTATGATTTGCATGTGATGTTAATCCTTTTATGCATCTTATTTTGCTTAGGACGACGGTAGCATTATAAGGTGATCCTTCACTAAAATTTCAAGATAAAATTGTGTTCCCCCCGAGTGTGCGCCGTTGCGAAGGTTCGTCGTTTCGAAGCACCACGTGATGATCGGGTGTGATAGACTCTACGTTCGCATACAACGGGTGCAAGCCAGTTTTGCACGTGCAGAACACTCCGGTTAGACTTGACGAGCCTAGCATGTACAGACATGGCCTCGGAACACGGAGGACCGAAAGGTCGAGCATGAGTCATATAGTAGATATGATCAACATGTTGATGTTCACCATTGACACCACCTCATCTCACGTGATGATCGGACTTGGGTTGGTGAATTTGGATCATGTCACGCTCGAATGACCAGAGGGATGTCAATTTGAGTGGGAGTTATAATTAATTTGATTAGGTAATAACTCACTTATCATGAACAATAGTCTAAAAATGTCTTTGCAAATTTATGTTGTAGATGGCTCGCGCAGGAGTTCCCCTGAATTTTAATGCGTTCCTAGAGAAAGCTAAACTGAAAGATGATGGGAGCAACTTTGTGGACTGGCTCCGCAATCTGAGGATCATCCTCACAGCTGCCCAAAAGGTTTATGTCCTAAATGCACCGCTAGGTCAACCCCCCGCTCCTGGAGCCTCTGCGGACGATATGAACGTCTGGCAGACGCGTTCGGATGACTATTCGATAGTACAATGTGCCATGTTGTACGGCTTGGAAGGAGGACTCCAAAGGCGTTTTGAACGTCATGGTGCATATGAGATGTACACGGAGTTGAAATTCATCTTTGAGAAGAATGCTAAGATCGAGAGGTATGAGACCACCGATAAATTCTTCGCTTGCAAGATGGAGGAGAATTCGTCTGTCAGTGAGCACTTACTGAAGATGTCTGGGTACTATACCCGCATAGCTGATCTGGGACTTGTGTTCCCGAATGAGGCTATCATTGACAGAATTCTCCAGTCACTCCCTCCAAGCTACAAGAGCTTCGTCCAGCAGTACAACATGCAAGGGATGAATAAAACCATCGCCGAGCTGTTTTCGATGCTGAAAGTCGCTGAGGCAGACATCCAGAAGGAGTATCAAGTGTTGATGGTCAATAAGACCACCAGTTTCAAGAAGAATGGCAAGGGCAAGAAGGGTAACTCTAAGAAGGGTGGCAAAGCAGTTGCTAATCCAGTGAAGAAACCCAAGGCTGGGCCCAAGCCAGAGACTGAGTGTTTCTATTGCAAGGGGAATGGCCACTGGAAGCGGAACTGCCCCAAGTATCTGGCGGACAAGAAGGGGGCCAACAACAACAAAGGTATATATGATATACATGTTATTGATGTGTACCTTACCAACTCTCGTTGTAGTGCCTGGGTATTTGATACCGGTTCGGTTGCTCACATTTGCAACTCTAAACAGGAACTGCGGAATAAACGGAGGCTGGCGAAGGACGAAGTGACGATGCGCGTGGGAAATGGTTCCAAGGTTGATGTGATCGCCGTCGGCACGCTCGCTCTTCGATTACCATCGGGATTAGTTATGAACCTGAATAATTGTTATTTAGTGCCTGCGTTAAGCATGAACATTATATCTGGATCGTGTTTATTGCGAGACGGTTACTCATTTAAGTCAGAGAATAATGGTTGTTCTATTTATATGAGTAATATCTTTTATGGTCATGCACCCGAAGTTAGGGGTTTGTTCTTATTGAATCTCGATAGTGATGATACACATGTTCATAACATTGATGCCAAAAGATGTAGAGTAGATAATGATAATACCACTTTCTTGTGGCACTGCCGTCTCGGTCATATCGGCTTGAAACGCATGAGGAAGCTCCATGCTGATGGACTTTTGGAGTCTCTTGATTTTGAATCACTTGACACGTGCGAGCCGTGCCTCATGGGCAAGATGACAAGGACCCCGTTTTCAGGGACAATGGAACGGGCAAGTGACTTATTGGAAATCATACATACTGATGTGTGCGGTCCGATGAGTGTAACGGCGCGCGGTGGATATCGTTATTTTCTCACCTTCACTGACGACTTAAGTAGATATGGGTATATTTACTTGATGAAGCATAAGTCTGAAACTTTTGAAAAGTTCAAGCAATTTCAGAGTGAAGTTGAAAATCATCGTAACAAGAAGATCAAGTTCCTACGATCTGATCGAGGGGGAGAATATCTGAGTTATGAGTTTGGTGATCACTTAAGAAAATGTGGAATTGTTTCACAGTTGACGCCACCTGGAACACCACAGCGTAATGGTGTGTCCGAACGTCGTAATCGAACCCTATTAGATATGGTACGTTCTATGATGTCTCTTGCCGATTTGCCACTATCGTTTTGGGGGTATGCGTTAGAGACAACTGCATTCACTTTAAATAGGGCTCCATCTAAGTCCGTTGAGACAACACCGTATGAACTATGGTTTGGTAAGAAACCAAAGTTGTCTTTTCTCAAGGTTTGGGGTTGCGATGCTTATGTCAAAAGGCTTCAGCCAGAAAAGCTCGAACCCAAAGCGGACAAATGTGTCTTCATAGGATACCCAAGAGAAACAGTTGGGTACACCTTCTATCTCAGATCCGAGAGCAAAGTGTTTGTCGCTAAGAACGGGTCCTTTCTCGAGAAAGAGTTTCTCTCGAAAGAATTGAGTGGGAGGAAGGTAGAACTTGATGAGGTTATTGAACCTCTGCTTCAACCAGAAAGTAGCGCAGCACAGAAAGATGTTTTTGTGGAGCCTGCAGAGGTTGAAGAGGAAGCCAATGATGATGATCAAGAAGCTTCTGATCAAGTTACTACCGAACCTCATAGGTCGACAAGGGTACGCACTGCACCTGAGTGGTATGGTAACCCTGTCTTGGAGGTCATGTTGTTAGACAACGGTGAACCTACGAGCTATGGAGAAGCGATGGTGGGCCCGGATTCCGACAAATGGTTAGAGGCCATGAAATCCGAGATGGGATCCATGTATGAAAACAAAGTATGGACTTTGGAAGTATTACCTGAAGGGCGGAAGGCCATTCAGAATAAATGGATTTTTAAGAGGAAGACGGACGCTGACGGTAATGTCACCGTGTATAAAGCTCGACTTGTGGCAAAGGGTTTTTCACAAGTTCAAGGGATTGACTACGATGAGACTTTCTCACCCGTAGCGATGCTTAAATCCGTCCGAATCATGTTAGCAATAGCTGCATATTTCGATTATGAAATTTGGCAGATGGATGTCAAAACAGCGTTCCTTAACGGTTTTCTTAAGGAAGAGTTGTATATGATGCAACCAGAAGGTTTTATCGATCCAGAGAATGCTGACAAAGTATGCAAGCTCCAGCGTTCCATTTATGGGCTGGTGCAAGCATCTCGGAGTTGGAATCTTCGTTTTGATGAGGTGATCAAAGCGTTTGGGTTTATACAAGTTTACAATGAAGCTTGTATTTACAAGAAAGTGAGTGGGAGCTCTATAGCGTTTCTAATATTATATGTGGATGACATATTGCTGATTGGAAACAATATAGAATTTTTGGATAGCGTGAAGGGGTATTTGAACAAGAGTTTTTCAATGAAGGATCTCGGTGAAGCTGCTTTCATATTGGGCATCAAAATCTATAGAGATAGATCAAGACGCTTGATAGGACTTTCACAAAGTACATACCTTGATAAAGTTTTGAAGAAGTTCAAAATGGATCAATCCAAAAAGGGGTTCTTGCCGGTATTGCAAGGTACAAAGTTGAGTAAGACTCAATGCCCAGTGACTGCGGAAGATAGAGAAAAGATGAGTGTCGTCCCCTATGCTTCAGCCATAGGCTCTATCATGTATGCAATGCTGTGCACAAGACCAGATGTCAGCCTTGCCATAAGTATGGCCGGAAGGTTTCAAAGTAATCCTGGTATGGATCACTGGACAGCGGTCAAGAATATCCTAAAGTACCTGAAAAGGACTAAGGATATGTTTCTCGTTTATGGAGGTGATCAAGAGCTCGTCGTAAAGGGTTACGTCGATGCAAGCTTTGACACTGATCCGGATGACTCTAAGTCTCAAACCGGATACGTATATATTCTCAACGGGGGAGCGGTAAGCTGGTGCAGTTCCAAGCAGAGCGTGGTAGCTGATTCTACATGTGAAGCGGAGTATATAGCTGCCTCGGAGGCGGCTAAGGAAGGTGTCTAGATGAAGGAGTTCATGACAGATCTTGGAGTTGTGCCTAGTGCACTGAACCCAATGACTCTGTTCTGTGACAACACTGGTGCCATTGCTCTAGCCAAGGAACCAAGGTTTCACAAGAGGACCAGACACATAAAGCGACGCTTCAATTCCATCCGCGATTCAGTCAAGGAGGAGGACATAAACATTTGCAAAGTACACACGGATCTGAATGTTGCAGATCCGTTGACTAAGCCTCTTCCACGGGCTAAGCACGATCAACACCAAGACTCTATGGGTGTTAGATTCATTACCTTGTAATACTAGATTATTGACTCTAGTGCAAGTGGGAGACTGTTGGAAATATGCCCTAGAGGCAATAATAAAAGAGTTATTATTATATTTCCTTGTTCATGATAATCGTTTATTATCCATGCTATAACTGTATTGATTGGAAACTCAAATACACGTGTGGATGAATAGACAGACTTTGTGTCCCTAGTGAGCCTCTACAGGACTAGCTCGTTGATCAAAGATGACCGCAGTTTCCAGGTCATAGACATGAGTTGTCATTTGATAACGAGATCACATCATTAGGAGAATGATGTGATGGACGAGACCCAAACGTTAACATAGCTTTTGATCGTGTCAGTTATCGCTATAGTTTTCTGCATGTCAAGTATAAGTTCCTATGACCATGAGATCATGTAACTCACTGACACCGTAGGAGTGCTTTGTGTGTGCCAAACGTCGCAACGTAACTGGGTGACTATAAAGGTACTCTACAGGTATCTCCGAGGGTGTCTGTTGATTTGACATGGATCGAGACTGGGATTTGTCACTCCGTATGACGGAGAGGTATCTCCGGGCCCACTCGGTAATACGTCGTCTCAATGAGCTCAAAGTGACTAAGTGGTTGGTCACGGGATTATGTATTACGGTAACGAGTAAAGAGACTTGCCGGTAACGAGATTGAACTAGGTATAGAGATACCGACGATCGAATCTCGGGCAAGTAACATACCGACGAGACAAAGGGAACTGTATACGGGATTGCCTGAATCCTTGACATCGTGGTTCATCCGATGAGATCATCGAGAAACATGTAGGAACCAATATGGGTATCCAGATCCCGCTATTGGTTATTGACCTGGGAGTGTCTCGGTCATGTCTACATGGTTTCCGAACCCGCAGGGTCTTCACACTTAACGTTCGGTGACGCTAGGGTTGTTAGTGAGAAGAGTGCATGGTTACCGAAGGTTGTTCGGAGTCCCGGATGAGATCCCGGACATGACGAGGGTCTCCGGAATGGTCCGGAGACGAAGATTGATATATAGGATGAAAGGTTTCGGAGTACCGGAAGTGTTCCGGGGAGCATCGGGAAATCGGCGGAGTACCGGAAGGGGTTTCGGGGGGTCCGGAAGTTGTTCTGGGCCTATTGGGCCACAAGGGGGAACACCACAGCCCTCAAGGGGCTGTGCGCCCCCCCTGGGCCCTCTCCTCATGCGGCTAAGGGGGTGGGACCCCCTAGGGCTGGCCGCACCCCTTGGCCTTGGGGGGCAAGGCACCTAGGGGGGGAAACCCTAGGGCCTGGCCGCCCCCCTGCCCTGGCCGCCGCCCCCTCCCCTTGCCCTGGCCGCCGGCCCCTAGGGGGAAACCCTAGGGCGCCCTCACCTCTCCACCCCCCCTATATATAGTGGGGCAAAGGGAGGGCAGCCAACACAGTTTGTGCCTCGGTGCTGCCCTCCCTCTCCCGTCATATCTTCTTCTCCCGCGGAGCTTAGGCGAAGCCCTGCTGGAGTTCTTCTCCACCATCACCACCACGCCGTCGTGCTGCCGGTTCTCCATCAACCTCTCCTCCACCCCTTGCTGGATCAAGAAGGAGGAGACGTCCCCGAGCCGTACGTGTGAAGAACGCGGAGGCACCGTTGCTTCGGTGCTAGGTCTTCGGCGATCTGAATCGCGACGAGTACGACTCCATCATCCGCGTTCATAACGCTTCCGCTTAGCGATCTACAAGGGTACGTAGATCACACTCTCCCCTCGTAGTTGCATCTACTAGATTGATCTTGGTGAACGGTAGGAAAATTTTTGTTTCCCATGCAACGTTCCCCAACAGTAACTAGTAATGGCGCACCAGCAGTAAAGTGCGCCATTAATGTTCTTTTTTTTATGATATTTTTTATTCTTTTTTTACAAAACTACTAATGGCGCACTGTCCCACAGTGCGCCATTACTAGTTTAAACTAGTAATGGCGCACTGTGCGACAGTGCGCCATTAGTATGTTTTTTTTTGCAAAAGAATGAAGTGGGGGAGAAAGTGAGTGTGGGTAGGAGAGGCTGTCCAAAATATCTTGTTGCTGCCCACTTACTAATGGCGCACCCACTATAAATGCGCCATTAGTAATCGATATTTTGGACAGCCTCTCCTACCCACACTCACTTTCTCCCCCACTTCATTCTCTCCACCTCCTCCTCCTCTCGGGTCCCTCCTCTTTTTCACCTCATTTCCACCATAGATTCATTCAAATTAAGTGGTTAAATTACCTTGTTTTGATAGGTAAGTAAGGGGGGAAGCTATATTTATGTTGTTCTCCATACAACAATGTGCACATACACTTTTTATGGCCTAGCTAGATCTATGTATGTTCGTGGTGTTGCATATGTTTGTTGTGTTGCATATGTGTTTGTGTTTGGAGGTGTACCGGTATTTGAAATGCGATAGTTGCCAATATTTTCTCGGAATGTTGATTCATTTCCGTTTCGGTGAGAATTTTGGCATTAAACATTCTTTTTTGTCCTATTTTTAGGGAAAGTCATGGCAAAAAATTTCTTGGTTCTAAAATATCGTTTTGCTCTACCCCGCAGGCGACCATGGTGCGCACGATGACCGAAGGCATCGTGAATAGGTTTTTGAGGTCCGCAATGGCCGAGATGCTTCAAAAGAACGAGACGGAGATAAGATGTCTGTGTCGAAGATGCAAGCTGAAGAACCTTATTGCGTACCCGGATTCTGGGCAGGTGCGGGACCACCTGCTCTTGCGTGGTTTCATGGATGGCTATCGGTGGCAAGGTGATGAAGATGACTACGAAGTCGTCCATGGGGGCCGGGCAAGAAATGAGGAAGGGCAGCAAGACAACCACCGCGGCTCGAGCGGGCGAGAAGACGAAGAATCCCCAGGAGATGATCACGACGGTGATGCTGTACACAGTCATCATGTAGAAGATGCAGGACATGATGATGAGGAAGATGCCGGAGCAGACGACGGGCATGATCATGAAGATGATGATGCCGGCGGAGCAGACGACGCTGGACCATCGATGGGCTGGGTGCAGGACCCTCATATTCAAGAGCTGCTTCTCAAGCAGACCGATAACGCAAGAGCTGCCGCCCGAGAGAAAGCCAAGATGGATCAACTTGAGTTAGACGCGGTTACTCCATTGTATGAAGGATGCAGGCCCGAGGATACCCGCCTGAAAGTAACGCTCATGGCTCTGGAGATGAAGGTAAAACACAAAATGACCGACGCATGCTTCGACGAGAACATGTCATTCTGGCACGAACGTCTTCCCAAGGGGAACAAGTGCCCCACCAATTTGGAGGAGGCGAAGAAAATCGTGTGTCCTCTGGATTTACCGCACGTGAAATACCATGTGTGCATGAACAATTGCATCATTTATCGGGACGAGCACGCGGAGTCTACCATATGTCCGGTGTGCGGCGTCACTCGATACAAGAAGAGGAAGAAAGCTCCTCGAAATGTGGTGTGGTACTTTCCGATCACTCCTCGTCTGCAGCGGTATTTCGCGGACCCTAAGGTAGCAAAGCTCCTGCGATGGCACGCAGATAGGGAGGAGAAGAAGCGAGAAGATGACGCAAATGATCCGGAGATAGATAAAAAAGACAAGATGCTGAGTCACCCTAAGGATGCGAGCCAGTGGCAAGCGTTGAACTTTGAAGACCTAGAATTTGGGAACGATCCAAGGAACATCGTGCTGGGCGCGAGCACCGATGGAGTCAATCCATTTGGCAGCCAGAGAAGCACACATAGCACCTGGCCTGTGTTTGTGTGGATGTACAACCTTCCCCCCTGGTTGTGCATGAAGAGGAAGTACATTCACATGAGTATGCTAATTGAAGGACCGAAACAACCAGGGAACGACATCAATCTGTATCTGGGGCTGCTGAAAGAGGAGCTAGACACGCTGTGGAAAACGCCAGCCAATACGTGGGACGCCGCAAAGAAAGAATATTTCCCTATGAGAGCCGCACTGCTCACTACGGTGCACGAATATCTCGGTTACGGATATGTCGCGGGGCAGGTGGTCCACGGATTTTCTGGATGCGTTAGGTGCATGGATGACACAACGTATCGCCAGCTAGATAGAGATCCCGGGTCTTCAAAAACCGTGTTCATGGGACATCGAAGGTGGCTTCGCAACGATGACCTGTGGAGAAAACGCAAGGATCTGTTCGATGGTGAAACCGAACCCCGAGGACGCCCGCGTACGAGGAGCGGCGAGGAAATAGACGAGCTGTTGAAAAATTGGAAAGATTGCCCACTGCCGGGAAAGAAGCAAAAGGCGCCAGAGCCGGGAAAGAAGCGAAAGGCGCCAGAGCCGCTGCTGAAAGTATGGAAAACGAGGTCTGTTTTCTGGGACTTGCCGTACTGGAAGATCCACCGTGTGCCTCACTGATGACCCACAACCGTAAGGGATCTATTGCAGCGTTTTCGATAAGTAAGAGTGTCGAACCCAACGAGGAGCAGAAGGTATTGATAAGCGATTCTGAGCAAGGAATTACTGCAAGCACTGAAAGATAACTTCTTAGGGGTTTTCTTGATATAAGCAACAGGAAAGTAAAAGCAAGCAAAGTAAAAGGCACTGAGAGTAACAAGTGGCCCAATCCTTTCTGAGCAAAGGAGAGGCCTAGCAACTGAACTTATAAAGGCTAAAGCGTTCCTGAGGACACACGGGAGAGGTAGTCATGTGCTTTCGCCATATTCCGTATCGATACTATGTTATGTGTTGATAAGTGTTGAGTGGGTGGATCTATGCTAGTACACTCTCTAGACTAAGATGAGTGCACTCTTATGATTAAACACCTTGCAAGCATCCGCAAATACAAGATAGAATTTAAGGCAGAAGCCTAACCATAGCAATACGATCGATGATCCATTGTTCCCTTGTGCAAAAGCGTGCGAACTGGGGTTCAGGTTTCTGTCACTCCGGCAACCCACCGTAAGCATTCTTTGTACACAATGTATTCCCCTAGGTCCTTAATAAGGCGAAGTGTTGGGTGTTCGACTCACACAACACCACTAGTAGAATGACAGCACAACTTAAGTATCAAACAACACATATTACTTCAACAGCATATGACTACTAACAACAAGACTTTTCCCATGTCCTCAAGAACTAAGGTAACTACTCACAAGACATAAAAGAGATCATGATCAGTGGAGATAAATAGATGATAAACAATCTGGACATAATGATATTTCTCCAACAAAACTCGATAGCATTCACCACAAAGTAGTAATCAACACCGATGGAGTAGAGATGATAGGTAGTACAAGTTACAACACAAGTTGCAATTGTGAGATGAGATTTGGATGAAGATGGAAATGGTGCTGATGTTGGAGATGATGTTGATGATGATCTCGATGATGCCCGTGACGATGGTGATGACGATGGCGATGATCTCCCCTTCCGGCAGGTGATCTCCCCGGCGAAATCTGCCCGCCGGAGATGGCTTTTTCTTCTCTGTAGGTTTCCGCCACGGAGCGGCGGCGGAACTCCGTAAAAACTCTCGTTTTTAGGGTTTTCGGATAACGGAGAGTATATAGGCAAAAGGGGGCAGCCGGAGGTGGGCCAGGGGCTCCAGGCGCCCCCCCCGACGCGGCCAGGGGGGGGGGCGCCCCCAGGGCGCCTGGACACCCTGTGGCCCCCCTCTGGTTGCCCTTTTGCGTGCCTTCGTGATCCGTCTGGAAAATATCCTCCGTCGATTTTCAGGTAATTTGGAGGTATTCTTGTTCAGCAACTTAGCGTCCACTTTTTACTGCTGAATCCTGCGTCTGCTGCTTCGGCATCGGAAAGTTGCAAACTGTGTAAAATAGGCCAAAACAACATAAGAACATCATCGTAACGTGAAATATATCAATGAATAAGGATAAATTAAGATATAAAATAGTGATGCATTTTGGACGTATCAACACCCCCAAGCTTAGACCTCGCTTGTCCCCAAGCGAATACTGAGCTCGGTAAACCTGTCCACAAGTTTAGAGAGTGAAGTTTCGATAAATAGAATACGGACAAGAAGCATCACAGCTTCTTCACCAACTCAAATATCATCAACAGCAATCTTCAACTCATAAGGCCCTTATAAAAGAGTGGTAACACTTATGTTTGAAAGTAGGGCTAAGGAAACTCATCAAATCATAGCAAACATGTCCTTTGGTCAAAGAACAGCAAATAGCTTTAACTTTTGCTCTTTCTTATGTTTTGATGAGATTAATTGAAGCTTTTGAAAGAGCATGTTATTAGGCAAGAAGTGAAAGTGTTAACACAAAGGAAGATATTTGCCTTAGCTGGGCTTGACAAACAACTTACTTATCAAATGATAATGTCAACAAGGATATGATATGACCAATCTTAATGCAACTTTATATGAATGAATCCTTGTCAACATCAAATGTCTGCTCTCTTTAAGAATAGAAGGAAGTAGGAATAACTGACTCAACCTAAAATTAAAAGATAGGCCCTGCTCTAGGGAAGTAGGGAAAACTCATGTGTTATCCTTAAATCAAACAGAATGAAAACAAGTTTTGAGAGGTGCATGATTTGTCAACGAATGCTAATAGATAACTCAATTACTTCTCGAGCTGGACAAGTTTCGAGGAACGGCTCCCGCACGAGGACGATCACATCCTCTTAATCTCCTTTGTTTATCACTGCCAAAGATTTCTGATTTCTCATGAACAAAGCGTGAAGGAGGGTTTGTTTGTTGTATTTTTTTTAATGAGCCGGGCGCACTCTTTGCCAGTTCCTTCTCGTATTAGGGGTTTGCAGATTAGACATGCAATCCCGGGGTGAAACTTGTCCAACTCAAAAAGACCATGAATTAACTATTACTTCCTCATGAGCTAAAACAGAGGCGCAAAATAAAAGATTTTGAACATTTAAGGATAACACATAAATTCTGTACTTTAGGAGGTGGTAGTGGAATACCACGAATAGGAAGGTATGGTGGACTCATATGGAAGGTATTGGTTTAAGGGTATGGATGCACAAGCAGAATTCCGCTTAGTACAGAGTTAGGCTAGCAAAGGTTTTGAGAGAACAGACAATTGATGATGACTATGATGCAAAGCAATATAAAGCATAAACATTGAAGTAAGCATAACACATCAAGTTGTCTTCCTTGTCAGCATAACACTTCAAGCATAATAACATAAAGGTTTTGGCTATGTCGATACTTTAAGAAAATCATGCTTGTTGTTATGACCAAAGCTATGTTTGCAAAGATTAAATAAAGTTTTCACAGCCATACCTGATATAAGGTCAATACTCCCCATAAGAATCATCATATAAGGTCGATTGCGTGAAGAGAATACCGAGTGCAGCAAAGGAACCAATAGACTTCTCATTAATATTCCATCATAGACGACTCCACAGTCACGGATACAATCTCTCCACCGAAGGAGTGGTAGACCTCAATGCACACACCTATTTCATATGGTAACCTCCCTAAACATGATATGACTCTACTTGACCCTATAAGACAAAAGATAAAGATAAAGATACCGGGCACTCCCCCAAGCTTGGAATAAGCCAAGGGAATGCCGTTACCCAAGGAGATTTCACTCCTCATTCTTGTTGGCGTTGATCACGTAGTCCTCGGCGAAACGCTTCCATGGAAGGGGTTTTCCAGTCTCATATGAGAAGTTTGTCTCCTGAATCCTGCATGCAGCACCCATACCCATGCGCATAAACCTTAGTTCATACTCACAGTTCTGGTTATGTATATCATAAATTTGCCCTTGGAGCTCTTCAATTCTTTCTTCAGACGCGGTGATGCCTTTCCACATCTCCTTCATCTCCTTCAGGAAGTAGGTCTTCAGCTCGTTGATGATGTCAAAGTTAGCTTCAACACCACGCTCGATCATCTTCTTGTACTTGAAGACTTCTTGCTCCACTTCTTCCAGCCTGGCCTGGATGCTCCACTCCTTGATAGGACCCTTCAGATCTTCTTGATGAAGGACACCGTCCTCCATCCGAACAACATGAGGGTGCTTCTTCACCTCAGTGAGGTAAGGGTTGATGACGTTGACGATGAACTTGTCCTTGGGGGAACTTGGAGAAGCCATGGCACCTAGATTCAGCTGAAAGATTCCCTGGCAGAAACAGATCGGAAAGAAAACACACGAAATCGCAGGATACGTTGCCGGAACAATCCGGGCAAATATATAGCAAAAATTTATGCACAAAAAGGAAGGTAACATGCTAAAACAGGGTCGGAGACGGACTTCAGGGTGTCCAGGCGGCCTCCCGGAGCGGCCAGGAGGTAGGGCGCGCCAGGGGGGCGCCTGGACCCCCTGGAGCTCGTCTCCGGCTCCACTTAGGCTTAGAATTTTACCAATTTTGCAAAAACTCGTAATATAGAACTTTTATGGTGGTTCGCGATGTTTCCTTACCGTAATACATATCTTTTTTTATTCTACTTCTGCTGGTGTCTGAAACAGGGCTGCAACATGTTCTTCGTGAGTTGTTGTGTATATCAAATTCACATCAACATTGACAGGATCTCCTGCTATGTAATGCTTAAGTCTTTGCCCATTCACAACTTGAGGTTTGGTGCCTTCAAAATTGTTAATCTTAATTGCACCAGACCGATAGACTTCTTCAATATGAAATGGCCCTTCCCACCTGGAAAGTAGTTTGCCTGGAGAAAACCTGAAACGGGATCTAAACAACAAAACTTTATCACCAACATTAAATTCACATTTCAGAATCCTCCTATCATGCCACTTCTTTACCTTTTCCTTGAACATTTTAGCGCTCTCGTAAGCTTCACTTCTCCATTCATCTAGAGAAGTCAAGTTCATGAGACGCTTCTCACCAGCTAATTTTGGGTCAGCATTAAGCTCTCTAACAGCCTAGAAAGCTTTGTGCTCTAACTCTAATGGCAAATGGCAAGCCTTGCCATACACCATCTTATAGGGGGACATGCCCAGGGGGTTTTTGTAAGCAGTTCTATACGCCCACAAAGCATCTCCTAACTTATTTGACCAGTCCTTTCTATTTCTGTTTACTGTCTTCTGCAAGATCAACTTAATCTCTCTATTGGTGAGCTCAACTTGCCCACTAGTTTGAGGATGATATGGTGAAGCAATTCTATGATTGACATCGTATTTGGCTAAAGCTTTTCTAAAAGCTCCGTGCGTGAAGTGTGATCCTCCATCAGTCATGAGATACCTAGGTACACCAAACCTAGGAAAAATTACATCCTTGAGCATTTTCAAAGATGTCTTGTGATCAGCACTTTCAGTGGGGATTGCTTCAACCCACTTGGTCACATAATCAAGAGCTACTAAAATGTGCATGTACTTGTGCGAAGAAGGAAAAGGACCCATAAAATCAAAACCCCAGCAATCAAAAGGTTCAATCACTAGTGAGTAATTCATAGGCATCTCATTCCTTGTACTAATGTTACCAACTCTTTGATATTTATCACAGGCTAAAACATAATTTCTAGCATCCTTAAAGAGAGTAGGCCAATAAAAACCTGATTGAAGAACCTTATGTGCAGTCCTCTCACCGGCATGATGTCCTCCATAGGGACTATCATGACATTGTCTGAGAATGTCCTTTTGCTCATGTTCCGGTATGCATCTTCTCACGATCCCGTCGGGGCCTTGTTTGAAAAGATGTGGGTCATCCCAAAAGTAGTGCCTCAAATCATGAAAGAACTTCTTCCTTTGCTGAAATGTTAAACCTAGAGGCAAATACTTTGCAACAATAAAATTAGCATAATCTGCATACCAAGGATCGGAAAGAGATTGTACTTTTACAATGGCAAGTTGTTCGTCTGGAAAACTGTCGTTGACTGGGATGGGATCATGCGGTATATCTTCCATCCTTGAAATATTGTCCGCCACCGGATTGTCTTCCCCTTTCCTATCAACAATCTGCAAGTCAAATTCTTGAAGAAGGAGTACCCATCTGATAAGCCTTGGCTTGGCATCCTTTTTTGTCATAAGGTACTTGATGGCAGCATGACCAGTATGAATAATAACTTTGGAATCAACAATATACTGCCTAAACTTATCACAAGCAAAATACTACAGCTAAGAATTCCTTCTCAGTAGTAGCATAATTCCTTTGAGCACTATCAAGGGTTTTACTAGCATAATGTATAACATTCAATTTCTTATCAATTCTTTGTCCTAAAACAGCTCCAACAGCAAAATCACTAGCATCACACATAATCTCAAAAGGTAAATTCCAGTCAGGTGGTTGTACTATAGGAGCGGTTATTAAAGCTTTCTTAAGGACTTCAAAAGCTTCCTTACAATCCTCATCAAACACAAAAGGAACGTCCTTCTGGAGAAGATTAGTGAGGGGCCTCGAAGTCTTAGAAAAGTCTTTAATAAATCTTCTATAGAAACCAGCATGACCAAGAAAACTGCGAATACCTTTGATGTCCCTTTGATAGGGCATCCTCTCAATAGCTTCAATCTTGGCCTTGTCCACTTCAATTCCCCTTTCGGAAATCTTGTGACCAAGAACAATTCCTTTGTTAACCATGAAGTGGCACTTCTCCCAGCTGAGTACCAAATTTGTCTCCTCACATCTCTGCAAAAATTTACTAAGGTTGTGGAGACAATGGTCAAAGGAAGTTCCATAGACGGAGAAATCGTCCATGAAGAGTTCCATAATATCCCCACAGAAACCATGAAAGATAGCAGACATACACCTTTGAAAAGTAGCAGGGGCATTACATAAACCAAAAGGCATACGCCTGTAAGCATAAGTACCAAAGGGACAAGTAAAAGTGGTCTTCTCTTGATCAGCAGTGTTAAAATGAATTTGAGAGAAGCCAGAATAACCATCTAGATAACAAAAGTGGGTATTTTTGGATAACCTTTCAAGCATTTGGTCGATGAACGGCAACGGGTAGTGATCCTTCCCGGTTGCCTTGTTCAGCTTCCTGTAATCAATACACATTCTATATCCAATAATAATTCTCTGAGGTATTAGTTCATTCTTATCATTAGGAACCACATTTGTACCTCCTTTCTTAGGAACACAATGTACCGGGCTTACCCACTTACTATCAGCTATAGGGTAGATAATACCTGCGGCTAGAAGCTTGAGAATCTCAGTTCGTACAACATCCATCATCTTCGGGTTCAACCGTCGTTGATGATCAACAACTGGTTTAGCATCAGGCTCAAGGTTGATAGTATGTTGACAGATAGATGGACTAATCCCCTTAAGGTCATCAAGGGTATAGCCAATTGCGCCTCGGTGTTTACGAAGTACTTCCAATAATCGCTCTTCTTCATATCCTGAAAGGTTAGAGTTGATAATAACAGGATATACTTTCTTTTCATCTAAATAAGCATACTTGAGCGTATCGGGAAGAGGTTTAAGATCGAACACCGGGTCTTCTTTTGGTTTTGATAAAATTCCCAAAGGTTCAACCGGAAGGTTGTGCTTCAGGATAGCAGGTTGCCTCAAGAATATTTCATCTAGTTCATTTCTTTCCTGCATATGCAAATCATTCTCGTGGTCCTCCATATATTGCTGCAGAGGATCATTAGGGGGAATAGCAATAGAAGCAATACTTTCAATAATTTTATCCTCACTAGGTAAATCGGTTCCACAAGGCTGCTTAGAGAACTTAGAAAAATTAAATTCATATGGCTCACCATTGAATTCAACAGAAACTTTACCTTTCTTGCAATCTATTATAGCTCCACAAGTTCTAAGAAAAGGTCTACCAAAAATAATAGGACAAAAATTGTCCCTCTCTGAACCAAGTACCAGAAAGTCGGTAGGGTATTTTACCTTTCCACATAGGACTTCAACGTCCCTCACAATTCCGATAGGAGAGATAGTTGTTCTGTTTGCAAGATGAATGGTAACATCAACTTCTTCAAGTTCACAAGGGGAAATCTCACCGATGATCTCTTCATAAAGTGAATAGGGGATATCACTTGCACTTGATCACAAATCGCATAGCCCAAAATAATTGTGATCTCCTATTTTAACAGATACTACTGGAGTACCTGAAATTGGGCCTTTATTCTTGGCTGTGACAAGGTTAGTGGAAACAGCACAAAAATTCACATTGGAATCCAAAACATCATTAGTAACAAGGTCTTTAATCAATGCAACTTGAGGATCGACCTTGATCTGGTCCTCAGGCTCATCAACTCTTCTCTCACTTTTATTTATTACGCCTGTCACAAGAGAGTGCTCCCTTATCCTTGCGGGAAAAGGAGGCTTTTCATATATAACTGCAGGCAAAATAGGGTCAACAACATGAATATCAACAGGTAGCTCTTTAAAAGGTTCATGATGCTGGTCTCTCTTCTTTTTAAAAGAATCAACGTGAGAGGCAAAATTCTTACAGAAATCAATCATTAGATGGGAATCAAGACCAATCTTAGAGCAAAAAGTGTTGAAGTAATCAGTTTTCACATAGCTCTCAATATAATCATGTTCATAATTTATAGCGGGTTCAATACCTTTATCGATTTCCCAATCTTCGGTATTCCTCTGGATCCTTTCAATGAGATCCCACCTTTCTTCAACACTCTTCGTCTGAAATACCCCACTAGAGGAGGCATCCAGCATCTCCTTATCCTGACGAGAAAGCCTGGCATAGAAATTTGTAAGTATAATTTCCTTGGGGAGCTCATGAATAGGACATTTGAGCATTAGGGACTTCAATCTCCCCCAAGATTGAGCAATGCTTTCTCCGTCACGAGACCTAAAGTTATAGATATAGTTCCTGTCTCGATGAATTTCATGAAGAGGATAAAACTTAGTATAAAAGAGAGACATAAGCTCTTGCCAGTCAAGCAAGTGCGAGTTATCGAGAAGCTTATACCAATCTGAAGCTTTATTTATAAGTGATACGGTGAACAATTTCCTCATGACAAACTCCCTCGATACATCTGCAAGCTTAAATAATGAACATAGTTGTGACAGATATAGCAAGTGTTCACCGGGATGTCTGTCTCCTGCATAACGATTAGCCAAAACATAATCGATAATACCAGCTGGTATTTTATAGGGCACAATTTCAGTAGGGGGAGGAGCAACCACCACAGGTGTGGGGCGTCTTCCCGCAAGCAACGATCCAATAGCGAGGTTGTCCATAAGGACAAAGAGCAGCAACATCAAAAATAAAAACAGAACTATAAAAAAAAACTTCCTTACCAGTTTCACTTTACCAATAGCGCTACGCTCCCCGGCAACGGCGCCAGAAAACGGTACTTGATGACCCACAACCGTAAGGGATCTATTGCAACGTTTTCGATAAGTA
Source organism: Secale cereale (assembly GCA_902687465.1). Lineage (NCBI taxonomy): Eukaryota > Viridiplantae > Streptophyta > Magnoliopsida > Poales > Poaceae > Secale > Secale cereale. The sequence goes on from LR738712.1 coordinate 863,905,824, forward strand.
AGAGTGTCGAACCCAACGAGGAGCAGAAGGTATTGATAAGCGATTCTGAGCAAGGAATTACTGCAAGCACTGAAAGATAACTTTTTAGGGGTTTTCTTGATATAAGCAACAGGAAAGTAAAAGCAAGCAAAGTAAAAGGCGCTGAGAGTAACAAGTGGCCCAATCCTTTCTGAGCAAAGGAGAGGCCTAGCAACTGAACTTATAAAGGCTAAAGCATTCCTGAGGACACACCGGAGAGGTAGTCATGTGCTTTCGCCATATTCCGTATCGATACTATGTTATGTGTTGATAAGTGTTGAGTGGGTGGATCTATGCTAGTACACTCTCTAGACTAAGATGAGTGCACTCTTATGATTAAACACCTTGCAAGCATCCGCAAATACAAGATAGAATTTAAGGCAAAAGCCTAACCATAGCAATACGATCGATGATCCATTGTTCCCTTGTGCAAAAGCGTGCGAACTGGGGTTCAGGTTTCTGTCACTCCGGCAACCCACCGTAAGCATTCTTTGTACACAATGTATTCCCCTAGGTCCTTAATAAGTCTAAGTTTTGGGTGTTCGACTCACACAACACCACTAGTAGAATGACAACACAACTTAAGTATCAAACAACACATATTACTTCAACAGCATATGACTACTAACAACAAGACTTTTCCCATGTCCTCAAGAACTAAGGTAACTACTCACAAGACATAAAAGAGATCATGATCAGTGGAGATAAATAGATGATAAACAATATGGACATAATGATATTTCTCCAACAAAACTCGATAGCATTCACCACAAAGTAGTAATCAACACCGATGGAGTAGAGAGGATAGGTAGTACGAGTTACAGCACAAGTTGCAATTGTGAGATGAGATTTGGATGAAGATGGAGATGGTGCTGATGTTGGGGATGATGTTGATGATGATCTCGATGATGCCGGTGACGATGGTGATGACGATGGCGGTGATCTCCGCTTCCGGGAGGTGATCTCCCCGGCGAAATCTGCCCGCCGGAGATGGCTTTTTCTTCTCTGTAGGTTTCCACCACGGAGCGGCGGCGGAACTCCGTAAAAACTCTCGTTTTTAGGGTTTTCGGATAACGGAGAGTATATAGGCAAAAGGGGGCAGCCGGAGGTGGGCCAGGGGCTCCAGGCGCCCCCCCCGGCGCGGCCAGGGGGGGCGCCTCCAGGGCGCCTGGACACCCTGTGGCCCCCCTCTGGTTGCCCTTTTGCGTGCCTTCGTGATCCGTCTGGAAAATATCCTCCGTCGATTTTCAGGTAATTTGGAGGTATTCTTCTTCAGCAACTCAACGTCCACTTTTCACTGCTAAATCCTGCGCCTGCTGCTTCGGCATCGGAAAGTTGCAAACTGTGTAAAATAGGCCAAAACAACATAAGAACATCATCGTAACGTGAAATATATCAATGAATAAGGATAAATTACGATATAAAATAGTGATGCATTTTGGACGTATCACTCACAGCCTTGATGTAATGCATATCACGAAGAACGTGTGCGAGAGTCTGCTTGGTACCCTGCTCAACATGCCAGAGAGGACCAAAGATGGGCCGAAAGCAAGGGCAGACTTGAAATCAATGGGCATCAGGCAGGAGCTTCACGCTATATATGATGATCATGATGATGATGATGATGATGATGAGGCGAAGCAGGACACGGAAAGTCGTCGCAAAGGCAAAAAGGCCAAGAAGACCGGAAATGACTACCCTCCCGCGTGCTTCACTCTAAGTCAGGAGGAGATCGAGCAGTTTTTCACCTGCCTCGTAGGAGTACAACTTCCTTACGGTTACGCGGGGAAGATAAGCAGATACCTAGACCGGGCGAAGCTGAAGTTCAGCGGGATGAAGTCTCACGACTGTCACGTGCTGATGACGCAGATACTTCCAGTTGCAATCCGTGGGATCATGGACGCGCACGTCCGTGAAACCCTATTTGGCCTATGCAACTTTTTCGACGTCATGTCTCGGAAGTCTGTTGGTGTGAGGCAACTCAGAAGGCTACAGGAAGAGATCGTGGTGATACTATGCGAGCTTGAGATGTACTTCCCGCCCGCATTCTTCGACGTTATGGTGCATCTGCTGGTCCATATCGTGGACGATGTCATCCAACTCGGGCCGACGTTCCTGCACAGCATGATGCCGTTCGAAAGGATGAATGGTGTCATCAAAGGATACGTTCGCAACATGTCACGTCCAGAGGGAAGCATAGCCAGGGGATTTCTGACCGAAGAGTGCATCTCCTACTTCACGAATTATCTAGGCATCGAGAACCCCGTTGGTCTGCCCGTCAACAGGCACCTCAGCAGGCTCGCTGGATGGGGTCACCGTGAGGGTCGCCGCGGAATGCATGTCGACTTCAAGGGTCGACTCGCTGACTTTGAAAGAGCAAACCTAGTCGTGCTACAACACATAGACGTGGTCGATCCTTGGGTGGTAGAGCACAAAACCTTTATTGAGAAGACGTACAATGACCGAGGCCAACAGAGGACGGACGATATCAACGGCTACACATTCTACACCGAGGCCAAGGACATGAAGAGCGATGGTTATCAGAACTCCGGGGTAACGATGGAATCCTACACCGGTAATGACAAGGACAGATACTACGGAAGGATCGAGGAGATCTGGGAGCTGAGCTACGCTGGAGAGAAGGTCCCGATGTTCCGTGTCAGATGGGCCAAGAGCGTCCTAAAATAAGACCGGTATTTCACCACCATGGTTATACCCGAAGCCAAATCCAAGACCGCGGGCGCAAACGTCACCGCGAAAAATGAGCCATGGGTACTGGCTTCCCAAGTTGACCAATGCTTCTTCATTATCGACCCGTCAAAGCCCAGTCGTGTTGTCGTGAGGAGAGGCAAAAGGAAGATCATCGGAATGGATGGAGTAGCCAATGAGCAAGACTTCGACAAGTACGGCGACCCGAGGATCGAACATGACGACGATGATGAAGTAGCAGCATACACCACAAGAAGAAGCAGGACCACCCTACCTAAAGGACGTCCGTTCCACAGAAGAACTCCATTTGCGAAAAAGAAGGGCAAGAAGATTGTGAACAAATAGCTAGCTAAGATCGTTTGTATTTAAATCGTAGCCTTCATTTCTCGATTGTATTTCATGGGCACTTTTTGAACTATCATGAATATTTTTAAATTTCATGGACACTCGATCTCGATCCCCCTCGTCGCCGAGCACCCCCCGGTCCACCGGCCGCCGCCGCCGACCCCCCGCACCCTCCCCTACTCAACCGGCGCCGCCGACCCCCCGTACCCCTCCCCTACTCAATTGCTCAATTTGAAAACACAAGCCTCAAAGGGAATAAAGTGAACAATGCTGCCCTCACGAAGATGAGCACGACCCTGTCTACTTGGAAAAGCACGGTGAAGAGAATGATCGAGAAAGGTGAGAGTTATGAGAAGATCAATGAGAAAAATCCTTCGATCACCGATGATGACTACAATGACTTCAAGATCAAGTGCTCGAGCACCGCAACCTCCGAATCAAGTCAGTGGGGGAAAGAAATGCAGGAGCTGAACTTAGGGGAACACACACTCGGTCTCGGCGGTTATAGAGTGGCGGAGCCTATATGGGACAAGGAGGAGGCGGACCGTGCCGAGCAAGGCCTACCGCCCTTCTTCGATAAATACGGTGACAAGCAGACCAGGAACTTTGTCAGGGCCCGGTACAAGAAGGACCCGAAAACAAAGGAGCTTACCACGGATCCGAAGACCAGGGCGCTTGAGCTTGTTCTGGTAAGGAATACACCCCCGCGTAATTAGCTCCATATGGTTGCAATCTAATTAATGAAGCCAAATTTCTAAATGATTCACATTCCTTCCGCAGGCGACTGAAAGCAGTAGCGCGGGGTCGACTAAGAGCAACCCTTGGGACACGACTCTAAATAGGGCGTTGAATGTAATGAAGAACAAGGATAAGCTCAGTAAGCCGACGTCAGCTGGTCGTGTGGCCGGCAAAGGCTTGTCGACAAAATGGTCGTCATACTATAACGCTGGTGGGCGAAAGGAGAAACAGACCAGCTCGGAAAGCCAGGCGCGCGAGGTTCAAGAACTCAAGGCACAGGTGGCGCGGATTCCGGAGATTGTCCAAGAGCAAGTGCAACAACAGCTCGGAGCGACGATCACCGCCATTGTGCCTAGCTTGATCGAGGGGTTGTTGATACGTCCAAAACGTATCTATAATTTCTGCTTGCTCCATGCCTCTTTTGTGTGATATTGCTATGATATTTATGAACTTCCATACACTTTTGATCATATTTGGACTAACCTATTAACTCAGTGCACCCCAGTGCCAGTTTCTGTTTTCTGCTGTTTTTGTATTTCAGGTTTTCCCATTACGTAAACTGCCAGAAAAATTCCGGGAAAAATATATAAAAAATCAGCGTTCCGGAAGCTTCCATGCGGCCAAAGTAGGGCCGGATGGGGGCCACCAGGGCTCCAGGCGGCCAGAGGGCGCGCCCCCCCTCCTGGCCGCGGCGCCAGGCCGCCTGGCCCCCCCTTAGCTCCCCTGGCGACCCCCTTTGGCATATATTTAACACCCGTCGCGAAAACCCTGATTCCAGACCCCTTTTCTCCAGAAGCTATTCCGATCTCCGCCGCCATCGCCACCAAGTTTCGGCGTACCAGAATTCCTGTGCCGGCACCCTGCCGGGACGGGGAAGTGCCCCCGGATTCATCTCCATCGACGTTGCTTCCTCCCTCCATGATACGGGAGTAGTTCCTCCTCGGGGCCGAGGTTTTCTACCAGTAGCTATGTGGTCAATTCTCTCTCCCATGATGTGATCTTCGTTGTGATCATAGGCTATGTTAATCTAGGGTGATCCCATGATATTTCCCCTTCCTCTATGTATTGGATTGATGTACTCACTTGTCTTTATCTAGTATAATCTCCGAGACCAAGGTGACAGCGGTCTATTGGACATAGATTAGAAGAATATTTTCATGAGTGATTTCCTCTTTTGTGTGTGGATTGAAGATTGAGAGTCTCTTGGTGCTTGTCTTTGACTATCCTTGAGATATGTTGTGGTGATTGTGGTACTCTCTTTGGATGGCCGCGGTGACATTGGGAAATCCATAGGTTGAGAACTACGAACTTTGAGGTGTGCTTTTGTAGCCCTACATAATTCTCGTCCTCTCTTGACCACAAAGGAATGACCTCCGAGTGCGTCCCCCTTGCATGTTTTATGGGAAATATCATGTGATTCGATTATGTTAATGTTGTTGGGAGTTGCCACTAGTGAAAGTATGAAGCCTAGGCCTTGTTTCCACCATTGCAATACCATTTGTGCTCACGTTTACCACTTGTTTGCTTGCTGCACTTTTTATTACAGATTTATATTACTTTGCTTTGCCACTCCTATCATCCATATTTTACCATCTCTTCGCCGAACTAGTGCACCTATACATCTGACAAGTGTATTAGGTGTGTTGGGGACCCAAGAGACTTCTTGTATCTTGATTGCAGGGTTGCTTGAAAGGGGTACGTTCACCTCCACTTCCCTGAGTTCGATAAACCTTGGGTTACTCACTTAAGGGAAATTTGCTGCTGTCCTACAAACCTCTGCTCTTGGAGGCCCAACACTGTCTACAGGAATAGAAGCGTGTAGTAGACATCAAGCTATTTCTGGCGCCGTTGCCGGGGAAGTGAGGTAGTGAAGGTACCTTCTCTAGATCTTGCAATTAAATCTTTTCGTTTCTTGTTTTTAGTTTCACTAGTTATGTTTATGGAAAACCGCACTCTTAGTTCGCTGCTTGGGGAAGGCCGCTTTACCACACCCGTGGTAGAGAAGTCTCCTCCACCTACTGAATGTATCCCGTTCCAAATACCATTTGGGATAATTGAAATAATTTTGAATGATTGTTATGATGGGACGGTCAATCCTAGTATTCATTTGTTGAAACTTACAGAACTTTGTGAGTTGTTTAAGATTTCAGGTTTGACAAGAGATGGAGTCATGAGGAAATTATTTGCCTTGTCACTGAAAGGAAAAGCATTGGAATGGTATAGGCTACTAGATGACTCTCACCTGCTGGATTGGGAAGAGATCCAGTCTCTCTTTTACTCCAAGTTTTATCCTCTTCATGAAGTCCATGAGAATAGGAATTATGTTTATAATTTCTATCCTCATGACGGAGAGAGCATAGCTCAAGCTTGGGGGAGACTGCAAACGTTAATGCTAAAATGTCCTAACCATGGGCTCCCCAAAGATATGATTATTACTAATTTCTATGCGAGGCTTTCTCGACAGGATAAAGATTTGCTCGATGCTTCCTCTATGGGTTCTTTCACAAACGAAAAGATTGATGCTAAATGGGAACTCCTTGAAAGAATTCAACGCAACACTGAAGACTGGGAGATCGACAAAGGTAAAGAGTCAGGTATAATTTATGAGTATGATTGCATTAAGTCCTTTGTTGAAACTACAAGTTTTAATAAGTTTAGTGCTAAGTCTGGGCTTGATTCTCAACTCCTTGTTGATTTACTTTTAAAGAGATTGGATCAAGCATCATGAACCTTTTAAAGAGATTTGATCAAGCATCATGAACCTTTTAATATGCCTAAGGAGGATTGGATCAAGCATCATGAACCTTTTAAAGAGATTTGCAAAGAAAATGAAATTGTTCATGATGATTGCAACATGCATGATCCAATTCCTAAAAATGAAGTTTTATATAAGCATGTTAATTTTTGTGGAGTGTATAGACCTTGTGAAAGGCCTATGATTGAAGAAGGGAAGTATTGCAAGCAACATAAGCATGAAAGAACAATCACTTGGGTCAAAGATTTAAATGAAATTGCTAGAGAATTGTGTGACCTTTATCCTTTTACTTGTGAACTCTGCTGTATAGAGGGTCACTTTAATTTTCAATGCATGCACTTTCAAAGCATAACTGTTAACCAGTTGTGTGATAACATGATCACCTCTGATCTTTATGATGAGCTTATGTTATTTTTGATGTGTGAAGAGTTATCAGAAAAGACTTCTTGGCTAGATGTTAATGCCATAGGAATAAAAAACACTTTGAAAAATTGCCATCTCTATTGTGTTGTTAATTGCCATGAAAATGATTACATAAGTAAGATTAGAAAGGAGGGAACTTTACCAAAGTATAAAAATGTCTCTTATATTTCTGCTAATAAAAAGGAGAGTTTCTCCCAAGTTTCCCCTATTGTTTCTAATGATAAACCAGGATATGTGGAGAAGCTTCATCTCCGACCACTCCCTCCTAAGGTGAAGAAGGAGAAAAAGAAGAGGAGGAGGAAGAGGAGCAAGAAGGAAGAAGAATGGGTATCAACCTGGCCTGAGGATATTCCTCCCATCAACTTTTATCCTAACGGTTGTAAGTTTAAAGAAGAAGGTGAAGTTTATTGCCTTAATTATCATCTTGATGATACGTCCGTAGGTACTATTGAAGATGATTTTGATTATGATATGCATGTTACTTATTGTGATTGGGAAAATGATGATAATGCTACTTATGATCTTGAAAATCTTTTTGGTACCAACTCTGAAAGTGATGATATGGAAAGCTCTAAGCTTGGGGATGATAGGATTGCAAATCCCTTACCCACTAGTGATGTGACAATTGATAATTCTTTTGCTAGTAAGAATAAAGACAACATGTTTACAAATATAGTTGCTAGCAATGATAATGCTCTTCTCTACTATGATGATGTTACAACTCCAATCTATAGTGATTATAAAGGTACCTATGACATAAGGAGAAATTATCCTTATGAAACTTGTCATAATCATGGAGGGAATTACTCCCTTGTTGAACACCATCTTCCTAATACACAATTAATCTATAGTGTTCAAGTTGTTTATGATAGTCCTACTCCCACTATTACCAATGAGAAAGATTATGCTTATGTGGAGAGTAAGAGTACCTTTTTGCATGTGGATAATGGTAACAATGCTTTATGTGATGCTTATATTGTTGAGTTTATTCGTGATCCCACTGAAAATTATTATGAGAAGGGAACATATGCTTATAGATATTTCAATAATATTAAGTTCCCTCTCTTTATGTTGAAGGTTTTGAAGCTGCACTTGTTTTGTCTTCCTATGCTTATTGCTTTGTGCTTCAATGAATTATTCTATTGCAATATTCCTATGCATAGGAAGCATGTTAGGCTTAAATGTATTTGGTATTTGCTTCTTGATGCTCTCTTTTGTTCTTCAACTCTTATTCCTACAAGAGCATCATTAAAGTCTTAAGCCTATCTTTATGGCTATAAAGAAAGAGCTCTAGGGAGACAACCCTTGTTATCTTTGCTTTCAGTTTGTTCTTTTAGTTTTTAGTGGTCTTGATGTTTGTTACTACTGTAGCAACATCATTGTATCTTTACTTTTTAGCTTTGTGCCAAGTTTAGCCTCTGATTGCAAGAAAGTTCAAAAGTTGTGACGTGCTGTCCAGGAAACAGATTCTGTCCTTGGACAGAAAAATTCGTATAAAATCAACAGATCATCTGTTTGGTCTGAATGTTTTCGACAGCGTGCTCAATATAATTGGCTTTCGGGCATCTGTTCTGAGTTTTTTGATTTGAGTTGCAGAAGTGCCCCGAAAAAATTATTTACTACCTGCTGGTCTGTTTTTCACAGATTCTGTCCTGTTTTGCCTTTTCTTCGTTTTGCAAACCTTGAGCTTGCTTTTTCTTTGCAAAAACCTTTTGGCAATCTTGAGAAACAGTATACCTTCAAGAATATCCTTATTTCCAGCAAGGAACAATTATTTTATTAAGGGTACTAACCTCGCTAATCAGATTATGATGAGTTATGTATGAAGGGAGTTTTCAAGTGTGCGAGGGAAGATGATAAAAAGATCCAGGAGTGTCAAACGCTCAAGCTTGGGGATGCCCCCGTGCACCCCCAAGAAATATTCAAGAAGACTCAAGCGTCTAAGCTTGGGTATGTCCCCATGCATCCCCTTCTCCATCAACAATTATCAGTTCGTCTTTCGTTCCACTATATTTTTATCACTTCATGTGTTATGTGCTATGCTTGGAGCGTCTTGCTTTTAGTTTCCTTTTTAGTTCTCTTTAGCTTTGCTTGCTGTTCATAACGAGTTGGAACTTAGCTTTCTTTGTGTGGGAGAGAAATACGCTCCACTTCACCCTAGAACATAGCATAGAATTTTCATGTCTATCCTTGCTGTGTATGTTCTTTGTCTTTCAATAGCTACTATCATGTTCAGCTCATAGTTTTCATGCTTTACTTTTTAAAGAGCTTTTGTTTAGTTGGTCGCTGGAACTCTCTTTAGTTATCATGCTTATCTTGTTAAGAGAGTTGGCTTCTGTTGCACTGGTTGATATGTCTATGATAAAAATGCTATGTGCATAATGGTGCTTAGTAGTTCATGTTTTCTTATGGTTAATCTCAAATAGCTGGGGGGTTCTTAATGTGTTATTGAAGTACCAACATGATTTGTTTGCCTATGATGTGGTATGGTTTAGTGGTATCTTCCTCCAAGAATTTATTTTGATTGACTTGGCATATGCTCACGCATATTTAAGACTGTAAAGAAAGTCTATCAAGCCTTGATGATCTTTAATTTCTGAGTAGCGATATAACTTCCATGCCCGATTCAATGTTGCTTTGTCGCTCTGGATGATTATGACCGTCATTGCTCTTTTAGTTGGTCGCTCCCAGTCTTTTGCTAACCTTCGCCTGTACTAAGCGGACTGACTGCTTGTGCATCCAAAATCCTTTAAACCAGTTATGCCATATGAGTCCACCATACCTTCCTATACATGGTATTTACCTGCCATTCCTAACGAAGACTTTCATGTACCATCTCGAAATTATTCAAAAAAGCATTTCTCTTTTGTGCCTCTGTTTTAGCTCATGAGGAAGTAGTAGTTAATTCATGATCTTTTTAAGTTGGACAAGCTTCACCCCGGGATTGCATGTCTAATGTGCAAACCCATAATACGAGAAGGAACTGGCAAAGAGTGCGTCCGGCTCATTAAAAAAATATACAACAAACAAACCCTCCTTCATGCTTTGTTCATGAGAAATCAGAAAACTTTGGCAGTGATAAACAAAGGAGATTAAGAGGATGTGATCGTCCTCATGCGGGAGCCGTTCCTCGAAACTTGTCCAGCTCGAGAAGTAATTGAGTTATCTGCTAGCATTCGTTGACGAAATATGCATATTCTAAAAAATAATTATTACCTCTGTTTTTAAAAACCAAGAGCTCTGGTACATGTTTAGTTTTTGTTTCCGACCACGGATTTTCAACCTTGCCAACAAAAGCCACGGTTCGAGAGTCTCCACCTTCTTTCTTTAAAGCACCAACTATTGAGAGCATGATCGTCATTCTGAGTGTAATGTGCATTGTCCCAAAGAACCATTGTCTTTTGCATGATTATGATATCGTTTATTCTGAAATCATTGTATCTAGTCGTCACTTAAACTTTGGAGGTGCCCCTGCATTTATGTTTTGCTTCACTAAAGGGGGCAAGCGAGATATCACTTTGTCATGTTTGCACACCATGCTCACTGCAAATCTATTGAGTGTTTCAGTATCATATTGTAAAACTTTCAGTTCTTTGTGATATTCTCATGAGGCAACTTAATTACTACAGACTAATTGTCTCAGTAAGCACTTGTCATGTGACTGTGAAAAGTTGTTATATGGTTAATAGCATGTCACCACAGAAATTATGCTTGTTATCATTTACCTACTCGAGGACGAGCAGGAATTAAGCTTGGGGATGTTGATACGTCCAAAACGTATCTATAATTTCTGCTTGCTCCATGCCTCTTTTGTGTGATATTGCTATGATATTTATGCACTTCCATACACTTTTGATCATATTTGGACTAACCTATTAACTCAGTGCACCCCAGTGCCAGTTTCTGTTTTCTGCTATTTTTGTATTTCAGGTTTCCCATTACGTAAACTGCCAGAAAAATTCCGGGAAAAATATATAAAAAATCAGCGTTCCGGAAGCTTCCATGCGGCCAAAGTATGGCCGGAGGGGGGCCACCAGGGCTCCAGGCGGCCAGAGGGCGCGCCCCCCCTCCTGGCCGCGGCGCCAGGCCGCCTGGGCCCCCCTTAGCTCCCCTGGTGACCCCCTTTGGCATATATTTAACACCCGTCGCGAAAACCCTGATTGCAGACCCCTTTTCTCCAGAAGCTATTCCGATCTCCGCCGCCATCGCCACCAAGTTTCGGGGGACCAGAATTCCTGTGCCGGCACCCTGCCGGGACGGGGAAGTGCCCCTGATTCATCTCCATCGACGTTGCTTCCTCCCTCCATGATGCGGGAGTAGTTCCTCCTCGGGGCCGAGGTTTTCTACCAGTAGCTATGTGGTCAATTCTCTCTCCCATGATGTGATTTTCGTTGTGATCATAGGCTATGTTAATCTAGGCTGATCCCATGATATTTCCCCTTCCTCTATGTATTGGATTGATGTACTCACTTGTCTTTATCTAGTATAATCTTCGAGACCAAGGTGACAGCGGTCTATTGGACATAGATTAGAAGAATATTTTCATGAGTGATTTCCTCTTTTGTGTGTGGATTGAAGATTGAGAGTCTCTTGGTGCTTGTCTTTGACTATCCTTGAGATATGTTGTGGTGATTGTGGTACTCTCTTTGGATGGCCGCGGTGACATTGGGAAATCCATAGGTTGAGAACTACGAACTTTGAGGTGTGATTTTGTAGCCCTACATAATTCTCGTCCTCTCTTGACCACAAAGGAATGACCTCCGAGTGCGTCCCCCTTGCATGTTTTATGGGAAATATCATGTGATTCGATTATGTTAATGTTGTTGGGAGTTGCCACTAGTGAAAGTATGAAGCCTAGGCCTTTTTTCCACCATTGCAATACCATTTGTGCTCACGTTTACCACTTGTTTGCTTGCTGCACTTTTTATTACAGATTTATATTACTTTGCTTTGCCACTCCTATCATCCATATTTTACCATCTCTTTGCCGAACTAGTGCACCTATACATCTGACAAGTGTATTAGGTGTGTTGGGGACACAAGAAACTTCTTGTATCTTTATTGCAGGGTTGCTTGAAAGGGGTACGTTCAACCTCCACTTCCCTGAGTTCGATAAACCTTGGGTTACTCACTTAAGGGAAATTTGCTGCTGTCCTACAAACCTCTGCTCTTGGAGGCCCAACACTGTCTACAGGCATAGAAGCGTGTAGTAGACATCAGCATAGCGATGCCGTCGTATGTCGTGTACAAGGGTAAGGTTCCCGGAGTCTACGACGACTGGGGGGAGTGTCGGAGACAGGTTCACCGATTCAGCGGTAACAGTTACAAAGGGTACAACACTAGGGCCGAGGCCGAATCTAGATACGCCCGCTATCTAGCGGGAGAGGGGAGGGAACGTTGGAGGACCCGGATGAAGACGAGTTTCATCGTGATGATGCTCATCGTGATGACCGCAGCTCTCTTCTATGTGATGGTAGTTTAGATGATCGATATCGACTTGTAATGTGAAGACAAACTCGCTACTCGCGGTCTCGAGACTTGTAATATATTGTTCTATGTTTGTTCGGTCTTTTCAATTCGGAGACTAATATGATGAATTGTATTCGGAGACTAATATGATGAATTGTATTCAGAGACTAATCTTCTATTGTATTCGATGAATTTGTTGTTGATGTGTGCTGTCTATATTCTGTCCAATTATACATTTTGTAATCTGTGCAAAAAAATAGAAAAATAATAAAAAAACATAATATTCATACTAATGGCGCATCACATCACAGTGCGCCATTAGTGTGCCAAAGGATACTAATGGCGCATCATCAGACAGTGCGCCATTACTATGCCGAAATTACTAATGGCTCATCTTGCTGGCGTGCGCCATTAGTATGCCAAAGCACCTGGGTACACATGGCCCCCTGGGAGGCATACTAATGGCGCACTACTGTGCATACTAATGGCGCATCTGTGGTGCGCCATTAGTATACCAGATACTAATGGCGCACCAGAGGTGCGCCATTAGTAAAATATACTAATGGCGTGGCACTAATGGCGCACCACTAATGCGCCATTAATGGCCAAATTAGGTGCGCCATTAGTAGGCCTTTTCCTAGTAGTGTATGGACTAGTGCCAGCATCTCGGAGTTGGAAAATACGCTTCGATAAGATGATCAAAGCATATAGTTCTATACAGACTTGCGGTGAGGCCTATATATACAAGAAAATGAGTGGGAGCACTACATCCATAGTTTTGGATTTCGTCCGGAATTTCAGATTTTCGTCCAAAATTCGCCCATGCTGTCCAGGCCCGGTAAAAATACAAGCCAGCCAAATTTTTTGGCCCATTTTGAATTTCCGGCCCAGCCCATAGTCCACGTATGCCTGCAGATGGTATAAAATGCTCTACCGAAGCTTATCAACCCTAATATTACGTCCCCCGCTTCTCTTTACAGAGCGGCGGCGGCGGCTACCGCCTGCCAGCGATGCAAGCCAAGCCCCCCGCATCCTCGCATCCTTCTCCATTTTCTACTTCCAATCCATTTCTTCCATGGCGTGCGGAGACTGGGTCAACAACGGATGTAGGCGCCGGCAGTGCCCGGGTTGGAGCTGCTGCACTACGTGCTTGGGAAGGCCGTCCCTTTCCCCTTAGTATCTTGTGTTTAGTTTGATGAGAATGAAAGACCTGCCTTGTAGATTGTTACTTCGGAAACCAGTTGATTCTGCTTCAATTATTTACCTGTTGAATGCGATTCTGCTTGGTTCAAGCCTTTTTCAGAAAATTTCGGTCATTTTTCGTTAAAATTTCGTTCATCTTTCGTTCTAATTTTCAAATTTTGTTCTATGCTTTTCGTCCGATTTTTTCCGAATTTTTCCGAAAAATACGGATTTCGCCCATTTCGCCTGGGACCGGTAAAAATCATAAAACGAAATCCGAAATCTTGACTACATCCTTTCTGATAAGTATATGTGAATGACATATTGTCGATCGGAAATGATGTAGAATTTTCTAGAAAGCATAAAGGAGTGTTTGATAGGAGTTTTTCAAAGAAAGACCTCGGTGAAGCTACTTACATATTGAGCATCAAGATCTATAGAGATAGACCAAGACACTTGATAAGTTTTTTCAATGAGTACATACCTTGACAAGTTTTTGAAGTAGTTAAAAATGGAACAGTCAAAGAAAGAGTTCTTGCCTGTGTTGCAAGGTGTGAAGTTGAGTAACACTCAAAGCCCGACCACAGCAAAAGATAGAGAGAGAATGAAAGTCATTCCCTATGCCTCATGTTGGGGAACGTAGTATTTCGAAATTTTCCTACGATCACGCAAGATCTATCTACTAGATGCATAGCAACGAGAGGGGAGAGTGTGTCTACGTACCCTCGTAGAACGGAAGCGGAAGCGTCTAGTGACGCGATTGATGTAGACGAACGTCTTCGCGATCGAACCGATCAAGCACCGAACTTACGACACCTCCGCGTTCAGCACACATTCAGCTTGATGACATCCCATGAGCTCTTGAACCAGTTGAGCTTCACGGGAGAGTTTCGTCAACACTACGGCATGGTGACGGAGATGATAAAGCTACCCGCGCAGGGCTTCGCCTAAGCACTGCAACGGTATGACCGAGGTGTGTTTCTGTGGAGGGGCACCGCACATGGCTAGAACAATCTTTCTTCTGTGTCTTTGGGTGCCCCCTGCCCCCGTATATAAAGGAACAAGGGGGAGGTGCGTCTGGCCCAAGGGGCGAGCCATAGGAGTAGGATTTCTACTCCTAGTAGGAATAGGAACCCCCTTTTCCTATTCCTACTAGAAGTAGGAAATGAAAGGGGAGAGGAGAAGGAAGGGAGAGGGGGCGCCTCCCCCCTTTCCCTAGTCCAACTAGGAACCCTAGGGGGTGCGGCCAGCCCTATGGGCTACCTCTCTCTTTCCCTCAATGGCCCACTATGGCCCATACGCCCTCGGGATGGTTCCGGTAACCCCCTCCGGCACTCCGGTTTTACCTGATAACACGCAGAACACTTCCGGTGTCCGAATATAGTCGTCCAATGTATTAATCTTGATGTCTCAGACATTTCGAGACTCCTCGTCATGTCCGTGATCTCATCCGGGACTCCGAACTACCTTCGGTACATCAAAACTCATAAACTCATAATACTGATCGTCATCAAATGTTAAGCATGCGGACCCTACGGGTTCGAGAACTATGTAGACATGACCGAGACACATCTCCGTTCAATAACCAATAGCGGAACTTGGATGCTCATATTGGCTCCTACATATTCTACGAAGATCTTTATTGGTCCAACCGCATAACAACATACTTTGTTCCCTTTGTCATCGGTATGTTTACTTGCCCGAGATTCGATCGTCGGTATCTCAATACCTAGTTCAATCTCGTTTACCGGCAAGTCTCTATACTCGTTCCGTAATACATCATCTCGTGACTAACTCATTAGTCATTTGCTAGCAAGGCTATTTATGATGTGTATTACCGAGAGGGCCCAGAGATACCTCTCCGACACTCGGAGTGAGAAATCTTATTCTTGATCTATGACAACACCACGAACACCTTCGGACACACCTGGAGAGCATCTTTATAATCACCCAGTTACGTTTTGATGTTTGATAGCACACAAGGTGTTCCTTCGGTATTCGGGAGTTCCATAATCTCATAGTCATAGGAACATGCATATGTATAAGTCATGAAGAAATCAATAGCAGTAAAACTAAACGATCATAGTGCTAAGCTAACGGATGGGTCTTGTCCATCACATCATTCTCCTAATGATGTGATCTCGTTGATCAAATGACAACTCATGTCTATGGCTAGGAAACATAACCATCTTTGATCAGTGAGCTAGTCTAGTAGAGGCATACTAGGGACATATTGTTTTGTCTATGTATTCATACATGTACTAAGTTTCCGGTTAATACAATTCTAGCATGAATAAAAGACATTTATCACGATATAAGTAAATACAAATAACAATCTTTATGATTGCCTCTAGGGCATATTTCCTTCACCTCAGCCATAGGTTATATAAATTATGTCATGCTGTATACCAGACCTATTGTATGTCCTGCCCTGAGCTTGGCAAGGGAGTAGAATTTTGATCTATGAGTAGATCACTGGACAGCGGTCAAAATTATCCTTAGAGGACAAAGGAAATATTTCTCGGTTATGGAGGTGATAAAGAGTTCGTCGTATAGAGTTACGTCGATGCAAACTTTGACACCAATCCAGATGATTGCCTCTAGGGCATATTTCCTTTAGTCTCCCACTTGAACTAGAGTCAATAATCCAGATTACAAAGTAATGATTCTAACACCCATGGAGTCTTGGTGCGGATCATGTTTTGCCCGTGGAAGAGGCTTAGTCAACGGGTCTGCGACATTCAGATTCGTATGTATCTTGCAAATTTCTATGTCTCCCTCCTTGACTTGATCGCATATGGAATTGAAGCGTCTTTTGATGTGCTTTGTTCTCTTGTGAAACCTGGATTCCTTCGCCAAGGCTATTGCTCTAGTGTTGCCACAAAAGATTTTCATTGGACCCGATGAACTAGGTATTAAACCTAGATTAGATATGAACTCCTTCAACCAGACTCCTTCATTTGCTGCTTCCGAAGCAGCTATGTATTCCGCTTCACACGTAGATTCCACCATGACGCTCTACTTGGAACTGCACCAACTGACAGATCCACCATTCAAAAAATACATATTCGGTTTGTGACTTAGAGTCAGCCGGATCAGTGTCAAAGCTTGAATCGACGTAACCGTTTACGATGAGCTCTTTGTCACCTCCATAAACGAGAAACATATCTTTTGTCCTTTTCACACTACTAGGAAAAGGGTTATAGAAGGAATTGTTACTAATGGCGCACTAGACATGTGGTGCGCTATTACTATATAATAATGGCGCACCATGTGTCGGTGTCCCATTAGTGTCCAAATACTAATGGCGCACCACACCCATGGTGCGCCATTAATAACATTTTTTTTCATTTTTTCTTCAAAACTACTAATGGCGCACCAGTGGATAGTGCACCATTACTAGTTAAACTAGTAATGCCGCACCACATCACGGTGCGCCACTAGTAATTTTTTTTTCAAATTTATTAAAAATATATTTTTCAATTTTTTCAAAACTACTAATGGCGCACCTGTGGATAGTGCAACTAGTAATGGCGCACCACATCCATGGTGCGCCATTAGTATTTTTTTCAAATTTTGATTTTAATTTTTTTTTTCAAAACTAGTAATGGCGCACCGTCGGTGTGGTGCGTCATTACTAGTTGAACTGCACCCCCTGGACCGCCTTTTCTAGTTTAAAAAAATGGAAATGTCAAAAAAAAATAAAAGAAAATAAGTTTCCCATGTGATATGTGGTCTACTTGTTGGGAAAATTTACAAATATGAATTTTGACTTTATTTGCAAAATATCTCTGGAATGTAGTAAAACGGGCATAACTTTTGCATACGAACTCGGATTAAAAAGTTTTTTATATGAAAAATCATCTACTCGAAAAGTACATCCAAATTTAACAGTGGGAACTTTGTTAAACATTTTCAAAATCCCCAAAAACCAAACAGAAAAAAGTTACGGGGCTTCTAAGATCTAGAGGCAAAAAATTCAAAAAATTTAAAACTTACTAGTGGCGCACCATTTGCTAGGTGCGCCACTAGTAACAGAATTTTTTTAAAAAAAATTGGTTTCGAAAAAAAAATTTGATTTTTTTTTCAAAATATGATACGTAATATGAGCGGGAAGTTTGAAATATATTTTCAAAATTTCATCATACTCATGAACATGAACAAACTCCTAGACATCAAGAAGGTTTAATAGGATTGATATGATAGATATATCAACAAGTGCCTGTGAAGTTAGCTGGTGCTGGGGTTTGATAGAACTACGAAGTTAAGTGTGCTCGGGCTGGATTAGTGTGAGGATGGGTGACCTTCTGGGAAGTTTGACCACAGAGTGCGATTTGACTTGAGATTAAGCAAATTGACCTCATATTAAGAAAAAAACAAAATTTACAAAAAAATTGATTTTTTTTTTGAAAATTTGAAAAAAAATGTGATTTTTTTTCTGAAAATAACTTACTAATGGCGCACTTCTATGTGGTGCGCCATTAGTATAGCAGATACTAATGGCGCACCATGGCCTATACTAATGGCGTGGTACTAATGGCGCACCAGTAGTGCGCCATTAGTAGGCAAAACTGGTGCGCCATTAGTAGGCCTTTTCCTAGTACTGTCAGGTATTTCAGGATGTTCTTGACCGCTGTCCAGTGATCCACTCCTGGATTACTTTGGTACCTCCCTGCTAAACTTATAGCAAGGCACACATCAGGTCTGGTACACAACATTGCATACATGATAGATCCTATGGCGGAGGCATAGGGAATGACTTTCATTTTCTCTCTATCTTCTGCAGTGGTCGGGCATTGAGTCTTACTCTACTTCACACCTTGTAACACAGGGAAGAACCCTTTCTTTCACTGATCCATTTTGAACTCCTTCAAAACTTTATCAACGTATGTGCTTTGTGAAAGTCCAATTAAGCGTCTTGATCTATCTCTATAGATCTTGATGCCCAATATGTAAGCTGCTTCACCGAGGTCTTTCATTGAAAAATTCTTATTCAAGAATCCTTTTATGCTATCCGGAAATTCTATATCATTTCCAATCAACAATATGTCATCAACATATAATATCAGAAATGCTACAGAGCTCGCACTCACTTTCTTGTAAATACAGACTTCTCCAAAAGTCTGTATAAAAACATATGCTTTGATCACCTCATCAAAGCGTATATTCCAACTCCGAGATGCTTGCAACAGTCCATAGATGGATCGCTGGAGCTTGCACACTTTGTTAGCACCTTTAGGACCGACATAACCTTCTGGTTGCATCATATACAACTCCTCTTTGAGATATCCATTCAGGAATGCAGTTTTGACATCCATTTGCCAGATTTCACAATCATAAAATGCGGCAATTGCTAACATGATTCGGACATACTTAAGCATCGCTACGGGTGAGAAAGTCTCATCGTACTCAACTCCTTGAAATTGTCAAAAACCTTTCGCAATAAGTCAAGCTTTGTAAACAGTAACATTACCGTCAGCGTCGATCTTCCTCTTGAAGATCCATTTATTTTCGATGGCTTGCTGATCATCGGACAAGTAAACCAAAGTCCACACTTTGTTCTCATACATGGATCTGATACGTCCAAAACGTATCTATAATTTCTGCTTGCTCCATGCCTCTTTTGGGTGATATTGCTATGATATTTATACACTTCCATACACTTTTGATCATATTTGGACTGACCTATTAACTTAGTGCATCCCAGTGCCAGTTTCTGTTTTCTGCTGTTTTTGTATTTCAGGTTTTCCCATTACGAGAACTGCCAGAAAAATCCTGGAAAAATTATATAAAAAATCAGCGTTCCAGAAGCTTCCCAGCAGCCAAAGTACAGCCGGAGGGGGGCCACCAGGGCTCCAGGCGCCCTGGTGGCGCGGCCCCCCCTGGCCGTGCCGGGGGGGCGCCTGGGCCCTCCGAGCCTCCGCTGATGCCCCCCTTTGGCATATATTTATATCGTGTCCCGACACCCTCGAGACGGGAACCCTTTTTCGCGATCTCATCTCTGTTCCACCGCCGCCGACGCTTCCAAGATCGGGAGCACCAGGAGAACTCTTCCCGGCACCCTGCCGGAGGGGAGGATCACCACCAGGAGAACTCTCCACCACCATGGACGCCTCCCGGATGAGTTGTGAGTAGTCTCCCTTGGACCATGGGTCGATGACCAGTAGCTATGTGATGTTCTCCTCCCGTTCTTGTGCTTCACTAATTAGTCCTCGTGAGCTGCCCTACATGATCGAGGCACATATGTAATCCTTATGCTGTTGCTATGTTGAGTTTGCTGGGATCCGATGGATTGTGAGATTATGTTCAGATTGTGTTTGAGTAATATATTTGATCTACCTCTTTTATATTTATGTTCGTAAGTAATTCTTGCATGTACCCCGTTGTTATTTATTGCTTTGGCCAAGTAGTAGGTAGTGACTCCAAGAGGGAACGTTATGCTTGATTGTGGGTTCATGCCCCTCGATGACTAGCTTGAGTGACAGAAACATGATTCCAAGAGGGGATGTGCTGTTGCCACAATTGGGAAAACAACAGTGCTTGTGCCCGCGGGTGCAAGGATTGTTTACTTTACGCAAAGTTCTTTTAATGCAGTTGTCTATTGCTTTGAGTTTACACTATGGGTGGGACTCGCAACTTAATACCAGCGAGATGTTCTGGATAGATATCTCAAGGTGGATGATTAGTAGTAGATGCAGATGGATTTCGGTCTACTTGCCTTGACGTACCGCCCGTGCTTTGAACCTCTACCTTTCTTGTAACATAGTTAGCATTGGTTTGCGCACATAATTCTGTCAATCGCCCAGCTGTAATTCGTTTACCTCACATAGCTGTTTTATCGTCTTTTGGGAGAGAGACATCACTAGTGAACATCATGGGACCCCGGTCCATATTACCATCATTGATCACACCCGCTATTTACTTTCCGCTTTTTACTTACTATTGCAGCATTACCTATCACTATTATCACTTGCGTTTGATCCTTTGTAAACTACAAGGCCGGAGAGATTGACAACCTCTCTGTACTCGTTGGGAGCAAAGTTATTTGTATCTGTGTGCAGGTCCACGTTGATTGCTAATATCTGGCGCCGTTAGCAGCTGACACCTTCTTGTTGAAACTGGGAGTCTCAGGGAAATCGATCATTGGTATCTTTGCCAAGGGAAAACTTCCGCTACACTGCATCTCAAACCTTCCACTTGGGGTAACCAACGAGGGGCGAGAAGCCATCAAGCAAAGTTTTCTGGCGCCGTTGCCGGGGACTCCACTCTTCAGGATAGGGGAGTTGCACGCTATCTTTTACCTTTGCTTTTAGTCTTGTTAGTTTACCTTTCAGTTTTTGCTTTTGTGTCTTCTATCAAAAAATTACAAAAAAAATTTATTTGCTTTTCTGCTAGTAGTCCTTTCTGTTTAGTCAAGCATGTTAGGATTTGGTGCTTTGAGGGAATCTGAAGTCCTAGATTTCCATCAAAAGGATGGAGAAAATATGAAGAATGCATGGGACAGAATTTCTGATGCACATAGGAGAATTATGCCTTGGATACCTATAAAAATTGTGCTTAGAAATTTTTACCATGGTCTTTTTAAATGGTGTAAACACTCTCTTGATATTATAGCTGAGGGAGATTTCCTAGAGTGTGATGAAGCTAGAGCTCTTGAAATTATACATGGTCTATCTAGTTACTTTGTTTATGATCATAACTTTGATACTATCATAGATAGACTTGCCACTATTGAGAAGAGAATGGATGCTCTAGACTTGATGAAGGTAGAGAAACCCAAACCCAATAAGAAAGACATTTTGGAAATAGACAATGATTGGGAGCCTTTTGTTAGGATTAGCATCTCTAATCAAGACTTCCTTGCTTATTGTGATATTGGATCTATGGTTTCTACTATGCCAAAAATTGTTCACGATTCTTTAAAATTTGACATGGATAGGTTACCATCTTATCATGAACACACTAATGGAGATATTTCTGAAATCCAGGGAAGAATAAAAGACGTGCCAGTTAAATTCCTTAAAGGGATTACAATGGTTGATTTCTTCATCATGGAGCCAAACCAAGGAAATATAGTGCTTGGAAGGGACTTCCTCCGAGCAGTTAAAGGCTTCATCGATATAGGTAAGGGACAAATCCGCTTACGCGGGAAGGCAAAAGGTGTGTACCCCTTTCCTAGAAGGAACAAGAGTGAACTTGTTGAGGAACCATTCGAAGCAATTTATAGCTCCGATCATTATGATGGTTATTGATTCCTTTTTGCATTATGCCTAGCTTAAAGGCATAAAAGAAAGCGCTTTTGGGAGGCAGCCCACATGAATAAATTTTATTTTGCTTTTTGTTGTGTCTTGATGTTGTTACTACAGTAGCATCATCATTGTATCTTTGCTTTTCAACTTTGTGCCAAGTGTAGCCTCTCATTGCAAGAAAGTTCAAAAGTTGTGACGTGCTGTCCAGGAAACAGATTCTGTCCTTGGATAGAAAAATTCGTATAAAATCACCGGATCATCTTTTTGGTCTGAATTTTTGCGACAGCATGCTCTATATAATTTTCTTTCGTGCGTCTGTTTTTAGTTTTTTGATTAGAGTTGCAGAAGTGCCCCGAAAAAATCATTTACTACCTGATGTTCTGTTTTTCACAGATTCTGTCCTGTTTTGCCTTTCCTTCATTTTGCAAACCTAGAGCTTGCTTTTTCTTTGCAAAAACCTTTTGGCAATCTTGAGAAACAGTAGACCTTCAAGAATATCCTTATTTCCAGCAAGGAACAATTATTTTATTAAGGGTACTAACCTCGCTAATCAGATTATGATGAGTTATGTATGAAGGGAGTTTTCAAGTGTGCGAGGGAAGATGATAAAAAGATTCAGGAGTGTCAAACGCTCAAGCTTGGGGATGCCCCCATGCACCCCCAAGAAATATTCAAGGAGACTCAAGCGTCTAACCTTGGGGATGCTCCCGTGCATCCCCTTCTCCATCAACATTATCAGTTCGTCTTTCGTTCCACTATATTTTTATCACTTCATGTGTAATGTGCTATGCTTGGAGCGTCTTGCTTTTAGTTTTCCTTTTTAGTTTTCTTTAGCTTTTCATAACGAGTCGGAACTCAGCTTTCTTTATGTGGAAGAGAAACACACTCCACTTCTACCTAGAACATAACATAGAATTTTCATGTCTATCTTTGCTGTGTGTGTTCTTTGTCTTTCAATAGCTACTATCATGCTTAGCTTTTAGTTTTCATGCTTATCTTTTTAAAGAGCTTTTGTTTAGTTGGTTGCTTGAACTCTCTTTATTTATCATGATTATCTTATTAAGAGAGTTTGCTTCTGTTGCATTGGTTGATATGTCTATGATAAAAATGCTACGTGCATAATGGTGCTTAGTAGTTCATGTTTTCTTATGGTTAGTCTCAAATAGCTGGGGGGTTTCCAATGTGTTATTGGAGTACCAACATGATTTGTTTGCCTATGATGTGGTATGGTTTAGTAATATCTTCCTTCAAGAATTTATTTTGATTGACTTGACGTATGCTCACGCATATTTAAGATTGTAAAGAAAGTCTGTCAAGCCTTGATGATCTTTTGTTTCTGAGTAGCGATATAACTACCATGCCTGATTCAATGTTGCTTTGTCGCTCTGCATGATTATGACCGTCATTGCTCTCTTAGTTGGTCGCTCCCAGTCCTTTGCTAACCTTCGCCTGTACTAAGCGGACTGACTGCTTGTGCATCCAAATTCTTTTAAACCAGTTATGCCATATGAGTCCACCATACCTTCCTACATGGTATTTACCTGCCATTCCTAACGAAGACTTTCATGTACCATCTCGAAATTATTCAAAAAGAAAAAAAAATGTATTCCTATTTTGTGCCTCTGTTTTAAGTCCATGAGGAAGTAGTAGTTAATTCATGATCTTTTTAAGTTGGACAAGCTTCACCCCGGGATTGCATGTATAATGTGCAAACCCATAACACGAGAAGGAACTGGCATTGAGTGCGCCCGGCTCAAAATTAATATAACAAACAAACCCTCCTTCACGCTTTGTTCATGAGAAATCAAAAAACTTTGGCAGTGATAAACAAAGGAGATTAAGAGGATGTGATCGTCCTCACTTGGGAGCCGTTCCTCGAAACATGTCCATCTCAAGAAGTGATTGAGTTATCTGCTAGCATTCGTTGACGAAACATGCATGATCTAAGAAAAATAATAATTATTACCTCTGTTTTTAAAACCAAGAGCTCTGGTACATGCTTTGTCTTTGTTTCCGACTACGGGTTTTCAACCTTGCCAACAAAAGCCACGGTTCGAGAGTCTCCACCTTCTTTTAAAGCACCAACTACTGAGAGCATGATTGTCATTCTGAGTGTAATGTGCATTGTCCCAAAGTAGCATTGTCTTTTGCATGATTATGATATTGTTTATTCTGAAATCATTATATCTAGTCATCACTAAAACCTTGGAGGTGCCCCTGCATTTATGTTTTGCTTCACTAAAGGGGGCAAGCAACATATCACTTTATCATATTTGCACACCATGCTCATTACAAATCTATTTGATGTTTCAATACCATATTGTAAAACTTTCAGTTCTTTGTGATTTTCTCATGAGGCAACTTAATTACTACAGATTCATTGTCTCAGTAAGCTTTTGTCATATGACTATGAAAAGTCCTATATGGTTAATAGCATGTCACCACAGAAATTATTCTTGTTATCATTTACCTACTCGAGGACGAGCAGGAATTACGCTTGGGGATGTTGATACGTCCAAAACGTATCTATAATTTCTGCTTGCTCCATGCCTCTTTTGGGTGATATTGCTATGATATTTATACACTTCCATACACTTTTGATCATATTTGGATTGACCTATTAACTTAGTGCACCCCAGTGCCAGTTTCTGTTTTCTGCTGTTTTTGTATTTCAGGTTTTCCCATTACGAGAACTGCCAGAAAAATCCCGGAAAAATTATATAAAATATCAGCGTTCCAGAAGCTTCCCAGCAGCCAAAGTACAGCCGGAGGGGGGCCACCAGGGCTCCAGGCGCCCTGGTGGCGCCCCCCCTGGCCGCGCCGGGGGGGCGCCTGCCCCCCCCGAGCCTCCACTGATGCCCCCCTTTGGCATATATTTATATCGTGTCCCGAAACCCTCGAGACAGGAACCCTTTTTCGCGATCTCATCTCTGTTCCGCCGCCGCCGCCGCTTCCAAGATCGGGAGCACCAGGAGAACTCTTCCCGGCACCCTGCCGGAGGGGAGGATCACCACCGGGAGCTTCTCCACCACCATGGATGCCTCCCGGATGAGTTGTGAGTAGTCTCCCTTGGACCATGGGTCCATGACCAGTAGCTATGTGATGTTCTCCTCTCGTTCTTGTGCTGCACTAATTAGTCCTCGTGAGCTGCCCTACATGATCGAGGCACATATGTAATCCTTATGCTGTTGCTATGTTGAGTTTGCTGGGATCCGATGGATTGTGAGATTATGTTCAGATTGTGTTTGAGTAATATATTTGATCTACCTCTTTTATATTTATATTCGTAAGTAATTCTTGCATGTTCCCCGTTGTTATTTATTGCTTTGGCCAAGTAGTAGGTAGTGACTCCAAGAGGGAACGTTATGCTTGATTGTGGGTTCATGCCCCTCGATGACTAGCTTGAGTGACAGAAACATGAGTCTAGGGGATGTGCTGTTGCCACAAGGGGGAAAACAACGGTGCTTGTGCCCGCGGGTGCAAGGATTGTTTACTTTACGCAAAGTTCTTTTAATGTAGTTGTCTGTTGCTTTGAGTTTACACTATGGGTGGGACTCGCAACTTAATACCAGCGAGATGTTCTGGATAGATATCTCAAGGTGGATGATTAGTAGTAGATGCAGATGGATTTCGGTCTACTTGCCTTGGCGTACCGCCCATGCTTTGAACCTCTACCTTTCTTGTAACATAGTTAGCATTGGTTTGCGCACATAATTCTGTCAATTGCCCAGCTGTAATTCGTTTACCTCACATAGCTGTTTTATCGTCTTTTGGGAGAGAGACATCACTAGTGAACATCATGGGACCCCGGTCCATATTACCATCATTGATCACACCCGCTATTTACTTTCCGCTTTTTACTTACTATTGCAGCATTACCTATCACTATTATCACTTGCGTTTGATCCTTTGTAAACTACAAGGCCGGAGAGATTGACAACCTCTCTGTACTCGTTGGGAGCAAAGTTATTTGTATCTGTGTGCAGGTCCACGTTGATTGCTAATATCTGGCGCCGTTAGCAGTTGACACCTTCTTGTTGAAACTGGGAGTCTTAGGGAAATCGATCCTTGGTATCTTTGCCAAGGGAAAACTTCCGCTACACTGCATCTCAAACCTTCCACTTGGGGTAACCAACGAGGGGCGAGAAGCCATCAGGATCCCATCTCAGATTTCATGGCCTCAAGCCATTTTGCGGAATCTGGGCTCATCATCGCTTCCTCATAGTTCGTAGGTTCATCATGGTCTAGTAATATGACTTCCAGAACCGGGTTCCCGTACCACTCTGGCGCGGAACATACTCTGGTTGATCTATGAAGTTCAGTAGTAACTTGATCCGAAGTTTCATGATCATCATCATTAGCTTCCTCACTAATTGGTGTAAGAAACACTGGAACTAGTTTCTGTGATGTACTACTTTCCAATTAGGGAGAAGGTATAATTACCTCATCAAGTTCTACTTTCCTTCCACTCACTTCTTTCGAGAGAAACTCCTTCTATAGAAAGAATCCATTCTTAGCAAAGAATATCTTGCCTTCGGATCTGTGATAGAAGGTATACCCAACAGTCTCCTTTGGGTATCCTATGAAGACACATTTCTCCAACTTTGGTTCGAGCTTATCGGGTTGAAGCTTTTTCACATAAGCATCGCAGCCCCAAACTTTATGAAACGACAACTTTGGTTTCTTGCCAAACCACAGTTCATAAGGCGTCGTCTCAACTGATTTAGATGGTGCCCTATTTAACGTGAATGCAGCTGTCACTAAAGTATAACACCAAAATGATAATGTTAAATCATTAAGAGACATCATAGACCACACCATATCTAATAAAGTACGGTTACGATGTTCGGACCCACCATTACGCTGTGGTGTTCCGGGTGGCGTGAGTTGTGAAACTATTCCACATTGTTTCAAATGAAGACCAAACTCGTAACTCAAATATTCGCCTCCACTGTCAGATCGCAGAAACTTTATTTTCTTGTTACGATGATTCTCTACTTCACTCTGAAATTCTTTGAACTTTTCAAATGTTTCAAACTTGTGCTTCATCAAGTAGATATACCCATATCTGCTTAAATCATTAGTGAAGGTCAGAAAATAACGATACTGCCGCGAGCCTCAACACTCATCGGTCCATATACATCAGTATGTATGATTTTCAACAAATCTGTTGCTCGCTCCATTGTTCTGGAGAATGGAATTTTATTCATCTTGCCCATGAGGCATGGTTCGCAAGGACCAAGTGATTCATAATCAAGTGATTCCAAAAGTTCATCACTATGGAGTTTCTTCATGCGCTTAACACCAATATGACCTAAATGGCAATGCCACAAATAAGTTGCACTATCATTATTAACCTTGCATCTTTTGGCTTCAATATTATGAATATGTGTATCAATACGGTCGAGATCCAACAAGAATAGACCACTCTTCAAGGGTGCATGACCATAAAAGATATTACTCATATAAATGGAACAACCATTATTCTCAGATTTAAATGAATAACCATCTCGCAATAAACAAGATCCAGATATAATGTTCATGCTTAACGCTGGCACCAAATAACAATTATTCAGGTCTCAAACTAATCCCGAAGGTAGATGTAGAGGTAGCATGCCGACGGCGATCACGTCGACTTTGGAACCATTTCCCACGCGCATTGTCACCTCGTCCTTAGCCAATCTCCGTTTAATCCGTAGCCACTGTTTCGAGTTACAAATATTAGCAACCGAACTGGTATCAAATACCCAGGTGCTACTATGAGCGTTAGTAAGGTACACATCAATAACATGTATATCGCATATACCTTTGTTCACCTTGCCATCCTTCTTATCCGCCAAATACTTTGGGCAGTTCCGCTTCCAGTGTCTAGTCCTTTTGCAGTAGAAGCACTCAGTTTCAGGCTTGGCTCCAGACTTGGGTTTCTTTGTGGGAGTAGGAACTGTCTTGCTATTCTTCTTGAAGTTCCCCTTCTTTCCCTTGCCCTTTTTCTTGAAACTAGTGGTCTAGTTAACCATCAACACTTGATGCTCCTTTTTTATTTCTACCTCCGCAGCTTTGAGCATAGCGAAGAGCTCGGGAATTGTCTTCTGCATCCCTTGCCTGTTATAGTTCATCACGAAGCCTTTATAGCTTGGTGGCAGTGATTGAAAAACTCTATCAATAACACTATCTTCGTCAACTTTGCATCCAAGTTGAGTCATATGATTGTAGTACCCAGACATTCTGAGCAAGTGTTCACTAATAGGACTATTCTCCTCCATCTTTTAGCTGTAGAACTTATTGGAAATATCATATTTCTCAATCCGGGCATTTGCGTGAAATATTAACTTCAACTCTTGGAACATCTCATATGCTCCATGACGTTCAAAACGTCGTTGAAGTCTCGGTTCTAAGCCATAAAGCATGGCATACTGAACTATCGTGTAGTCATCAGACCGCGTCTGCCAGACGTTCAAAGCGTCTACATTAGCGGCAGGGGGCTTGTCACCTAGCGGTGCTTCAAGGAAATAATTCTTCTGTACAGCAACGAGGATAATCCTCAAGGTACGGACCCAGTCCGTGTAATTGCTACCATCATCTTTCAACTTAGCTTTCTCTAGGAATGCATTAAAATTCAAGGGAACGGTAGCACGGGCAATTGATCTACAACAACATAGATATGCAAAAAAATTATAAAGACTAAGTTCATGATAAACTAAAGTTCAATTAATCATATTACTAAAGAACTCCCACTTAGATAGACATCCCTCTAGTCATCTGATAACCCTCAACCGTAAGGGATCGAGATAGTCTTCGCGGGTAAGAATAACCCAATTTATTGATTCGACACACGGGGAGCCAAAGAGTATTTATAAGCTTTGACAGTTGAGTTGTCAATTTAACCGCACCTAAAATATACTTACTTGCAACAAAAGATAAGTGGTAACAGTGATATGATAGTAATGATAGTAATAGTAAAAGCAAACAGCAAAAGTAAATAGCAGTAGTAAATGGCAAAAGTAGCAACTAGTGACAAGCAGGGTTTAAAACACTGTAGGCTAGGGAGATGGATGGTTGGGCGCTGCATGGATGAGATAGTTTCTAACTTGGGGCACGGCACATGGAAAAGTAATGATCATCTAGGCAATTATCAAACATTAGGCATGTATCCCATAGGTAGTTGTACGTGCTTGCAATAAGAACTTGCACAACATCTTTTGTCCTACCATCCCGCTACGAATGGGGCCAAAAGGAACTTATGGATATTAAGGTGCTCCTGTCAAAGAGCACCGGAACAAAGCAATGAACTCAATGGATACATGTAATCCTCAAACTACGGACCATCCCCTTTGGTGTCCCAAGCTGTTACTTTTGGGATCGCCGGTTCCGGACCGTAACAGGTGCAAACAACTCATAGATAGGATCACGAACACAAATATATTCATGCAAACACATATGGTTCAGATCTTAAATCATGGCACTCGGGCCCTAAGTGTCAAGCATTAAGAATAACAAGTTGTAGCAAAGATGATAAACACCATAGTAGATGATGGGCAACATGCCCCCAACAATCTGATAAACTATTACATGATCTAACTCATCCAATCCCTACCATCCCCTTCACCTACAGCGGGGGAATTACTCACACATGAAAGGGGAAGTCATGGAGGGATGATGGAGTGGTGATGATGATGACGATGGCGACGATCTCCCCTCTCCGGAGGCCAATTCAACCTCCAGATTAGCCCTCCCGAGGAAGAACAGAGGGTGGCAGCGGCTCCGCGACGAAAAACTGCGAAAGAACTTCCGATCTGGGGTTTCTGCGTCTGGAGGAAAAATACGGGCTAAAGTAGGGCACCAGGGGGCGTGGGACCTGCCCAGGCGCCCCCCCGGCGCGGCCCAGGGGGGGGGGCGCCCACAGGGCGCCTGGGCACCCCCTGGCCCCCCTCTGGCACCACTTCTGACATCTGGTTCCTTCGGGTGCGTGGATTTTCTGTGATTTTTCGTGGATTTTTCTGAGATACTTAAAAATCCGTTTTCCTGCACACAAATAAACCATACAGGCAGCTCTGCTGAAAACAGCGTCAGTCCGGGTTAGTTTAGTCAAAATCATGCAAGAATGAGGTCAAAACAATATCAAAAGTGTTTGGAAAAGTAGATACGTTTGAGACGTATCAACTCCCCAAGCTTAGCATATTGCTTGTCCTCAAGCAATTCAGTTCAACGAACTGGATGCGACAAAGAAAACTTTGACAAACTCTTTTGCTTCATTAGATGTATATAAGCATGTACTACGAAAAAAGTTAGCCAGTATTGAAACAGTACTATGAGGACAATGCAAAGAGCAATCCTTCTTTCAAGTGACCAGTCACGAATACTTAAGGTAAATAATATATTACTGAAAATCAAGACAAGATTACATTGCACATAGCTTGAGCATATTAGGGTGGTATCTCGCTAGCCTCCATGAGTGAAGCAAAACATAAATGCAGAGACTCCTCCAGAGTTTTAAAGGAGACTAGAACTAAGAATTTCAGAATAAACCATATCACAAGTTTGCAGAAGACAATGTAATACTTTGGGACAATGCACATTACACTCAGAATGACAATTATGCTCTCCTAGTTAGTGCTTTGAAGGAAGAAGGTGAGACTCTCGAACCGTGGCTTTTGTTGGCAAGGTTGAAAACCCGTGGTCGGAAACAAAAACTAAACATGTACCAGAGCTCTTGGTTTTAAAAAATAGAAGTAAACATGTTTTGAGAAGTGCATATTTCGTCAACGAATGCTAGCAGATAACTCAATCACCTTTTAAGTGGACAAGTCTCGAGGAACGGCTCCCGCATGAGGACGATCACATCCTCTTAATCTCCTTTGTTTATCACTGCCAAGGTTTTCTGACTTCTCATGAACAAAGCGTGAAGGAGGGTTTGTTTGTTATATTATCTTTTTGAGCCGGGCGCACTCAATGCCAGTTCCTTTTCATATTAGGGGTTTGCACATTATACATGCAATCCAGGGGTGAAACTTGTGCGACTTAAAAAGATCATGAATTAACTACTACTTCCTCATGAGCTAAAACATAGGCACAAAAAGAGAATTGCTTTTGAATAATTTCGAGATGGTACACGAAAGTCTTCGTTAGGGATGGCAGGTAAATACCATGTATAGGAAGGTATGGTGGACTCATATGGCATAACTGGTTTAAAGGGTTTGGATGCACAAGCAGTCATTCCGCTTAGTACAGGTGGAGGTTTAGCAAAAGACTGGGAAGCGACCAACTAGAGAGCAATAACGGTCATAATCATGCAGAGCGACAAAGCAACATTGAATCGGGCATGAAAGTGATATAACTATTCTAAAACTCAAAGATCATCAAGGCAAAGTAGACCTTTTAGTCTTAACATGTGTAAGCATGTGCCAAGTCAATCCAAAAATTCTCTTAAAGGGAAATACCACCTTAGTATACCAGACTATGAACAGTGCAATACATGTAGATCATTTCAATAACACATTATATACTCTAGTTATTCGAGACTAGCCACAAGGAAAGCATGAACCGCTGGAAGAGCATTGTAAACATAGCACTATGTCGCTACAAGCTGGTCTCTAGATCATAAGTACAGGCATATGTACAAAAGTAGAAACAATAAGAGTTCATACCGGTCTTCCTTGTTGCTTCCTTTCAGTCGATCTTCGTCATTACTGCTTGTCACTTGCACGATCGAACGTAGGAAATATAATCAAATGCCATCACGGACTCGAGCTGATCTCTGAAAACAAAGCAAACTAAAGAGAGAAAGGAAATCTTTTTGGTTTTTTCCAAAGGTTGAATAAAAAAACAAAAGGAAGAGAAAATCTTTTTGTTGTTTTTGCAAAGAGAGAAATAAAGAAGAACGGGCAAAAACTTCGAAAAGATCAAAGCGAATAAAACAGATAATACAATGGAAAAGTGAGAAGGGCACGTACTCCCCCAAGCTTAGGCTTTTGGCCTAAGTTGGTAGCAGCTACTGCCCCCAGGAGCCTCCTGCTCCAGGGGTATGGTGGTGAGTCCACGGGTCGTAGAAGGATGCTGGCGCGTACACCGAACTCCTCGGAGTCTCCCACGAGGAAGGCTCCGAACGCCAAACAGAGGAAGACCCTTCACCAAACTCGGTGGCGGTCTCTTCCTGAAAATGTGGTATCTCACCGTTCCCCTCCTCGTCGGGCACAACCCCCTCCATGGGGTTATGAAACTGATGCTGGACCATGAACTCATCGAACTGAACAACATCAAAGGACCATCCATTCCTGCGAGAAAAATCAAACAAAAGAGGTGCAGGTAGACGGATCTCGCGTTCCGCGGCGGTTCCGAAACGCAAGATATAGATAAGATTATTACGTTCAGAACCCATGGTAACAAACTTATGCCTTTTCATAGCAGCAAGATCAAAGCTTAAATAAGTAAAAGGAGTATCATCAGGGTG
Source organism: Secale cereale (assembly GCA_902687465.1). Taxonomy (NCBI): domain Eukaryota; kingdom Viridiplantae; phylum Streptophyta; class Magnoliopsida; order Poales; family Poaceae; genus Secale; species Secale cereale. Next base: position 863,938,159 of record LR738712.1, read on the forward strand.
TGGGGTGCCTCCAAGATGCTCTAAGATAAGTGTGGCGTAAACGCCACCATATAAGTCCCCCTTGTTACCGTTCATAGCAAGGCGTCGAGCAATTAAGGTACCCAGATTATAATCAGACCTCCCTGAGAGGGCTGCTGCCAGGATAGCAATATCCGGAGCAGAAATGTTGCTCGTGTTGTCACGAGCTAACACCCCTCTAGCAATATAATATGCAAAATACCTGAGGTGAGGAAATAAGATGCTGGAGATCTTCGACCGATGAATATCCCTTGTACCCATGCTGCAGAGAGATGTAACACCCCAAAAATTTAATCACATTTTTATTAATTAAAATTTGGCTAGAAATAAAATTTTGAATTATATTAGGTTCTTTAATAATTTTCAAGCCTTTTCTATACCTGTCCTTCAAAAATCTTCTCTTCGTATAGTAAATTTTTGGAAATAATTTTGTGGGATCTGGTTGTATCTTGAGTCATTTCATTACTTGTTAAAATAACAGTAGAAATTATTTCCATAATAAAATTTGCCTCTAAATAACTATTTTTATAGCATTTTCAGTATTTTAAATGCTTCTGTTGCACTACAACTAATTTAAATAAATCTCTAAAAATTCCACCATAATTCTGAGGGGTCTTGTGATGCCTATATATCACATTTATGCAAAAACCTAACTTGGTCCTTTGGAGTTTTTGAGTGAACCTTCCTCTTTTCTATTTCTGTCCATTCTCTAGGTTTCAACTACAACCCTATTTTTACTTGCTCCAACAATTCTGAGCCTTGGCCATATTCTAGTTCTCCTTACCAAACCCTTAAGTCCTGAAGATTAGCTCCATTGGAATTTTCTAAGTCCACCAAATACCTCTCTGTAGTTACTGTCCAGAAGTGAATTTTTGCAAAACTTGCACTAGCAAGTTTGCTCCTTCCACAAACCAACACCACCATCATCTCTATCATATAAGGAGACACCATTATGTCAAGTACCACAACCAACAAACTCTTCTAGATAGACCTAGCATTTCATCAAACAGGTTGTGGGCATGACAAAAATTTTGCCACTTCCTAAACCATTATGAACACTTGATCATTTAGCCAAACTAGCATGTCCATCATTCCTCTCATGTCTAGAAGCACCATCCTGCTAAGTTGCAACGTGTTCGAACGCCTGTAGATGCCATTGGCATTTCAGCAAACAAATGGCGCGCGTGCGCAGAGCGTGCCCAGAGCGCCCGTATTGCATACGTCGGCACCGAGCTCCTGCCACCGCCTCGCTGCCTCCCCTGCCGCCCGAGCCTCCCTCTGGATCGGCCCGACCACCTAACACCTCGCCGACACCTCCGCCTGTCCCCTAGCGCCGCCCTCCACCGTCCCGAGCCGCAAACCGCCGCCGCCCGTCGCTGTCACCGCCGCCCCTGGACGCGTGGCTCGCCTCCGAGCCAACCAGGGCACCCTGCCATTACTGCGGGCCGCCACAGTCCACACCGACCTCCACCGCCCTCAACCACCTCGCCGCCGACCACGCCGTGCCATTAATGGCCATCCGCCGCGGTGGCCTCCTCTGGAAGCCTCGGGGCCGCGTCGCTGCCGCCTATATAAGCCACCCCAGGCCGGCAACCAGCACCACCACATCTTCCCCCTCCCTCACTGATCTCCCTCGAACAGCAGAACGACCGGAAACGGTCACCTCCCCCGTCTCCGGCAGCTTCTGCCACCGCCACTGTTCGGTTGGTTCCGACGCCGTCCGGCCCCCTCTCTCTCCAAAATCTATCCACCATGAGCCTCTTTGAGCATCCACCGACCCATCCCCACCTTCAAATTACCTCGGGAACCACCATGGGTGAAATGCCCAATTCGTCTCCGCCGGAGACTTTCGGGGATCCTCGTCACCGGCGAGACAGGGCCTCCCGCCGGCCATGCGGGCCACCGGCAGGACCGCCTCGGCTTCCTCGACACAACGATGGGCTCGGCTCACCGTGGGGCGCCGTCGTTTGCCGGCGCCGAACACCGGAGCTCGCCTCTGTCTCTGTTCGGGCGCGCACGAGGAGGAGGACGAAGACCGGTCAAACCTGACCGGTGGGCCAGGCGGGGCCCACCGTCAGTGACTGGGAGTCACGCCTGCGCGGCCTCCCGAGCGGCTGGGTGATTGGGCTCGGCCCATTAGCGCCGCTTGTCCAAACCGCGCACAGGGCGCTTCTCTGCTCTCCCTCTTTTATCATTTCCAGCAGCTTTCAAATAAATTCCACAGCCACCAAATCAAATCCAAATTTGATGATTCCAATTTCTGTAGGCTTCTAAAATCATGTTCTATTTATCTAAATTAGGTGAACATTTTTCCTATGCTTAGTTTTTGTTGGATCAATTAAATAGTCCTTTATTCATTATTTTCAACTTAGTAATACCATAACTAATTCATATGAACTCTAAATGAATTAATTCTTTTTCTGTTATTCCTTAAATATCCTCTAGTTTATTTCAGTATTTATTTCAAAAATATTTGAAATACTTTTTAGTGCTGTTTTTGAATTATGTGGTGATTTAGATATTTTTGAAAATAGGAAATGAAGGGGGGATGAATTTTTCAAACTTGTGGAGTGCTCTCAATACTTCTGCATGTTCAAGGCAAGGATCTTGAACACTTGATATGGTGAATGCTTGACAATTGGTTGCTAGTATATTTTTAGCATGGTTTGATGCTTTTAATAGAATTTGCTTATGGGTAGTATAGCATACATGCATGGTCATAAGCATATTTTCTCTTGCATGCATTTTTGCAACATGCATAAGTTATGAGAATCCAGGAGTGTGCTCCTGTTTTGGACGTGCCGGTGGGCACGGGCCATATTTGACACGGTGGTGTCATGAGATATATGTGGAAGCAGGCAAGGGTTGTGGCCCTGTCCTGACGATATGGTTGAAAGAATAATTTTGTTGTGCTAACCACTGCAGGAATCATAAGCCTCCTGAGTCGACCGTAGATCGAGTCTTGTTCCGGTAACCCCCATACTTGTTTCGTGCTACCACTTGTCCCTGCCACAGGTAGGGTATGGTTCAGTAAGTTGTTAACCCCTTTCCGTGCACACACCGTACAGAGGACCACGATGAGGGTTTCCAGGGCCCTGGACTAAATCCGGTCATCGGGTCAAGGGGGCATGGGTGTTTCCGGCTGTCGTGATGCCGAGAGGGAGTGTACCCTTGTAATCCGCGCGTTTGAATAGTGATCCCATGCTATTGGAGGTTGTAGCCTTCCCACTTAGAGTTTTACTTAACTGTTGTTTTGGGTGATTCCTGGCAGCAGAAAAGTTAAGCTGGTGTGTGCTGGTCAGGCGTGTTTTCAACCCAAAGACCATAATGGGAATTAGTCAGTGTCACGATACTGACTAAAGAAATCCTATACTTGTGGTTAAAGAGTACACCCTCTGCAGAGTTTAAAACCTATTAGAATAGCCGTGTCCGCGGTTAAGGACTACAGTCTGGGTTGGTCAAGTGTCGGTCTTAGAGTCGGTCTCCGGAGGAAATACTTAAAGTTGAGTATGGTTTATTTTGCAGGAGAATTATTACTGCAACTGGTGTTATTATGAATATATTTGATGATATGAATATTATTGTGAACTAACCCCCTGCTCTTATTTTACTTTCCAGAGTGTCTCAGGGGCTGGCTGGACTACCCCGGGCACTCGCCTTTATTTTCAAGTCCTTTTGTGGCGTCCCTCGAGTTTCAGGCGGTTCTATCATGCCACTACTCTTGTGGACACCCGACTGGCATTTCTTTTCAAGACCGACCGTGGTGTCACTTGACATCCGACCGGCATTTCTTTTATATTTTATTGACGCTAATATTTATTTTCTGCACTAACTATTATTCACCATGCCATGTTTTAATTCCTGTCAGCATGCATTTAATATAAGTCTATCATAAGCATATGCATACAGTTTAATTCATCATGACCATATAATTGTTTGCTGCATTTGTTATATCATTTGTCCATGATGTTTGCGAGTACATTCAAACGTACTCACAGGCTTGTCCCTGGCTATTTACTTGGCCAGGTTAGGAGTTCTACGGGGAACACCACAGCGACGTCCGTGCGAAGCCTAGGAGTACAGCCACGCGGGATAGGAGTTATCCGGGTCAGCTGTTCCAGTGGGAATGGAGCCCCATCGACGTTGGAGATCCACAAGTCAATTCCTTCATCCACCACCGGAGTCATTGTTGTATCAGTAGACCTTTATGGTCTTGTATCAAATTCTTGTAAATGCTTGGTAATCTGTAACAAGGATGTGTCCACCAGTAACAGTAATCCTGGGCTGGTGATGACACTAGGGGTTAATTTCTGGAATATTGTGTTCCCGAAATCCGGCCCCGACAGCCTTGGTATCAGAGCCAGGCTGACCATTGGCTAATCCTATCTTAGCCTGGTCACCATCCCTAGGTTTCCACACCATCCACAACTTTTCCTGTCCACAGTCAAGTCTATCCCATCCACAGTGGCAACCGACATCTTTTGATAGCCGGTGCCCAACCTATCAGTCTATCCATAGGCCGTGTGCCTGTGCCAACACCTGAGCTTTCCCATCCACAAGCGTGCGATGGAAGACTCGGCTGACTTATAAAGGAAGCCTTACCTCAAACTCAGCACATCACAGCCTCATTCCCAGTTCGATATCCAACCACCAAGATGCCAGGCCCCCTCGTTCGCAACGAGACCACCGCAGTCGAGCTCGAAGGCTTCGTAGCCATCCTCGCCAATCTCACCCGTCGTGCTTTTAGCATCGACGAGCCACCGGAGTATGTCGTGTACCAAGAGCGCACGAGTGTTTCCATCCATCACTTCTGGGCCACGGTGCACATCTATGGGAGGGGCACCACATCGGAGCGCCCCTACCGGTTCACCGGGAGGACGACCTCCGACGAGCCCCAAGCCATCCAACTTGCAGCCCGAGAGGCTGTAGTTCAACTTCGGCACCTGTCGCCGAGGGTTAACTGCCGCTCCTTCTACTACTACCCTAGCCGTGAAGGCTATGGTAGACCGACCCAGGTCGCCAACGGGGACCATGAGTCGGACCCTGCCCTGGTGCATCTGGTGCACTACCTGAGAGCGCAGGAGGCACTGTTCGATCAGGTCACCTTTGATCTGATTGAGACCCGCAGGACGCTCGCTCTCCTGACCCCAGCAAGGAGTGAAGTCGCACCCGCCACCGACACCCCGATAGTGCTGCTTGGAAGGCCGGTTGAGCCCCCAAGCTCTGACCATGTCATCTACCCGGGCAATGCCATCACCTCACCCGGAGATCTCCGTCGTCTCTTGGAGGCCTACTCCAATGGGACGGTGACCTCGACACCCCGCGAAGGCCACCACCGCTACTCCAGCCCTGTAGCTCCCCATCCTACCCCGGCCAGCTCCGACGCGGAAGCACCCGGAGAGGACTCGGCATTCGCAAGACGCGCCCGGCTAGATATCAACCAGGTGGACTGAGTCCACCAGAATTGTTATCAAGCCCTAGTGGCTCGGTTTTTCCTTTAGTTCCGCAGTAGCTGTTGTGTGGCGTAGTGAACTTGTAACCACCTGCGTGTCTTCAGCTAATAGTATGTGTGATCTGGCATGAATTGTTTGACGAGTGGTTGCAGAGTAAAATTCTAGACGTGACCCCTAATCGACATGCACAGTAATATGTCACCTATCTTTTGGGGATTGAGGCCTGAGACTTTGACTCAGACAACCCCGCGCCGGAGTCGGTGTCTCAGTCGTACCGGCACCACTTCATGTTTCATGACCCAGGCTCTCTATAAGAGGCCACTCTCATTTTCCACACCAGCAACCATCAGCATCGAGCACTGCCTTCCCCATTCATCCATTCATGTCTCACCCCGGAGCATATCTAAGGACCCCCGATGCTAGCCCTGGTAGTTTTGTTAAGATATTGTGGGATTTTACCCGCAATACTCTTGGCTCTACCCATCCACCCCTGTATGAGCTGTTCAAATCGAGAATCACTTCGGATCTCTCGAAATACTGGGCAGCGGTACACATTCCACCAGCAAGTTTAAACCAAGGCCCTCCCTATGTGATGTTCATCGGGAGATCCATGCCAACGCCAGGCATGGCCATTGAGTCTCCTGCGTATGAAGCAGTCACCCGTCTTCGATTTGCGGTACCCTGTGCCAACGCAAGGGAATACTGCTATTTCCCAAGCCGCGCTGCTTTTGGAGCAGAAGCTACGTTCCGCTGTGGACCTGCGGAGAGCGATCCAGCCCTGGTCTATCTCATTCAATATGTGATGGCCCAGGAGCGTTTCACCCAGCAAATACTGGAGTATCTCCGCTACCTTGCTGTTCTGAATCCCCGGATCGCCATTGGCGGACCCCCTCTGCCAACTCAGGAGGGACACGTTCTTCGTTTGCTCCCTCAACTTCCTCCACTCCCTCCGGAAGAAGAAGGATGTGTTCCAACACCGGGAAGCCTTCCGCTTGACCCCGTAGATCTCGTTTTCGGACCGTAGACGGCCGTGAGTGCGTTTTCGTAGCATGTAGTGTTTGTTTGCATGATGTGATCTTTGTTTTGTTTGTATGTCATGAATGTATTGCTATGTTTGCATTTTGCATATGAGTGCTTTGTTTGTGTGGTATGTTTTTGATTCTTCCGCCCTTAACGAATCTCGAGGACGAGATTTTCTTAAGGGGGGTAGAGTTTGTAACACCCCAAAAATTTAATCACATTTTTATTAATTAAAATTTGGCTAGAAATAAAATTTTGAATTATATTAGGTTCTTTAATAATTTTCAAGCCTTTTCTATACCTGTCCTTCAAAAATCTTCTCTTCATATAGTAAATTTTTGGAAATAATTTTGTGGGCTCTGGTTGTATCTTGAGTCATTTCATTACTTGTTTAAATAACAGTAGAAATTATTTCCATAATAAAATTTGCCTCTAAATAACTATTTTTATAGCATTTTCAGTATTTTAAATGCTTCTGTTGCACTACAACTAATTTAAATAATTCTCTAAAAATTCCACCATAATTCTGAGGGGTCTTGTGATGCCTATATATCACATTTATGCAAAAACCTAACTTGGTCCTTTGGAGTTTTTGAGTGAACCTTCCTCTTTTCTATTTCTGTCCATTCTCTAGGTTTCAACTACAACCCTATTTTTACTTGCTCCAACAATTCTGAGCCTTGGCCATATTCTAGTTCTCCTTACCAAACCCTTAAGTCCTGAAGATTAGCTCCATTGGAATTTTCTAAGTCCACCAAATACCTCTCTGTAGTTACTGTCCAGAAGTGAATTTTTGCAAAACTTGCACTAGCAAGTTTGCTCCTTCCACAAACCAACACCACCATCATCTCTATCATATAAGGAGACACCATTATGTCAAGTACCACAACCAACAAACTCTTCTAGATAGACCTAGCATTTCATCAAACAGGTTGTGGGCATGACAAAAATTTTGCCACTTCCTAAACCATTATGAACACTTGATCATTTAGCCAAACTAGCATGTCCATCTTTCCTCTCATGTCTAGAAGCACCATCCTGCTAAGTTGCAACGTGTTCGAACGCCTGTAGATGCCATTGGCATTTCAGCAAACAAATGGCGCGCGTGCGCAGAGCGTGCCCAGAGCGCCCGTATTGCATACGTCGGCACCGAGCTCCTGCCACCGCCTCGCTGCCTCCCCTGCCGCCTGAGCCTCCCTCTGGATCGGCCCGACCACCTAACACTTCGCCGACACCTCCGCCTGTCCCCTAGCGCCGCCCTCCATCGTCCCGAGCCGCAAACCGCCGCCGCCCGTCGCTGTCACCGCCGCCCCTGGACGCGTGGCTCGCCTCCGAGCCAACCAGGGCGCCCTGCCATTACTGCGGGCCGCCACAGTCCACACCGACCTCCACCGCCCTCAACCACCTCGCCGCCGACCACGCCGTGCCATTAATGGCCATCCACCGCGGTGGCCTCCTCTGAAAGCCTCGGGGCCGCGTCGCTGCCGCCTATATAAGCCACCCCAGGCCGGCAACCAGCACCACCACATCTTCCCCCTCCCTCACTGATCTCCCTCGAACAGCAGAACGACCGGAAACGGTCACCTCCCCCGTCTCCGGCAGCTTCTGCCACCGCCACCGTTCGGTTGGTTCCGACGCCGTCCGGCCCCCTCTCTCTCCAAAATCTATCCACCATGAGCCTCTTTGAGCATCCACCGACCCATCCCCACCTTCAAATTACCTCGGGAACCACCGTGGGTGAAATGCCCAATTCGTCTCCGCCGGAGACTTTCGGGGATCCTCGTCACCGGCGAGACAGGGCCTCCCGCCGGCGATGCGGGCCAGCGGCAGGACCGCCTCGGCTTCCTCGACACAACGATGGGCTCGGCTCACCGTGGGGCGCCGTCGTGTGCCGGCGCCGAACACCGGAGCTCGCCTCTGTCTCTGTTCGGGCGCGCGCGAGGAGGAGGACGAAGACCGGTCAAACCTGACCGGTGGGCCAGGCGGGGCCCACCGTCAGTGACTGGGAGTCACGCCTGCGCGGCCTCCCGAGCGGCTGGGTGATTGGGCTCGGCCCATTAGCGCCGCTTGTCCAAACCGCACACAGGGCGGTTCTCTGCTCTCCCTCTTTTATCATTTCCAGCAGCTTTCAAATAAATTCCACAGCCACCAAATCAAATCCAAATTTGATGATTCCAATTTCTGTAGGCTTCTAAAATCATGTTCTATTTATCTAAATTAGGTGAACATTTTTCCTATGCTTAGTTTTTGTTGGATCAATTAAATAGTCCTTTATTCATTATTTTCAACTTAGTAATACCATAACTAATTCATATGAACTCTAAATGAATTAATTCTTTTTCTGTTATTCCTTAAATATCCTCTAGTTTATTTCAGTATTTATTTCAAAAATATTTGAAATACTTTTTATTGCTGTTTTTGAATTATGTGGTGATTTAGATATTTTTGAAAATAGGAAATGAAGGGGGGATGAATTTTTCAAACTTGTGGAGTGCTCTCAATACTTCTGCATGTTCAAGGCAAGCATCTTGAACACTTGATATGGTGAATGCTTGACAATTGGTTGCTAGTATATTTTTAGCATGGTTTGATGCTTTTAATAGAATTTGCTTATGGGTAGTATAGCATACATGCATGGTCATAAGCATATTTTCTCTTGCATGCATTTTTGCAACATGCATAAGTTATGAGAATCCAGGAGTGTGCTCCTGTTTTGGACGTGCCGGTGGGCACGGGCCATATTTGACACGGTGGTGTCATGAGATATATGTGGAAGCAGGCAAGGGTTGTGGCCCTGTCCTGACGATATGGTTGAAAGAATAATTTTGTTGTGCTAACCACTGCAGGAATCATAAGCCTCCTGAGTCGACCGTAGATCGAGTCTTGTTCCGGTAACCCCCATACTTGTTTCGTGCTACCACTTGTCCCTGCCACAGGTAGGGTATGGTTCAGTAAGTTGTTAACCCCTTTCCGTGCACACACCGTACAGAGGACCACGATGAGGGTTTCCAGGGCCCTGGACTAAATCCGGTCATCGGGTCAAGGGGGCATGGGTGTTTCCGGCTGTCGTGATGCCGAGAGGGAGTGTACCCTTGTAATCCACGCGTTTGAATAGTGATCCCATGCTATTGGAGGTTGTAGCCTTCCCACTTAGAGTTTTACTTAACTGTTGTTTTGGGTGATTCCTGGCAGCAGAAAAGTTAAGCTGGTGTGTGCTGGTCAGGCGTGTTTTCAACCCAAAGACCATAATGGGAATTAGTCAGTGTCACGATACTGACTAAAGAAATCCTATACTTGTGGGTAAAGAGTACACCCTCTGCAGAGTTTAAAACCTATTCGAATAGCCGTGTCCGCGGTTAAGGACTACAGTCTGGGTTGGTCAAGTGTCGGTCTTAGAGTCGGTCTCCGGAGGAAATACTTAAAGTTGAGTATGGTTTATTTTGCAGGAGAATTATTACTGCAACTGGTGTTATTATGAATATATTTGATGATATGAATATTATTGTGAACTAACCCCCTGCTCTTATTTTACTTTCCAGAGTGTCTCAGGGGCTGGCTGGACTACCCCGGGCACTCGCCTTTATTTTCAAGTCCTTTTGTGGCGTCCCTCGAGTTTCAGGCGGTTCTATCACGCCACTACTCTTGTGGACACCCGACTGGCATTTCTTTTCAAGACCGACCGTGGTGTCACTTGACATCCGACCGACATTTCTTTTATATTTTATTGACGCTAATATTTATTTTCTGCACTAACTATTATTCACCATGCCATGTTTTAATTCCTGTCAGCATGCATTTAATATAAGTCTATCATAAGCATATGCATACAGTTTAATTCATCATGACCATATAATTGTTTGCTGCATTTGTTATATCATTTGTCCATGATGTTTGCGAGTACATTCAAACGTACTCACAGGCTTGTCCCTGGCTATTTACTTGGCCAGGTTAGGAGTTCTACGGGGAACACCACAGCGACGTCCGTGCGAAGCCTAGGAGTACAGCCACGCGGGATAGGAGTTATCCGGGTCAGCTGTTCCAGTGGGAATGGAGCCCCATCGACGTTGGAGATCCACAAGTCAATTCCTTCATCCACCACCGGAGTCATTGTTGTATCAGTAGACCTTTATGGTCTTGTATCAAATTCTTGTAAATGCTTGGTAATCTGTAACAAGGATGTGTCCACCAGTAACAGTAATCCTGGGCTGGTGATGACACTAGGGGTTAATTTCTGGAATATTGTGTTCCCGAAATCCGGCCCCGACAAGAGAGTTGATGACGGTTTTCAGCTCGGAGGGCTGAGTGGCCATCCTAACCGTCCTCCCAACATTCGGCACACCTATTATTTCACAAAAATTTCCCAAAGTCATGGTGATAAGATCATTAATAATTTTAAACTCAATAGCACCTGAATCAGGATTTTATCTAAAACTGTTAATGAAATTGGAGGTGAGTTTTTGATACTGAGTAACACGGCTCGTGACGAGTCGTGTCAAACCTGCATTAGCACAAAGATTATAAAACTCATCCTTGATTCCCGCAGCTTCCATGAATTCATCACATGGAAACGTCATCGCACGTGCTGGACTTGTGTCTTCCAACAACTCCAGGGGCACATGATCTTCATTATAGCTCACCCTAGCAGTCGATGGTGAAGCTGCGGCTCTAGTAACTCGATCGGAGTGTGCGGGCCTCCTCTTCTCAAGCCACCCTTTTGCCCTTCCTAATAAACTCATTTCTGAAAAAAAAATACAATTTACAAAAATGAGGATTAAAACAAAGTGAGCTAAGGCAAACTACTCAACTCACTTGCCCAAGGCATAAACTTGCATCAAAACTTGGAAAATAACTTTCTACACATGCATGCAAGCTCATCTCTACAGCACCAAGAACTACTAAATACTCACAAATGAGGCCACCAATCAAAAATCTAATTGGAGGGGTGGAGGAGTCACATACCAGGGAGTATTTGCTCAAAATTTCAGCTCAAATGATGGGCTGTAGAGAGAGATCGAAGAATCGCCTCCAGGAACAGCAAGAACACAAGAACAACAGCAAAAATCGTGTTTTTTGAGAAAGAGAGAGAGGGAAGAAGAAGAATTACCCGGAGGGGGGTCCCGTGGGCCCCAGGCGCCCTGTGGGCGCGGCCAGGGGCTGGGCCGCGCCAGCTGGCCGCCTGGGCCACTGGTGGCCCCCCCTGGCTGGCCCCAGGACTTTCTGGGTCTCTCCTGTTGTGGAATTTTTATTATAATTTTTCTGGAATTTTTCTGAAAACTTCACTGTTGAAATTTTTTCGAAGTTCAAAAAGCTGTGAAACTCTCTGAAAACTTGAAGCAGTTAGTAGTATTGTGAAGCTTCAAAAACATAGATACTTGGTACAGCAAGTAGGACAAAAACTAAAAACAAATGAAAACATGACAGGCTCAACTTTTTTATCCATATAAAACGTATTTGTTAATAAGGTTGATCAAGTCTTACCAACAAACAGGCGATATATAGAGCAAAAAGTCTCACCTCTCACGAAGTAATCACTGAACTTTTACCTTGATGGACATTGTACCTACCATGATAGTTTTGTATTTGTGAGGCACATTTAGTGGACAATCCCATTCTCCAATCTTCACGGTCTCGATATTCTCTATAGAGTTGAGGGCATGCCTCCTGTCGGTCTTCTTCGGAAAATATACCGTGTGTTCTTTATCATTCACATGAAAAGTAACCTTCCCTTTATTGCAATCAATAATGGCACCTGCGGTGTTAAGGAAAGGTCTACCAAGAATAATGGACATGCTCCCATCCTCGGGCATGTCAAGCACAACAAAGTCAGTAAGAATTAAACAATTAGCAACTTCAACTGGAACATCCTCACAAATACCTATCGGAACAGCGGTTGACTTGTCAGCCATCTGAAGGGAGATATCTGTAGGAATTAGTTTCTCTAAACAAAGCCTCTCGTAAAGAGAGAGAGGAATAACACTCACTCCTGCTCCAAGATCACATAAAGCAGTTTTGACATAATTATTCTTTATGGAGCAAGGAATGGTGGGTATACCTGGATCACCGAGCTTCTCAGGAATCTTTCCACTGAAAGAATAGTTAGCAAGCATAGTAGATATTGCATCATTAGGAACTTTTCTTTTATTAGTGACAATATCTTTCATATATTTTGAATAAGGAAGTAACTTAATAGCATCAGTCAAAGGTATCTGAAGAAAAAGAGGTTTAATCCACTCACAAAACTTATTATAATGCTCTTCTTCTTTAGATTTGATAGACTTACCTGGAAAGGGCATGGGTTTCTGTACCCATGGTTCTCTTTCCTTCCCATGTTTTCTTGTGATGAAGTCTTCTTTAGTGTACCTCTTACGTTTGTCAGGTGCTTCTTCTTCTCGAACTTCAGGCGGATCATTCTTCTCATTATTATTACCTTCAGGTTCAGCACCGTCTTCTGTCTCAGCATCGGAGATAGATACACTGTTGGGATCAATAGCTGGTTCTTCATCTGCAATAGGATCATCAGAATTGTCAGTATCCTTATGTTTCTTCTTTTTCTTCGGAGAGCCAACAATTTCTTCTTCCTGTATTTGAGAATCCTGCTCGATTCTCTTCGGATGCCCCTCTGGATAAAGAGGATCTTGAGTGCTAGTTCATCCTCGGGTCTTAATTCCGAAAGCCTGCAAATTATCTTGTTTGGCATTGTTAGCAAGCAAATCTCTTTGCACATTAGAAATTTGATCAAGCTGAGTTTGAACCATATGAAAATGCTTCACAAGACATTGAACATCATTAACTGTCCTATCTAAAACATCAAGCAGTTTTTCGATAGCAAGGGAATTATCATGCAACTGACTTTCTATCCTCTCATTAAAATGATTTTGTTTCATAATAAAATTATCAAACTCATCTAAACATTGATCAGGAGGCTTACCATGAGGGATGTCACTTGCGTTGAAATCTAAAAGAGAGTGTACCTCTACCATAGGAGGGTGAGTAGTAGGCTCACACAGCTTCTCAATAGGGGGTAGATTCTTCACGTCTTCAGCTTTAATACCTTTCTCTTTAATAGACTTCTTTGCTTCTCGCATATCCTCGGGGCTCGGAACAAACATGCCCCTCTTCTTCGTTGGTGGAGGTGGTTCAGGGACGGACCAATCTTCATGGTTTTTGGCAATCCTGCCCATTAAGTCTTCCGCATCGTCCGGTGTTCTTTTCCTGAAAACACAACCAGCACAACTGTCCAAATAGGACCTGGATTCATCAGTTAGACCAGCATAGAATATATCGATTAATTCATTCTTGGGGATTTCATGTCCTGGTCTAGCCCGAATCAGACCGCAGTACCTCCCCCAAGCTTTAGGGAGGGACTCATCCTGCAACTGTTTAAAGTTATAAATTCTTTGTAAAGCAGCATGTTGCATGTGAGCAGGAAAGTACTTATCAACAAAAGAGTGAGCTAAGTCCTGAGGACTCTTAATGGAACCGCATGGAAGTGAATCATACCATGCTTTAGCACCCTCCTTCAAGGAGAAAGGAAGAAGCTTGGTCATGTAAAAGTATCGTATCTTCTCATCTGTGGTAAACAGGCTACCCAACTCACCGAGTTTAGTCAGGTGTGCAATAGCATCATCATTTTCTCTGCCATAAAAGGGGTCAGCTTCAACCATAGGTATAAGTGAAAGGTCAACAGAGAAATCATAATCAGGATCATCAATGCATATAGGAGATGTAGCAAATTCAGGATTAGGAACGGTTTTGTTTTTCAAAGAGTGTTTTTCAAATATTTTCTTAATAACTTCAGGGTCAGAGCTAGCAAACTCTGTCAGTTCCCTGCATAGATCTTCATCAAGCATATAGTAATCATCATCAAGGAGCCTCTCTTTGAGTTTACTCAAATCAGGATAATCATAAGTTTCACCAATAGGGTAGCGAGCAACAGGAAGTTCAATTCCATATTTTTCAGCAGCAACAGCAATTTGTTTCTCAAGAGCATAACCAAGCGAACTAATATCATCATCAAAAGTAGTAGAAGCATCATCAAGAGTATCAGACATAGTAACAGATTCAGTAGGAGCATCATGTGGTGGTGGTGAGGCAAACTTACTCATAACGAAAGGTGAATCAAGTGTAGCACTAGTGCTCAGAGCAGAACCTCTTCTTGTAGTAGATAGTAAGATAGGAACCTTGGGGTCTCCTTTCTTACCCATAGTAGATAAAGTGCAGCAGGTAGGATACCTCAAGTAGACTTGTAAATATTGCTATGCTCCCCGGCAACGGCGCCAGAAAACGGTACTTGATAACCCTCAACCGTAAGGGATCGAGATAGTCTTCGCGGGTAAGAATAACCCAATTTATTGATTCGACACACGGGGAGCCAAAGAGTATTTATAAGCTTTGACAGTTGAGTTGTCAATTCAACCGCACCTGAAATATACTTACTGGCAACAAAAGATAAGTTGTAATAGTGATATGATAGTAATGATAGTAATAGTAAAAGCAAACAGCAAAAGTAAATAGCAGTAGTAAATGGCAAAAGTAGCAACTAGTGACAAGCAGGGTTTAAAACACTGTAGGCTAGGGAGATGGATGGTTGGGCGCTGCATGGATGAGATAGTTTCTAACTTGGGGCACGGCACACGGAAAAGTAATGATCATCTAGGCAAATATCAAACATTAGGCATGTATCCCGTAGGTAGTTGTACGTGCTTGCAATAAGAACTTGCACAACATCTTTTGTCCTACCATCCCGCTACGAACGGGGCCAAAAGGAACTTATGGATATTAAGGTGCTCCTGTCAAAGAGCACCGGAACAAAGCAATGAACTCAATGGATACATGTAATCCTCAAACTACGGACCATCCCCTTTGGTGTCCCAAGCTGTCACTTTTGGGATCGCCGGTTCCGGACCGTAACAGGTGCAAACAACTCATAGATAGGATCACGAACACAAATATATTCATGCAAACACATATGGTTCAGATCTGAAATCATGGCACTCGGGCCCTAAGTGTCAGGCATTAAGAATAACAAGTTGTAGCAAAGATGATAAACACCATAGTAGATGATAGGCAACATGCCCCCAACAATCTGATAAACTATTACATGATCTAACTCATCCAATCCCTACCATCCGCTTCGCCTACAGCGGGGGAATTACTCACACATGAAAGGGGAAGTCATGGAGGGATGATGGAGTGGTGATGATGATGACGATGGCGACGATCTCCCCTCTCCGGAGGCCAATTCAGCCTCCAGATTAGCCCTCCCGAGGAAGAACAGAGGGTGGCGGCGGCTCCGCGACGAAAAACTGCGAAAGAACTTCCGATCTGGGGTTTCTGCGTTGGGAGGAAAAATACGGGCTAAAGTAGGGCACCAGGGGGCGTGGGACCTGCCCAGGCGCCACCCCGGCGTGGCCCGGGGGGGGGGGGGGCGCCCACAGGGCGCCTGGGCACCCCCTGGCCCCCCCGCTGGCCCCACTTCTGACATCTGGTTCCTTCGGGTGCGTGGATTTTCTGTGATTTTTCGTGGATTTTTCTGAGATACTTAAAAATCCGTTTTCCTGCACACAAATAAACCATACAGGCAGCTCTGCTGAAAACAGCGTCAGTCCGGGTTAGTTTAGTCCAAATCATGCAAGAATGAGGTCAAAACAATATCAAAAGTGTTTGGAAAAGTAGATACGTTTGAGACGTATCATCATCTAAATGATCACGTGATCCATAACAACTAAACCATGTCCGATCATCACGTGAGATGGAGTAGTTTTCAATGGTGAACATCTTATGTTGATCATATCTACAATATGATTCACGCTCGACCTTTCAGTCTCCAGTGTTCCGAGGCCATGTCTGTACAAGCTAGGCTCATCAAGTTTAACCCGAGTATTCTGCGTGTGCAAAACTGGCTTGCACCTATTGTATGTGAACGTAGAGCTTATCACACCCGATCATCACGTGGTGTCTCGGCACGACGAACTTTCGCAACGGTGCATACTAATGGAGAACACTTGTACCTTAAAAAATTTGTAAGGGATCATCTTATAATGCTACCGCCGTTTTAAGCAAAATAAGAAGCATAATAAGATAAACATCACATGCAATCAAAATATGTGACATGATATGGCCATCATCATCTTGTGCTTTTGATCTCCATCTCCAAGGCATCGTCATGATCACCATCTTCACCAGCGCGACACCTTGATCTCCATCGTAGCATCATTGTCGTCTCGCCAACTATTGCTTCCACAACTATCAATACCTCTTAGTGATAAAGTAAAGCAATTACATGGCGATTGTATTTCATACAATAAAGCGACAACCATATGGCTCCTGCCAGTTGCCGATAACTTTACAAAACATGATCATCTCATACAACAACGTATAACTCATCATCTCTTGACCATATCACATCACAGCATGCCCTGCAAAAACAAGTTAGACGTCCTCTACTTTGTTGTTGCAAGTTTTACGTGGCTGCTACGGGCTTAGCAAGAACCGTTCTTACCTACGCATACAAAAACCATAACGATTTTTCGTCAAGTATGTGTTGTTTTAGCCTTCACAAGGACCGGGCGTAGCCACACTTGATTCAACTAAAGTGAGAGAGACCGACACCCGCCGGTCACCTTTAAGCAACGAGTGCTCGTAACAGTGAAACTAGTCTCGCGTAAGCGTACGCGTAATGTCGGTCCAAGCCGCTTCATCTCACAATACCGCCGAATCAAAGTATGACATGCTGGTAAGTAGTATGACTATTATCGCCCACAACTCATAGTGTTCTACTCATGCATATCATCTACGCATAGACCTGGCTCTTGATGCCACTGTTGGGGAACGTAGTATTTCAAAATTTTCCTATGATCACGCAAGATCTATCTACTAGATGCATAGCAACGAGAGGGGAGAGTGTGTCTACGTTCCCTCGTAGACCGAAAGCGGAAGCGTCTAGTGACGCGGTTGATGTAGTCGAACGTCTTCGGGATCCAACCGATCAAGCACCAAACATACGACACCTCCGCGTTCAGCACACGTTCAGCTTGATGACATCCCACGAGTTCTTGATCCAGTTGAGCTTCACGGGAGAGTTTCGTCAACACGACGGCGTGGTGACGGACATGATGAAACTACCGGCCCAGGGCTTCGCCTAAGCACTTCAACGGTATGACCGAGGTGTGTTTCTATGGAGGGGGGGCACCACACACGGATAGAACAATGTTTCTTCTGTGTCTTTGGGTGCCCCTGCCCCCGTATATAAAGGAGAAAGGGGGAGGTGCGGCTGGCCCAAGGAGCGCGCCATAGGAGTAGGATTCCTACTCCTAGTAGGAATAGAAACCCCCTTTTCCTATTCCTTAGGAGTGGGAAAGGAAAGGGGAGCGGAGAAGGAAAGGAGAGGGGGCGCCTCCCCCCTTTTCCTAGTTCAACTAGGAACCCTAGGGGGTGCAGCCATCCCTATGGGCTTCCTCTCTCTTTCCCTCAATGGCCCGCTATGGCCCATACTCCCTCGGGGGGGTTCCGGTAACCCCCTCCAGCACTCCAGTTTTACCCGATAACACCCGGAACACTTCCGGTGTCCGAATATAGTCATCCAATATATTAATCTTTATATCTCGGACATTCCGACACTCCTCGTCATGTCTGTGTCTCATCCAGGAGTCCAAACTACCTTCGGTACATCAAAACTCATAAACTCATAATACCGATCGCCATCAAGCGTTAAGCATGCGGACCCTACGGG
This sequence comes from Secale cereale, assembly GCA_902687465.1. Lineage (NCBI taxonomy): Eukaryota > Viridiplantae > Streptophyta > Magnoliopsida > Poales > Poaceae > Secale > Secale cereale. Next base: position 863,956,381 of record LR738712.1, read on the forward strand.
TTCGAGAACTATGTAGACATGACCGAGACACATCTCCGGTCAATATGCAATAGCGGAACCTGGATTCTCATATTGGCTCCTACATATTCTATGAATATCTTTATCGGTCAAACCGCATAACAACATAGTTGTTCCCTTTGTCATCGGTATGTTTACTTGCCCGAGATTCGATCGTCGGTATCTCAATACCAAGTTCAATCTCATTTACCGACAAGTCTCTTTACTCGTTCCGTAATACATCATCTCGTGACTAACTCATTAGTCATTTGCTTGCAAGGCTTATTATGATGTGTATTACCGAGAGGGCCCAGAGATACCTCTCCGACACTCGGAGTGACAAATCCTATTCTTGATCTAGGCCAACACCACGAACACCTTCGGAGACACCTGTAGAGCATCTTTATAATCATCCAGTTACGTTGTGATGTTTGATAGCACACAAGGTGTTCCTCCGGTATTCGGGAGATGCATAATCTCATAGTCATACGAACATGTATAAGTCATGAAGAAAGCAATAGCAGTAAAACTAAACGATCATAGTGCTAAGCTAACGGATGGGTCTTGTCCATCACATCATTGTCCTAATGATGTGATCTCGTTGATCAAATGACAACTCATGTCTATGGCTAGGAAACATAACCATCTTTGATCAGTGAGCTAGTCTAGTAGAGGCATACTAGGGACATACTGTTATGTCTATGTATTCACACATGTACTAAGTTTTTGGTTAATACAATTCTAGCATGAATAAAAGACATTTATCATGATATAAGTAAATACAAATAACGTCTTTATTATTGCCTCTAGGGCATCTTTCCTTCACCTCAGCCATAGGTTCTATAAAGTATGCCATGGTGTATACCAGACCTATTGTATGTCCTGCCCTGAGCTTGGCAAGGGAGTACAATTTTGATCTATGAGTAGATCACTGGACAGCGGTCAAAGTTATCCTTAGAGGACAAAGGAAATATTTCTCGGTTATGGAGGTGATGAAGAGTTCGTCATAAAGAGTTACATCGATGCAAGCTTTGACACCAATCCAGATGATTCTAAGTATCAATCTGGATGCGTATTAAAAGTGGGAGCAATTAGCTAGAGTAGCTCAATGCAGAGCATTGTAGGCATAGAAATTTGCGAAATACATACGGATCTGAACGTAACAGACCTGCTGACTAAACTTCTCTCACGAAGCAAAACATGATCACACCTTAGTACTATTTGGATGTTAATCACATGGTGATCTGAACTAGATTGTTGACTCTAGAAAACTTTTTGGGTGTTAGTCACATGGCGATGTGAACTATGGGTGTTATTCACATAACGATTCGAACTATCAATATTAAATCACATGGCGATGTGAACTAGATTATTGACTCTAGTGCAAGTGGGAGACTGAAAGAAATATGCCCTAGAGGAAATAATAAAGATGTTATTTATATTTCCTTATATCATGATAAATGTTTATTATTCATGCTACAATTGTATTAACCAGGAACTTAGTACATGTGTGAACACATAGACAAAACAGAGTGTCCCTAGTATGCCTCTACTTGACTAGCTCCTTGATCAAAGATGGTTATGTTTCCTAAGCATAGACATGTGTTATCATTTGATGAATGAGATCAAATCATTAGAGAATGATGTGATGGACAAGACCCATCTGTTAGCTTAGCACTATGATCGTTTAGTATGTTGCTATTGCTTTCTTCATGACTTATACATGTTCCTATGACTATGAGATTATGCAACTCCCGAATACCGGAGGAACATTTTGTATGATATCAAATGTCACAACGTAACTGGGTGATTATAAAGATGCTCTACAGGTGTCTCCAATGGTGTTTGTTGAGTTGGCATAGATCGAGATTAGGATTTGTCACTCTGATTGTCGGAGAGGTATCTCTGGGCCCTCTCGGTAATGCACATCACTATAAGCCTTGCAAGCAATGTGACTAATGAGTTAGTTGCAGGATGATGCATTACGTAACGAGTATAGAGACTTGACGGTAACGAGATTGAACTAGGTATGATGATACTGACGATCGAATCTCGGGCAAGTAACATATCGATGACAAAGGGAACAACGTATGTCGTTATGCGGTTTGACCGATAAAGATCTTCGTAGAATATGTAGGAGCCAATATGAGCATCTAGGTTCTTCTATTGGTTATTGACCGGGTATGTGTCTCGATCATGTCTACATAGTTCTCGAACCTGTAGGGTCCGCACGCTTAACGTTCGATGATGATTTGTGTTATGAGTTATGTGATTTTATGACCGACGTTTGTTCGGAGTCCCGGATGAGATCAGAGACATGACGAATAGTCTCGAAATGGTCGAGACGTAAAGATCGATATATTGGAAGTCTATATTTAGACATCGCAAAGGTTCCGAGTGATTCGGGTATTTTTCGTAGTACCAGAGAGTTACGGGAATTCGTATTGGGCCTTAATGGGCCATACGGGAAAGGAGAGAAAGGCCTCAAGGATGGCCGCGCCCCTTCCCCATGGACTGGTCCGAATTGGACTAGGGAAAGGGGGCGCCCCCTTCCTTCCTTCTCCTTCTCCCTTCCCCTTTTTCTGTTCCATGTGGGATGTGGAATCCTACTAGGACTAGGGAGTCCTAGTAGGACTCCACACGTTGGGCGCGCCATATGAGGGCCGGCCTCTTCCTCCCTCCATCCTTTATATGCGTGGCCAGGGGGCACCCCATAGACACACAAGTTGATTTGCAAGCCGTGTGCGGTGCCACCCTTCACAGTTACAAACCTCGGTCATATCGTTGCAATGCTTAGGCGAAGCCCTGCGCCGGTAACTTCATCATCACCGTCACCACGCCGTCGTGCTGACGAAACTCTCCTGCGACGCTCAACTAGATAAAGAGTTCGTGGGACGTCATCGAGCTGAATGTGTGCTGAACGCGGAGGTGCCGTACGTTCGGTGCTTGGATCGGTTGGATCACGAAACGTTCGACTACATCAACTGCGTCACTAGACGCTTCCGCTTCCGGTCTACGAGGGTACGTGGACACACTCTCCCGCTCGTTGTTATGTTTCTCCTAGATAGATCTTGCGTGATCGTAGGTAAATTTGTGAAATACTACGTTCCCCAACATTCTTCCCCACGCAAAATTTGAACGAATTCGGACAACGAACGCACGTCGCGTCACGCCCGGCCTGTGTTTTAGGGCTTTTTCACCGGGAAAACTCTAGAAAAAGCATAGAATTTCTAATTGCATTTAAACTTGGCATGCATGTTGCCCATGGTAATGAGAACGCGTGGAAAAAAATTGGGTGCGTTCGGAGATGGCGGGAAAAAATGGTTCGAAACATGCCCCTTCTGGCCTACCCGAACGTACGAGGTTCTACACTGTGTGTTTGGTTGCAAGCAAAATTGACACCAAAATTTGCCAACAGTTGGGCATGCTCAATGTTGTGCCCCACGCAAAATTCGAATGAATTCGAATAGCGTGCACGCATTGCGTCCGCCCAAGGTGTGGAAAAAATTTGGTGCGTTCGGAGGAGGTTAAAAAAATGGTTCGAGACTTGCCCTTTTGGCCTACCCGAATGTAGTAGGTCATACAATGTTTGGTTGCAAGAATGAACCAGTGAAAAAAGTTCTATGTGCTCATGAATTTAAAAACAACCATAAATTTGAAACAAAATCATGGACTCCAAAAAGTTCATGAATTCGAAATAAAACCACAGACTAAAAAAAATGAATTTAAAAAAGTCATGAGTTTGGAAAATTTTCATTAAAAATATCATAAATTCAAAATAGTTACCGAATTTTTTAAAAAGGTCTATGAATTAGGAAAAGGAAGGAAATAAGGAAAAAATACAAAGAAAAACGGCTAAACTGAAAAATTCCCACACCCAAAAATTATACATGCCTTGTACCCCTTCGCCCCTTGTAACCCACACTTTTTTATGTACCGCCTCACTTTTTTATTAGCATTATATTTCTATAAGGAGGAAAGAAGTATTACAGCACAACAAATAAATTATGCCAGCGGTTCGAAACCCACTCAAAGCACAGCATCTTTTTGAAGTTTAATAAAAGAAAGAAAAAATGTAAATGGTCCCTACGGACGAATATATCCGGAGGATGATCCACTATACATACATATAAAACTGTGTAAATATTCATATTACTATTTATACGTTTTGTAAGGGGGGTGTACTAAAGCGGGTCTCGTTGCATGTATATGCAACAGTTATTGGTCCTACCCAGTGCCGAAATGTACTTAATTTTGCGGGGAAAGAAATGTGTCATACAATTAAATAAAAATATGTCATACACTATTTGATATGCAAAATTTCTGTTCCCACCCTTTACCGAAATGTACTCAGTCTTGTGCGGAAAGAAATGTGACATACTAATGTTTTTCTCACGCAAAGGTGGATATATGTACCTTTCCAACCAGATGAATCATTCATTGCTAATTTTGTTTTCGTGAATTAGTTTAGGATCCACACAACAAATTTTGTGTTATACTCAACCACTCAGAAAGCTTCCAATTATGCGTACATATCATCATGACACTTTTGAGGTTGGAAGAAAGTTAGTTGTGGCGTGCCAACACACATAATATACTCAAAGCCCACAAGCCACTCATGCAGATGGGATGATGGACAGCTGGGGTTTTATATCCATTTCGTAGACACCTTTGCATTTCCTTTGCTAATTTTGTCGATACGGTAACCGTGCATGCTAACTTTTTTAGTAGTGTGATTAACAAACTATGGGTTGTAATCACAATGTTCCAATGCATGCCAAAATACCTCACGACACTAGATTGAGAATGGAGGCGTGCAAGCAAACGCCATTGGCACCAGGCAAAAGCGACCGATGGAGATCATGAACACCTCCTTAGGTTTCTCTAGCTATATAAACCGTCCAGAGATCAAGAGTGTAGCTACCCATATAGACAACTGATTAAGAAAGGGCTGAATCGGAATAATGTGGATGAAGACCATGTTCCGGGTGCTCCTACTATGCATGCTGGTGGCGACACCAATGGCGGCCGAGTACGACGTGGGGAGCGATAATAGTGGTCCATGGATGTGGTGTGATCCGGCGATGGGCCATCGGGTGAGCCCGCTCATGGGCTGCCGAGCAATGGTGAAGCTCCAGTGCGTGGGCAAGGGCAACCAGGTGCCGGAGGCTATCCAAAGAGACTGTTGTCAGGAACTCGCCAACATCACCAACGACTGGTGCAGGTGCCATGACCTCAGCAGTATGCTGGACAGCGTGTATGAGGAGCTGGGTGTGCGGGAGGGAACGGAGGTGTTCCCGGGTTGTCGGAAGGAGGTGATGAAGCTCACGGCGGCGAGCGTGCCTGAGGTGTGCAAGGTGTCAATTCCCAACTCGTCGGGAGGCAGAGCAGGTGTATGCTACTGGGCCTAGTCAAGCGAAACTGCTTTTTAATTAGTGTGTTGAGTGCGCACAGGATAAATAAAATGAATTAATGGTGTATGTGCCTATGTGAGAGGCATGCGTCATGAATAAATGTCAACTTAATTTCCTGTTGATCCATAACACCAGTATCTCACATATGCACCTTACTAATCAGGCATCCCCTCTGATTGTTGTGACGTTGTGTTATTCTAAGAACATCAACTAGTAGTCCCTCCCGTACTTTTTAGTTTGCATATAAGATTTGTCTAAAGTCAAGCCTTGTAAAGTTTGACTAATTTTATAGAAAAAAAAACTAACATTCACAATGTGAAATCAGTATTAGTAGATGTGTCATGACTTAAATTTTCATATTGTTTAACTTTAGCATGGTAGATGTTGATACTTTTTTATATAAATCAGGTCAAACTTTAAGAAGTTTGACTTAAAAAAAGTTATATGCAAAGTAAAAAGGACGGGAGGGAGTATATATAGAGAGCGGGAGTAAACTTTGAGCTCCGGCACAAATTGATGTGAAGATAATAACAAGGAGTAATATTCTGCCACCGACGCCCAGGCGCACGTCGTCAGATGAGGATCCTTCGGCCCTGCACGGATATGGGCCGACGCCTGCATAGCCTCTATGCTATCTGGTTAACTTCACTGCTCCTCCGCAATGCATCTATCTCTCAGTTTCCATCGCTGAAGGTTAAACTTCTCTGCTCCCCCCCACAAAAAAATGAGCTCTTTTATGGTACCCTGCGGTCAATGTGGGCCGTCAATTCCCTGAGATCAAGGGTGTTTACCGATCTGTACTGTTGGGACCGGGTTAGCAAAGGCGCCCGCAGTATACCTGATGCGATAGTATTTTCGGGATATAAAATTCGTCTAGACCCGTCCCATCTGCTATGTTCCCAATTCAGGCACGACCGTCTTGTTTCTGCCTGCACCTGCCTAGGATCCCGAATGCCTCCTGTTCATCAACCTGCCTGCCTTCCTTTCTTCGCCGTGCTCTCAGACCGACGCGGTTACAACTGTGTGGACGGCCGTCGCGCGAGCCTCTTACTTTCCTGGGCTGGTGGCGACCGCTGCGCCAGTTCGTCATGGCGCAGGTATTGGAGTCCGACGTGATCCTCATCTACATTAGGTTTACCGACACAGCGCAACCACTGTTTTCGGCCTCCAAAGCCGCCGTGCCGCCTCCTCTTCACGCATGTGGCCGCCTCACCTTCTCGGCCATGCTAGGTGACCAACGCCGGTTCTGAATGCAATTTGGCAAAGGTTTACCTGACCTCGATAATTTTGAAAGAACTAAACTATCACCAAATTCTTGTGGCCTGGCTGCCCCACGTACTGATGCTATTCCGGTATTCCTTGCTCTAATCGAGAATCAGAGCAAAAGAGGTAGTGGAATAAGTGTTTAAATGCAAATCTAAACTATCAATAGTTAACGGGGACGCCGCGGCCACAGGAGTATGGCCAGGGATGGCGCGCTATGTTTGACTAGGGCGCCGGCGACCAGGGAGTTGTTATGAAGACGGCGAACAGAGGCAACGATCGTTTCTTTTCTCACGAAATCAACGGTGGGATATTAGTGTACTGCTCCCTCCCCTCTATAGCAGTATAGGGTCAGGGTGGACACGGTCCGGGCCGGTCCGGTCCCTGACCGAGCCGCCGTTTTGACCGGCCGCCGGCGGACCGGACCGGACCGGACCGACCAGCTGGGCGGTCCTGATTTCAGGGCTCGGACCGACCGCGCTCCGGCCCGGGCTGGACCGAGAGGACCGGCCGTGGTCAGCGCAGATGAGGGAACAACACGCAACAGGACTTGCCGGAGAGCGCAGGAAGAGGTGTAGGGCGCTCCATGGTCGAGATCAATGGTGGTGCACACATGGAAGAGACAGGACGCGGCGGCGCCGCGGGGGTGCCATTGTTAGCCGTGAACCTGTGTGTGTTTGCTCGTGTTCTGTCGCATGCAAGTATTGTAGGGCGTGCATGAGCCCATGCTATTTTTGTGCGGGCCTTGCCTTGATTAACGGATCAAATCTGACGTGAAGTTGGTCGTGGGATGGAGCCGTGATTATAGGATCGAGCCTGTTTCTGTCGTTCTTTTTCTTTTTAGCAGTGATATATTCCTAAGAATGATTTTTATCGTATACTTACGCACTAATTGAATTGGATTGCTACTGTTACCTAAAATCGTGGGGCAGTTATTACAATCCAAACAAAGGTAGCACGTATAGATTTGGTAAGCAAGTCACGTAGGAATAGGATGTTCCTTCTCTTTTCTGTTCGACTTGATGAAAGGAAACGGAAGCATGGGATGGACGCGTGATTGTTGGATTCTCTCGTTAGTCCCTACTAGTAAAAGGAAACGGCAGTGAAGGGCTAGTCAAGAATGGCGCCGCGATTATAGGATCAAACGCCGGCACTCTCGTTCTTTCTATTCTCTGTTTGACTGAATACAAGGAAATAAAGGAAGCGCGTGATCTGGCCATCTGGGTCTTCTTCTACCTCTTGCCCATGTCCCTGTGTCAACTGCGTGAGTGAGTACATGATTCCGATGAACTGTGCTGGGTGGGACACCTCCAGGGCGTCGCCGGTGGCCGCGACGAAGAAGAACGGCCTGCACCTTCGGTCCGCTCGGTCGGACCGGGCAAAGACCGGACCGGACCGAGAAAATTTCGGGCCGAAATTTAGTAACCGGACCGAACAAATTCTTGAGCGGGCCAGGACCGGACGGTTCGGTCTAGAACGGGCCACGAGCGGGCCGAAAAGCCCGCTCGCTCCGTCCAGCCTAAGCTATAGCTGCAGATATGAGCGCTTGCGTCTGTATTGATTCTCAAAAAAAGCTATAGCTGCAGGAGCGCCGTACCCAAACTGTTAGCATCACTCAGATAATAGTTACGTACAGTACTATTTTTGATATGTTGAATACAAATAGAAGCACAAAGAGTCAGATATAGGCTGTGATAAACATAAGATTTCAGATAACATCATACACTAAGTAGATCGATAGTTACCTACTTTAACATTTGATATCTCTATATCTTGGAAGTCACATGAGCTCTTTTCTCCTCTCAGAACTCAGAATACACAAGAGGCAAATAACATGGCATGGCGTATTATCATCAGGTCAACAACAATAACCAGAGGGCTAAAGCACTGTGCTGATCTGAGCAATAAATAGGATAGAGGATGCATGACATCGTTAACTCACCTGGGGCAAAAATCCTCCTCTACACTGGACATCCTCAACACGGACATAAACCTTCAAAATCTTCAACAGGAGATCCAAAGAAAATGACCCACATCTCCATCCCCACCTTGTTCCCATCCTGTGTGGGCTTCAGATCGACGCAGAGTACGTCGTGGGGTGGGGGTAGCGTGACCATGTGCTGGGGCTTCCCGCGGTGGGGTAGGGGCCGACGGCCGCATGGACGTCGTCCGGGTTGTGCTCGTCCCCCTGCGGCATCCTCGAGACAAGAGCTCACGGCGCCGCCTCGCGGCCGTGGGAACGAGCAGCGCGCGAGCTCAGATCCGTAGGTGCAGCGGCGAGCGGAGGCGTCGGACCCGAGCCAGTCAGAGAGCGTGCAGCTCGGGGAGAGTCCCCGCGTTGCTTCACCATGGCGCAAAGATGAGGGGAGGGGCGGGGCGGCGGGGAGGCGGCGGAGAAAAGGAGGGAGTGCCTATGGTGAGGGAAGGGAAGAGGTGAGGTTTTCCCTCGTGAGGATGGCAAATCCTCTGGAGAACGGGAGGGTGTCATCTTGCCACAACACACAAAGATTATTTTCTCCAATCAAAACGAGGCGCTTCTGTCCAACCCGTTCGCTAGGTCGAGTTTTCTTTTGTTCGTACCTGTGCCGACGTGGCATGCGCATGCAAACACCCCTTCTGTGATGCTTAATGGGTTTGATTACAAGCTCATCACTCTCTATACCAAATTGCAACTAACCGAATGGGTGCACTACACTCCACTTGAGTGCTTACTGTTGTGTTGGATGACGACCCTGGGACCGAGTCCAGTGTCATTCTCTGAATCATATTTCCAATGCATCTCATCCCTCGGAGGTTACATCATCTGACCGCCGATGACACCCATCATTCTCATTGTTTTTGCTGTCCTCCTACTCTTGGTATGTATCCCTCTAGCAAATACTCCCTCCGTTCCGAAATAATTGTCGCTGGAGATAATCAGTTCATTTTTCGTCACGTTGTAATATTTCTTCCCTTTCCCCTTCTGCCCTCGCACTCACTCGCTTTCTCCCCGACACCGACAGGCCCCCGGCTACCACTCGCCTCCTCCCCACC
>LR738712.1:863966097-863983384 GCA_902687465.1 Secale cereale
TGGAGATAATCAGTTCATTTTTCGTCACGTTGTAATATTTCTTCGCTTTCCCCTTCTGCCCTCGCACTCACTCGCTTTCTCCCCGACACCGACAGGCCCCCGGCTACCACTCGCCTCCTCCCCACCCTAGATCCGTCGACCTCACCCCCGCCCACCACCGCCCACCGCCAGATCCGTCGACCTCACCTCCGCCCACCACCGCCCATCCACGAGCTGGAGCAGCCGGATGAGGACGACCCCACCAAGACCGCCTCTTCCTCTGGCGACCACGCCACCCAGCGCCACCAGGACGCCGCCGCACCACCACCGAGCTTCCAACTCTCCCATCCCAATCCCCTCCTCCGGCCGGCCGCTCCTCCCGCACCACTAGAAGCAGCACAGGCGGACAGCAGCAGCTGCGCCCGCCTCCCGCCTACGCCAGCAGAAGCCGTGCTCGATCCGGTCAAAGGTGATATTTTTACACTGGCGGCGGTGCTCGATCCGTGCTGGAGCAGCGGGAGGAGGACGGCGGTGCAGCGGGCTTGTTCTTCCCTGCTGTCGACAAGCAGCCCCGGCTTGTTGACCCACGCGCCCTCGTCTTGGCTGTGGCCGCTACCTTGGCTGCCTGCCAGGCGGCGTAGCATGTCGGGGTCGCCGACGACTGTGAGGAGGAAGAGGAGTGCTTGGTCCGGCGCTCCGTCTCCTACACCCTGCCGCCACGCGCTCCTTGGAGATGCCCAGCCAGCCATGGAGTAATTCAAGGTCAAGGTGCGCCCTCCTCCTCTTTCCGGTCCAAGCAATCAAGAAACGTGTGCTGTTCTTGGCAACTACTCCTGCTACGAATCTTGCAAGAAACGTAGGCTCATCAGAGTCAATAACGGAGAATCAAGCTATGTTTATCAGTATTAAAACCTGTAGGAAATCTACTCCACTCCTCTGATGTTATGACCAACTGAGAAAAGCCTGAAACTGAATCTTGATACTCCTGCTTCGTATACAATCAAGCCGAGAAAAGAAATGTGTTGTCCAGATGACATTTCACTATTTTATTTCAGTTTCAGAAAGTACACATTGATTGACTATGTCTAGTGTTTTTGTTACTAAATTTCGTTTTGCTGTTTTACCGTGTCTCTCATTCTCTTTACTGTGCCTAACGTTTCTTATTTTTATTTTCAGGTTTCTCAGAACTACTCCAATGGTGGTACTCCAATGGATAATTATGTCTCAGTTTGATGGAGTTTTGCGATCAACCTAATGTATGAGTGCAGGAGTACTTCCTTGTGAACCAATGGGTGGGTAAGCTCCTGCATCCACTCAAGTTCTGAACCAATGGGTGAGTATACTGAAACAAGTTCTTAAAACAATCTTGTGCTACTGTTACTGTTTACTCCTGTCAAATAAACTACTCCAGTCAATATTGCTAGTGTTTACTCCTGTCAATAAACCTTGCTAGGTGAATCGTTTCCATTAATTAAATTTAACTGAATTTAAAGCACTTAACTGAATTTATATTATTGCACCGTGGAGTAGTTCAATGATCCAGTACTCGTACAGTACTTGGTGTAGCTTGGTGTTAGTACTTGGTCATTGGCAGTAGCTTGCAGTATTTGTAGCTACAGTTAACTGAAGAGATTAGTGACATCAGTAGCTTGCAATATTTGTAGCTATAGTTAACTGAAGAGATTACTGCTTCAAGTGATATCAGTAGAGATTACTCCTTGAAGTGACATTACTTGGTGTAGTACTGCTTGGAGTAGCCTGCTTGGAGTACTTCTTTTCATGGAGCTGCTTGCAGTAATTTCTGATTTGCAGTCAGATTAGCTTGGAGCTGTAGCATTGCTTGCTCTGCTATTCTCTTCTCTTCTCTTCTTTTAATTAAAATTAACTCAACCTTTTACTCCTTGCTCTTGCATTGCTTGGAGTACTTTAATAAAATTAGTTGAAACTTTCCAGTTAATTAAAATAACTGAAAATGTTCCTTTAATGCTTGCATAAACTTTTTAAAAGATGAATTGGAGAACTTCTTTAATGAAGGTTTTGTGTACTCTACTGCTTGCATCAGTATTTTTAAAAATAAATGAATCTTTTCTCTCTTCTCTTCTCTTTGTCTGCTGGAGTAAACTTTTCCAGTATACTCCTAGGAGTAAACTTTCTCTACTGGAGTAGGAATTGCTCTCAGGAGTAGCAGTAGTGATTTTTTTAACAGCAGCGTCAACAGCGATTTTAGTTAATGTGTTAAATTAAATTAAACCTTTTGTGTTAAAATTAAATTAAACTTTTTCCTCTCCTCTCCTATTCTACTCCACTCCTCTTCTATTCCACTCCTTTCCTCTCATATTCCTCTCCTAGTCCTTTCCTTTAACAACAGCAACAATAATGTGAAGTCCAAGATTGAAGACAAGGAGGGCATCCCAGCCTACATACTCTTCTCTAATTCACTCCTCTCCTCTCCTACTCCAGAGAATGATCATACAAGTACTACTCTCCTATCAGAGAATGATCATACAAGTGGAGTATGGTGTAAAAAATACATGGAGTAAAAATACTTGGAGTAAAAATACTTGGAGTAAAAGTGCAAAATTAAATGAAGTAAAAATTTAAATGGAGTTACACATACAAGTGGATTAGACATACAACATACTCCACACAAACAACATACTCAAATATGGATTATTACAGACATGACAAGCATCAGAGCCTCATCCCAAGCATCACTAGCATCCCAAGCATCGTCACGAGCATCAAAGCCTCATCCCAAGCATCACTAGCATCCCAAGCATCATCACTAGCATCAGAGCCTCATCCCAAGCATCACTAGCATCCCAAGCATCGTCACTAGCATCAGAGCCTCATCCCAAGCATCACTAGCATCCCAAGCATCATCACTAGCATCACAGCCTCATCACAAGCATCACTAGCATCCCAAGCATCGTCACGAGCATCAAAGCCTCATCACTAGCATCACAAGCAACACAAGCATCATCACGAGCATCACAGCCTCATCAAAAGCAACACAAGCATCATCACGAGCATCAGAGCCTCATCACTAGCATCACAAGCAACACAAGCATCCTCACGAGCATCAGAGCCTCATCACAGCCTCATCACAAGCAACACAAGCATCCTCACGAGCATCAGAGCCTCATCACTAGCATCAGAGCCTCTCCATTAGCCCTAAGTTGTGTAGGGCATTTGCGTAAACCTCTTGAGGGCAGGATAGTCTTGGAGGTAGTTTCCCAAGAACCTCAAGCCTTTCCTTGTTTACATGGGGTATTTTGTATCCATTTCCCCCTGCATGGTTTAGGATCTCGACCATGCACGTTTGCAGAGTTAGGAAAATTCTGTTGAGCTTGTAAACCTCGTAGCCTTCAAATTCCTCCAAAACACCCTTAATAAGGTCTTGTAGTGTTTTAGGACTCAGACAATCTGTCAGGGATTGCAGCGAGTTGAAAAACCCAAGGTCAAGCACATTCAAGTCAGGACTGTTGGCGGGTTGTTGTATTATTCTGATATCAAGTCCAGTTTTTGTGACAGCTTCTATAAATTCCGGGTCATCTGGCAAGATATGGGGCTTAGCATTATCCTGCTGAATGTATATGGTCTGTCCAGCATCACCTTCGGGCCAAACAGCTTGTATTGCTGGCAAGACCTTCTCTATCAGGAACTCCCTCATAACTTTTCTGTCGACCTTTACTGACTTTGTCTCTATTGTACCTTTGGGCCTATTGTCGCTTCTCCTCTGAGCAGGAACTTCTTTCATGAATGGCCAGATACCGATTTTCCCAGAGAAGGTCACGTTTCCCTCCCTATCCCACCTTGGCCTCGCAACGGCCGTCAAGAACATCACCTTGCCAATGCAATTGCCATGTATAGGCCTCGTAGGCTCTTCCTCTCCATCTAGCAGATAATATGTTCTATTCTTCTTAGTCATGTTAAACCACTTCTCATCGATATGGATAACATTATGCATAGTCTTGAACTTAGGCCTTGGTGTTGAAGTTGTTGCCTCATCAAGCATCGACAAACAAAATTTCATCCTATCCTTCTTATTCTTGTCCTTTAGAGCTGGCTTCACATAGTTTGTATGCCTCCTTATCAAGTTTAACATGAACTTTCTGTGAAGTGTGGTAGGGCTACATCCCAGTTGCCAGGCAAGTGATCTAATGGTTGACCTTCTGTTTAATGGGATCGTTAGGATTTTTTCTAGGTTAATGTCCTTTGGCTTTCTTCCGCAATTTCCTTTTTTTTTATTAGAAACATCCACCTCTAGACCTTCTCTAATCTGCTTCATTGCTCTCCTCCAAATTCTTTGTATATTCCAAACACCCACTCCAAAAAAATTTGCAATGTCTTGCATATCAGTTCCCAAAAAAGTGCCTCCTCTACTCATACACAGTGTATGCAATGCTACATAAGCAGCAAATTTTTGTTGGTCATTGAGGGTTTTATATTTCCTAGCAACTTGCCCAACACCTGCACCAAGACATACAACAAATAAATGATTAAATGAAATGATCAAGTGATGAAGTGATAGAATGATCAAGTGATGAAATGATGGAATGATCAACTGTAACTGTACCTGGATTTTGAACAATTTCATCTCCTTCCATTCCCTCTCCTGCATCTCCTTCCATTTCTTCTCCTACATGTCCTTCCATTTCATTTTCTGCATCTTCATCCATTTCATCCACATCTTCTGCGGGTGGAGTGAAGTTGAGGTCTGGGAGATCCATTTTCTCCTAAAGATATGAATATGTAAGATGAAGTAGAAGTGGAATTAGAAGTAAAATTCAGCAAAGTGCTTTCAAAAGCACTTTGCTGAATTAATATGCACCTATGTGCATGGAAATGCAGCAAAGTGCTTTCAAAAGCACTTTGCTGAATTTTGATGCACCTATGTGCATGAAAATGCAGCAAAGTGCTTTCAAAAGCACTTTGCTGAATTAATATGCACCTATGTGCATTAAAATTCAGCAAAGTGCTTTCAAAAGCACTTAACTGAATTTTGATGCACCTATGTGCATTAAAATTCAGCAAAGTGCTTTCAAAAGCACTTAACTGAATTTTGATGCACCTATGTGCATTAAAATTCAGCAAAGTGCTTTCAAAAGCACTTAACTCAATTTTTATGCACATATATGCATTAACTGAATTAACCACTGCTCTACACTACTGGTTGATGGATCACAGGTAAATGGATCAAGGAATGGGCATGACCAAGTGATCAAATGGAAGATCAAGAAGTAAATATCACAGGTAATTTTCAGTAAGTCCCTAAATTTGTTACCTACTGTTAATGGTGTAGCTTCAGTACCTTAAAATGCAGTTGCTTAAAATTTGTGATAATTTTGGAGTAGCTTCAGGACCTACTGTTAATTTTGCTGAATTTTGGAGTAGCTTCAGCACCAAGTGATCAAATGGTGATGCTGATGGAAATGAATGAAAGAAAGAGAAGCTTGTTTGACTGATTTCCTGATTTCATTACCAAAACATTTTGATATCCAAGTGCTGAAGCTACTTCGGGCCAAACATTTTGATCATGTCGACCTTTACTAACACTTTGAAAGAAAGAGAAGCTGGTTTGATTGATTTCCTGAGTGAACTTTTCCAAAACTAGCAGATCATGACCTTGATATCAATATATTCCTAGTATTCCATTACCAAAACATTTGACATCCTGATTGAACGTTTCCAAAACTAGCAGAGCATGATATCAATATATTCCTAGTATTCCATTACCAAAAGAGAAGCTGGAGTACTTGAATGTTTCCAAAAGTAACATGATCAATTAACATGTTTCCTGATTTCTGGATTGAATATTTCCAAAAGTAACATGATCAATTAACATGTTTCCTGATTTCTGGATTGAATATTTCCAAAAGTACCATGAATATTTCCTGATTTCTGGAGTAATTTCTGGAGTAGGAGGAATACCTACCACAAAGACTAGCAGAAGCAGGGGAGTTCGCCGGGATGGAGGCGCTGGTGGCCAGGGGAGTTCGCTGTGGTCTTGGAGGAGGTGGGGGGCGGAGGAGGAGTTCAGCGCTAGCCAGGGTCAGGCGGGGCAGGAGGTGAGCGCGCTGGCCTGAAGAAGCCCGGCGGAGAAGCAAGGGCGACGAGAAGGGCGGCAAGCAGGGGCGACGAGAAGGGCGGCAAGCAGGGGCGACGATGGAGCTGCGGACCACGGCGGGGAAGGCCGGCGAGGGAGCTGCGGACCGTGGCGGGGAAGGACGCCGGAGATGCGGACGACGGAGGAGCCCGGCGAGAGGGAGCAGCCTGGCGACGGCGGAGAAGCCTGGCGGAGGGGAGGAGCGATGGAGGAAGACGTCCGATCGATTTTCAAATTGGGGGTAGTATTGTACTTTCACCCTGTTTCACCTGGTCGGAACGATGCCCCCAGCGACAATTATTTCGGAACGGAGGGAGTACATATGTTTTGTTGCACGTGGAAGTATTTTATAGACTAGTGACTGGACATAGCGTGTGGCTTAGACATTATTCATTTAACAAAAATTCACATGCTAGTTGTTGTGGCCATTTACACCAAATATTGCTATCAAAGCAGGACAAAGTAGTTGATGCATCCCGGAGCAACAACAAAACACTTCTTCATGTTTTTTGAAGGAAATATTATGAGAGTGTCCTACTGCATATTATTAAGAAGGTACACATAATAAATCAAAATTTATTGTATTGGTTGATTTTCCATTCGTGGTGGAAATAAAATGGATGCGATACGAAAACAAAATATAATGTGATTCTTATTCAATTTTTATGAAACTAATGCAATGAATGTGAAGTCACAAAACTGAAAAACACTATAGGGCTTGTGAGACGTTGGTCACCAAGACAGTCAGAAGGGACCAGAACAATGTTGTTTATTTCTGTTTGGTTAATAATTGTCTTTACAAACTAAAACAAGTGCTTGTTATGTACAAGTACTATACTCAAAACATCACTGCACATGATCGATGATGTATGCACAAGTTTTCTTTCACCAATGAACTTTTAGCTCACCACACGCCTATTCTCTTTGCTTTTCGAGAAAAGGAAAATGGCACATCATGAAATTGCAGTGAGTTAATAGAATCGTTTATTTTGGGCTTAAAAAATTTGCTAACTCCAAAGCCAATCAAACCTGACCCTTAACCGTAGAAACTGCATTGATCTGAGTATCCACCCCACTCGAGGAAAGTTAAGGCTAACAATGTTGCAGTTCTCAAACGTAGCAACCCAGTCGGTAAAACAAACATTCAAAAGGAAATGTAGATGAATCCCCCTTTTTAATAGGATGGTGATTTTTTATAATAAATGCAGACTCATTGAAAAAACACTCTGTTGATAAAAACAGAATTATAAATATATTTGAGAAAGTGGATAATAACATATGAGTATTAAATAAAAGATGTACAAAACAAGGCAATGTTTTCTTGTACAAAACAAGGGAATGTCAAAATATAGGGGAAATGGAAAATATAGAAGAAATATATTCATAAGTATTCTAACGAAAATGGGACATTGTGAAAGCTCACAAATAATTAGCCTACTCTTGTGATGTTATTTCTTGTTTTTTTTGCATTTCCAATTTATATGGTTTTTCTAACAAGTTTTCTTTAAAAAATTATTTTGTTCCCAATGCTCACAATCTATAAGTACTTTTTTGGATTATTATGTTTTTCACATTTTCAAAAGTTAATTATTACTCAACTTCACTGTAAGTGGCCCTAGTAGAACATCATTCATCACACTTTCATTCTTCGACGGGATAAATTCGTCCGAATTAGAAATTTGAGAATCAAGTAGGTATGATTTTAGAGTTTATATCCCAAAATTAGATGAGGCAACATTTTTGGCTAATTTCATGAATAAATATGATACCACTTCAAGCAATCATCCAGGAACAAGTTGGACATGTGCATTAAGTAGCCTACGTGGTGTTTTTTCGTTACACCCCTATTACCTCATAACCTAGGCGGCATGGCAACGACTCCCAATCTAGCCTTTAACACTGGACATTTTGTGCAAACTCCCCCCTTTGCTTCTTTCTGGTTGTAGGATCTGGATTAATTTTAAGGGTTGATATGTGTGTTCATCAGTGGCGAAACAAATGGTCATGGTTTGCAATTTTAGTTTTAGAGACAAGGGGTGAAAAGTAAAGACGTACCCTAAATCATCCTAGAAGAGGCAAAGAGTCAGGCTAGGTAACAAATATCACTGATAGACGAATGAGTGGAGAATTAGGAACGGATTGAAGGATGATGGGGTAGAGGGAGAACCTGTCGTCGGCGTCTCTCTACGTTTCACACCTGAAACCAGGAAACACTATTCCACACAACACCATCTTCGTTGTCAGAAGCCGCCAAAGGAAACACAAACCTAAAGGTTGTCAAATCGCACACTGGAACGTAGCGGTGGTCCTCCGTCTCCCAAAGCGATGGAGATCGGGATGAAAAAATCGTCCATGCATGATGGCGACCTCATGGATTTCTCGGGACCTACCGCCACCATGACTGCTTTCGCTTGTTGTACATGTGTCACCAGAGGGGAGAGATCAGGAGGGGTTGATGCAGGGAGGGGCTATCCGCGAGCAGTAGTGGTTGGAGTAGCGGTACCTGCGGCGACACGGTCGCCGGAGCAGTTTCACTCGAAAGAGCGCCATAGCGTCGGTCTGAATCGCCTGCGGCGGCGGATCCCCTTCCCCCCTCACAGCGATCGTCGCTTTGACTGACGCATCCCCTCCCTCTCGCAGCGACTAGCCTTTTCTAGGTAAATGGGCTGCCTCAGCTGGCCCAATTAACCAGAGGCCTCGCATTTTTCTTCTGGAGCAGCAGCCCCTTAGTACAGTTGGCCCAAGAACCTACAACACGTGAGATGGAGCAGATTTAACGGCCAGGAACGGCTAGATCGGCAAAACGGACGGCCAGGAACTCAAATCGCTGTCAGGGCTCGCTTTTGGTTCAGTTATACTGTCCTAAATGACTGAAATATTCACTTGAATTCAATTAATTTTTTTTAAATGTGGAAAAATATTTTGAAAAATATTTGAATTCCTGTGATGTACTCAAATTGCTGAAATATTTTGGCTAAACCATAATATTACATTGTCTACTGAAATTCAGTGAATTTCACTGAAATCTCACAGAAAGTGAAAATAGAGCGATGGTGTCAGCGTCCGTATGGAATAAGTCCTCCCCACCTCGTCCTCGTTCATCTGATACTTCTCGATGTTGTCCGAGGAATGTGGAAGGCACAACATCTCTTGGTCTAGTTATTTAGACCGTGTTTTTTCATGCGCATGCCATTCTCGATAGCAATGTCCCATAGAGCTAGCTCTATGGTGTTGTCTTGCATAGCAGGCAGAGTGGATTTGAGTCTTGGTTCTTTGCCTCCCAATTTGACTGGTTATGGCTAGCTAATATTGACGTTTTCAGAGAGCATGTGAGGTTTGTCTGGACTTCATCTGGATGGATTTGGGCCGTTATATAGGCCCTCTCTGATATTTTCTTCTATGGGCGACAATTTTTCTGCATTTCACAAAGGCTAGTGTCTTTTGGTCGACATCCATGACTTTTCAGCCAATGGTTCTAGAAGATCTTGGGTTTCAATAGATTTTCTTGGCCGGAGGAAGCCTAGAGGCATCATGGAGTGTCGGTGTACTAGAGTAGGGGTACCCTAATATCCCGAACTTGTGCACGGGCAGTCGCAGCATCCCACGGCAAGGCTTGCCGGGTGACCGCCAAGGTCCTCCGTGGTTCCTTTGGAGCCATTCAAGAACAAAGTATTCAAGCCAAGGAGACAAGGCCCCGGCAAGAGGAGCTTGTCAGGAAGGCCACTCAAGGCATCTCAAGGAACTTGCCGCGACGCGCCACGCATCCCGGCAAGGCCCGGTGAGCGATGAGCTCCCGGAGGCGACAAGACGACGACCGCGGCAAGGCGCTTGCCGCGGCAAGCTACCACTCTGTACCTGCGCTCCAGCACATCCACCAACGTGTCGCTCTAGGACCCTTCCAGGCGTACGTGGCGGGAGGCTGTGCAGCCAGCGGTGCGCGGTGGCAAGCGGTGCTGACAAGATTGCCATCGTGGCGAGCGGTGGCGTCCCTGACGGTCCCTTTTGCACTATTTGGGCGACGCAGATGGGCATTCAATGCCTTTGTCCCCTGCCATCAGAGTTAGGTATGATGCACTGTAACAGGTAGTTGTACCAACCGCCACCTTTCCATTTTTACCCTTGTCTACGTTGCCACCTGTCGGTGACCCCTTGAGCATATAAAAGGAGGCCCATGCGCAACATAGAGAGGGGGGAGGAGAACACTCACGCTCGGTCTCGTTAGCTGCTGGTGTGTACTGTAGCACCCAGCGCTCCCGAGCAAGAACTCAATACAAACCACAAAGCAGGAGTAGGGTTTTACGCATCCGTGCGGTCCGAACCTGGGTAAACTGCTCGTGTGTTTCGCCTCGATCTGCTCTTCGTGCGATCTTCGCCCCCAACGAACCAAAAGGGGCTCGGTCCGCCGGTCCCATAGGCGTTCGTGGATCAGTTCCCCGACATCTTTGGCGCGCCAGGTAGGGGGCGTCGAGGTTGTGTGAACCTGATCCGGCGTTCACACGAGCTAGATCTTCATCGTCTTCATCGACATGCCGCCGAAGAATAAGGCTTCGGAGGCGGCTGCTCCGTCCGCGCCGAACCCACCACCGCCGGAGCAAACGACTGGTGGGGTAGACGCCGGCGGAAGAACGGGCGTCGACGAGGGAGCTCACGGTGCTGCCAGGTCCAAGGACAAGGCTGCGCTGCCCATCGGCGGCGTAGCCGGCTCCCACAACGACCGGGCGCACTCCAAGACCTCGGCGTCCGTACATGCACCGCGCCCATCTCAGGAGGCGCAGGACCGGCAGCGTCATGGTACTCACGGTACCATACGTTTGCTGGACCAAGATCGAGCTGGTGGATCTCGGAGTGCTCAAGACCAGCATGCACGCCAACATGCTGGCACGGGCGAGGCACAGTCGCCTGGACGGGATACTGCTCCTTCTAACATAGTTAGAAGTCCGAGCATATCCCGCTCCTCACACCGTTCACCACCGCCACCCGCCACTTCAGCAGAAGCTTTGGCGCGAGCTCAACTGCTCTTGCACTACCCTCCAACGGCAGACAAGATCGACGACTGGAGGGCCACCATTCAGAGTCTCATCGGCTTCGCCAACGGCGACACTCCACGGCATCCGAGTACATCGCAGCCGCGACAAGTCAGCCAGGCACAAGCCGGTGGCGACAAGATCGGTGGGGGTGCAACTACCGTGCACTCTCCGCCCCGAAGGCCAAGATCGCCAACTCGCCGGATCCACCTCGACAGCGACTCCACCGCGTCATCAGATCCACGAGCTCGTCGCGATCAGCGCCAAGTTCTTCACGAACGACAGCAAGAAGACGCTCGTACTCGCATCAAGCGCCGAAGAGAAGCGCGGCGTCAATCGGACCAGCGCGCTGGGCCCTCTGTCGACATGCATGCGCCAGGGGAACCAGGCGACTTGCCGTACGCGGTAGGTTGCCCTGCGTTTACTCGTGAGCTGCGGCAAGTCTAGTGGCCCAGCATGAAGAATTTCAAGCCAGACGTACCAGAGAAGTACGACGGCAAGTCGCATCCGTCGGAGTTCCTCAGCATCTACACCATCGCGGTGCAAGCTGCCGGGGGGCGGGACGACAAGATCCTTGCCAACTACTTCCCGCTGGTGCTCAAGCCCAACGTCAGGTCCTGGCTCATGCACTTGCCGGACAACTCCAATCCTCCTGGGCAGACCTATGCCATCAGTTTGTCGGCGCCTTTACAGGTGGCCACAAACCTCATGGCCAAGAGAGTGACCTTCATCTGCTCGCCCAGAAGGAAGGAGAGCCCCTGCGCAAGTACATTCAGAGATTCAGCCGTGTACAACACAACATCCCAGATGCCCACCCTGCCGCGGTCATCAGTGCGTTCCATCAGAACGTGCGTAACCGCAGGATGCGTGAGGAGATGGCGATGTGCAAGAGCAGAGACGTCTGTGAGCTGTATGCCCTGGCCGACAAGTGTGCACGTGTTGAGGAAGGGAGGAAACTCCCCGGAGAGAATACAGGAGCAGGAGGATCTGACAGCGAGGATGCTGCCCCGGCAAAGAAAAACCAGCGGCGGAACAACAGGAAGAAGAAAGGCAAAGATGTGCTAGTCATTGAGCAGTCCGGCAACGAAGGTGGCGCCAAATAAGCCAAAGCTGGTAGCTCCGGCAAGGAGATTGCCGCATGCACCAACTGCCAGGCTGTGGCGGTCGCCGACAAGCAGGACGGCACCGACAAGCAGTACTGCAAGATCCACCGCACCAAGGGCCATGACCTCCAGAGCTGCAAGAAGGTCGAGCAGCTTGTCGCACAACAAAAGGCTGAATATGAGCGACGCGACAAGGAGAAGGCCCAAGGAGGTGCTGGAGGATCTGACAAGAAGCGCCCCAGCCGGGGAGGACGCCACGGCAAGGCCAAGCAGCGCCAAGGAGACAGACCTCCCAACGGCCGCGACAAGGATGAAGATGACGACGACGATGAGGACATGGATGATGTCGAGACCAGTGAGCAGGAGTTCCAGAAAGCCACAGAGTTCTTGTGCGTTGACGGCGGTGCTTCTCTGCATACTTCAAACCGCCAACTCAAGCAGTGGGTGCGGGAAGTCAATGCGGCAGAACCACCTGTCGAGTCACGCAAGCTTCTGAAATGGTCCAGCACGCCTATCATCTTTGATATTGAGGACCACCCTGATCGCACGACTGCGGTCGGGTGTTTGCCGACGTTGGTTTCACCAACTATCCGCAACCTCAAGGTCACTAAGATGCTAGTTGACGGCGGGGCCGGCTTGAACCTGATCTCCTCCGCTGCACTCCTGAAACTCCAGATCCCTGACAGCGAGCTTGAAGAGACCGGCACATTCCAAGGAATCAACCCGTGAAGGAGCAAGCCGAAGGGGAAGATCACGTTGCAGGTGACATTTGGCAGCGAGTTGAACTTCAGAACTGAGAGGGTCACTTTTGACGTTGCCGATTTTCCATTGCCTTACAATGGGATACTCGGCCGTCCAGCACTCGCCAAGTTCATGGCAGCCTCTCACTACGCATACAACATGCTGAAGATGCCAGGCCCGATAAGTGTCATCTCTGTCCTTGGCGACAAGAAGGATGCTCTTATCTGCGCCGATAAGATCTACCGGGAAGCGGCAGCCGCAACAAATCGCAAGTCACCTGCCGTTGAAGCTCCCGGGGAAAAGAAGAAGACCAAGTCCGGCAAGAGTTCTGATGCCCACTCCGGCAAGCGCACCTCTTCGGAGTGGTGCGCTACCGTCGAGGACGCACCATCGAGCTCCACCGGCAAGTGTAGGAAGACAATGGCAGCTCCGCCAGAGACCAAGAAAGTGTCCGCCAAGGAGGACGGCACTGGTGGTACCTTCACCATCAGTGCCACTCTTGACCCTAAATAGGAAAGCGCGCTCCTTGCTTTTGCAGGCGAACGTCGACGTGTTTGCGTGGCAACCGTCTGACATCCCCGGTGTTCCCAGGAAAGTAATTGAGCACCATCTTGCCGTCTGTCCTCATGCGTGGCCCATCAATCAGAAAGTCAGGAAGCAAGCAGTGGAGCGCAAAGAATTCATCGCAGAAGAGATCAAGAAGTTGGAAGCAGCAGGCCTTGTCAGAGGAGTGCTCCATCCTACGTGGTTGGCCAATCCTGTAGTCGTGCGCAAGGCAAACGGGAAATGGAGGCTTTGTATCGACTTTACCGATGTCAATAAAGCTTGTCCCAAAGACCCATTTCCCTTGCCGCGCATTGACCAGATTGTTGACTCCACGGCCGGATGTGACTTGCTTTCATTTCTTGATGCATACTCAGGATACCATCAGATCTTCATGGCAGAAGAGGATGAGGAGAAGACCGCATTCATCACTCCATGTGGCACGTACTGTTTCATACGGATGCCTTTCGGTTTAAAGAATGCTGGTTCAACATTTGCAAGGGTAGTCCATGTCGCTTTTGAGCCACAAATACACAGAAATGTGGAAGCCTACATGGATGACATAGTGGTCAAGAGCAAGGACAAGGCCACTCTGATTCAAGATTTAGACGAGACCTTTGCAAATCTGCGCAAGATCAGCCTCAAGCTCAACCCCGAGAAGTGTGTGTTTGGAGTCCCTTCCGGCAAGCTTCTCGGGTTCTTCATGTCTCAGCGGGGAATTGAAGCCAATCCAGACAAGATCAAGGCCATTGAGCAGATTGAAGCACCAAAGCGCGTCAAGGATGTACGAAGACTTGCCGGTTGCGTGGCTGCTCTCAGCAGGTTTATCTCTAAGTCTGTTGAGCGCGCCCTGCCGTTTTTCAAAATATTGAAAAAGGCAGGTCCAATGAAATGGACTCCGGAAGCGGAGGCTGCGCTGCAAGACTTGAAGAGATACCTGTCCTCCACTCCAACACTTGTCGCACCTAAGCCACAAGAGAAGTTGCTGCTGTATATAGCGGCAACCAATCAAGTGGTTAGTGCTGCGTTAGTAGAGGAGAGGGAGGCAGATGATGAGCCAGCAACCACGGCAGGCGCATCCAGCGACAAGCACGGGGCTTCCCCAACAAGCTCTGGTCCCGACAAAGATGGATCTGCGCAGGCGCGCGAGGAGATACAGAAGAAAATGGTGCAGCGCCCAGTTTACTTTGTCAGTTCCCTTCTGCAGGGGGCTAGGTCAAGGTACTCTGGTGTGCAGAAATTGCTTTTCGGCCTTCTCATGGCCTCGAGAAAGCTGAGCCATTACTTCCAAGCACATGAGATCACAGTTGTCACTCATTTTCCGCTGAAGAGGATACCGCAGAATCAAGAAGCCACAAGCAGGATTGTTGAGTGGGCACTAGAACTGTCAAGCTTTGGCCTCAAGTTTGAGAGCACTTCAACTATCCAAAGCAGAGCATTGACAGAATTCATAGCAGAGTGGACGCCAACACCAGATGAAGAAATTCCAGAAACGAGCATCCCCGTCAAGGAAGCAAGCAAAGAGTGGCTGATGTACTTTGATGGTGCCTTCTCGCTGCAAGGCGCCGGTGCTGGCGTGCTGCTTGTTGCGCACACCAGAGAGCACCTCAAGTACGTAGTCCAGATGCACTTTCCCAAGGAGCAAGCAACAAACTATACCGCAGAGTATGAAGGTTTGCTTGCCGGTCTCAGGATTGCGGCAGACCTTGGGATCAAGAAGCTCATTGTCAGGGGTGACTCGCAGCTTGTCGTCCGCCAAGTGAACAAGAGTTATCAGAGTCCGTTGATGGACGCCTACGTTGACGAAGTGAGAAAGCTAGAAGAGCACTTTGACGGCCTACAGATGGAGCATGTTCCAAGAGCTCAGAACGACATTGCCGATGGCCTGTCGAAGTGCGCCGCACTTAAGTTACCTGTGGAACCAGGGATCTTTGTGCTCAAGCTGACTCAACCGTCTGTAATGCCATCAACTGGACAGAGCAAGAAGAGGAAGTTGATTTCTGGGTACTATTTTTCGGCAGAGCTTCCCCAAGCCACCGCCAAGAAGGTCCCCAAGATCAACACCAAGAGTGCTGAGGAGCAGTCTGCTCCGGCAAGCCCTAGGGTTTGTTCCGTTGAAGCAGAGGCTCCCGACAAGTTTTGCTCCGGCAAACTTGCCGGGGAACATCAAGCTCCGGCCGAGCCGCAGGTTCTCGCCGTGGAAGCAGATGTTCCCGCAGCAGCAGATGTGCCTTTAGTCCTTGTTGTCGAGCCACAAGCTCCAACATGGGCACAGCAGATTGTCCGTTTCCTTCAGACAAGAGAACTTCCCGAAGAACAAGAAGAAGCAGAAAGAGTAGCCCGGCAGTCAAGTATGTACCAGTTTGTCGACAACACACTGTATAGAAGAAGACTCAACGGTGTGAAATTGAAGTGTATTCACCGGGAAGGCGGACAAAAGCTGTTGGCAGAGATACATGGAGGCATATGTGGTCACCACATTGGCGCAAGAGCACTTGCCGGCAAAGCATTCAGGCAAGGTTTCTTTTGGTGAACAGCCCTCCAGGATGCAACTGCACAAGTAACCAAGTGTGAAGCGTGCCAGTTCCATTCCAAGCAGATACACCAGCCAGCTCAAGCTCTCCAGACGATCCCTTTATCCTGGCCATTTTTGGTCTGGGGGCTCGACATCCTCGGCCCCTTTCCCCGAGCAGTCGGGGGCTTTGAGTACTTGTACGTTGCAATCGACAAATTCACAAAGTGGCCGGAAGTGGAAGCAGTGAGGAAGGAGACAGCACAGTCAGCAGTCAAGTTCTTCAGGTCAATTGTTTGCCGCTTCGGGATCCCTAACAGGATCATCACCGACAACGGTAGGCAATTCACGAGCCGCACCTTCATGCAGTACGTCCAAGATCTTGGCGCCATGGTCTGCTTCGCTTTTGTTGCTCACCCGAGAAGCAACGGTCAAGCGGAGAAGGCAAATGCTGAAGTGCTGCGTGGGCTCAAGACCAGGACTTTCGACAGGCTGCGCAAGTGCGGAAGAAACTGGATTGAGGAGCTGCCGGTGGTTCTTTGGTCGATCAGGACGACGCCAAATCGAGCCACTGGCCAGACACCTTTCGCTCTAGTCTATGGAGCAGAGGCAGTTCTCCCCACGGAACTCGTATACGGGTCACCTCGAGTGCTCGCTTATGATGAGATTGAGCAAGAGCAGCTGCGACAAGATGACGCGTTGCTCCTTGAGGAAGGCCGTCTTCAGGCTGCTGTACGAGCTGCTCGCTACCAGCAAGCTTTGCGCCGCTACCATAGCAGCAAAGTTAACGCCAGAAGTCTCGAGGAAGGCGACCTTGTTCTTCGGCGCGTTCAGTCTGCCAAGAATTCCAACAAGTTGACGCCGAAGTGGGAAGGCCCTTACCGGGTGAAACGAGTCACTAGGCCTGGAGCTGTGCGCCTTGAGACTGAAGATGGCATTCCGGTGAGAGCAACTCCTGGAACGTTGAGCATCTTCCTAAGTTTTACCCGTAAGGCGCAGTTGCCGGAACCTGTTCCGGCAACCACCTTTTGTACAAGTCTTGCCGCTGTTGCATGTGATCCTTTGTACAAAGCCGGGCGCAGACCCCGTGCATAAGTAAAGCTCATGTGCTCCGCACATCTTGTCAATTTCATGCTTTCTATTTTTTGCATGTGTTATCTGACACTTTGTGCAGCACCTACCCCCGGTAAGCAATAACGAGCCGTAAGGCTCCATATCTTTATTTTCTCTTCTTTCTTTTTCTCAAGGAAAGGAAGGTTCCCTCGCCCACAAGTTT
>LR738712.1:863983419-863998389 GCA_902687465.1 Secale cereale
GGGGGGAAGGAGAAGATAATGGTATGGACCAGGCGTCGTTCAAGCAAGTTTCGCCTTACCGGGAAGCAAACAACAGAAAAGCTAAGTTGCCAGAGTTTGAGCAATCAGATTTTTTAAATTTTTAAGTTATCATCCTTGAACGACCGTGCTTTGTATGGAAAACCTGTGCGCGGAGGAACCAGCTCGTAGCTAGTTGCACCCTTACTTTGTTTCGAGTCCGCTCAACAACTTAAGTGAGCTGCGACTAGTTGCGACAAGGTTTCTTGTCGGTAGCGGCACCGCCAGCAGGCTGCTGACGTCCCGCACTCAGCACTCGCGGTTAAGGTGCCTGCGCCGGCAAGTTCCCTAAAAGGGTAGGGCAAAAACATACAAAGGAAGGAATCAAGTAAAGGAAATAACATTGCAATCATTACCCAAAAATAGAGTTATATTACAAGGTAGCTTGTCGCGGCTCTAACAGATTGTTCTCATAACATGACCAGCAGCGACAAGAAAAGAAGAGAATAGGCGGCCTAGTCTACGCGATCGCCTTCAATCCTTTTGATCCCGCTCACCTTGTCCACAATGGGTGCGACAAGGGTCTTGAGCGCTTCCAGATCAGCATCCGGCTGCAGGGTCTTGAGGACGTTGGTGAGGTTGAGGCCCGGGTTGCGGAAGGCCACCTTCACCAACACCTTTTGAAGAGCTCCCGCGCAGATCTTGCGCGACTCGTCGGCCAGCTGCTTTGGAATCTTCTCCCGGAGTCGTTGGAGGGCCGTCGCCACGCCTTTGAAGAACAAGGTGAGCTTGGCGCTGGGTTGGAGGTTCTCATCGGAGGGATACCCGAGATCCTCCATCCCCAGCTGCGCCAGCTCCCTGTCAATGACTGCGGCAACATCCACGAGACCTTCCGTCCAGTGCTCCACGTTCTCCCTAAGAGCGTTCTGGGCGGCAGCAGCACTCGCCAGCAGCGCCTCATCAGCCTTGATCTTCTTCTTCAAGGCCACCTCCTGCTCCCTAGCGCTGTCCAGCGTCTTGGTCAAAGTAGTCAGCTTCAACTCAAGATCTGCGTTGGAGTCCTTGGCGGCGCCAAGTTCCTTGCGCTTCTCGGCGAGACGAACCTGCAGCTCTGACAAGCTGTAGGCGTCCTTCTCCCGCTCATGCTTGAGCGCGGCAAGTTCTTCACCGCTCGCCTTGAGATCGGCCTCCAGCCGCGCCACCTTCGTCTCCAGCTCCTTCTTGGCGACCTCGGCGGCTGCGGTAGCATCCTCTGCTTGCTTGAGGGCTCCGCCGAATTATTGCTCACGCGCGGTAAGCTCCTCCTCGTGCCTATCAAGGTTAACCTTCCACTGCGCCAGCTCGCCCTGCTGCGCAGACAGCTTCTCAGCGGCAAGCCGCTGTTGCTCTTCGACTTCAGCCCTCTCGAGGAGGAAGGCCTTCTGCTCCTCGGCGAGTTGCGCCCGCTCCTCTGCCAGGGACTGGAAACCTTCCTAGTTAAGACCCCGGAGCTCCTCCGCGCGCTTCTCGATGTCCACTCCCGCCTTCGCGACAAGCGCCTCTCAGGATTCCAGCTTGGCCTGCCGAGCGCGGTAGAGCGACACCAGCTTCTGCAGCAGCCGCTCCTCCTTAGGCTCGCCGCTGCTGCTGCTCGGCGCATCAACCAGCGTCAGCCCAGCGGAGGCGAGCACCTCTCCATCAAAGCTTTCTCCTTCAACCGGCGCCCTGGAGCTTGACGCCCAGGGGAGGTTGATGAAGACGCCATCGCCGGCCTTCAGGTAGACGCCTGGCTGGGGCTCTTCGGAGCCTGACGCTGCGACAGCGGCGGAAGGGTCGGCGGTCGGCGTAGCGCCTGGCGCTCCTCCAGCCTCAGGGCCGTCAGTGCGATCGCCAGACCCCCCGCCAGCTTTTGCGGCGGCAGCATTGGCGGCCTCTTCATCGACGGGATCATCAGCGCCGGCTGCTTCTTCGGTGGCGGCGGCGTCGTCGGCGGCCTCGGTGGTTTTCTCCTCGCCAGCAACCTCGGTCTCCATCGGCTCCGCAGCAGATGGGTCTGACGGCCGAAAAAGGGAGAAAAATCTAGCAAATATCCAAAAAGAAGATCAAAAGAAAAAGAATCCAAGGGAAGTTTTGGAGCGAGAGGATTACCTGTACCAGGTTCTGCAGTCGTAGTCTCCGCCGCCGGAGGGCCGCTGGTGTTGCCGCTTGCCGCCGCAGCACTGACCGGCATCTTTCCTTCGCGAGCCGGCTCCTCGGCAGAGTCCCTTGCCGGAGAACTCTCCCTTGGCGGCGTAGTCGAAGAAGATGGCTTGTCGGGGGCAGCCTCTGGTTCCCTTGGCGGCGTAGTCGAAGCAGATGGCTTGTCGGGGGCGTCCTCCGGGCGCTCCTGGTGAGGCTGCTCTGCTTCTACACAAACCAACAATCAGATGTCAGCAAAGAAAAAGCATCCATGCGCGCCTAACAGCGGAAAGCAAACCATATACTTACGCTGGGGGCTGCGTCGGGGGCTGCTCTGGAGAATAGTTGCCGGGTCCGGCAAGGTGGTGTCCGGCAAGGTGGTCTCGGGCACATCCTCTGCTGTCGCTGTGGGTTCGTTCTCGACGATAATCACCTCCTTTGGACGCGCCGGGACCTTGGCTCTCTTCGCCCCTCTCTGGGCCAGAGTCCTGAAAAGGAATAAGTTCGGAGTAAAGCAAACGAGATACAAGACAAAACAGCAAGAATTGAAGAACTACAAGTACAGCAAGGAATCTTACTCTTCTTCTTCCTCGTCGGAGCTGAACGCGGAGAAGTCGAAGTCCGGCTCGCCTCCGGCGCGAGGATGCGGAGGAGTAGGTTCCCTTGGCCGCTTGGCGGGAGCAGTGGAGATGGTCCGAGACGACCCCGCTCCGGCTGCCGCCACGGCATGAGAAGCGGCAGGAGCAGAAGCGATGGTCCGGGTGGACCCCGCTCCAGTTGCCGCAGCAGCGTGGGGTGCTCCCGCGGCAACAGTGCTTGCCGCGGTGGAGCGTGTCGCGCGGCACGGCGGCTGTCGACACGCCTGCCCCTCCGCTACGTCCCCGGCCTTGCGGAGACGCCTTCTTGGTGGAGCTGGGGGCTCTGCTTGCGGCGAACTGTCTGAAGATGAAGAGGAAGAGGAGTTGATCTCTAACGAGCCGCTCGTATCCTCGGCGGGCTCGCTCGACTCGACGTCATGCCCGGCGAGCTCTTCCTCGCCGGCAAGCCCCTCTCGCTCGGCGAGGCTTGCCGCCTCTGCTGCCTCTGCCTCCTCCACGGTGAATCCAAACTCGCCCGCGGCTGCCGCCGCCGCCGCCTCTTCCGGCCTAGTGGCGATGCGTTTCATCTCCGCATCGGTAGTGTCGCGAGTAAGGCTTTTCTTTTCATCGGAACCGACTGGCACTTCTACCAAGCCGTCAAAAAACTCCTGCACGACGTCGTCTGCAGGCTCTTGCCAAGTTGGGACAATTCCATGCGAGTCACACAGCGGCATCATTGCACGGATGCGGTCGAGCGAGGAGTTGTTGCACAGCGGAACGACATCCTTCGGCAACCTGAACACTTAGGGATGTTGAGGGTCGTACTCGAACAGCTCCCGGAGCATTGCGTCAAGTTCCATAATAGTGAAGTTGAAGTTGAGGCCCGGGCGCAGCCTCATGATGTTCGCCGCATTCTTGAAGTCCCAGGCGGGTCTCCTCCTCTCTTGCAGGTGGGCGATGCGGCGGCGAAGAAAATCTGCGCCAACCGCGCCTACAGTGAGCCCGGCAAGCCTAAGGCGTTGGATCCGGGTGACGGCAATCTTCAGCCTATCGTCTTCCGGGGCCACGTTGCTCCAATCGCTGCCGCGCGCTACTGGGCTTGGCGCCGGGCGGTAAACGGCTGCGGGTTCTCCTCGACAATCCAGCACCAGTCTGCTCTCCATTCCTCCCACTTGCCGCGGAACTCTCCCTCCAGATAAGCTTCCTTCTTGCCGGCCCTCGAGATCCAGGCGATTCCGCCGGATAAAGGCTCTCCTCTCTCAACTCGGGGCATAAAGAAGTGGCGAAAAAGGGCTACATTTGGATAGACTCCGACAAAGTTTTCGCAGAGATGTGCGAAAACTGCCATGGTCAGAACAGCATTGGGGGTGAAATCAAGGAGGCGGAACCCGTAGGTGTTCATAATATCGCAGAAAAACTCAGAGAAAGGCGGGCAGAGCCCGCAGTAGAAGAACAAGGCGAAGAAGGATATCCATTTGGAGCCATTTTCCAAGCGACGGCTGGAAGTACCTTCGTGCGCGGATGCGCTCGCGTCTCCGTCGACCAGAAGAGGTAGTAATACTCCCTCAGCTCCCTCGCGACGAGCTTGGGGGGGGGGGGAGATTGCCCGCTCCTTTCGCAGCGCCGCGAGCCGCTGCACCTCGGTCGACTTCACGACCTTCTCCTTGTTGGTTTTCGGAGCCATGGCGGAGGTGGTGGGGGAGGTCGACGGCGTTGGTGGTGCTGGTGGCAATGGGGGGCAAGCGCTGCTCTCTTTCAGCTTTGGGAAGAAGGGGGAGCGGCGGAGGTTTCCGAGATTGGAGTAGCAACTGGCGAGTGGGCGAACTGCCCCTGTTTCCCCTGCTTATAAGGAGGGAGGGGGCGGACGTTTTGCCTTTCCGAATAAAGAAACCACCCACGATCTCTCCCACGACGCCGCATTCAACGCGTGTCGTTCGGGGAGGGCGCGGTGGATGCGGAGAGAGATACGGCGTAACCCAGGCCGCGCATGCCCGTGCCCTGTTTTGGGCCTGGCCCAACAGCGCTCAGCACCGTGTATGGCCCAGGCCCGGGGGCTCCTGTCGGTGTACTAGAGTAGGGGTACCCTAGTATCCCGAACTTGTGCACGGGCAGTCGCAGCATCCCGCGGCAAGGCTTGCCGGGTGACCGCCAAGGTCCTCCGTGGTTCCTTTGGAGCCATTCAAGAACAAAGTATTCAAGCCAAGGAGACAAGGCCCCGGCAAGAGGAGCTTGCCGGGAAGGCCACTCAAGGCATCTCAAGGAACTTGCCGCGACGCGCCACGCGTCCCGGCAAGGCCCGGTGAGCGACGAGCTCCCGGACGCGACAAGACGACAACCGCGGCAGGCGCTTGCCGCGGCAAGCTACCACTTTGTACCTGCGCTCCAGCACATCCACCAACGTGTCGCTCTAGGACCCTTCCAGGAGTACGTGGCAGGAGGCTGTGCAGCCAGCGGTCCGCGGTGGCAAGCGGTGCTGACAAGATTTCCATCGTGGCGAGCGGTGGCGTCCCTGACGGTCCCTTTTGCGCTATTTGGGTGACGCAGATGGGCATTCAATGCCTTTGTCCCCTGCCATCAGAGTTAGGTATGATGCACTGTAACAGGTAGTTGTACCAACCGCCACCTTTCCATTTTTACCCTTGTCTACCTTGCCACCTGTCGGTGACCCCTTGAGCATATAAAAGGAGGCCCATGCGCAACGTAGAGAGGGGGAGGAGAACACTCACGCTCGGTCTCGTTAGCTGCTGGTGTGTACTGTAGCACCCAGCGCTCCCGAGCAAGAACTCAATACAAACCACAAAGCAGGAGTAGGGTTTTACGCATCCGTGCGGCCCGAACCTGGGTAAACTGCTCGTGTGTTTCGCCTCGATCTGCTCTTCGTGCGATCTTCACCCCCGCCGAACCAAAAGGGGCTCGGTCCGCCGGTCCCATAGGTGTTCGTGGATCAGTTCCCCGACATGGAGCTATGCTCATGGCGCCCATCAGGTGGATGCAAGACGAATAAGAGTTCGGCACCCCGAATGACTTGAATGTATTTTCATTTCATATAAGGCTGTTTTGTAAGGGCGTGCGCTGCTTGTTATATGACTTTGGACCTTTCACAAAAAAAAGTAGCCACTATGGCATCGCAAATATAATGGTTGGATGTCTGAATATGAGTTTTTAAGGACAAGCTGAAATGTGCCATTATTTAAGAAAAAATATATTTTTATACTTAAGAAATCCAAAAAAATACCTATAGGTATGGATGTGTTGTATGTGACTATGTGTGTATGAATTTTCATCAATGCATATATTTTCACATGTGGAGGATTACCAGCACCTAGCAACTTTGCATAATACATGGAATCACTAATCTCGTTGCCCAATGTCTCTATAATAGCAATCAGATTCCTAAATGTCATGTCAGACTAACCTAATGTCCTCTCCACATTGTGAGTTTTGATAAAAATAAACTGACATCCCAAATATCATCATACAAGCTACGGAGACAAAACACAAATTAATCCCCAACAACAATTTTCTAATTTTAAAAGCCCTAAATCGATGTGATGGCCTGGCTTATTAGGGATGATAGACTACTCATATCAATAAGGAATTCCTTCTTTTCCGGGAGCCCATTCGGATAGAACTCCAAAGTTAAGCGTGCTCCGCTTGGAGTAGTTTAAGGATGGGTGACCGACCGGGAAGTTGCTCCCGGGTGTGCACGAGTGAGGACAAAGTGCGCAGAAAAGACTAGTATTGATATGTGAGGCCAGTCTAGATCCCGCCAGGAGTAACGACCACCGGCGGGTGTGTCCGGGGAGTTACAAGTTGGTATCAGAGCCGACCCTCACGGTTACACGGATGTTTGCGGACAGTTTGCAGTCATGTTGTGTATGACGCTTGTGACCCGTCGTGGCACACGACATGGCGCATGTGCTGTCCTGGAAGCACAGACGTTTGTGCCAAGAGGGAACGTTCCTGTGGCCCGACGAGGACGTCGGTTCCTCTGAGTGAGGGTGTATGTGATGGCCTGGCTTATTAGGGATGATAAACTACTCATATCAATAAGGAATTCCTTCTTTTCCGGGAGCCCATTCGGATAGAACTCCAAAGTTAAGCGTGCTCAGCTTGGAGTAGTTTCAGGAAGGGTGACCGACCGGGAAGTTGCTCCCGGGTGTGCACGAGTGAGGACAAAGTGCGCAGAAAAGACTAGTATTGATATGTGAGGCCAGTCTAGATCCCGCCAGGAGTAACGACCACCGGCGGGTGTGTCCGGGGCGTTACAATCGACATATTGGGCCAGATGCAGATGATGATGGTCATGGGGAGGGGAACTTACTCCACACCACAATATTTCATCTACAGTAGCCCAATGATCCAACCAACGAGCAACTATTACTCTACATCATACTCCTGCCAGCACATCCCCTACCTTGCCACTGCAATCGCCTTAATTTTTTTGTAACTCACAGGGTAGATCAGTACCTCTCCTTAATTTTGGTGCACCTTACTAGTTCCATACAACAAGATCACAAAATCACTATGACAGTCAAAATTAATTTATTGACCATACATAAACTAAATATTTGATACTACTCTTGATACCTTATCTGAACAGAGGCACCGATCATTCTTAGATCAAGCCAGAACAGGGAAGCTCCATGTCATTGGTAGATGATCATATTAATTACAAACAAACAGAGCCACAAGTTACAACTACCCTATTTAGGGTATACAGTTTGGTACTAATTGCACGAGTTAAAATGATTCACGTTCAACTGAATTATGGTTAAGTTTAGATATTTATGTGTATTACGATTGTCAGCATATTTTATTAAGTATACTCCCTCAGTACGGAATTACTTGTCGCGCGAATGGATGTATGTGGATGTATTTTAGTTTTAGATACATCCATTTCTATCCATTTATGCAACAAGTAATTTTGAACGAAGGGAGTAATGGGAAAAAATTGGGATGTGTATCTCATCTTTAATGACTGTCATCTCTTGCTTGCATTTTTTTTTCGCCCCTTTGCAGATCATTCGTCAAATATGTTGTTCATAAGTTGCTTCGCTTCTTCGCTCCCATTAGGCATTGTGCAATGGTTCTACTGATTAAAATAAACAAAAAATATGGGTGATGATGAGGAACATCACACAGGTTTCATAATATGTTCACGATGTGTGAAGTGTCATGCACGGTTTCCTAATGAAACCTCGTGTGCATAACTCGTGACATTGTATATGACTGTGTGGTCAAAATTGTGTGCTTTACTAAGCACACGATTGAATTAAAGGACTGTGTGCAATACCGGCACACAGTTTCATCATGTCGATCGTGCATGACTCTACTTGTCTGTATGTAGAACAATAACATTGTTCTTCCTGCCCAACAATAATTATTGCACATTGCATAGCATAATGAAACTAAATGTCCATTACATAAGTAACTAAAACCATATTGTGCGTCTCATTCAATAACCTGACCCTAGCTCCTAACCCTACCCCCACTCACGTGTGGTGCTGCCGTGGCGCACAGGGGCGTCACCGCCTCCACACCCCCCCCCCGCCACTCTCCTTTCCGCCGCCTTCAGCAATGATGCCATGGCAAACCCCCATGGCTTAGCGATGGTGATTTCTTCTCGTGCGCCGGCTGCTCAAGATTGATGCACCGGTTCCGATCTTGATCTCCTCGGCGGTGATGGCGGAAAAAGATGGTTGGAGTGTACCGGTGGGTCTTCACCCGTAGCAGCAGGTGGCTGCGGCAACCATGTTGTAGCTACTCAATCTCCGGTTCAGCTTCGGATTGCTGTGAAGCTCCTCGTCTTGATCCATGCGGACGCCCGGGGCGGTGACCCTGGGCTTAGCGGTGGTGGTAATATCCTCCGTTGGAGGTGGTTGGCCTGAGGCTGGGTGATAACCCTATACCGTAAGGGATCGAGATAGTCTTCGCGGGTAAGAATAACCCAATTTATTGATTCGACACACGGGGAGCCAAAGAGTATTTATAAGCTTTGACAGTTGAGTTGTCAATTCAACCGCACCTGAAATATACTTACTTGCAGCAAAAGATAAGTGATAACAGTGATATGATAGTGATGATAGTAATAGTAAAAGTAAACAGCAAAAGTAAATAGCAACAGTAGATAGCAAAGTAAATAGCAAAAGTAGCGACTAATGACAAGCAGGGTTTAAAACACTGTAGGCTAGGGAGATGGATGGTTGGGCGCTGCATGGATGAGATAGATTCTAACTTGGGGCACGGCACACGGAAAAGTAATGATCATCTAGGCAAATATCAAACATTAGGCATGTATCCCGTAGGTAGTTGTACGTGCTTGTAATAAGAACATGCACAACATCTTTTGTCTTACCATCCCGCTACGAACGGGGCCAAAAGGAACTTATGGATATTAAGGTGCTCCTGTCAAAGAGCACCGGAACAAAGCAATGAACTCAATGGATACATGTAATCCTCAAACTACGGACCATCCCCTTTGGTGTCCCCAGCTGTCACTTTTGGGATCGCCGGTTCTGGATCGTAACAGGTGCAAACAACTCATAGATAGGATCACGAACACAAATATATTCATACAAACACATATGGTTCAGATCTGAAATCATGGCACTCGGGCCCTAAGTGTCAAGCATTAAGAATAACAAGTTGAAGCAAAGATGATAAACACCATAGTAGATGATAGGCAACATGCCCCCAACAATCTGATAAACTATTACATGATCTAACTCATCCAATCCCTACCATCCCCTTCGCCTACAGCGGGGGAATTACTCACACATGGAGGGAGAAGTCATGGAGGGATGATGGAGTGGTGATGATGATGACGATGGCGACGATCTCCCCTCTCCGGAGTCCAATTCAGCCTCCAGATTAGCCCTCCCGAGGAAGAACAGAGGGTGGCGGCGGCTCCGCGACGAAAAACTATGAAAGAACTTCCGATCTGGGGTTTCTGCGTCGGGAGTAAAAATACGGGCTAAAGTAGGGCACCAGGGGGTGTGGGCCCCACCCAGGCGCCCCCCCGGCGCGGCCCAGGGGGGGCGCGCCCACAGGGCGCCTGGGCACCCCCTGGCCCCCCTCTGGTCCCACTTCTGGTTCCTGGTTCCTTCGGGTGCGTGGATTTTCTGTGATTTTTCGTGGATTTTTCTGAGGTACCTAAAAATCCGTTTTCCTGCACACAAATAAACCATACAGGCAGCTCTGCTGAAGACAGCGTCAGTCCGGGTTAGTTTAGTCCAAATCATTCAAGAATGAGGTCAAAACAATATCAAAAGTGTTTGGAAAAGTAGATACGTTTGAGACGTATCAACTCCCCCAAGCTTAGCATATTGCTTGTCCTCAAGCAATTCAGTTCAACGAACTGGACGCGACAAAGAAAACTTTGACAAACTCTTTTGCTTCATTAGATGTATATAAGCATGTACTACGAAAAGAGTTTAGCAAGTATTGAAACAGTACTATGAGGACAATGCAAGGAGCAATCCTTCTTTCAAGTGACCAGTCACAAATACTTAAAAGTAAATAATATATTACTGAAAATCAAGACAAGATTACATTGCACATAGCTTGAGTATATTAGGGTGGTATCTCGCTAGCCTCCATGAGTGAAGCAAAACATAAATGCAGAGACTCCTCCAGAGTTTTAAAGGAGATTAGAACTAAGAATTTCAGAATAAATCATATCACAAGTATGCAGAAGACAATGTAATACTTTGGGACAATGCACATTACACTCGGAATGACAATTATGCTCTCCCAGTTAGTGCTTTGAAGAAAGAAGGTGAGACCCTCGAACCGTGGCTTTTATTGGCAAGGTTGAAAACCCGTGGTCGGAAACAAAAACTAAACATGTACCAGAGCTCTTGGTTTTTAAAACAGAAGTAAACATGTTTTGAGAAGTGCATATTTCGTCAACGAATGCTAGCAGATAACTCAATCACCTTTTAGGTGGACAAGTCTCGAGGAACGGCTCCCGCATGAGGACGATCACATACTCTTAATCTCCTTTGTTTATCACTGCCAAAGTTTTCTGATTTCTCATGAACAAAGCGTGAAGGAGGGTTTGTTTGTTATATTATCTTTTTGAGCCGGGCGCACTCAATGCCAGTTCCTTTTCGTATTAGGGCTGTGCACATTATACATGCAATCCAGGGGTGAAACTTGTCCAACTTAAAAAGATCATGAATTAACTACTACTTCCTCATGAGCTAAAACATAGGCACAAAAGAGAAATGCTTTTGATTAGTTTCGAGATGGTACATGAAAGTCTTTGTTAGGAATGGCAGGTAAATACCATGTATAGGAAGGTATAGTGGACTCATATGGCATAACTGGGTTTAAGGATTTGGATGCACAAGTAGTCAGTCCGCTTAGTATAGGTGGAGGTTTAGCAAAAGACTGGGAAGCGACCAACTAGAGAGCAATAACGGTCATAATCATGCAGAGCGACAAAGCAACATTGAATCGGGCATGAAAGTGATATAACTATTCTAAAACTCAAAGATCATCAAGGCAAAGTAGACTTTTTAGTCTTAAACATGTGTAAGCATGTGCCAAGTAAATCCAAAAATTCTCTAAAGGGAAATACCACCTTAGTATACCAGACTATGAACAGTGCAATGCATGTAGATCATTTCAATAACACACTATATACTCTAGTTATTCGGGACTAGCCACAAGGAAAGCATGAACCACTGAAAGAGCATTGTAAACATAGCACTATGTCGCTACAAGCTGGTCTCTAGATCATAAGTACATGCATATGTACAAAAGTAGAAACAATAAGAGTTCATACCGGTCTTCCTTGTTGCTTCCTTTCAGTCGATCTTCGTCATTACTGCTTGTCACTTGCACGATCGAACGTAGGAAATATAATCAAATGCCATCACGGACTCGAGCTGATATCTGAAAACAAAGCAAACTAAAGAGAGAAAGAAAATCTTTTTGGTATTTTTTTCAAAGGTTGAATAAAAAGCAAAAGAAAGAGAAAATCTT
Source organism: Secale cereale (assembly GCA_902687465.1). Taxonomy (NCBI): domain Eukaryota; kingdom Viridiplantae; phylum Streptophyta; class Magnoliopsida; order Poales; family Poaceae; genus Secale; species Secale cereale. The sequence continues at coordinate 863,995,146 of LR738712.1, forward strand.
TTTGTTGTTTTTGCAAAGAGAGAAATAAAGAAGAACGGGCAAAAACTTCGAAAAGATCAAAGCGAATAAAACGGATAATACAATGGAAAAGTGAGAAGGGCACATACTCCCCCAAGCTTAGGCTTTTGGCCTAAGTTGGTAGCAGCTGCTGCCCCCAGGAGCCTCCTGCTCCAGGGGTATGGTGGTGAGTCCACGGGTCGTAGAAGGATGCTGGCGCGTACACCGAACTCCTCGGAGTCTCCCACGAGGAACGCTCCGAACGCCAAACAGAGGAAGACCCTTCACTAAACTCGGTGGCGGTCTCTTCCTGAAAATGTGGTATCTCACCGTGCCTCTCCTCGTCGGGCACAACCCCCTCCATGGGGTTATGAAACTGATGCTGGACCATGAACTCATCGAACTGAACAACATCAAAGGACCATCCGTTCCTGCGAGAAAAATCAAACAAAAGAGGTGCAGGTAGACGGATCTCGCGTTCCGCGGCAGTTCCGAAACGCATGATATAGATAAGATTATTAAGTTCAGAACCCATGGTAACAAACTTATGCCTTTTCATAGCAGCAAGATGAAAGTTTAAATAAGTAAAAGGAGTATCATCAGGTTGTGGGGTGCCTCCAAGATGCTCTAAGATAAGTGTGGCGTAAACGCCACCATATAAGTCCCCCTTGTTACCGTTCATAGCAAGGCGTCGAGCAATTAAGGTACCCAGATTATAATCAGACCTCCCTGAGAGGGCTGCTGCCAGGATAGCAATATCCGGAGCAGAAATTCTGCTCGTGTTGTCACGAGCTAACACCCCTCTAGCAATATAATATGCAAAATACCTGAGGTGAGGAAATAAGATGCTGGAGATCTTCGACCGATGAATATCCCTCGTACCCATGCTGCAGAGAGAGTTGATGACGGTTTTCAGCTCGGAGGGCTGAGTGGCCATCCTAGCCGTCCTCCCAATGTTCGGCACACCTATTATTTCACAAAACTTGCCCAAAGTCATGGTGATAAGATCATTATAAATTTTAAACTCAATAGCACCTAAATCAGGATTATATCTAAAACTGTTAATGAAATTAGAGGTGAGTTTTTGATACTGAGTAACACGGCTCGTAACGAGTCGTGTCAAACCTGCATTAGCACAAAGATTATAAAACTCATCCTTGATTCCCGCAGCTTCCATGAATTCATCACATAGAAACGTCATCGCACGTGCTGGACTTGTGTCTTCCAACAACTGCAGGGGCACATGATCTTCATTATAGCTCACCCTAGCAGTCGATGGTGAAGCTGCGGCTCTAGTAACTCGATCGGAGTGTGCGGGCCTCCTCTTCTCAAGCCACCCTTTTGCCCTTCCTAATAAACTCATTTCTGAATTTTTTTACAATTTACAAAAACGAGGATTAAAACAAAGTGAGCTAAGGAAAACTACTCAACTCACTTGCCCAAGGCATAAACTTGCATCAAAACTTGGAAAATAACTTTCTACACATGCATGCAAGCTCATCTCTACAGCACCAAGAACTACTAAATACTCACAAATGAGGCCACCAATCAAAAATCTAATTGGAGGGGTGGAGGAGTCACATACCAGGGAGTATTTGCTCAAAATTTAAGCTCAAATGATGGGCTGTAGAGAGAGATCGAAGAATCGCCTCCAAGAACAGCAAGAACACAAGAACAAAAGCAGAACTCGTGTTTTTGGAGAAAGAGAGAGAGGGAGGAAGAAGAAGTACCTGGAGGGGGGGTCCCGTGGGCCCCAGGCGCCCTGTGGGCGCGGCCAGGGGCTGGGCCGCGCCAGCTGGCCGCCTGGGCCACTGGTGGCCCCCCCTGGCTGGCCCCAGGCCCCTCTGGGTCTCTCCCGACGTGGAAATTTTTATTATAATTTTTCTGGAATTTTTCTGAAAACTTCACTGTTGAAATTATTTCGAAGTTCAAAAAGCTGCGAAACTCTCTGAAAACTTGAAGCAGTTAGTAGTACTGTGAAGCATCAAAAACATAAATACTTGGTACAGCAGGTAGGACAAAACTAAAAACAAGTGAAAACATAACAAGCTCAACTTTTTATCCATATAAAACATATTTGTTAATAAGGTTGATCAAGTCTTACCAACAAACAGGCGATATATAGAGCAAAAAGTCTCACCTCTCATGAAGTAATCACTGAACCTTTACCTTGATGGACATTGTCCCTACCATGATAGTTTTGTATTTGTGAGGCACATGTAGTGGACAATCCCATTCTCCAATCTTCACGGTCTCGATATTCTCTATAGAGTTGAGGCCATGCCTCCTGTCGGTCTTCTTCGGAAAATATACCGTGTGTTCTTTATCATTCACATGGAAGGCGACCTTCCCTTTATTGCAATCAATAATAGCACCTGCGGTGTTAAGGAAAGGTCTACCAAGAATAATGGACATGCTCCCATCCTCGGGCATGTCAAGCACAACAAAATCAGTAAGAATTAAACAATTAGCAACTTCAACTGGAACATCCTCACAAATACCTATCGGAACAGCGGTTGACTTGTCAGCCATCTGAAGGGAGATATCTGTAGGAATTAGTTTCTCTAAACAAAGCCTCTCGTAAAGAGAGAGAGGCATAACACTCACTCCTGCTCCAAGATCACATAAAGCAGTTTTGACATAATTATTCTTTATGGAGCAAGGAATGGTGGGTATACCTGGATCACCGAGCTTCTCAGGAATCTTTCCACTGAAAGAATAGTTAGCAAGCATAGTAGATATTGCATCATTAGGAACTTTCCTTTTGTTAGTTCTCAGCATCGGAGATAGATACACTGTTGGGATCAATAGCTGGTTCTTCATCTGCAATAGGATCATTAGAATTGTCAGTCTCCTTATGTTTCTTCTTTTTCTTTGGAGAGCCAACAATTTCTTCTTCCTGCATTTGAGAATCCTGCTCGATTCTCTTCGGATGCCCCTCTGGATAAAGAGGATCTTGAGTGCTAGTTCCTCCTCGGGTCTTAATCCCGAAAGCCTGCAAATTATCTTGTTTGGCATTGTTAGCAAGCAAATCTCTTTGCACATTAGAAATTTGATCAAGCTGAGTTTGAACCATATGAAAATGCTTCACAAGACATTGAACATCATTAACTGTTCTATCTAAAACATCAAGCAGTTTTTTGATAGCAAGGGAATTATCATGCAACTGACTTTCTATCCTCTCATTAAAATGATTTTGTTTCATAATAAAATTATCAAACTCATCTAAACATTGATCAGGAGGCTT
>LR738712.1:863998399-864026237 GCA_902687465.1 Secale cereale
ATAGCACCTGCGGTGTTAAGGAAAGGTCTACCAAGAATAATGGACATGCTCCCATCCTCGGGCATGTCAAGCACAACAAAATCAGTAAGAATTAAACAATTAGCAACTTCAACTGGAACATCCTCACAAATACCTATCGGAACAGCGGTTGACTTGTCAGCCATCTGAAGGGAGATATCTGTAGGAATTAGTTTCTCTAAACAAAGCCTCTCGTAAAGAGAGAGAGGCATAACACTCACTCCTGCTCCAAAATCACATAAAGCAGTTTTGACATAATTATTCTTTATGGAGCAAGGAATGGTGGGTATACCTGGATCACCGAGCTTCTCAGGAATCTTTCCACTGAAAGAATAGTTAGCAAGCATAGTAGATATTGCATCATTAGGAACTTTCCTTTTGTTAGTTCTCAGCATCGGAGATAGATACACTGTTGGGATCAATAGCTGGTTCTTCATCTGCAATAGGATCATTAGAATTGTCAGTCTCCTTATGTTTCTTCTTTTTCTTTGGAGAGCCAACAATTTCTTCTTCCTGCATTTGAGAATCCTGCTCGATTCTCTTCGGATGCCCCTCTGGATAAAGAGGATCTTGAGTGCTAGTTCCTCCTCGGGTCTTAATCCCGAAAGCCTGCAAATTATCTTGTTTGGCATTGTTAGCAAGCAAATCTCTTTGCACATTAGAAATTTGATCAAGCTGAGTTTGAACCATATGAAAATGCTTCACAAGACATTGAACATCATTAACTGTTCTATCTAAAACATCAAGCAGTTTTTTGATAGCAAGGGAATTATCATGCAACTGACTTTCTATCCTCTCATTAAAATGATTTTGTTTCATAATAAAATTATCAAACTCATCTAAACATTGATCAGGAGGCTTACCATGAGGGATGTCACTTGCGTTGTAATCTAAAAGAGAGTGTATCTCTACCATAGGAGGGTGAGTGGTAGGCTCACACAGCTTCTCAATAGGGGGTAGATTCTTCACGTCTTCAGCTTTAATACCTTTCTCTTTAATAGAATTCTTTGCTTCTCGCATATCCTCGGGGCTCAGAAAAAACATGCCCCTCTTCTTTGTTGGTGGAGGTGGTTCAGGGACGGACCAATCTTCATGGTTTTTGGCAATCCTGCCCATTAAATCTTCCGCATCGTCCGGTGTTCTTTTCCTGAAAACACAACCAGCACAACTGTCCAAATTGGACCTAGATTCATCAGTTAGACCAGCATAGAATATATCGATTAATTCATTCTTAGGGATGTCATGTCCTGGTGTAGCCCGAATCAGACCGCAGTACCTCCCCCAAGCTTTAGGGAGGGACTCATCCTGCAACTGTTTAAAGTTATAAATTCTTTGCAAAGCAGCATGTTGCATGTGAGCAGGAAAGTACTTATCAACAAAAGAGTGAGCTAAGTCCTGAGGACTCTTAATGGAACCGCATGGAAGTGAATCATACCATGGTTTAGCACCCTCCTTCAAGGAGAAAGGAAGAAGCTTGGTCACATAAAAGTATCGTATCTTCTCATCTGTGGTAAACAGGCTACCCAACTCACCGAGTTTAGTCAGGTGTGCAATAGCATCATCATTTTCTCTGCCATAAAAGGGGTCAGCTTCAACAATAGGTATAAGTGAAAGATCAACAGAGAAATAAAAATCAGGATCATCAATGCATATAGGAGATGTAGCAAATTCAGGATTAGGAACGGTTTTGTTCTTCAGAGAGTGTTTTTCAAACAGTTTCTTAATAGCTTCAGGGTCAGAGCCAGAAAACTCTGTCAGTTCCCTGCATAATTCTTCATCTAGTATATAGTAATCATCATCAAGGAGTCTCTCTTTAAGTTTACTCAAATCAGGATAATCATAAGTTTCACCAATAGGGTAGCGAGTAACAGGAAGTTCAATTCCAGACTTTTTAGCAGCAGCAGCAATTTGTTTCTCAAGAGCATAACCAAGCGAACTAATATCATCATCAAAAGTAGTAGAAGCATCATCAAGAGTATCAGACATAGTAACAGATTCAGTAGGAGCATCATGTGGTGGTGGTGAGGCAAACTTACTCATAACGGAAGGTGAATCAAGTGTAGCACTAGTGCTTAGAGCAGTACCTCTTCTTGTAGTAGATAGTAAGATCGGAACCTTGGGGTCTCCTTTCTTACCCATAGTAGATAAAGTGCAGCAGGTAGGATACCTCAAGTAGACTTGTAAATATTGCTATGCTCCCCAGCAACGGCGCCAGAAAACGGTACTTGATAACCCTCAACCGTAAGGGATCGAGATAGTCTTCGCGGGTAAGAATAACCCAATTTATTGATTCGACACACGGGGAGCCAAAGAGTATTTATAAGCTTTGACAGTTGAGTTGTCAATTCAACCGCACCTGAAATATACTTACTTGCAGCAAAAGATAAGTGGTAACAGTAAAAGTAAATAGCAAAAGTAAATAGCAACAGTAGATAGCAAAGTAAATAGCAAAAGTAGCGACTAATGACAAGCAGGGTTTAAAACACTGTAGGCTAGGGAGATGGATGGTTGGGCGCTGCATGGATGAGATAGATTCCAACTTGGGGCAGGGCACACGGAAAAGTAATGATCATCTAGGCAAATATCAAACATTAGGCATGTATCCCGTAGGTAGTTGTACGTGCTTGCAATAAGAACTTGCACAACATCTTTTGTCCTACCATCCCGCTACGAACGGGGCCAAAAGGAACTTATGGATATTAATGTGCTCCTGTCAAAGAGCATCGGAACAAAGCAATGAACTCAATGGATACATGTAATCCTCAATCTACGAACCATCCCCTTTGGTGTCCCAAGCTGTCACTTTTGGGATCGCCGGTTCCGGATCGTAACAGGTGCAAACAACTCATAGATAAGATCAAAAACACAAATATATTCATACAAACACATATGGTTCAGATCTGAAATCATGGCACTCGGGCCCTAAGTGTCAAGCATTAAGAATAACAAGTTGAAGCAAAGATGATAAACACCATAGTAGATGATAGGCAACATGCCCCCAACAATCTGATAAACTGTTACATGATCTAACTCATCCAATCCCTACCATCCCCTTCGCCTACAGCGGGGGAATTACTCACACATGGAGGGAGAAGTCATGGAGGGATGATGGAGTGGTGATGATGATGACGATGGCGATGATCTCCCCTCTCCGGAGGCCAATTTAGCCTCCAGATTAGCCCTCCCAAGGAAGAACAGAGGGTGGCGGCGGCTCCGCGACGAAAAACTGTGAAAGAACTTCCGATCTGGGGTTTCTGCGTCGGGAGTAAAAATACGGGCTAAAGTAGGGCACCAGGGGGTGTGGGCCCCACCCAGGCGCCCCCCCGACGCGGCCCAGGGGGGGCGCGCCCACAGGGCGCCTGGGCACCCCCTGGCCCCCCTCTGGCCCCACTTCTGGTTCCTGGTTCCTTCGGGTGCGTGGATTTTCTGTGATTTTTCGTGGATTTTTCTGAGGTACCTAAAAATTTGTTTTCCTGCACACAAATAAACCATACAGGCAGCTCTGCTGAAAACAGCGTCAGTCCGGGTTAGTTTAGTCCAAATCATGCAAGAATGAGGTCAAAACAATATCAAAACTGTTTGGAAAAGTAGATACGTTTGAGACGTATAACTGGGTGATCGAATCTCGAGATCTGTCATCACTAGTAGAAAACGAGCCTATTGTCCCGGTTCGTAAGGGCCTTTTGTCCCTGTTCTTGAACCGGGACTAAAGGGTTGGTACTAGTTCCTTAGCCCTTTAGTCCCAGTTCAAACTAGAACCGGGACAGATGGGCCTCCACGTGGCCTGTGCGCGGAGCCCAGGCAGGAGGTCCATTGGTCCCGGTTGGTGGCACCAACCGGGACCAATAGGCATCCACGCGTCAGCATTTCTGTGGCTGGGGTCTTTGTTTTTTTTTGAAAGGGGGGTGGGGGTTTTGGGGGGTTAATTTAGGTGTTTCATATATTGTGTTAGCTAGCTAATTAATAGAGAGAAGTGTCCTCTCTTATGTCCGTGCTTGGTCGATGCTTCGAACTATACATACGTATAGAGTGGACTAGACACGCTAGCTAGCTAGTAAGCAAACGAAGGAAACAGAAGATCGTCATCAACATATATATGCATACAGAGAGAAGTGATATCGGCCACCTCTCCTTCTCTGAGAGATTGGTCGAACAACAAGTTCTCGTATATCTATCCGACACTACCGGGCACATATATACAATAATTATCTCTTACAAATATAATCTCCTATCATACGGACCAATGGTCCACATAGTATTCTCTGTCTTCAGCGATCACGTGGTCAAGGAAGAATGCTGCCAATTCCTCTTGAATTTCTCGCATACGATCTGGTGGTAGGAGTTCATCCTGCATCCGAAAGATCTAATTTGAAGAAGGGGGTGAATACAATTGTGAATATTATTGCTTACGCACTTCAAATTGTTCGTCAGAGTAGCCCCGCTCACAGGTCGTGTGGCGGATGCACTCGTAAACGTAGTATCCACAGAAATCATTCTCTTGTTCCTGCCACAACAACTTTACAAGAAATAGAGGTCAATCAAACTGATAAACAAGAATGCCAAATGGTATTGATGAAACTAGCGCTTGAATCAATAGGAGATGTGCGGAACATGCTACTATAGTACTTACTTTCGGGTGTCTAAATTCCAGCTGCTTCGGCAGTCCTGGAGCTTTTTTGGTGAATTTTCTCCAAACCCTGCCAGACAAAGAAAACAATTACTTGATATAAGAAATGAACAAAGTTGCTGATATGCATGGTGGATAATGATCGATTTAACTTACTTCTCGTGCATTTGAGTCATGTCCGCATACTCCTTGGGATCTTTTCGTTTAGAGTCCAAGACAATTACTACTCCTTGCTCAAGCTTAATCTCTAGGAGAATATAGTGGAACCTGCGCACGCATGCATTAACTCATCAATTACATTACTATAACCTTGACTAATATATAAGGGAAATCGAATATACACAAGACAGTAACACTCTCTTGAAGTTGTAAGGAAAGAGTATTATATCTTTGTTTTCATTTATTACCAACGATCGTTGCAAGTTGGCCTCGGTATCTGCGGCATGAAATTTAACCTCAGTTGCATCTATGAGATATGTGTTAACGAACCCAATATCACCACTTGTCTTTTCTTCAATTCGACGATCTTCAATCTGCATAATATTGTGAGGATAATTATAAATACATGCAATGAAAGAGCTGAGCTATATAGAGAGACTTAATGACAGAAGTAGTACTACTTACGGACAGTAGCAGGTGATCGTTGCTTTATCGAGGGCCAATTGATTGAAAAACTGAAAGAACTACTCAAATGGAATAGGGAACAGTTCAATTCCAACGAGGTCATGCTCCTTTCTAACTCTCACATACAAAGTATCCCTCCCCCAGACTCTCTGCAGATTTTCAAGTACCAATCATGCAATCTTCGCATCATCGTTGATAGAGATCTTTCATCTTTGACGAGAGGCTTCCCGTACTTGTATCTTTGTATCTGCACCTCCAAGAAATCATAATGTACATCGTCGGGTAGGTAATCTCCAAGATTGCTATAACCGGGCACCATCCTCGGATCATTAGCGACGATGTCGCTAGACACCTTGAGCGGGGGGCACGATTGGTCCGCTTGTTCGCCGAGCTGGGCAATTTGTTTCCCAGCTCGTCCTTCTGCTAACCTTTGATCACTTCTAGTACTTCCCGACCGCTTCAATTCATGAAATGACTTTTCAATAATGCGGTCATAGTTGTCTTTCGGCGGAGACTTTGGTGGTTTCTTCAGGGCAGCCAGAATGCGCTTTGCTTTCACAGGATCTATCTTCTCCCCCGGAGGTGGATGTCTCTGTGCTTTCAACCCTTGAAACCAGTCCTTCACTTCGGCTTTAGCGATCTTCGCGTTTTCCTCGTCGGACCTCTCGTATGGTAACTTCTCTAGAGGCGTGAGAGAATGTCCGAATCTGTATTGCCTCTCGCCTCTGGCTGTACTGCTTGATGCCGGCAGACCATACGTAGCGGCTGTCTTCTTTCCTTGCTTACGCGGCGAAGGAGAAGGACTACGACACGCCGGAGCAGCCGGAGCGGCGGCGGGTCTCTTCCGCCCTTGCTGACGAGGCGGAGAAGGAGGAGGCTGGTTGCTCGGGCGCGTCGGCGCACGCGGAGAAGGAGGCGGAGTGCCGCCATGCGCCGGAGAAGGAGCTGGCCGAGTGCCCTGATCGTCACTCGGCGGAGAACGAGCCGGTGGAAGAGGCGGAGTGCCCTGACTCGCCGGAGGAGGAGGAGGAGGCGGAGGCGTCCAGTTCAGAAGGTTGATGAGGTCCTTCCGCCATAGGCATGGAGTCTTCAAAGAAGAACCCAACCGAGTCTCCCCTTCACCGCTAGGGTGGTCAAGCTGGAGGTCCTCAAATCCCTCGTTATTTCATCCACCATCACCCTAGCATATCCTTCTGGAATCGGCCGGCAGTGAAAAGTTGCGCCGGGTTCAGTAGGAAAAACAGAGCCATCAGCCGCCTTGACCTTCATATTAATCCATTGCTTCATAAGGTGGCAATTTTGAGACTCCGTGATAGCATCCACGGGATAGCTGGCAGGAGCCGTCAAGACAAGCTCCGGCTGAAGCAGCTCGGTGGAGGCCACGCTGCTTCTCCGCTAAGATGGCGGGTTACCTTCTGGGGAAGCTTCGGCAGTTCTTTTACTGCGATTTGCTTCTCGTTCCTCTATCGCTTGTACCCTAGCGTGCAGCGCGTGTAGTTCAGTCTGCTGCACTTTCTTCCTCCTCTCGTGGCATTTGTAACCGCCTGCGTCCGGAAACCCAGCCCTCCACGGAACGGAGCCTGGCGTGCCTCGTGTCCGTCCAGGGTGCTCAGGATTCCCGAGGGCCATTGTGAGCTCGTCGTTCTCTCTGTCGGGAACGAACGTCCCTTGCCGCGCTGCTTTGATATAGTGCCGAAGCTTCTTGACTGGTATTTCCAATTGCTCGTCTGTCAAAATGCACTTCCCTGATACAGGGTCCAAGGTTCTGCCAGCCCCGAAGAACCAAGTCCGGCAACGGTGTGGTGAGTTCATTGTCTCTGGTTCGATCCCTTTATCAAGCAGATCATTCTCAGCCTTGGCCCACTTAGGCCGGGCTTTGAGGTAGCCACCTCACCCCGTGCGATGGTGATGCTTCTTCTTCGCAGCATTTTGCTTGTTTGTCGCCGACATCTTCTTACTCTTTTCCGATGTCTTTTAGGCCACAAATGCGGGCCTGTCATCTCTGATCTTCTCATATATGCCCCATAATTCTGGTGTCTCTTTTTTTGCCGACAAACCTATTCAGGTATTTCTTCCACCTCCTGAATAGGTCTGCCATCTTCGTAAGAGCAAAAGACTTGATTAATTACTCTTTAACTGGCTTCTCCGGATCATCCTCTGGTGGTAGGGTGAAATTTGACTTCAGCTCAGTCCATAGATCATTTTTCTGCATATCAGTAAATAAGACACCTCAGGGTCTTCTATAGCCGGCTTTAACCATTGCTGGATGCTGATCGGGATCTTGTCCTTAACCAGAACCCCGCACTGAGCAACAAATGCATTCTTTGTCCGGATGGGTTCAATCGGTTGGCCGTTGCGCACGATTTCTATGATCTCAAACTTTTCATCCGAGCTCAACTTTTTCTTCGGGCCTCGTCTCCTGACCGAAGTTGTGCTCGATCCGGAGGGCTAGAAAAAAGAACAAAGACGGGAGTTAATTAATATGTGTACATACCAAAACAATGAATGCATCAATTAACTAGTCAGCACAGGCTTAATAATATATATACCTGGCCGGACTCGGTTCTATGACCGGAGCCCTCATCACGGTCTCCTTCTTGCACCGGCATTGGGTTACCGGAGCTGTCCTCACGGTCTACTTCCTGCACCTGCATTTGGTCACCGGAGCCGTCCTCACGGTCTACTTCTTGCACCTGCATTGGGTCACCAGAGCCATCATAATCATAGCCTGCTTCTTCACCCTCTCTTTCCAGCAGACCATCGGTCTCGTTGAGAAACGATAAGACGGCATCACTTCTGTGTGCGATTATTTCCCTCAACAATGTTTCTTGTGCTTCGTCTCGGGGGGTGTCCATAGTTTCTACAAATATTTATAACATGGCAATTATTATTCAAACATGACAGATGGATATATTAGTGGCAAACGTAGAACTAGCTAGCTAATCACAGTAAGGAATCATATAAATTTGTGGCATCGACGCTGCTTCTCTAGGGTTTCGGGTGGCCTCGACAACGCTTCAAGGGTTAGGGGTGGCCTCGAGAATGCTTCAAGGAGGGGGTAATATCGACAACGACGAGATACATACACGGAAAAATAATGTTATCGGGGAGGGGGTATATCGACGACGACAGACCCAACCCCCCCACGTGTTGAAGTTATCGGGAGGGGGTATATCGACCCCCCCTCGTGTTGAAGTTATCGGGAGGGGGTATATCGACCCCCCCCCCACGTGTTGAAGTTATCGGGAGTTTATATCGACACGACATATACGTACATGGGAAAATAGTATATATTATTGGGGAGGGGGTATATCGACCCCCCTCCCACGTGTTGAAGTTATCGGGAGACGGTATATCGACCCACCCCCCACGTCATGAAGTTATCGGGAGTTTATATCGACACGACATACGTACGTACATGGGAAAATAATATTATCGGGGAGGGGGTATATCCACCCCCCCCTCGTGTTGAAGTTATCGGGAGGGGTATATCGACGACGATAGACCCGATAAAACATAAGAAAACGAAGAAGAAATAAAAAGAGGAGAAGAAGAAAGGAATAGCTAGAGGAGAAGATCGAAGAAAAAAAAGAAGAACAAAAAAGAGGAGAAGAAGAAAGAAATTAATAGAGGAGAAGAAGAAAAAAATAGAATATATTCTATTTTCTCTTCTTCTACACTATTCCTTTATTCTTCTCCTCTTATTTTTCTTATTTTTTCTTCTTCTTATATTAATTTCTCCTCTTCTTCCTCTCCTCTTCTTCTTTCTTTCCTCTTCTCAGATAAAACTTTTCTAAAAATGTAACTTTTGCCGCTCATGTCAAAGTTATCGCGGAGGCGGTATATCAACCCCCGCCCCCTCATGTCGAAGTTATCGGGGAGGGGGTATATCAACCCCCGCCCCCTCATGTCGAAGTTATCGGGGAGGGGGGTATATATCGACCCCCACCCCCTCATCATGCATATATAGCTACCACATACATATATACATTGCAAAAAAATTACATATATGCAACAAAAACATTAATAAACATATGAACAAAAAAACATGCTCTGACATATATATAGCCATATACATACATATACACATTATATATACATATTAAATAAATTAATATAATAAAAAAATAGTGCCGGGGCAGCACGGCGGCTCACAGTGGGGGTGGCTGGCGATGATGACGGCGACAGCGGGGGCGACGAGGGCGCCGGTGTGCAGTGGCGGGCGCGGGCAGGGGCTCGGGCGCGGGGTAGGGGCCGGCGCGGCGACGGCGTGGTCGGGAGCTGGCGGCGGCGAAGGCGATGACGAGCGCGGGCGACGGCGACGAGGGGCGCGGGCGACGGCCACGGCGACGAGGAGCAGGGCGTCGGCATCGGCGTCGGGGGAGAATGAGGAACTGCTGAAAATTTCACAGTGTTGGCTTATATAGCCAGCCCTTTCGTCCCGGTTCGTGGCACCAACCGGGACCAATGCCACCCTTTAGTCCTGGTTGGTGCCACCAACAGGGACCAAAGGACTTTTTCAGCAGCCCAAAGGGCGGGAAGCGGCGGCCTTTGGTCCCGGTTGGTGGCACCAACCGGGACCAATGGCCTTGCGCTCGCGCTGTGGTGGGAGTTTTGTCCCACCTCGCTAGTTGAGAGCGGCCAGCACCTGTTTATAAGCCGCGCTGCCTCTTTCCTCTCGAACTCCTCTGAAATGCAGGCTTACGAGCCTAATTGGACAATGCAATGCCTGTGGGCCTACTGGGCCTGCTGCGGGCCTGAATCCTGGCCCATCGTTGGGTTTCTAGTCGTATTCAGGCCGTGCTGGCCCAGTAGGTAGCATATTTTTTCTTTTTTTTCTTTTTTTTTCATTTTTATTTAGAACTAAATACTTATAGTTTTGTAGTGATTTCTTTTTTCTTTTAGGTCACAAAAATTATGAACTTTCTGTTAGTGCCATTATTTTTAAAATTTGAATAGTTTAAATTTGAATTTTTTAAAATTTGTGTGAATCACTAGTTTATGAATAACTTTACTATAAAAATTTATTTTTGAGTCTTTCTTTTTCCTGGTATTTAATATTACTGTGTTTTATCATTATACTCAATTTGATAATTTCAGTTAGTCATAACAAATATTATAGGTTTTTTTTTCTGTTTTGCTATTTATTTTTTCATTTCTACTTAGAACTAAATACTTATAGATTTTTAGTGATTTCTTTTTTTTAGATCACAAAAATTATAAACTTTCTGTTAGTGCCATTATAATAGTCACAAAAATTCTTTTATGTCACAAAAATTATAAACTTGCTATTTATTTTCTTTTGTTTTTTTCTTTATTTTTTAATTCTTTTTGCTTTTAAGTCAGCAAAATTATAAACTTTCTGTTAGTGCCATTAGTTTTAGAAAAAATCTAAACTTTCTGTTAGTGCCATTAGTTTTCAAATTTGAAAAGTTAAAATTTGAATTCTTTGAAATTTGTGTGAATCACAAGTTTGTGGTTAACTTTACTAAAAAATGAACATAGATGCAATTATAGAGAAAATTCGACCTAAAGTCATAGTTTTCAAATGAACTCTGAAAAAGTTGGCATAGCATGTGCATGTACAAAACGGACAATGATATCATACTCGTCTGTTACAAAGTTGGCATGGTATCATCATAATAGTTGCGGAAGAAAGTCTTCACTTTTTCTTAGCTTGTGTCATTTTCTTATTGCGCCGTAACCATGGATAATCTTCATCGTTTATCAGGATGCTTGGGTCAGCCTTGACATTGAAGGGAGGAATTTCATGAAACTTTTCATAATCTTCAGATATGTCTGTCTTGCCCTCCACTCCCAGGATGCCCCTTTTTCCTGAAAGAACTATGTGGAGCTTTGGCTCATCGTATGATGTATTCGCTTCCTTATCTTTTCTTTTTCTCGGTCTGGTAGACATGTCCTTCACATAGATAACCTGTGCCACATCATTGGCTAGGACCAACGGTTCGTCAGTGTACCCAAGATTTTTCAGATCCACTGTTGTCATTCCATACTGTGGGTCTACCTGTAGACCGCCTCCTGACAGATTGACCCATTTGCACTTAAACAAAGGAACCTTAAAATCATGTCCATAGTCAAGTTCCCATATGTCCACTATGTAACCATAATATGTGTCCTTTCCCCTCTCGGTTGTTGCATCAAAGCGGACACCGCTGTTTTGGTTGGTGCTCTTTTGATCTTGGACAATCGTGTAAAATGTATTCCCATTTATCTCGTATCCTTTGTAAATCATTACAGTCAAAGATGGTCCCCTGGACAACAAGTACAACTCATCACAAACAGTGTTGTCACCTTTGAGACGTGTTTCCAACCAACTGCTGAAAGTCCTGATGTGTTCACATGTAATCCAGTCGTCGCACTGCTCCGGGTGTTTGGAGCGCAGACTGTTCTTGTGTTCATCGACATACGGGGTCACCAAGGTAGAGTTCTGTAGAACTGTGTAGTGTGCTTGAGACCAAGAATATCCGTCCCTGCATATTATTGAGTCCCATCCAAGCGTGCCTTTTCCAGTCAGTCTCCCCTCGTACCGCGATTTAGGGAGACCTATCTTATTAAGGCCAGGAATGAAGTCAACACAAAACCCGATGACATCCTCTGTTTGATGGCCCATGGAGATGCTTCCTTCTGGCCTAGCGCGGTTACGGACATATTTCTTTAGGACTCCCATGAAGCTCTCAAAGGGGAACATATTGTGTAGAAATACGGGCCCCAGAATGACAATCTCGTCGACTAGATGAACTAGGACGTGTGTCATGATATTGAAGAAGGATGGTGGGAACACCAACTCGAAACTGACAAGACATTGCGGCACATCACTCCTTAGCCTTGGTACGATTTCTGGATCGATCACCTTCTGAGAGATTGCATTGAGGAATGCACATAGCTTCACAATGGCTAATCGGACGTTTTCCGGTAGAAGCCCCCTCAATGCAACCGGAAGCAGTTGTGTCATAATCACATGGCAGTCATGAGACTTTAGGTTCTGGAACTTTTTCTCTGGCATATTTATTATTCCCTTTATATTCGATGAGAAGCCAGTCGGGACCTTCATACTGAGCAGGCATTCAAAGAAGATTTCTTTCTCTTCATTCCTAAGAGCGTAGCTGGCAGGACCTTCATACTGCTTCGGAGGCATGCCATCTTTTTCGTGCAAACGTTGCAGCTCTTCCCGTGCCTCAGGTGTATCTTTTGTCTTTCCATACACGCCCAAGAAGCCTAGCAGGTTCATGCAAAGGTTCTTCGTCACGTGCATCACGTCGATTGAAGAGCGGACCTCTAGGCCTTTCCATTAGGGTAGGTCCCAAAATATAGATTTCTTCTTCCACATGGGTGTGTGTCCCTCAGCTTCATTCGGAACAGCTGATGGCTTCTCGCCCCTCGTTGGTTACCCCAAGTGGAAGGTTTGAGATGCAGTGTAGCGGAAGTTTTCCCTTGGCAAAGATAATAAGGATCGAATTCCTCTGAGACTCCAAGGTTCAACAAGAAGGTGTCAACTGCTAACGGCGCCAGATACTTAGCAATCAACTTGGACCTGCACACAGATACAAATAACTTTGCTCCCAACGAGTACAGAGAGGTTGTCAATCCCTCCGGCCTTGTCGTTTACAAAGGAGCAAACGCAAGAGATAATAGTGATAGGTATTGCTGCAACTAGTAAGTAAAAACATAAAGTAAATAGCGGATGTGATCAGTGATGGTAATATGGACCGGGGTCCCATGATGTTCACTAGCGATGTCTCTCTCCCAAAAGACGATAAAACAGCTATGTGAGGTAAACAAATTACAGCTGGGCAATTAACAGAATTATGTGCGCAAACCAATGCTAACTATGCTGCAAGAAAGGTTGAGGCTCAAAAGCATGGGCAGTACGCCAAGGTAAGTAGACCGAAATCCATCTGCATCTACTACTAATCATCCACCTTGAGATATCTATCCAGAACATCTCGCTGGTATTAAGTTGCGAGTCCCACCCAAAGTGTAAACTCAAAGCAACAGACAACTGCATTAAAAGAACTTTGCATAAAGTAAAAAATCCTTGCACCCGCGAGTACAAGCACCGTTGTTTTCCCCCTTGTGGCAACAACACATCCCCTAGACTCATGTTTCTGTCACTCAAGCTAGTCATCGAGGGGCATGAACCCACAATCAAGCATAACGTTCCCTCTTGGAGTTACTACCTACTACTTGGCCAAAGCAATAAAAAGCAACGGAGAACATGCAAGAATTACTCAAGAACATAAATATAAAAGAGGTAAATCAAATATATTACTCACACACAATCTGAACATAATCTCACAATCCATCGGATCCCAGCAAACTCAACATAGCAACAACATAAGGATTACATATGTGCCTCGATCATGTAGGGCAGCTCACGAGGTCTAATTAGTGAAGCACAAAGACGGGAGGAGAACATCACATAGCTACTGGTCATGGACCCATGGTCCATGGGAGACTACTCACAACTCATCCGGGAGGCGTCCATGGTGGTGGAGAGGCTCCCGGTGGTGGTTCTCCCCTCCGGCAGGGTGCCGGGAAGAGTTCTCCTGGAGCTCCCGATCTTGGAAGCGCGCCGGCGGCGGAACAGAGATGAGATCGCGAAAAAGGGTTCCGTCCTCGAGGGTTTCGGGACGCGGTGTAAATATATGCCAAAGGGGGGCATCAGCGGAGACCTAGGGTCCAGGCGCCCCCCCGGCGCGGCCAGGAGGGGGGCCGTGCCACCAGGGCGCCTGGAGCCCTGGTGGCCCCCCTCCGGCCCTACTTCGGCTGTGTGGAAGCTTCCGGAACGCTGATTTTTTATATAATTTTTCCGGGATTTTTCTGGCAGTTTACGTAATGGGAAAACCTGAAATACAAAAACAGCAGAAAACAGAAACTGGCACTAGGGTGCACTGAGTTAATAGGTTAGTCCAAATATGATCAAAAGTGTATGGAAGTGTATAAATAGCATAGCAATATCACCCAAAAGAGGCATGGAGCAAGCAGAAATTATAGATACGTTTTGGACGTATCAACATCCCCAAGCTTAATTCCTGCTCGTCCTCCAGTAGGTAAATGATAACAAGCATAATTTCTGTGGTGACATGCTATTAACCATATAGGAACTTTTCACAGTCACATGACAAGTGCTTACTGAGACAATGAATCTGTAGTAATTAAGTTGCCTCATGAGAAAATCACAAAGAACTGAAAGTTTTACAATATGATACTGAAATACTCAAGAGATTTTGTAATGAGCATGGTGCGCAAATATGATAAAGTGATATCTCGCTTGCCCCCTTTAGTGAAGCAAAACATAAATGCAGGGGCACCTCCAAGGTTTAAGTGACGACTAGATACAATGATTTCAGAATAAACGATATCACAATCTTGCAAAAGACAATGCTACTTTGGGACAATGCACATTACACTCAGAATGACAATCATGCTCTTAATAGTTGGTGCTTTAAAAGAAGGTGGAGACTCTCGAACCGTGGCTTTTGTTGGCAAGGTTGAAAACCCGTGGTCGGAAACAAAAACAAAACATGTACCAGAGCTCTTGGTTTTAAAAACAGTGGTAATAAATTTCTTTTTTGAATATGCATGTTTCGTCAACGAATGCTAGCACATAACTCAATCACTTCTTGAGATGGGCAAGTTTCGAGGAACGGCTCCCGAATGAGGATGATCACATCCTCTTAATCTCCTTTGTTTATCACTGCCAAAGTTTTCTGATTTCTCATGAACAAAGCGTGAAGGAGGGTTTGTTTGTTATATTATTTTTGAGCCGGGCGCACTCTTTGCCAGTTCCTTCTCGTATTATGGGTTTGCACATTAGACATGCAATCCCGGGGTGAAGCTTGTCCAACTTAAAAAGATCATGAATTAACTACTACTTCCTCATGAACTAAAACAGAGGCACAAAAGAGAAATGCTTTTTTTGAATAATTTTGAGATGGTACATGAAAGTCTTCGTTAGGAATGGCAGGTAAATACAATGTATAGGAAGGTATGGTGGACTCATATGGCATAACTGGTTTAAAAGAATTTGGATGCACAAGCAGTCAGTCCGCTTAGTACAGGCGAAGGTTAGCAAAAGACTGGGAGCGACCAACTAAAAGAGAAATGACGGTCATAATAATGCAGAGCGACAAAGCAACATTGAATCAGGCATGGAAGTTATATCGCTACTCAGAAACTAAAGATCATCAAGGCTTGATAGACTTTCTTTACAGTCTTAAATATGCGTGAGCATATGCCAAGTCAATCAAAATAAATTCTTGAAGGAAGATATCACTAAACCATACCACATCATAGGCAAACAAATCATGTTGGTACCTCAATAACACATTGAGAACCCCCCAGCTATTTGAGACTAACCATAAGAAAACATGAACTACTAAGCATCATTATGCACATAGCATTTTATCATAGACATATCGACCAGTGCAACAGAAGCCAACTCTCTTAATAAGATAAGCATGATAAATAAAGAGAGTTCCAGCGACCAACTAAACAAAAGCTCTTTAAAAAGATAAGCATGAGAACTAAGAGCTAAACATGATAGTAGCTATTGAAAGACAAAGAACACACACAGCAAAGATAGACATGAAAATTCTATGTTATGTTCTAGGTTGAAGTGGAGCGTGTTTCTCTCCCACACAAAGAAAGCTGAGTTCCAACTCGTTATGAAAAGCAAGCAAAGCTAAAGAAAACTAAAAAGGAAACTAAAAGCAAGATGCTCCAAGCATAGCACATAACACATGAAGTGATAAAAATATAGTGGAACGAAAGACGAACTGATAATGTTGATGGAGAAGGGGATGCACGGGGGGGCATCCCCAAGCTTAGATGCTTGAGTCTTCTTGAATATTTCTTGGGGGTGCATGGGGGCATCCCCAAGCTTGAGCGTTTGACACTCCTGAATCTTTTTATCATCTTCCCTCGCACACTTGAAAACTCCCTTCATACATAACTCATCATAATCTGATTAGCGAGGTTAGTACCCTTAATAAAATAATTGTTCCTTGTTGGAAATAAGGATATTCTTGAAGGTCTACTGTTTCTCAAGATTGCCAAAAGGTTTTTGCAAAGAAAAAGCAAGCTCAAGGTTTGCAAAATGAAGGAAAGGCAAAATAGGACAGAATCTGTGAAAAACAGACCAGCAGGTAGTAAATGAATTTTTCGGGGCACTTCTGCAACTCTAATCAAAAAACTCAGAATAGACGCCCGAAAGTCAATTGCATATATCACGTTGTCGAAAAAATTAAGACAAAAAAGATGATCTGGTGATTTTATACGAATTTTTCTATCCAAGGACAGAATCTGTTTCCTGGACAGCACGTCACAACTTTTGAACTTTCTTGCAATCAGAGGCTAAACTTGGCACAAAGCTGAAAAGTAAAGATACAATGATGATGCTACTGTAGTAACAACATCAAGACACAACAAAAGCAAAATAAAATTTTATTCATGTGGGCTGCCTCCCAAAAGCGCTTTCTTTTATGCCTTTAAGCTAGGCATAATGCATAGAAATCAAGTTTTATCAAGAGTAAAAGAATAGCTAGCCCGTATAACGGACTCAAAAGGTAACTTAATCTTCTTTCTAGGGAAGTGTTCCATCCCTTTCTTGAGAGGAAATTGGAATTTTATATTCCCCTCTTTCATGTCAATGATGGCACCAACGGTGCGAAGAAAAGGACGTCCCAAAATAATTGGACAAGAAGGTTCACATTCAATATCCATAATAGTAAAATCAACGGGAACGTAGTTATCATTGACAATGATAAGAACATCTTCGATCCTCCCCAAAGGTTTCTTTATGGAAGAATCAACAAGATGAACACCAAAAGAACAAGAATCAAAAGGTTTCAATTTAAGCATATCATATATTCTTTTGGGCATAACGGAGGTACTAGCTCCAACATCACATAATGCATAGCAAGAGAAGTTATTCAACTTAATTTTAATCATAGGATCCCAACCATCTTCTAGCTTTCTAGGTATGGAGGCTTCTACTCTAAGTTTCTCCTCCCTAGCTTTGATGAGAGCATTAGTGATATGCTCGGTGAAGGCAAGATTAAACGTGCTAGTGCGGGGATCTCTAGACATCCTGTGAAGGAAATCAATAACTTCGGTAAGGGTGCAATTATCAAAATCAAGGTCACTACTATCAAGTAAAGTGGTAGTGGTGTCCTTTAGGCTCACTTGTTTGGTAGTTTCTATGGTCATAGCATCACCATTAATAGGTCCAACGGGACCAGGAGTGCATTGGGTGCTAAGAGTTTGAATATCCTCAACAACTTGGATAGTAGCAACAGTGTGGTGGGTAGGAAGGTTCTTAATTCTATCTTCTTCCTCCCTTAGGGATGCAACCACTTCGGGTTTAGCTGCCATTTGGTTTATCAAAGTGGCTTGTGTGTGGGACATATTGGAAACTTGGGTCTCAGTGATGGTGAGCCTAGTCTGGAGGTTAGAAATCTCAATATTTAGGCTCTCTAGTTGTCTACCAATGTCTTGCAAGATAGAAGTATGCTCATTTAATTGCCTCGAGAAGGTTTCGTTTTGTTCATATTGGGTGTGCATGTAGTTCCTAGTGGCCTTCTCTATTTCTAGAAGTTTCTCATAACCAGGCATGTCTCTATCTCCTTGGGTGGAGTTCTTGGTGCTAGGATAAGCATTGTTGTTCCCATAGGAATTAGAGGGGAACGGTCTAGGATTGCTACCAAAGTTACTCCTATAAGCATTGTTATTGAAATTGTTTCTAGAGATAAAGTTCACATCTACTTGTTCTTGAGCAATCAAAGAATTTAAAGGAACATCACGAGGATCAATAGAAGATTGCTTCGAAAGTAGAGACATGATCAAGTCAACTTTTTCATTTAGGGAGGAAATCTCCTCGACAGAGTTTACCTTCCTACCTGTTGGAGCGCGTTCGGTGTGCCATTTGGAATAATTGGTCATCATCTCATCGAGAAGCTTCGTGGCAGCACCAAGTGTAGTTGACATAAAGGTTCCTCCCGCGGCCGAATCTAACAAGTTCCGAGAGGTAAAGTTTAAGCCTGCATAAAAAGTTTGGATAACTACCAAGTAGTCAAACCATGAGTAGGGCAGTTCTTGACAAGAGATTTCATGCGTTCCCAAGCTTTGGCAACGTGTTCATTATCCAATTGTTTAAAATTCTTTATGTTACTTCTTAGTTGGATAATTTAAGCAGGTGGATAGTACTTTCCAATAAAAGCATCCTTGCACTTGTCCCAAGAATCTATGCTATTTCTAGGCAAGGATTGAAACCAAATTTTAGCTCCTCCTCTCAAGGAGAAAGGAAAAAGCTTAAGCTTAACAATATTACCATCTATTTCTTTGTACTTTTGCATATCACAGAGTTACACAAAATTGTTTAAGTGTAAAGCAGCATCATCTCCAGCACCGGAGAATTGATCTTTCATGACTAAGTTCAGTAAAGCAGGTTTAATTTCATAAGAAGGTGCTGAAGTGGCAGGTGTAGTGATAGGCGTGCAAATAAAGTCATCGTTGTTATGACTAGTGAAGTCACACAACTTGGTGTTCTCGGTGGAACCCATAGCAGCAAGCAAGCAAGATAACTATTTTTGTGATTTTCGATAAAAGGAACTAAAGCAAAAACTGAAAGGTAAACTAACAAGACTAAAAAGCAAAGGTAAAAGATAGCGTGCAACTCCCCTATCTTGAAGAGTGGAGTCCCCGGCAAGGGCGCCAGAAAACTTTGCTTGATGGCTTCTCGCCCCTCGTTGGTTACCCTAAGTGGAAGGTTTGAGATGCAGTGTAGCGGAAGTTTTCCCTTGGCAAAGATACCAAGGATCGAATTCCCCTGAGACTCCATGGTTCAACAAGATGGTGTCAACTGCTAACGGCGCCAGATACTTAGCAATCAACTTGGACCTGCACACAGATACAAATAACTTTGCTCCCAACGAGTACAGAGAGGTTGTCAATCCCTCCGGCCTTGTCGTTTACAAAGGATCAAACACAAGAGATAATAGTGATAGGTATTGCTGCAACTAGTAAGTAAAAACAGAAAGTAAATAGCGGATGTGATCAGTGATGGTAATATGGACCGGGGTCCCATGATGTTCACTAGTGATGTCTCTCTCCCAAAAGATGATAAAACAGCTATGTGAGGTAAACGAATTACAGCTGGGCAATTGACAAAATTATGTGCGCAAACCAATGCTAACTATGCTCCAAGAAAGGTTGAGGCTCAAAAGCATGGGCGGTACGCCAAGGTAAGTAGACCGAAATCCATCTGCATCTACTACTAATCATCCACCTTGAGATATCTATCTAGAACATCTCGCTGGTATTAAGTTGCGAGTCCCACCCAAAGTGTAAACTAAAAGCAACAGACAACTGCATTAAAACAACTTTGCGTAAAGTAAACAATCCTTGCACCCGCGAGTACAAGCACCGTTGTTTTCCCCCTTGTGGCAACAGCACATCCCCTAGACTCATGTTTCTGTCACTCAAGCTAGTCATCGAGGGGCATGAACCCACAATCAAGCATAACGTTCCCTCTTGGAGTTACTACCTACTACTTGGCCAAAGCAATAAACAGCAATGGAGAACATGCAAGAATTACTCAAGAACATAAATATAAAAGAGGTAAATCAAATATATTACTCACACACAATCTGAACATAATCTCACAATCCATCGGATCCCAGCAAACTCAACATAGCAACAGCATAAGGATTACATATGTGCCTCGATCATGTAGGGCAGCTCAGGAGGTCTAATTAGCGAAGCACAAAGAGGGGAGGAGAACATCACATAGCTATTGGTCATGGACCCATGGTCCAAGGGAGACTACTCACAACTCATCCGGGAGGCGTCCATGGTGGTGGAGAGGCTCCCGATGGTGGTTCTCCCCTCCGGCAGGGTGCCGGGAAGAGTTCTCCTGGTGCTTCCGATCTTGGAAGCGCGGCGGCGGCGGAACAGAGATGAGATCGCGAAAAAGGGTTCCGTCCTCGAGGGTTTCGGGGCACGGTGTAAATATATGCCAAATGGGGTCATCAGCGGAGACCTGGGGGGCCCAGGCGCCCCCCCGGCGCGGCCAGGAGGGGGGCCGCGCCACCAGGGCGCCTGGAGCCCTGGTGGCCCCCCTCCGGCCCTACTTCGGCCGTGTGGAAGCTTCCGGAATGCTGATTTTTTATATAATTTTTCCGGGATTTTTCTGGCAGTTTACGTAATGGGAAAACCTGAAATACAAAAACAACAGCAAACAGAAACTGGCACTGGGGTGCACTGAGTTAATAGGTTAGTCCAAATATGATCAAAAGTGTATGGAAGTGTATAAATATCATAGCAATATCACCCAAAAGAGGCATGGAGGAAGCAGAAATTATAGATACATTTTGGACGTATCAACATCTAGTGCGCCGGGACCCTTTCCAAAGATTACGTGTAAATCATTGACCATAGCAAGTATGTGATCACCGGTACGCATGACGGGCTTCTTCCGGTGATCTGCCTCGCCTTTGAAATGCTTGCCTTTCTTTCGACATTGATGGTTGGTCGGAAGAAATCGACCATGGCCCAGGTACACATTCTTCCTGCATTTGTCCAGGTATATACTTTCAGTGTCATCTAAACAGTGCGTGCATGCGTGGTATCCTTTGTTTGCCTGTCCTAAAAGGTTACTGAGAGCGGGTCAATCATTGATGGTCACGAACAGTAACACCTTTAGGTTAAATTCTTCCTGTCTGTGCTCATCCCACGCACAGCTGTAAAAGTTCTTCTTGTCTGTGATCATCCCGGTCACGAACAGCAACACCGTTTCCATTCCACAGCTGTAAAAGTTCTTCAACTAATTGCCTTAGGTACACATCAATGTCGTTGCCGGGTTGCTTAGGGCCTTGGATGAGGACTGGCATCATAATGAACTTCCGCTTCATGCACATCCAAGGAGGAAGGTTATACATACTTAGAGTCACGGGCCAGGTGCTGTGATTGCTGCTCTGCTCCCCGAAAGGATTAATGCCATCCGTGCTTAAAGGAAACCATACGTTCCTTGGGTCCTTTGCAAACTCCTCCCAGTACTTTCTCTCGATTTTTCTCTACTGCGACCCGTCAACGGGCGCTCTCAACTTCCCGTATTTCTTACGGTCCTCACTGTGCCATCGCATCAACTTGGCATGCTCTCCGTTTCTGAACAGACGTTTCAACTATGGTATTATAGGAGCATACCACATCACCTTCGCAGGAACCCTCTTCCTGGCGGGCTTGCCATCAACATCTCCAGGGTCATCTCGTCTCATCTTATACCACAATGCACCGCATATCGGGCATGCGTTCAGATCCTTGTATGCACCGCGGTAGAGGATGCAGTCATTAGGGCATGCATGTATCTTCTGCACCTCCAATCCTAGAGGGCATACGACCTTCTTTGCTGCGTATGTACTGTCGGGCAATTCGTTATCCTTTGGAAGCTTCTTCTTCAATATTTTCAGTAGCTTCTCAAATCCTTTGTCAGCCACAGCATTCTCTGCCTTCCACTGCATCAATTCCAGTACGGTACCGAGCTTTGTGTTGCCATCTTCGCAATTGGGGTACAACCCTTTTTTGTGATCCTCTAACATGCGATCGAACTTCAGCTTCTCCTTTTGACTTTCGCATTGTGTCCTTGCATCGACAATGACCCGGCGGAGATCATCATTATCGGGCACATCATCTGGTTCCTCTTGATCTACAGCAGCTTCACCCGTTGCAGCATCATTGGCACATCGTCTGGTTCCTCTTGATCTTCACCAGCTCCCCCCATTGCAGCATCACCGTATTCAGAGGGCACATAGTTGTCATCGTACTCTTCTTCTTCGTCGTCTTCCATCATAACCCCTATTTCTCTGTGCCTCGTTCAAGCATTATAGTGTGGCATGAAACCCTTGTAAAGCAGGTGGGAGTGAAGGATTTTCCGGTTAGAGTAAGACATCGTATTCCCACATTTAGTGCATGGACAACACATAAAACCATTCTGTTTGTTTGCCTCAGCCGCATCGAGAAACTCATGCACGCCCTTAATGTACTCGGAGGTGTGTCTGCCACCGTACATCCATTGCCTGTTCATATGCATGCATTATATATAATTAAGTGTGTCAAAAACCATTACAGAACATCATAAATAGATAATTAAGTGACCAAATTAATAGAAGTTCATCATCACATTAAAACCAAAGTACATACAAAGTTCTCATCTAACAACATAAAGCTCTCCAGAGCATCTAATTAATTTTCACCATACATTGAAACTATGTAAAACATTTCAATGCGAAAACAAATGCGATCATAATCGCAACCAAGGTAACAATTGATCCAATGGCATAATGATACCAAGCCTCGGTACGAATGGCATATTTTCTAATCTTTCTAATCTTCAACCGCATTGCATCCATCTTGATCTTGTGATCATCGACAACATCCGCAACATGCAACTCCAATATCATCTTCTCCTCCTCAATTTTTTTTAGTTTTTCCTTCAAGAAATTGTTTTCTTCTTCAACTAAATTTAACCTCTCGACAATAGGGTCCATCTTGATCTTGTGATCATCGACGACTTCTGCAACGTGAATCCAGCAAGTTACTCTCTTTCAAAAGATGACAACTCAAGATTACCAATCAAAACCAACGCTTTTTCTTCTCCTATAGCTTCATCATTACATCTTTCACTAGTTGTTGGATGTGAGTGATGAGATCGATCCATGGAATTTTTACTTCCTCCAATTCAATCTTCTCCTCCTCCATTTTTTCCAATTTTTTCTTCAAGGAAATGTTTTCCTCTTCAACTAAGTTTAACCTCTTCACAAGAGGGTCGGTTGGAATTTCCGGTTCAACTACCTCCTAGACATATAAAAAAATCTATGCATGTCAGGTTGGTCGGCATAATTGTCATAAACACTAAAACAAATAGTTATAAATTAAAGATAATATACCACATCCGAATCGTAGACAAGACGATGGCCCACGTGGGCGGATATCAAAACCATCGCACTATATAATAACAAGCAATAATAAACGTAAGAAAATTAGACAAATATATATCTAAAGCAATAATAACAAGCAATAATAAAAGTAAGAAAAGCATGGACATAACAAGAGACTCACCACGGTGGTGCCGGTGACGAGATCGGCAGGGGCGATCGACGGCGGCGAAGACGGGGACGGGACGTGACGGACCGCTAAACCTAGACAAATCTCGGAGAAAATGGAGCTTGGAGTTCGAGCTTCGAGAGGAGAAAAGCTTAACTAGTGTGGCTCGGGCATTTCATCGAACACCTCATGTGCATAGGAGGTGAGCTAGCTAGAGCACCACAGCTCCCCCCGACGGTGGTGAAGAGGGGGACGGGGCGCGACGGACCGCTAAACCTAGACAAATATTGAGGAAAATGGAGCTTGGAGGTCGAGCTTGGAGAGGAGAAAGCTTAAGTAGTGTGGCTCGGGCATTCCATCGAACACGTTGTGTGCATAGGAGGTGAGCTAGTGCACCACCAAGCCCTCTCCCCCTCGGCCAGAAAAAACAGAGCAGTGTGCTCAGCTCTTACGCGAGGGGGTATATATAGGCACCTCATTGGTCCCGGTTGGTGACATGAACCGGGACTAAAGGGGAGCCTTTGGTCCCGGTTCAAGTCACCAATCGAGACCAATGGTGGTGGGCCAGGAGCAAGGCCCATTGGTCCCGGTTTGTCCCACCAACCGGGACCAAAAGGACCAGACGAACCGGGACCAATGGCCCACGTGGCCCGGCCAGCCCCCTGGGCTCACGAACCGGGTCCAATGACCCCATTGGTCTCGGTTCTGGACTAAACCGGGACTAATGGGCTGACCCGGCCTGGACCTTTGCCCCGTTTTCTACTAGTGCATATAGTCCTGACTACGAGTCGGGAAGACATAGTTTCCGATGAAAACGGAGCCAATAGAGGGCAATGACGGCGTTCTGCACCATTGCCTTGATGAAGCCATCGTGGTGTAACTATTGTCTACCCACTCGTGCTGCTCTGGGGAAACCATAGGATCTGGTCTTCCAGATCGGACAATGAAGACATTGTTGTGTCGTTTCTCTCTTCTGAGCATTTTTCGTGGTGCAGTGTTGGAATACAGAGGCGAGCACTGAGCTTCGGTAGAGATGTCAAGTCATACTTGGCCGACATGTGCTACGCTGTGTCATGCCTGTACGACTTGGTCTTGAACGGAGCTTCGATGGAGATGTCAAGTCATACCCGACCGACAGGTGATACGTTGTGTCATGCCTGTTCGACAGGTGCTACGCATGACAGATCTTCTAGAGACTTCAAACTGTGTTGGCTCGCGGTACTTGGCGGCATGATGTTGCGCTGTACCGGCGGCGACCGCGACGTGCTCAGTAGTTTGCACGCAGGGCTATGGCGTCGGTGGATTGGTGGACTTGAAAGATGATGTGGATATCTTTCATGAAGATGGCTCAACAGTTCGATGCTGATGGCCGCTTCTAAAACGTGTCCATGTGGTTTACGCTTTAGGTTTGCTGCACCGGTTGTCGGTTTCTATATGTTATGTAGACGGATCAGCGAAGATGCTTGTTTTCGATATGGGGAGTAAGAGCAGTCCAGATTATCGATTCTATATGTGTGAGTGATGGCTTCAGGTGGCTTGATGTATGTTCTTATCAAACCTTCGCTGAATAATTAATAAAGATGGTCCAAGAAAATTCAATAATTACATAAACTAGGGACCTTAAACTGTGGATACTGAGCTACTCATCCTCGTAGTCGCACGAGCACTTGTTGAAATGCTCGTATTTGGAAATCTCCATTGTCGATGGTTCCTCGACTCGATGCCCTTTGGTTAAAATAATGTGCAATCCGAAGCAAGATCGTTTCTGGGAACGAAGGATCGACGTCCTTTTCGTGATAGACCATGTCTTTGATTTTGTTTCATAAGCCCTTTGATGAGTCTCCTCCTGCCGTGAAGTGGTGAATTCCGTGGCATATCGGCACGTGCGGCAATGCTCGTGGCCTCTTCCAGACGCGGGCCACCGGCAACAACCCCATCCGTGCATGCAGCTGCGACGGCTGCAACCTCTTCTACGCTCACCGCCAGAACCATGGCCTCATCAATGCGCGGTGTCTGGGAATTTGTGTCGCGTTCGGATGCGGTAGTGGCCACATCCATGCGTGCAATCACGAATGGCCGAGCAGGCGAGCATACACTCGCTTTCCATCAATTCTCAGTGCATCATATTCCCATGGATGACCATATATGTAACAATCCAATGCCACTAAATGTTTGACACCATCACCCTTCTTATCAAGTCTATGCTCCTTCTTCGTATCGTGGGTCACATTCAACTTTGCTGACTCTAGGAAAGCTACTAGTCCTAGGCGAACCATGTGTCGATAAACTACACCGGCATATATAGGAACATGACTCAACCACTCGATGCTCTTAGACTTGAATGTATTGCCAACCATCTGACACTTTTTTTATCTTGTGCCAATCATATCTCATAGCTTTAAATACCAAAGAATAATTCCATTTATTGGGCTTGGACCGTGCTATGCGAGACGTAGAGTATTAATACCACACCATTTCATCGTTAGTAACCCAATGATCGAACCAACAGCCAACCACTAGTCCATACTCTACATCATACTCTACCAGCATAAGATCCCATACCTTGCCACTAGAGGCATCCTCGAGCTTTGCTCATGGCGCCCATCAGGTGGATGCAAGAGGAATAAGAGTTCAGCACCCCGAGTGACTTGAATGTATTTTCATTTCATGTAAGGCTGTTTTGTAAGGGTGTGCGCTGCTTGTTATATGACTTTTGACCTTTCACTAAAAAAAAGTAGCCACTATGGCATCGCAAATATAATGGTGTGATGTTTGAATATGCGTTTTTAAGGACAAGCTGAATTGTGCCATTATTTAACAAAAAATATATTTTTATACCTAACAAATCCAAAAACATACATATAGGTATGGATGTGTTGTATGTGACTATGCGTGTATGAATTTTCATCAATGCATATATTTTCACATGTGGCGGATGACCAACACCTTGCAACTTTGCATAATCCATGGAATCACTAATCCCGTAGCCGAATGTCTCTATAATAGCAATCAGATTTCTAAATGTTATGTCAGACTACCCTAATGTCCTCTCCACATTGTGAGTTCCTATAAAATTAAACTAACATCCCAAATATCATCATACAAGCTACAGAGACAAAACACAAATTAATCCCAACAACAATTTTCTAATTTTAGAAACCCTAAATCGACATATTGGGGCAGATGCAGATGATGATGGTCATGGGGCGGGGAACTTACTCCACACCACAATATTTGATCTACAGTAGCCCAATGATCCAACCAACGAGCAACTATTACTCTACATCATACTCCTGCCAGCACATCCCCTACCTTGCCACTGCAATCGCCTTAATTTTTTTTGTAACTCACAGGGTAGACCAGTACCTCTCGTTAATTTTGGTGCACCTTACTAGTTCCATACAACAAGATCACAAAATCACTATGACAGTCAAAATTAATTTATTGACCGTACATAAACTAAATGTTTGATACTACTCTTGATACCTTATCTGAACAGAGGCACCGATCATTGTTAGATCAAGCCAGAACAGGGAAGCTCCATGTCAGTGGTAGATGATCATATTAGTGACAAACAAACAGAGCCACAAGTTACAACTACCCTATTTAGGGTATACAGTTTTTGGTACTAATAGCACGAGTTAAAATGATTTCACGTTCAACTGAATTATGATTGAGTTTACATATTTACATGTATTTCGATTGTCAGCATATTTTATGAAGTATACTCCCTCAGTACGGAATTACTTGTCGCGAGAATGGATGTATGTGGACGTATTTTAGTTTTAGATACGTCCATTTCTATCCATTTATGCAACAAGTAATTTTGAACGGAGGAAGTAATGGGTAAAACATCGGGATGTGTATATCATCTTTAATGACTGTCATCTCTTGCTTGCATTTGTTTTTCGCTCCTTTGCAGATCATTCGTCAAATATGTTGTTCATAAGTTGCTTCGCTTCTTGGCACTCATTAGGCATTGCGCAATGGGTCTACTGATTAAAATAAACAAAAAATATGGGTGATGATGAGGAACATCACACAGGTTTCATAATATGTTCACGATGTGTGAAGTGTCATTCACGGTTTCCTAAAGAAACCTCGTGTCCATAACTCGTGACATCGTATATGATTGTGTAGTGAAAATTGTGTGCTTTACTAAGCACACGATTGAATTAAAGGACTGTGTGCAATACCGGCACATAGTTTCATCATGTCGATCGTGTGTGACTCTACTTGTCTGTATGTAGAACACAAACAATGTTCTGCGTGCCCAACAATAATTATTGCACATTGCATAGCACAATCAAACTAACTGTCCATTACATAAGTAACTAAAACCATATTGTGCGTCTCATTCCATAACCCGACCCTAGCTCCTAACCCTACCCCCGCTCCCGTGTGGTGCCGACGCGGCGCACAGGGGCGTCACCGTCTCCCCCCCCCCCC
>LR738712.1:864026264-864064630 GCA_902687465.1 Secale cereale
CGCCACTCTCCTTTCCGCCGCCTTCAGTGATGATGCCACTGCAAACCCCCATGGCTTAGCGATGGCGGCTCTTCTCGTATGCCGGCTGCTCAAGATTGATGCGCCGGTTCCGATCTTGATCTCCTCGGCGGTGATGTAGGAAAAAGACGGCCGGAGTGTGCCAGTGGGTCTTCACCCGCAGCAGCAGGTGGCTGCGGCAACCATGCTGCACCTGCTCAACCTCCGGTTCAGCTTCAGATTGCTGTGGAGCTCCTCATCTTGATCCACGCGGACGCCCGGGGCGGTGACCCTAGGCTTAGCGGTGGTGGTAATATCCTTCGTTGGAGGTGGTTGGCCTGAGGCTGGGTGATCGGATCTCGAGATCTGTCATATAGTCCCGACTACGAGTCGGGAAGACATAGTTGCCGATGAAACATCGGGCCACGGATCTTCTAGAGACTTCAAACTGTGTTGGCTAGCGGTACTTGGCGGCATGATGTTGTGGTGTACCGGCGGCGACCGCGACGTGCTCAGCTGTTTGCACGCAGGGCGGTGGTGTCAGCGGATTGGTGGACTTGCAAGGATGATGTGGATATCTTTCCTGAAGATGGCTCAACAGTTGGATGCTGATGGCCGCTTCTGAAACGTGTCCATGTGGTGTATGCTTTAGGTTGGCTGCACCGGTTGTCGGTTTCGATATGTTATGTAGACGGATCAGCGACGACCCCTGTTTTCGATATGCGGAGTAAGAGCAGTCCAGATTATCGATACTAAATGTGTGAATGATGGCTTCAGGTGGCTTGATGTATGTTCTTGTCAGACCTTCGCTGAATAATTAATAAAGATGGTCGAAGAAAATTCAATAATTACCTAAACTAGGGACCTTAAACTCTGGATACTGAGCTACTCATGCTCGTAGTCGAAGGAGCACTTGTTGAAATGCTCGTATTTTGAGATCTCCATTGTCGATGGTTCCTCGACTCGATGCCCTTTGGCTAAAATAATCTGTAGCCCAATGCAAGATCGTTTCTTGGAACGAAGGATCAACGTCCTTTTCATGATAGACCATGTCCTTGATTTTGTTTCATAAGCCCTTTGATGAGTCTCCTCCTGCCGCGAAGTGGTGGATTCCGTGGCATATCGGCACGTGCGGCAGTGCTCGTGGCGTCTTGCAAACGCGGGGCACCGGCAAGAAACCCATCTGTGCATGCAGCTGCGACGACTGTAACCTCTTCGACGCTCGCTGCCACAACCACGGCCTCTTCCATGCGCGGTGTCGGGGAATTTGCGTCCAGTTCGGCCGCGGTAGCGGCCACATCCGCGCGAGCAATCACGAATGGCCGAGCAGGCAAGCATGCACTCGCTTTCCGTCAATTCCCAGTGCATCATATTCCCATGGATGACAATATATGTAACAATCCAATGCCACTAAACGTTTGTCACCATCACCCTTCTGATCAAGTATATGCCCCTTCTTCATATCGTGGGTCACATTCAACTTTGCTGACTCTAGGAAAGCTACTAGTCCTAGGCGAACCATGTGTCGATAAGCTACACCGGCATATATAGGAACATGACTCAGCCACTCGATGCTCTTAGAATTGAATGTATTGCCAACCATCTGACGCTTTTTTTATCTTGTGCCAATCATATCTCATAGCTATAAATACCAAAGAATAATTCCATTTATTGGGCTTGGACTGTGCTATGCCAGAGGTAGAGTATTAATACCACACCATTTCATCCTCAGTAACCAAATGATCCAACCAACAGCCAACCACTAGCCCGTAATCTACATCATACTCTACCAGCATAAGATCCCATACCTTGCCACTGGCGTCTCCTAAATTTTGTTGCAGCTCAGGGAGTAGATCAGTACCTCTGTTTAATTTTTTGTACTTAACTAGCTCCACAAAGCAAGACCGCAAAATCACTCTGGCGGTAAAAATTAATCTACTGATTGTACATAAACTAAATGTTTGTTACTGCTCTTGCTCCCTTATCTGACAGATGCACCCATCATTATCAGATCAAGCCACACCAGAGAAGCTCCATGTCAATGCTATGTGACCATAGTAGAGACAAACAGAGACACGCGTTACAACTACCCTATTGCTGATCAACCTGTGGTCAATTGTCCACTCGCAGCACAACCTCAATCAGTACCATCGTCAGCCATCAATACACTGGCCCGACCTCAACATTTGTGCCACTATAGGTTCTCTCATCATGAGGGTTATTTACCAGCTCTTCAACTGGCAGCATTTAGACCAGTGCCATGGTAGCAGCGGTTTCTAACATGATGCAAAGCATAATCATTGGATAGGAAATCTAGAAACATCTTTTTTGAGAAGATGCAGATTTATGGCATCCCGCCCGAAAAAGATCTTTAAGACTTTAATACATATAATTAGGAGAACTCTTTGAGAAACAGCGTAGCAACAAAAAGATATATTTTTGCAAAAAAGATGTACTACGAAACACGGGAATGTTAGAAATGGGGAAATATGACATCCGTAAAAAATATTCAGAAGTATTGTAAAAGAAAAAAGGGAAGCAAGAAAGCAAAATACTCCCTCTATAACTTTTATAAAACCTTTTAGATCAGTAAAGTAGTAATCTAAAACATCTTATAAAACTTTACATTGGGGGTAATAATTAAAACCCCATGCTGTTTCATCTGTTTGTCCTACATTCTTTATTTATATACGATATTCAATGAAATCGCTTCTTTTTTTATTTGTTCAACATATATTCTTGATTTATAAATATCTCAAATTATTCAACCCATATTCTTTCTCGAAATTGAAATATTTTCTTCACTTTCCAATAAATATAATTGAGCTGCCATGTAAGTCATCCCGCTAGTTCATCATCCATCAAACTACCTATAGTTGCTAATGTTGGAAATATGAGCATTTTACCAAGTGATTTTATTAACAGAAATACTAGATAAAACATGAGTATTATGGCAGTGATAAAACAAGTCATGCGATTTAACAAGGAGAAGGTAAACATCATCTTCATATATATAACTAGTTGCATATATGAAGTAGGACCTAACATATTTAGAGCAAACACTAGAGCGAAGAACGGTGACAGTGTTTCTAACAGAAAAGACATGAACACATACGAGCCAGAGAATGGAACAAGATAAACTGGAGAGATCATGGAGACATACGAAGCAGCAGCCGAAGCCCCGGTCTTGGTTGAGTTGTCCTCGCTGGCCATGTTGTCGAAGAGGTTGTCGACGTCGGGGAAGAAGTCGTCGTCGGGGAAGTCATCGTCGGTGACCGAATCGTCCGTGATGAAACAGCCAGTAGTCGCGCCAAGCTCTCCCCAAAAACCTTATCACCCTTCTCCTGTACAAGACTCAAAAGGTGTGGTTTTGGAGGCCTACTGTCCCGACCTGTGGTGCACGCCGAAAGCCGGGATGGGGAAGATCGTAGCAGCAGCTTAGAGATTGGAACTTGGGGCGAGAGGAGGAAGAGGCTCTGGTGCCTCTCTCTGGGGAGGAGCGACCTCCCTTATATAGGCGCAAGAGGAGGAGGCGAGAGGCTGCGACGGGAGCTGAAGAGAGCGAGGGAGATGAACCGAACAGCCAGCAACCGAAGGGTGCTGCGCGTTCGTATTCAGTGTCCACTACAGCAAAACTTTCAGCTTCCGACTAACCTTTCGTATACCCGTCGTGCGTGGCAAAAATAAGACATCGGCTCATTCCCGCAACGCGCGGCGCGTCGTGTCGTGACGAGGCGTGGCGAGGCGGGCGGCGGAGGAGGAGCGCGCGTGGATGTCCCTCTTGTTCTCATGCTCGTACAAGTGGAGAAAGAGCCTCCTTTATAAAGAGGTCCAACTCCCTGTAAACTAGCAATGTGGGACTAAACATTAGTAGTGCTGGGCCTCTAGGATTTATTAGGAATTTCTGAAATTAATATTGGGCTGGGCCATAATAGATAAAATTCCAGCAATCCCCCACCAGATCCCAGAGGCACACAAAATTTGCCTTTGGTTCCAAAACACTGTTTTATATACCGGTACTGCAGTGGAGACTGTTAAGTTGAACTTCCACCTAGAACTCTGTGCTACACTAGTAAGCAACTTGAACAGTGGACTGGGCCTTGAACTGCAAGTTTTCTGCGAATCTAGCTTCACACAAAGACTTGACCGATACTTGGCTACCGTGGGTCTTCCCCGCGGGCGGAGCTTATGCGTCATACACCGTGACCTTTCACGAGTTTACTAGAGAAAACCCTACTCTCATAGATTGCGACGTTTGACAATCAGGCTCATATAGGTGTGTTCTTCAAAAGATGTTCTGCAGGACAACATCTCTGCTTACATGAGCCATTTAGAACACATTAAGATATACATCAACCTGCCATGCAGATTTAGGAGAGTATTGCATCTTCATGGAGTGGTATTGGTAGTAAGGATACTCTCCTCTCAGTTGATCAACAGCTTGTCTTCCACATCTAATTCACGGGATCTCCGATCACAAAGACTAGGTTACCACTGTGAATCAACTCATATTGTGGGTCTCATACCCATCTCCCTCGATGCATTATCTATCACATTTCGTGATAGACCCTTAGTAAACGGATCTGCCAGATTTTTAGACGTTTGGATATAATCCAATGCAATTACTCCGGAGTTTTTCATTTTCCTGACAGACTTTAACCTTCTCTGAACGTGTCTTGATGACTTCATGTTATCCTTTGATCTGCTCACTTTCGTGATCACAGTTTAATTGTCGCAGTTCATAAGGACACCTGGTACAGGTTTCGCAACTACCGGCAAGTCATTCAAGAGCCGACGAAGCCAATCCGCTTCGACCGTAGTTGTATGTAGTGCTGTGAGCTCTGCTTCCATAGTTGACCTCGTTAAGATGGTATGCTTGCAAGACTTCCAAGAAACAGCGCCACCTCCATGAGTGAATACATATCCGCTCGTGGCCTTTATCTCATCAGCATCTGAGATCCAGTTTGAGTCACTATACCCTTCAAGCACCTTTGGGTGCCCGGTGTAGTGAATTCCATAATTTGAAGTGCCTTTCAAATAACGCAAAACTCTTTCTAGAGCTTTCCAATGCACATCTCCTGGTTTTGAGACAAACCGACTCAGTTTGCTAACAGCAAAAGAGATGTCAGGTCTTGTAGCACTGGCTAAGTACATAAGCGAGCCAACAATCTGAGAATATTTCAGTTGATCTCTAGCAATTCTTCGATTCTTTCGAAGTAGCACGCTGGCATCATATGGTGTTGGAGAGGGCTTGCAGTCACTATAGCCACTTGATGTTCAGAATGACATCAGCCACTCCTAAATCCTTCATCTCAAGACAATGGGATAGGAAATTCTTGACCTCCTTAATAACATTCAAATTTATTCCGAAAATCAGTATGTCATCAACATACAAGCAAAGGATAACTCCCTCGCCCCCACCATGGCGATAGTACACACATTTGTCAGCTTCATTCACAACGAAGCCTACAGCTGTTAGAGTTCTTTCAAACTTCTCATGCCACTGTTTGGGTGCTTGCTTGAGTCCATACAAAGACTTCAGCAACTTGCACACTTTTCCTTCCTAACCATCTATTACAAACCCATCTGGTTGTTCCATATAAATTTCCTCATCCAACTCTCCATTTAGGAAAGCAGTCTTAACATCCATTTGATGAACGAGAAGACCATGTGAGGCAGCTAGTGAAAGTAGAACTCGAATAGTGGTCAACCGCGCCACAGGTGAGTAAGTATCAAAGAAGTCTTAACCTTCCTTTTGGGTAAACCCTTAGCCACGAGCCGTGCCTTGTACTTTTCGATAGTACCATCAGGCCTAAGCTTCTTCTTGAATACCCATTTGCACCCTATAGGTTTGCACCCATAAGGACGATCGGTTATCTCCCAAGTTTCATTCGCTAAGATGGAATCCATCTCACTACGAACCGCTTCCTTCCAATAGTCAGCATCTTGAGACGCATAAGCTTCTGAAATAGAACTGGGAGTGTCATCTATTAGATAGACAGGAAAATCATCACCAAAGGACTTTACAGTCCTCTGTCTCTTGCTCCTAGTAGGAGCTTCATTGTTTTCCTCCACGGGTTTGTCAAAGTGTTCCATCGAAATGGTAGGTTCAGTAATTGCAACTGATTCTTGATTCGATGAAATAGGCATCTCCTGAGTAGATGAGGTAGCCATATCCTTCATGGGAAAGATATCTTAAAAGAAAGTCGCATCATTCGACTCCATGATTGTACCGACATGCATGTCAGATACCTCAGATTTTACAACCAAGAATCTATATCCAATGCTTCGGAAAGCATATCCCAGGAAAACACAATCCATAGTCTTTGGTCCAAGTTTGCGCTTCTTTAAGATTGGAACATTGACTTTCGCCAAACAACCCCAGGTTCGTAGATAAGTGAGTTTTAACCTTAGCTTCTCCCATTCCTCGAATGGAGTTATTGATACGTCTCAAACGTATCTACTTTTCCAAACACTTTTGATATTGTTTTGACCTCATTCTTGCGTGATTTGGACTAAACTAACCCGGACTGACGCTGTTTTCAGCAGAGCTGCCTGTATGGTTTATTTGTGTGCAGGAAAACGGATTTTTAAGTATCTCAGAAAAATCCACGAAAATTCAGAGAAAATCCACGCACCCGAAGGAACCAAATGCCAGAAGTGGGGCCAGAGGGGGGCCGGGGGGTGCCCAGGCGCCCTGTGGGCGCGCCCCCCTGGGCCGCGCCGGGGGGGGCCTGGGTCGGGCCCACACCCCCTGGTGCCCTACTTTAGCCCGTATTTTTCCTCCCGACGCAGAAACCCCAGATCGGAAGTTCTTTCGCAGTTTTTCGTCGCGGAGCCGCCGCCACCCTCTGTTCTTCTTCGGGAGGGCTAATCTGGAGGCTGAATTGGCCTCCGGAGAGGGGAGATCGTCGCCATCG
The DNA here is from genome assembly GCA_902687465.1 of Secale cereale. Classification (NCBI taxonomy): domain Eukaryota; kingdom Viridiplantae; phylum Streptophyta; class Magnoliopsida; order Poales; family Poaceae; genus Secale; species Secale cereale. Next base: position 864,033,182 of record LR738712.1, read on the forward strand.
TCATCATCATCACCACTCCATCATCCCTCCATGACTTCCCCCTTCATGTGTGAGTAATTCCCCTGCTGTAGGCGAAGGGGGTGGTAGGGATTGGATGAGTTAGATCATGTAATAGTTCGTCAGATTGTTATGGGCATGTTGCGTATCATCTACTATGGTGTTTATCATCTTTGCTACAACTTGTTATTCTTAATGCTTGACACTTAGGGCTCGAGTGCCATGATTTCAGATCTGAACCATATGTGTTTGCATGAATATTTTTGTATTCTTGATCCTATCTATGAGTTGTATGCACCTGTTACGGTTCGGAACCGGCGATCCCAAAAGTGACAGCTTGGGACACCAAAGGGGATGGTTCGTAGTTTGAGGATTACATGTATCCATTGAGTTCATTGCTTTGTTCCGGTGCTCTTTGATAGGAGCACCTTAATATCCATTAGTTCCTTTTGGCCCCGTTCGTAGCGGGATGGTAGGACAAAAGATGTTGTGCAAGTTCTTATTGCAAGCACGTACAACTACCTACGGGATACATGCCTAATGTTTGATATTTACCTAGATGATCATTACTTTTCCGTGTGCCGTGCCCCAAGTTAGAATCTATCTCATCCATGCAGCGCCCAACCATCCATCTCCCTAGCCTACAGTATTTTAAACCTTGTTTGTCACTAGTTGCTACTTTTGCCATTTACTACTGCTATTTACTTTTGTTGTTTACTTTTTACTATTACTATCATCACTATCATATCATTGTTACCACTTATCTTTTGTTGCAAGTAAGTATATTTCAGGTGCGGTTGAATTGACAACTCAACTGTCAAAGCTTATAAATACTCTTTGGCTCCCCGTGTGTCGAATCAATAAATTGGGTTATTCTTACCCGCGAAGACTATCTCGATCCCTTATGGTTGAGGGTTATCAAGTACCGTTTTCTGGCGCCGTTGCAGGGGAGCATAGCAATATTTACAAGTCTACTTGAGGTATCCTACCTGCTGCACTTTATTCAATATGGGTAAGAAAGGAGACCCCAAGGTTCCAATCTTACTATCCACTACAAGAAGAGGTACTGCTCTGAGCACTAGTGCTACGCTTGATTCACCTTCTGTTATGAGTAAGTTTGCCTCACCACCACCACATGATGCTCCTACTGAATCTGTTACTATGTCTGATACTCTTGATGATGCTTCTACTACTTTTGATGATGATATTAGTTCGCTTGGTTATGCTCTTGAGAAACAAATTGCTGCTGCTGCTGAAAAATATGGAATTGAACTTCCTGTTGCTCGCTACCCTATTGGTGAAACTTATGATTATCCTGATTTGAGTAAACTCAAGGAGAGTCTCCTTGATGATGATTACTATATACTAGATGAAGATCTATGCAGGGAACTGACAGAGTTTGCTGGCTCTGACCCTGAAGTTATTAAGAAAATATTTGAAAAACACTCTTTGAAAAACAAAACCGTTCCTAATCCTGAGTTTGCTACATCTCCTATATGCATTGATGATCCTGATTTTGATTTCTCTGTTGATCTCTCACTTATACCTATGGTTGAAGCTGACCCCTTTTATGGCAGAGAAAATGATGATGCTATTGCACACCTGACTAAACTCGGTGAGTTAGGTAGCCTGTTTACCACAGATGAGAAGATACGATACTTTTATGTGACCAAGCTTCTTCCTTTCTCCTTGAAGGAGGGTGCTAAAGCATGGTATGATTCACTTCCATGCGGTTCCATTAAGAGTCCTCAGGACTTAACTCACTCTTTTGTTGATAAGTACTTTCCTGCTCACATGCAACATGCTGCTTTACAAAGAATTTATAACTTTAAACAGTTGCAGGATGAGTCCCTCCCTAAACTTGGGGGAGGTACTGCGGTATGATTCGGGCTAGACCAGGACATGAAATTCCTAAGAATGAATTAATTGATATATTCTATGCTGGTCTAACTAATGAATCTAGGTCCTATTTGGACAGTTGTGCTGGTTGTGTTTTCAGGAAAAGAACACCGGACGATGCGGAAGATCTGATGGGCAGGATTGCCAAAAACCATGAAGATTGGTCCGTCCCTGAACCACCTTCACCAACAAAGAAGAGGGGCATGTTTGTTCTAAGCCCCGAGGATATGCGAGAAGCAAAGAAGTCTATTAAAGAGAAAGGTATTAAAGCTGAAGACGTGAAGAATCTACCCCCTATTGAGAAGCTGTGTGAGCCTACCACTCACCCTCCTATGGTAGAGGTACATTCTCTTTTAGATTTCAGCACATGTGACATCCCTCATGGTAAACCTCCTGATCAATGTTTAGATGAGTTTGATAATTTTATTATGAAACAGAATCATTTTAATGAGAGGATAGAAAGTCAGTTGCATGATAATTCCCTTGCTATCAAAAAGTTGCTTGGTGTTTTAGATAGAACAGTTAATGATGTCCAATGTCTTGTGAAGCATTTTCATAAGGTTCAAACTCAGCTTGATCAAATTTCTAATGTGCAAAGAGATTTTCTTGCTAACAATGCCAAACAAGATAAATTGCAGGCTTTTGGGATTAAGACCCGAGGAGGAACTAGTACTCAAGATCCTCTTTATCCATAGGGACATCAGAAGAGAATCGAGCAAGATTCTCAAATACAGGAAGAAGAAATTGTTGTCTCTCCAAATAAGAAGAAGAAACATAAAGAGACTGACAATTCTAATGATCCTATTGCAGATGAAGAGCCAGCTATTGATCCCAACAGTGTATCTATTTCCGATGCTGAGACTGAAGACGGTGCTGAACCTGAAGGTAATGATAATGAGAAAAACGATCCGCCTGAAGTTCGAAAAGAAGAAGCACCTGACAAACGTAAGAGGTACACTAAAGAAGACTTCATCGCAAGAAAACATGGGAAGGAGAGAGAACCATGGGTACAGAAACCCATGCCCTTTCCAGGTAAGTCCATCAAATCTAAAGAAGAAGAGCATTACAATAAGTTTTGTGAATGGATTAAACCTCTTTTTCTTCAAATCCCTTTGACTGATGCTATTAAGTTACTTCCTTATTCAAAATATATGAAAGATATTGTCACTAACAAAAGGAAAGTTCCTAATGATGCAATATCTACTATGCTTGCTAACTATTCTTTCAGTGGAAAGATTCCTGAGAAGCTCGGTGATCCAGGTATACCCACCATTCCTTGCTCCATAAAGAATAATTATGTCAAAACTGCTTTATGTGATCTTGGAGCGGGAGTGAGTGTTATGCCTCTCTCTCTTTATGAGAGGCTTTGTTTAGAGAAACTAATTCCTACAGATATCTCCCTTCAGATGGCTGACAAGTCAACCGCTGTTCCGATAGGTATTTGTGAGGATGTTCCAGTAGAAGTTGCTAATTGTTTAATTCTTACTGATTTTGTTGTGCTTGACATGCCCGAGGATGGGAGCATGTCCATTATTCTTAGTAGACCTTTTCTTAACACCGCAGGTGCTATTATTGATTGCAATAAAGGGAAGGTCACCTTCCATGTGAATGATAAAGAACACACGGTATATTTTCCGAAGAAGACCGACAGGAGGCATGCCCTCAACTCTATAGAGAATATCGAGACCGTGAAAATTGGAGAATGGGACTGTCCACTACATGTGCCTCACAAATACAAAACTATCATGGTAGGGACGATGTCCATCAAGGTAAAAGTTCAGTGATTACTTCGTAGGAGGTGAGACTTTTTGCTCTGTATATCGCTTGTTTCTTGGTAAGACTTGATCAACCTTACTAGTGAACGTGTTTTATATGGATAAAAAGTTGAGCCTGCTATGTTTTCATTTGTTTTTAGTGTTGTCCTACTTGCTGTACCAAGTATCTATGTTTTTGAAGCTTCACAATACTACTAACTGCTTCAAGTTTTCAGAGAGTTTCATAGCTTTTTGAACTTCAAAAAAATTTCAACAGTGAAGTTTTCAGAAAAATTCCAGAAAAATTATATTAAAAATTTCCACAACGGGAGAGACCCGAAAAGTCCTGGGGCCAGCCAGGGGGGGCCACCAGTGGCCCAGGCGGCCAGCTGGCGCGGCCCAGCCCCTGGCCGCGCCCACAGGGCGCCTGGGGCCCACGGGACCCCCCTCCAGGTACTTCTTCTTCCCTTCTCTCTATCTTTTTCCAGAAACCCGAGTTCTGATCTTGTTCTTGCTGTTCTTGCTGTTCTTGGAGGCGATTCTTCGATCTCTCTCTACAGCCCATCATTTGAGCTGAAATTTTGAGCAAATACTCCCTGGTATGTGACTCCTCCACCCCTCCAATTAGATTTTTGATTGGTGGCCTCATTTGTGAGTATTTAGTAGTTCTTGGTGCTGTAGAGATGAGCTTGCATGCATGTGTAGAAATTTATTTTCCAAGTTTTGATGCAAGTTTATGCCTTGGGCAAGTGAGTTGAGTAGTTTGCCTTAGCTCACTTTGTTTTAATCCTCGTTTTTGTAAATTGTAAAAAATTTCAGAAATAAGTTTGTTAGGAAGGGCAAAAGGATGGCTTGAGAAGAGGAGGCCCGGACACTCCGATCGAGTCACTAGAGCCGCAGCTTCACCATCGACTGCTAGGTTGAGCTATAATGAGGATCATGTGCCCCTGGAGTTGTTGGAAGACACAAGTCCAGCACGTGCGATGACATTTCCATGTGATGAATTCATGGAGGCTGCGGGTATCAAGGATGAGTTTTATAATCTTTGTGCTAATGCAGGTTTGACACGACTCGTCACGAGCCGTGTTACTCGGTATCAGAAACTCACCTCCGGTTTCATTAACAGTTTTAGATATAATCCTAATTCGGGTGCTATTGATTTTAAAATTTATAATGATCTTATCACCATGACTCTGGGAAATTTTTGTGAAGTAATAGGTGTGCCAAACATTGGGAGGACGGCAAGGATGGCAACTCAGCCCTCCGAGCTGAAAACCGTCATCAACTCTCTCTGCAGCATGGGTACGAGGGATATTCATCGGTCGAAGATCTCCAGCATCTTGTTTCCTCACCTCAGGTATTTTGCATATTATATTGCTAGAGGGGTGTTAGCTCGTGACAACACGAGCAGCATTTCTGCTCCGGATATTGCTATCCTGGCAGCAGCCCTCTCAGGGAGGTCTGATTATAATCTTGGTACCTTAATTGCTCGACGCCTTGCTATGAACGGTAACAAGGGGGACTTATATGGTGGCATTTATGCTACACTTATCTTAGAGCATCTTGGAGGCACCCCACACCCTGATGATACTCCTTTTACTTATTTAAGCTTTGATCTTGCTGCTATGAAAAGGCATAAGTTTGTTACCATGGGTTCTGAGCATGATAACCTTGTTTATATCTTGCGTTTCGGAACTACCGCGGAACGCGAGATCCGTCTACCTGCACCTCTTTTGTTTGATTTTTCTCACAGGAACGGATGGTCCTTTGATGTTGTCCAGTTCGATGAGTTCATGGTCCAGCATCAGTTCCATAACCCCATGGAGGGGGTTGTGCCCGACGGGGAGAGGCACGGTGAGATACCACATTTTCAGGAAGAGACCGCCACCGAGTTTGGTGAAGGGTCTTCCTCTGTTTGGCGCTCGAAACCTTCCTCGTGGGAGACTCCGAGGAATTCGGTGTACGCGCCATCATCCTTCTACGACCCTTGGTCTCACCACCATACCCCTGGAGCAGGAGGCTCCCGGGGGCAGTAGCTGCTAACCAACTTAGGCCAAAAGCCTAAGCTTGGGGGAGTACGTGCCCTTCTCACTTTTCCATCGTATTATCCGTTTTATTCGCTTTGATCTTTTCGAAGTTTTTGCCCGTTCTTCTTTACTTCTCTCTTTGCAAAAACAACAAAAAGATTTTCTCTCTCTTTTGCTTTTATTCAACCTTTGAAAAAACCAAAAAGATTTCCTTTTTCTCTTTAGTTTGCTTTGTTTTCAGAGATCAGCTCGATTCCGTGATGGCATTTGATTATATTTCCTACGTTCGATCGTGCAAGTGACAAGCAGTAATGACGAAGATCGACTGAAAGGAAGCAACAAGGAAGACCGGTATGAACTCTTATTGTTTCTACTTTTGTACATATGCCTGTACTTATGATCTAGAGACCAGCTTGTAGCGACATAGTGCTATGTTTACAATGGTCTTCCAGTGGTTCATGCTTTCCTTGTGGCTAGTCTCGAATAACTAGAGTATATAATGTGTTATTGAAATGATCTACATGCATCGCACTGTTCATAGTCTGGTATACTAAGGTGGTATTTCCCTTTAGAGAATTTTTGGATTGACTTGGCACATGCTTACACATGTTTAAGACCAAAAAGTCTACTTTGCCTTGATGATCTTTGAGTTTTAGAATAGTTATATCAATTTCATGCCCGATTCAATGTTTCTTTGTCGCTCTGCATGATTATGACCGTTATTGCTCTCTAGTTGGTCGCTTCCCAGTCTTTTGCTAAGCCTCCACCCGTACTAAGCGGAATGACTGCTTGTGCATCCAAAACCTTTAAACCTGTTATGCCATATGACTCCACTATACCTTCCTATACATGGTATTTACCTGCCATTCCTAACGAAGACTTTCATGTACCATCTCGAAATTTTTCAAAAGCACTTCTCTTTTTGTGCCTATGTTTTAGCTCATGAGGAAGTAGGAGTTAATTCATGATCTCTTTAAGTTGGACAAGTTTCACCCCTGGATTGCATGAATAATGTGCAAACCCCTAATATGAAAAGGAACTGGCATTGAGTGCGCCCGGCTCAAAAAGATAATATAACAAACAAACCCTCCTTCACGCTTTGTTCATGAGAAATCAGAAAACTTTGGCAGTGATAAACAAAGGAGATTAAGAGGATGTGATCGTCCTCATGCGGGAGCCGTTCCTCGAGACTTTCTAGCTTAAAAATTGAATGAGTTATCTGCTAGCATTCGTTGACGAAATATGCACCTCTCAAAACATATTTACTTCTGTTTTTAAAACCAAGAGCTCTGGTACATGTTTAGTTTTTGTTTCCGATCACGGGTTTTCAACTTTGCCAATAAAAGCCACGGTTCGAGAGTCTCACCTTCTTTCTTCAAAGCACTGACTAGGAGAGCATAATTGTCATTCTGAGTGTAATGTGCATTGTCCCAAAGTATTACATTGTCTTCTGCATACTTGTGATATGATTTATTCTGAAATTCTTAGCTCTAGTCTCCTTTAAAACTCTGGAGGAGTCTCTGCATTTATGTTTTGCTTCACTCATGGAGGCTAGCGAGATACCACCTTAATATGCTCAAGCTATGTGCAATGTGATCTTGTCTTGATTTTCAGTAATATATTATTTACTCTTAATTATTTGTGACTGGTCACTTGAAAGAAGGATTGCTCCTTGCATTGTTCTCATAAGTACTGTTTTAATACTTGCTGAACTCTTTTCGTAGTACATGCTTATATACATCTAATGAAGCAAAAGAGTTTGTCAAAGTTTTCTTTGTCGCGTCCAGTTCGTTGAACTGAATTGCTTGAGGACAAGCAATATGCTAAGCTTGGGGGAGTTGATACGTCTCAAACGTATCTACTTTTCCAAACACTTTTGATATTGTTTTGACCTCATTCTTGCATGATTTGGACTAAACTAACCCGGACTGACGCTGTTTTCAGCAGAGCTGCCTGTATGGTTTATTTATGTGCAGGAAAACGGATTTTTAAGTATCTCAGAAAAATCCACGAAAAATCAGAGAAAATCCAAGCACCCGAATGAACCAAATGCCAGAAGTGGGGCCAGAGGGGGGCCAGGGGGTGCCCAGGCGCCCTGTGGGCGCCCCCCCCCCCCTAGGCCGCACCGGGGGGCGCCTGGGTGGGGCCCACACCCCCTGGTGCCTTACTTTAGCCCGTATTTTTCCTCCCGACGCAGAAACCCCAGATCGGAAGTTCTTTCGCAGTTTTTCGTCGCGGAGCCGCCGCCACCCTCTGTTCTTCTTCGGGAGGGCTAATCTGGAGGCTGAATTGGCCTCCGGAGAGGGGAGATCGTCGCCATCGTCATCATCATCACCACTCCATCATCCCTCCATGACTTCCCCCTTCATGTGTGAGTAATTCCCGTGCTGTAGGCGAAGGGGATGGTAGGGATTGGATGAGTTAGATCATGTAATAGTTCGTCAGATTGTTGGGGGCATGTTGCCTATCATCTACTATGGTGTTTATCATCTTTGCTACAACTTGTTATTCTTAATGCTTGACACTTAGGGCCCGAGTGCCATGATTTCAGATCTGAACCATATGTGTTTGCATGAATATATTTGTGTTCTTGATCCTATCTATGAGTTGTATGCACCTGTTACGGTTCGGAACCGGCGATCCCAAAAGTGACAGCTTGGGACACCAAAGGGGATGGTCCGTAGTTTGAGGATTACATGTATCCATTGAGTTCATTGCTTTGTTCCGGTGCTCTTTGACAGGAGCACCTTAATATCCATTAGTTCCTTTTGGCCCCGTTCGTAGCGGGATGGTAGGACAAAAGATGTTGTGCAAGTTCTTATTGCAAGCACGTACAACTACCTACGGGATACATGCCTAATGTTTGATATTTTCCTAGATGATCATTACTTTTCCGTGTGTCGTGCCCCAAGTTAGAAACTATCTCATCCATGCAGCGCCCAACCATCCATCTCCCTAGCCTACAGTATTTTAAACCTTGCTTGTCACTAGTTGGTACTTTTGCCATTTACTATTGCTATTTACTTTTGCTGTTTACTTTTTACTATTACTATCATCACTATCATATCACTGTTACCACTTATCTTTTGTTGCAAGTAAGTATATTTCAGGTGCGGTTGAATTGACAACTCAACTGTCAAAGCTTATAAATACTCTTTGGCTCCCCGTGTGTCGAATCAATAAATTGGGTTATTCTTACCCGCGAAGACTATCTCGATCCCTTACGGTTGAGGGTTATCAGTTATCTCTTTGTTCTTTGTGGGAACTCGGTTTAGGACATGACATATGCAGTCAATATCGCCTCCTGTTAGGGATATTACTAGCAGGTATGAACCGGCTAGTATAAACCGGATTATAGTAAATATGTGTGATTGTAATATTTAGTAGAGGCTACGGCCCATGAGATCTTAGGCCCATGTATAGAGTTATGGTTTGTAAACCGCCCGATGATGTAACTTGAGAGATAAGGAAGAAAAGAGCAGAGACCGAGGTGGACACGAGTATGAGCCGGCCTCGGGACTCTGTAAACCGGACCAGCCGTCACCTCTATATAAAGGGACGACCCGGCGACGGTTCAGGGACAAGCAAGAAACAACCCGTCGAGACAGGCAAGCAAATTTCTCCCTGTTCATCGACACCCAAGCAATACCAAACCAAACTAGACGTAGGATTTTACCTTCATCGAAGGGGCCGAACTAGTATAAATCCTCTATGTCCTTTGTGTGCATTTAACCCCTTCAAGCTAACCTGTACGATGGTTCCATCATCAAGTCCGCTAAACCGGACATCTGCCATGTTATTTCCACGACAGTTGGCGCCCATCGTGGGGCCTCCGAACGATGGTTTCGAGTTCTTGAAGGGCAGCTTCAAAGGGCTCAAGGGCTACGCGGTCGGCCGGATGACCAAGAGTCGCCGCGGCCGGGTCTACGTCGACGACGCGGGTTGGGGACCGAAGGCCAATTCAATCGAATACGGGTACCGGGTTCCCTTCGGTGGCATCCATGTCTTCATCGGCAAGATCGGCGAACCGGGACCTGAGCCGGACATCTTCCCCAACATCGTCGAGCCGGCTTAGCGTGCGAGATCGGCCCGGATTCAGCCCGCCATGAAGCACATCTTCGTTGGAGCAGCCCACGGGGTCCAAACCGATGACGGATCGGAATTCGGTGGCGAAACAGTTGTCTACTCCGACGACGAGTCCTCATCCGGAGAGACTGAGTCTTTGTATCAGTTGCAGGACGGCCGGTCTGAGGGTGAGTCTGACGAAAACAGTATTCCGGACCCCTTTGATCCGCCAAACCGGGTGGCTGTTTTTATGGCCGGTTCACAACCTACGCCACCGTCCACGGTGATCGGGGCGACAGCAGAAGCTGGTGTAGGGGGGAGTGGCCTGGCCCTCTCACCCGCTGACGTTCTATCCACCTTAGTCGAGGAGTTCACAGCCTGGGCCATGGCAGAGGTAGCTCCAGCAGACAAGGCACAACATGATGCAGAGCTCCTTCAGTTAAAGGGCCAGGTTGATCAAGCAAGGGATGATCTGAAAGCAGAGAAGGCTATGATAGCGATAAGGCAAGCGGAATTGAATGATCAGGCTTTTCACCTAAGGATGGAGCAGGCCTCTACACAGGGAGTAGGAGTCGGAAGTACCAATCCCGTCTACCGCCGGTTTATGAAGCAACGGATCTGTTCAGGACGCCAGGGGCAGGGACTAGCAATAATCCAACTTTAAACCGGAGGGCACCCCCAGCGAGGGACGAACCGGTTCAGCAGCCTACTGCAGAGCAAGATCGACGGATCACATCTACACCTCACGTTCCTACCCCTCCGGGTCATTACTCAAATCCTTTGGACAATATCGTTGCAGCTGCTTCACGCTTGGCCGCTTTACCTATTGAGGGGACGTCTCCGGTGGCATTGGAGGCACGCAGGGTTAAGGATCTACTCGACACGGCGTTGATACAATAGCAAGCATATTCTCATAGCAGGGAGAGGTTACATTCAACACCACGTCCCAGCCGGAGTTACACTAGGCATTGGGAGGAACCAGAAGTGTCTAGTAGTGAACGCAGGCGGCATCGGCACAGACAGGATAATCCGGTAGGTGCGGCGGCACAAGCTCAGTATGTAAACCGGGTTAGGTCGGTAGCCCGGGAGGAAATCCGTCAGACAATGCCGGTTCACACGACCACGGCGGAGACAGGAGTCACAACGAGTTCCTTTGGGGTATAGTGTCTTATCCCCGCTTTACGGAGCGTGAAGCTGCCCAAGGATTTCAAAGGGCCACGTAAGGTGCCTAATTACACCGCAGATTTGGCTCCTGAAGCTTGGGTTGAGAGTTACGAGATGGCCATGGAGATGCTGGATGTAGATGAAGTGGCTTGTGCAAAGTACTTTACAATGATGCTTGAAGGTACAGCCCGGACCTGGCTAAAGGATTTACCCCCAAATTCTATCGGGTCATGGGGAGAGCTACGTCGCCAGTTTATCAAAAAATTCAAGGATACATGCAAGCAGCCGATGTCAATAGTGGATCTAGCAGCATGTGTGCAAGGAGAGCAGGAATCTACAAGTGCATGGGTGCGGCGAGTATCAGAGATCTTACATTCTTCAAATAGTATCAATCCCAGTACGGCAATAGTGACTTTAGAGAACAATTGCCGGTTTGAGTCTCTAAAGCTAAAACTGGGACGGCTTAAACGAGATTGTAACGATATGGGAACTCTCATGAGTGCTCTGGTGAAGTATGGGGACTCGGACAACACTAAGTACCCAGAAGCGGAGGGAGACAAAGCAAGGAAAGTCAACAAGCCCGGTAAACCGGCGCAGGGTAATCCGGCTACAACAAGCTTCTTGGGCAAGCGAAAGGCGGAGGGTGGCTCTGATTTCGTGGCCAATACCCAAGTTCAAGAGGGTTTCCAGCGCAATAGGGGCAAACCACCCCCACAAACCGATGGAGGAAATGTTAGTTGGGACCAGGAGTTAAGACAGCCTTGTCCGAAACATAGCAAAAGGGGACGAACAGCGAAACACACGATAGGAGAATGCAGGCCCTTGATGGAAGCCATAGCGGGCCGCTTCAATTCTAATGACAGGCCTCCGAATGGTGGTTCAGGCCCAGGGTTCTATGGTCCGGGTCATCAGGGAAACAGCTCCGGATCAGGATATCGGGGCAATAGCAATGGTTATCATGGCCGAGCCAATAATCAATATGGTCAAGGTGGTTATAATAACCAGGGTAATCCGCCGCATGGTCAGGGTGGCTACAATAACCAAGGCAGCCAACAGCAGGGCCAAGGTAATCACAATAACCAGGGTAATCAGCAGCGTCAGCAACAGCAGCCGCAATCCGGATATCAGAGTAATCCGAAGGAGTTCAGAAGTGGGCAATATCATGTGTTCACCACGAGTATGTGTAAACGAGATCAGAAGGTTCTAAAGCGGGCAGTCCACGCGGTTGAACCGGTGACACCGCAATTCCTGCGCTGGTCAGAGCAGCCCATAGTATGGAGCAGGGAGGATCACCCGATGCGGGTAGATAATCCGGGCCATTTGGCCTTGGTGGTGGCACCACGGGTGGGAGGTTATAAGTTCACTAAAGTTCTTACGGACGGCGGCAGTAGCATCAATATCTTGTATTACGAGACCTTCCTTCGAATGGGCTTGACGGATAAGAAGCTGAGGCAGTCAAACACGGTGTTCCACGGGGTGGTCCCAGGTAAGTCAGCTTATCCAGTTGGGAAAATTGACTTAGAAGTTACCTTTGGAGATGAACATGATTCCAGGTCAGAGATGATAACTTTCGAAGTCATCAAGATCCGGAGCCCTTATCACGCTCTGTTTGGGAGGACGGTTTATGCCAAATTTATGGCCAGACCGTGTTATGTTTACCTGCAGCTCAAGATGCCGGGTCACAAGGGCACAATCACGGTTCACGGAAGTCGCAAGGTTGCATTGGAGTGTGAACAGGGAGACGCTGCTTACGCGGAGGCAGTATGTGCTACCGAGGAGTTAAAATTTTATAAGGATATTGTTGATCCGGCAGATATGACCCCGTTGAAGAAGCCAACTACAGAGCATAATCCGGCGCTGAAATTTAAATCGGCAGAGGAGACCAAGCAAGTTGATTTTGTACCGGGTGATTCATCCAAGCAGTTCACGATCAGCGCTAACCTTGATCCCAAATAGGAAAGCGCGCTCATCGAGTTCATCCGTGAGAACCGGAATATATTTGCATGGAAACCTTCTGACATGCCAGGTATACCGAGGGAACTCGCTGAGCACAGTCTTAATATTGATCCGAAGTTTAAACCGGTCAAGCAGTATCTGCGCTGCTTCAACGAAGAGAGGCGCAAGGCTATAGGAGAGGAGGTGGCTAGACTTTTGGCTACAGGGTTCATAGTGGAAGTTTTTCACCCAGAGTGGTTAGCTAATCCGGTGCTGGTACTAAAGAAGAATGGAAAATGGAGAATGTGTGTGGACTACACATACCTCAATAAAGCTTGCCCAACGGATCATTTTGCTCTATCTCGCATTGATCAGATCATCGATGCTACAGCGGGATGTGAGCGGCTAAGTTTTTTGGATGCATACTCGGGATATCACCAGATCAAGATGGCAGTTAAGGACCAAGAAAAGACAGCTTTCATAACTTCTTTTGGTGCTTTTTGCTATGTATCTATGCCTTTTGGGCTCAAGAGTGCCCAAGCAACTTATCAGCGTTGCGTGCAGAACTGTCTTAAGGGGCAGATAGGAAGAAATGTTCATGCCTATGTGGACGATATCGTGGTGAAGTCAAGGAAGGAAGAGACACTGATAGAGGACCTCAAGGAGACCTTTGACAATCTTCGGGCCTATAAGATGATGCTTAATCCGGAGAAGTGTGCTTTCGGTGTTCCGGCAGGCAAGCTCCTTGGGTTTTTGGTGTCAAACAGAGGAATGGAAGCTAATCCGGAGAAGATCAAGGCAATCACATCTTTAAACAAACCGGTTTGCATTAATGATGTTCAGCGTATCGCTGGCCGGATTACAGCATTGAGCCGGTTTATTAGCCGTTTGGGGGAGAAGGCGATTCCGCTTTATCAGATGCTGAGAAAGACGGATCGGTTTATATGGAGTGATGAGGCAAATGCTGCGTTTGAGGATTTGAAGCGACAGCTGGCAATGCCACCGGTCCTGGCTGCCCCTGTTGATAACGAACCTTTGCTGTTATACGTCGCCGCCAACGCACGAGCAGTTAGTGTGGCGATCGTGGTGGAACGCAAGGAAGCAGGGAAAGAATATCCGGTTCAGCGTCCGGTTTATTACGTGAGTGAGGTACTCATTGAGTCTAAGCAGAGGTACCCGTATTGGCAGAAGCTGGTGTATGGTGTGTTCATGGCAAACCAGAAATTGAAGCACTATTTCCAGGGTCATCCGATAACCGTGGTTAGTTCAGCACCGTTGGGGGACATAATCCAGAACAGAGAAGCTACGGGTAGAGTGGCGAAGTGGGCCATTGAGCTCAGCCCACATGAGTTGAAATATGTGCCACGCACCGCTATAAAATCTTAGGCATTGGTGGATTTCATCAATGATTGGACGGAATTACAAACACCTGAGGAGAAGCCGGATCTTACTTACTGGATGATTCACTTTGACGTTTCAAGACAGTTAGAAGGCTCGGGGGCTGGAGTTGTCTTAATTTCCCCGCGAGGTGATAAGTTTTGTTACGTCCTCCGTTTATTGTTTCCTTGTACTAATAATGCAGCAGAGTATGAAGCGTTACTTCATGGCTTACGGATAGCAAAGGAGATGAACATGAGCCGGGTCAAGTGCTTTGGCGATTCAGATTTGGTGGCACAGCAAGTTTCAGGCAAGCGGGATTCAAGGGATCCTCTCATGGCGGCTTATAGACGAGAAGTGGAAGCAGTGGCTGGATATTTCAAAGGGTATCAAGTGGACCACATAGACCGGCGAAAGAACGAAGCGGCTGATGCTTTAAGCCGGTTGGGTTCTCAACGTAAACCGGTACCACCAAACACTTTTTGGGATGAGCTGCACAGTCCATCAGTACAAGTGTGATCAGAGGAAGACCTGGCTGTTCCTGATCCGGAGGCACAGCTAGTTACAGCACTTCATGTTACTCCGGATTGGACGCTGCCCTATTTGGCATATCTAAGCCGAGGAGAGCTACCGGACGATGAGATAGAAGCACGACAGATAGTCCGGCGTTCTAAGTCCATGACAATTGCAAATGGTGAACTTCATCATCGCAGCGTCTCTGGAGCATTTCAGCGGTGTGTATCAGCCAAGGAAGGTTGTGAGATTCTTCGCGAGATTCATGAAGGTGATTGTGGTCATCATGCCGGTTCAAAATCATTGGTGGCTAAAGCTTTTCGACATGGGTTCTATTGGTTAACAGCTCATGCTGATGCGGCGGATTTAGTCCGGAAGTGTGATGCTTGTCAGAAGTTTTCACGACGTGCTCTTGTTCCGGCACAGGAGCTCCAGATGATACCGATAACCTGGCCGTTTGCGACTTGGGGGCTTGATATGGTTGGACCCATTAAGCGATCCCAAGATCAGAAAACTCATCTACTTGTGGCGGTGGATAAGTTTACAAAGTGGATTGAGGCAGAGCCTGTGAGCAAATGTGATGCAGCCACAGCGGTCAAATTCATCAAAAAGGTAATTTTCCGGTTTGGCTTTCCACACAGCATCATCACAGACAACGGCACCAATTTATCTAATGGTGAGATGGAAGAATTTTGTCAACGAGAACATATTCGCCTAGATGTATCTTCTGTGGCCCACCCCCAAACCAATGGTCAAGCTGAAAGAGCAAACCAGGAAATTTTGCGAGGTATCAAGCCCCGGCTTATGACTCCCTTGCAAAGAACCCTGGGATGTTGGGTTGAGGAGTTACCATCTGTCCTTTGGAGTATCAATACTACGCCAAAACGGTCCACAGGTTACACACCTTTATTTATGGTATACGGTGCTGAAGCGGTCCTTCCAAGTGATATCCGTCATGACTCACCAAGGGTGACAGCCTATGTTGAAGCGGCCAACGAGCAGGCGAGACAGGACAGTTTAGACCGGCTGGATGAAGAGCGTGATATAGCAGCAACACGGTCTGCGATTTATCAACAAGACTTGCGCAGGTATCACAGCCGCCGGATCAAGAGCAGGACATTCCAGGAGGGAGACTTAGTACTCCGGCTCATCCAAGACCAAACAGATATGCACAAACTATCCCCACCTTGGGAAGGGCCCTTTGTGGTCAGCAAGAATCTGCACAACGGTTCATACTACCTGGTGGACGTTCGAGAACACAAGGACTCACGTACATCGGAAGAGGAGACAAAGAGGCCGTGGAACATCGCCCTCTTACGGCCCTATTATACCTGAGCCATGAGCTCCACTATATCCTATGTATATATTATGATTAATGAATAAACCGGCACCCTCGGTAAACCGGGGGCTCAGCATTTTTTCCAATACAAATATCTTATGAGGACAACCATACTAATATTATATGTCATATTTCAAACATATCGATCGGTTTTGCAGAATATATGCGCCCAGAAGCAATAAACTCCCCGAAGAGCGTAAAGTCATATCCGGCCCAAAGAGGACGCTTCATGGAGGCCCTCTGGATGGTAATCCATCCAGTGATTGGCTAAAGATTTACCCATGGTTCTATGAAAGCATGGAGGCCCTCTGGATGGTAATCCATCCAGTGATTGGCTAAAGATTTACCCATGGTTTCATGGAACCATGGAGGCCCTCTGGACAGGCGACAGCCATCCAGTGATTGGCTTAAAGATTTACCCATGGTTTCATGGAACCATGGAGGCCCTCTGGACAGGCGACAGGCATCCAGTGATTGGCTTAAAGATTTACCCATGGTTTCATGGAACCATGGAGGCCCTCTGGACAGGCGACAACCATCCAGTGATTGGCTTAAAGATTTACCCATGGTTTCATGGAACCATGGAGGCCCTCTGGACAGGCGACAGCCATCCAGTGATTGGCTCAAAGTTTACCCATGGTTTCATGGAACCATGGAGGCCCTCTGGACAGGCGACAGCCATCCAGTGATTGGCTAAAGATTTACCCATGGTTTCATGGAAACATGGAGGCCCTCTGGACAGGCGACAGCCACCCAGTGATTGGCTAAAGATTTTCTTATGGTTCCTATGGATGATTCGGCCACATCCATCGACCGGTCCTCTGGATGGCAAGCCCATTCCATTGATTGGCTGAACCTTGCTTTGAGCCTGGCAGCTCGTAAAAAGCCTCGACTACACGGTTTTATTTGCAAATTTGCATTTCTGATCTTTATGTGTTATGATTCTCTAAACCGGAGTGGAACAGCTCCAGAAGCTGACCATATATATATATAAAGTTAAAAGTCTGGGTCATGAACACCAGCATGAGTTAAAAGTCTGGGTTGCAAAACACCAGCAAGAGCCAATCCAGTGTTCATCATCACCCGGAACAGTCATCTTGATTTAAACCGGCAATCTTTATATGACCCGGGATTATTAATGAGTCTATCAAAAGACTCCCTTCAAAGAGGCAAAATTCTCCGGATTAAGAGTATCAAGTATACTTGATCTCAGGTATAAAGTTATTTTTGATATAAGCATACACTTTTTTGATATGTTGTGAGAACAATTTAATGGGTCCAACGGTAAAACCGTTAGGACATATCTTCATTATCCATGCAGGAACAGATGATATATAAGATAATCCATATCAGCCCAAGTTGGCAATATCAAAAGAAAAGCCGGAATATCTGGATCAACGCAGACAAATGTTTTCAGCTATCCTATTACAAGGCATAGCAAGCCTGGCGGATTAAAAATTGTTCGGCAAAATGAGGCTGCAACTACAAAGATATGCTATGAGCTACGCTCCCTCCTGCTGAGACGGCTGGGCATCAACTTGATCCGGAGTCTCCTCCTCTTCTTGAAGCGGCTGGAAGTCAGGGACGCACCAGTCGATTTTCGTTAAAGTACGAAAGTACATTTCTTCGTTGATCAGTTCAGATTGATCGATATCTGGAGCGAAGGTATGAGGGCGCACTGGGGGGATTAGATTGACGGTATCATAAACCGGCCGCTCCACCCGCTCGTTTTGCAAGTCGTATCCCGGATGATACCTGGATAAATCTGATTCGGCCGCAAGTTTGCTGGCCAGAGGACGCATCTCCTTCATCAAGACATTGAGATCCTTTGCGGTGAAAGCCGATCCGTCTTCTTTGGTATTTGGATACCCATTAAAGGCTTCTTCCGGATCAAAGTCCGGAACCCACGCCTTCGCTCTGGTAAGCGCCACGAGGGAACCGGCTCGAGCGGCAGACTTCTTAACTTCCTCCAAACGCACCGGCAAGACAGACAGCTTTTGCAATGTGCCTTGGATGGTAGTAGGGGCCGGTTTATTGAATGATGTTGCACTTATGATCCTTTGAGCGTCGGAATACAGCTGCTCGACCAAAGTATAACATGCCTTGAGTTTTTTCCGTAAGTCATCCCCAAGATGGGTGACACGGCGCCCTGCATATGATTATCACAATTAAACCGGCACGGATAGAAGATTGCAAGGATGAAAGCAGGAATACAGATTAAATACTTACCGAAGATTGCAGAAGTCATCAACTCTATTTGCCGCTTTAAACCGGATAACTCTTTAGTCACCGGATTAAGAGCTTCTTCAGCATCTTTGGCCCTTTTCTCCAGATCTTTCTTTTGAACCTCAAAGGTGGTCCGCTCTTCTTCAAAGAATTTCTTCGGCTGTTCAGCAGTCTTTAAACTCAGCTTCAAATCTTTCTTGGCCTTAGAAGCAGCAGCCTCCGTTTCAGCAAGTCTGCTCCGGAGTTCACTGATTTCTTCATCCCTCCGGTTTAAATCAGCCTACAAGGAAGTTCAAGTGGTAAGCGGAAGTAATTTAAAGACAAAGTCTCAAGCACACAAACAAGTTGTCTACTTGACACTTGGGGGCTAATGGGCAGTTGAAGCAATAAGCAGAAATAATTCAAAGACAAAGTCTCAAGCAAACAAAACAAGTTGTCTACTTGACACTTGGGGACTAATGGATAATTGAAGTATTGAGGGAAAAGTCAGGCAAGTCCCAGGCACATAAACCGAGTTATGCCCCTGGCACTTGGGAGCTAATGTAAGATCGTTTGATTCATCAGGAAGTACCGGTTCACCTTCTAAATATAGCTAAACCAGAACTTGGGGGCTGATATGATATAGACAGAAAGGCATTGAAAGTCAAAAGAAGATGCAAGGGATTACCTCATACTTGTCCTTCATCATGTTAATCAAGCCTGCTTCATAATCTCGACCAGTGTGGAGCCGGTTCAAGTACCCGGAATAGAGTTCCTGGGCACTCATGTCAGCAAAGCTGGACAATTCAGTACTCCATTTACCCTTTTCTTTGTGCAGCTTCTCCGCTTTAGCCGTATGTTTGGCTAAGACAATTGGCTCAGCAGGAGCGGTATAAGCTGTGTGAGTTATTTCCACCTCCGGAGAAGCAGTTGTTGGGGGTGGGGTTGCAGTGCGAACCGGACTGGGAGGAGCCGGATTGGTCTGAGGAGAATTGGCCCGGGCAGGACTTGCCGGTTCACGAACATCTTCAGTATTGGGATTCTCAGGCATAGTAGTGTGATCGGCAGGAGCAGGATCCTCAAGTGGAATTGTAGGTTCGCCTTCCGGAGGGATAGCTGAGTCCGGATCAGCCGCCGGATCATCAACGACAGTCTCAGTAGTTGGTTGGTTGACTTTTTGTTTTTTGCTAGGCTTTGGCTTGCTGAAGGAAGTTGGAAAAACAAGTTAGAGCTATAAGACAAAGTGCAATCATAAACCGGATAAATTTAATGACTTACCCTGGGACGGTTTTTAGGGGTGGAAGCTGTGTGGCAGTTGATTCACCGGAAGAAGATAACGGGGTCTCCTGATAATCAGGGTCAGACGGTTTAAGAGGTTTGCGTATAAGCTCGGCCTTGGGATGAAGAAGGGTTGGAGAGAGTATAACCTCAGAGCAGCGCTTCCGGGCCGGAGTAAGAGATATTCCGGATGATTCCACAGCAAGGCCACTGTGGCGAGTGGTCCGGCGAAGAGCTTCATGTTGCTGTTTCTTCAAAAGAAAATTAGGATCCAATTGAGCATATGGATGAGAAAACTGATATTTCCGGACTGTCTGACGACTTTGTTGTGGAAGTGGTTCTGAATCGGAAGAAAGGATAGTTACCTCAACTTCGGCCGGTTTATCTCCTTCAGCCAACTCCTGTGAAAAGTTATCATTAGATACAGATATGAGTAAAGCGAGCAAGGTAAAGCCGGATTAATTCATACCTCAGAGTCCGGATCGTCATCCTCAGCATGGGAACTGGAGCCACCAGCCGCTTTTCTCTTCTTGGTAGCAAAGGTTTTCCGGCGTGTCTGTTTTCCTGTTTTCTCCTGAGGCTTCCTTTTCAAGAAAGGATCATTGGCCTGTTCAAAAGGTAAAAGATAAATTGAAAGAACCATTCAAAGGAACGGATTACAGGCATATGAAAGAAAGTAAGACATAACGCAGGCAGCTTATTTTTCTTGTAGTATGGAGCCAGTCCGGTTTGGCTACATTCTTCTAAAGTGATGTTAAGCATTTTCTTGGCGGACTCAGTAACTTCTGACTCAGAAAGTTTCTCCTTAGTAAAACATTGAGGGTCATCCGGTTTACCAGAGTATTGACACATCAAGCTTGTGCGCGGGCTCAGAGGAAGGATACTCCAAGAGAGCCAGCAGCGCATGAAATCCACGCCGGTTAAACCATTAGCCATAAAGGCCTTTAACTTGGAAAGTTGAGAGGCAAACCGGGGCCGCTCTGAGGAGCTGAGGCGCTGCGGCAGAGGGTGATCCTCCGGAAGACGGTGCTCGCGATAACCCGGCAATGGGTTTTCCCCCGCAGGTGAAGTATCAATACAGTAAAACCAAGATTTATTAAAGTCCTTGGGATGTGTGTGTGGAGAGCGGCATGAGGAAAGACTGCATCTTTCCTTTTTCTGAATACTGACCCTGCCTAGTTCTTGATGCGGTCCACTAGTGAATTCAGTCCGCCGGTTTAGGTGGAAGAAATCCCGGAACAAGTCAACTGACGGTTCTTCTTGCAAATACACCTCAGAAAACACTTGGAAATCACAGATGTTGGAAACAGAGTTGGGACCTATGTCCTGAGGATGAAGCTGGAAAGCAGCAAGTACATCCCGGAAAAACTTCGAACCGGGAGGAGTAAAGCCCCGAGCAATATGGTCAAAGAAGACAATAACCTCCCCCTCTTTGGGAGTGGGAGGACACTCGTCTCCTGGAGCTCGCCACTTTAAAACGGATTGAGGGCCTAAAGTGCCAATTGACACAGCTTTGGCTAAATCGTCTTCCGTAATAACGGAAGGAACCCAATTGCAAGACACGAATTGTTTGGCCATGGCAGCAGAAGAGCAAGTGCTGAAAGGATAAAGTGTAAAACCGGGTTATTCGAGTACAGCGGTATAAACCGGAAGATATATGCAAGGATTACGCAACGGTTTAGACAAGGGACTAATGATACGGATAACTCGGCGGTAACAGGGAGCTATGTTACTACCGGTTCATGACAGCAATAGAGAAAGAGCTAAACCGTCGCGTTTTTCTTTAAAAAAATTACGGAGCATGTACATGACAGTTTAAACCGGAGTATACTTAACAGATCTATAAAGGAGAAGAAACAGGTTTTCACAGACAGCTAAGGCGGAACAGATCTGAGCGCGCAAGAAAAAGAAAAACAATTACAAGGATATACGGGAAGAACTACAAGGGTCCTATACAGAGCGGATAAATCTACAGGTTGAATATGAATAACGAAGATCTAAAGCATACCGCAGCGGAATAGAGGTAAATTTTAAAAGGGAAAGATCTAAAGGTTATTACTGAGAATTTGGTGCCTAAGATGAACAAGGTAAAGCTTTCACTGAGGTTCTAATGGCGGAGATGCGAAAGAACCCTAGAGGTTACGGATCTACAGTGAGGAAGAAGATGGAGTACCTGAGAAGTGGCGGCGGAGTTTTCTCTGGTCAAGCTCAGGTCGATGCAGCGGCCGGCGAGGACTTGGATTCGGCGGTCGACGGCGGCGGTTCGAGCTCGGGCGACAATGGAGTCTTGAGCTCAGGCGATGGAGGAAGAAGAACGAACGGAGGAAGATAAAGAATGGGGCGGCGGTATTTATAGAGAGGCAGATCCGAAGCGACAAGTGCGGGATTCGAGGAGGCAAAGGATTGGATAAAGATCCTCTGTCGCCTCGATTTTCGGAACAACCCTTAAACAAAGCCGATGGACAGCTCACGGTGTTAAATGCGGAAGTGATGTCACAGTCAGATTAAGTGATTTTCGAGGATGACGTCAGGGCCGGTTTACAAAAATGAGAAGACACAAGAAGGAAAAATGCAAGACAGGGGAGATTGATGTGAACAAGTTCAAATCATTCTGGGGCCTAATGTCAGGGATATTACTAGCAGGTTTGAACCGGCTAGTATAAACCGGATTATAGTAAATATGTGTGATTGTAATATTTAGTAGAGGCTACGGCCCATGAGATCTTAGGCCCATGTATAGAGTTATGGTTTGTAAACCGCCCGATGATGTAACTTGAGAGATAAGGAAGAAAAGAGCAGAGACCGAGGCGGACACGAGTATGAGCCGGCCTCGGGACTATGTAAACCGGACCAGGCGTCACCTCTATATAAAGGGACGACCCGGCGATGGTTCAGGGACAAGCAAGAAACAACCCGTCGAGACAGGCAAGCAAATTGCTCCCTGTTCATCGACACCCAAGCAATACCAAACCAAACTAGACGTAGGCTTTTACCTTCATCGAAGGGGCCGAACTAGTATAAACCCTCTGTGTCCTTTGTGTGCTTTTAACCCCTTCAAGCTAACCTGTGCGATGGTTCCATCATCAAGTCCGCTAAACCGGACATCTGCCGTGTTATTACCACGACACCTCCACCATGCCTTGGATAGACCCGATGTATCTAACATGGCGTTAACCAAATCAGTTAGAGTACGGTTCTTTCTTTCGGCCACCCCGTTTGACTGAGGTGAATAGGGATGCGTCCTCTCATGGATTATACCATGTTCCGCACAAAAAGCATCAAATTCATTGGAAAAATACTCTCCACCACGGTCGGACCTAAGCCTCTTAATCTTACGATCAAGTTGGTTTTCCACTTCAGCTTTATAGATCTTTAGAAAGTTCAAGGCCTCATCCTTAGATTTCAAAAGATACACATGACAGTATCTAGTGGAGTCATCAATTAACGTCATGAAATATTTCTTTCCACCTTTTGTCAAAACACCATTCATTTCACATAGATCTGAATGTATGAGCTCTAGTGGTGCAAGATTTCTCATTTCCGCAGTCGTGTGAGACTTACGAGGTTGCTTAGCTTGCACATAAACTTGACACTTAGATCCCTTGACGGTGGTGAATCTAGGGATTAAGTTTAATTTGGCTAGTCGCGACATGCAACCAAAGTTAACATGACACAGACGTGAATGCCACACATTTGATTCACTATTGTTGCAGACATGATTAACAACTTTATTGCAAACATCTGACAAGGATAAACGAAATAGGCCTCCTGACACATAGCCTTTGCCAACAAACGTTCCATACTTGGATATTACAAATTTATTCGACTCAAAGACAAGCTTGTAGCCATCTCTACATAACAGAGATCCGCTAACAAGATTCTTATTGACGGAGGGGACATAATGCACGTTCTTCAGCCGCACGATCTTCCCCGAAGTAAACTTCAGACCGACCATGCCAACACCACGAACAGAAGCACTTGAACCATTTCCCATCAGCACGGTTGAAGTCCCTGCGGTCTGATAAGACGAAAACATGGAAATATCACCGCATACATGCACATTAGAACCCGTGTCAATCAACCAATCAGGAGAATGACATACTGAAAGAATAGTGGGAAATATACCATACCCATCATCCTTCATATCAGTGTCTCCAATGACAACATTGACGGTCTTGCCGCCTTTCCCAAGATGACGCTTGTCATAGCGATTAGGGCAACTAGGAGCCGAATGATCAGGATCTCCACACACATGACAGACACCTTTCTTCTTGTCATTCTTCTTCTTGAAGTTCGTGTGTTGCACAGCCTTGTTCTTCCCATCAAACTTTGCTTTTCCATCAAACTTGCCCTTGTTCTTGAACTTGTTGAGCTGAAAGTTCTTCTTCTGTACCAGATTGGCACTAGAACCTCCCTCAATAGCTCGAGCACGTGTGTCCTTTGCTCTCGCCTTTTCTTCCACATCAAGAGTACCAATGAGATTCGGAACGGAAAACTCCTGTCTCTTATGCTTCAGTAAGGTAGCAAAGTTCCTCCACGAAGGAGGAAGTTTAGTGATGATACCCCCGGCAACAAACTTGTCCGGCAGCATGCAATTGAAGTGCTCAAGTTCTCTAGCAAACGACTGTATCTCATGAGCCTGCTCAACCACGGAGCGCTCTTCAGTCATCCTGTAATCATAGAATTGCTCCATGATGTACAACTCAGTGCCGGCATCCGAGACCCAAAACTTGGCCTCGAGTGCGTCCCACATATCTTTTCCATTATCAATTGATGCATAAGCATGAACAATGTTCTGACCAAGAACACTCAAGAGAGCAGCCCTAAATAGGGTATCCATTTTCAGAAAAGCTTGTTCCTGTTGAGCATCATAGTCTCCTTCAGGTTTGCCAAGAGTGGCGTCATAGCAGCTCATGGTTTGAAACCACAGAACAACTCTCACGCGCCACCTCTTATAGTGGATACCCTCAAACACAGGAGGTCTCATGGAAGCAGCAAAACCACTTGGGGTAAATTGCCTATAATAAGGTTTTTGGATTGTTGGAAATATGAGCATTTTACCAAGTGATTTTATTAACAGAAATACTAGATAAAACATGAGTATTATGGCAGTGATAAAACAAGTCATGCGATTTAACAAGGAGAAGGTAAACATCATCTTCATATATATAACTAGTTGCATATATGAAGTAGGACCTAACATATTTAGAGCAAACACTAGAGCGAAGAACGATGACAGTGATTCTAACAGAAAAGACATGAACACATACGAGCCAGAGAATGGAACAAGATAAACTGGAGAGATCATGGAGCCATACGAAGCAGTAGCCGAAGCCCCGGTCTTGGGTGAGTTGTCCTCGCTGGCCATGTCGTCGAAGAGGTTGTCGACGTCGGGGAAGAAGTCGTCGTCAGCGACCGGATCGTCCGTGATGAAACAGCCAGTAGTCGTGCCAAGCGCTCCCCAAAAACCTTATCATCCTTCTCCCGTACAGGACTCAAAAGGTGTGGTTTCGGAGGCCTACTGTCCCGACCTGCGGTGCTCGCCGCAAGCCGGGATGGGGAAGATCGTAGCAGCAGCTCACTTGGGGCGAGAGGAGGATGAGGCTCTGGTGCCTCTCTCTGGGGAGGAGCGACCTCCCTTATATAGGCGCAAGAGGAGGAGGCGAGAGGCTGCGCCGGGAGCTGAAGAGAGCGAGGGAGATGAACCGAACAGCCCGCAACCGAAGGGTGTTGCGCGTTCATATTAAATGTCCACTACAACAAAACGTGCGTGGCAAAAATAAGACATCGGCTCGGCTCATTCCCGCAACCCGTGTCGTGTCGCGTCGCGTCGCGACGAGGCGGGCGGCGGAGAAGGAGCGCGCGTGGATAAACCTCTTGTTCTCATGCTCGTACAAGTGGAGAAAGAGCCTCCCTTATAAAGAGGTCCATGTCCCTGTAAACTAGCAATGTGGGACTAAACTTTAGTAGTGCCCCTTGCCTTGCACAAATGGGCTAAGTGGGCCTCTAGGATTTATTAGGAATTTCTGAAATTAATATTGGGCTGGGCCATAATAGATAAAATTCCAGCAGCTAAGAGGCCAAAGGTATCCGGATTTAGAAGTGGAGAACCATGTCAGTATGATTTGGAGTTTAGATGACAAAATTAGAAGGCCGATAGTCGAGAGACCAATAACAATAATTTTCAATTAATGCAATAAACATAACTACTATCGCAAGAACAAGTTGGCATTTGCATTAATTAGCCAGCGTGGCATCACCCGTATACTGGGGTGATATCAGACTTGAGTGCTTCACTGATCATCTGATGTGTTATTTATCATGGGAAAGGTATATTTCCTAACATTAAGTACCAAAACATAGTTCAAAGTATTGTGGTTGGACTTCTTTACTCTATTGGAGAGGCAGACTATAAATACCACTCAAGTTCCAAAAAAAATATTTAAGATGTAAGAGTGTGAGCGATTTCAATGGAACAAATTGGGACAACTCATGACTGGAATCCGAAGGGCTATTTTGAGATTTTACTCTGTCAGACCAGATTAACTTCATAACTTTTATCTGAATGGGAACGTGGATCTTAATTCATATTCAGACCAAAAAACAGGGTGTGGCAAGTGCACGCTGCCTGACCGCCCGGCGCCACCTGACGCCCTACTCTGTAATGGATCACAATTCAATTTATTAATCCATAGAAAATTCACTATTACCATTAGCTCAGGTGGTTTTGTCTGAATTGTAATGTGGAGCTCCATTCAGAACCAGAAGGAAACAGAGAACATGTTTAACTCTGATGCATCCTACCATCGTACAGTTATTTGTTGTTTGTAGCAAAGCAACTCAACCTTGAGAATGTGTGTCTCCTTCCCTATGTTCAGACAACGCGATCATGCGGAATTTTGGTGGGAAACACTCGCAAACCTCCATGCAGAGTGCCCAACGAGCACATCATAGAGAAGTGAAAGAGAGAGCGAAGAGGTTAATATTGTTCCTTTTAAAATGATCATTGCAGTCTGGCATCCGCTCCTGACTCTACTAGTATTTAAGTTCGGCTGATATTTGTCCGCAGCAGCCAGCAGCTGTTTGCTAGCCCGCGAGACGAGCTGAATTAATGATAGCAATGTGTAGCTTATTGAACTGTTGTGACGGTTGCCAGTTGCTCTTCAGAAATACAGTAGACAAGAAGTAGGCACACAACAAGATCACAAACACATTGACTGGGCACATGTTCTTTGTAGAAGCACCAGGCATAACCTTGATACAAAGTACAGAAAATCATGTGAGTTCATTGCTCAGCCCCAGGCATAACGAATTGCTAGTTCCAACACCGCGCAAGCTTGCTTTGCGTCTACTCCCGGTGCATCATATTCCCATGGGTCAAATCCAGCACCACTAAATGTTTGTCACATCCGCCCTCCCGATCAAGCCTACCACTCTCCTCCATATCTTCAGTCATATTTGATGATTTCGGCATGGCTTTGTTAATACTGGGAAAGCTACTAGTCTTAGGCGAACCACGGAATATGTAGGAACGTGGATCAACCACTCGATGGTCTTAGACTTGAATGTATTACCTATCAACTGACTGGTTTTTATGTTGTGCAAATACCAAAGAATAATAAATTACATTTATTGGGCTTGCCGGCTTGGACTGTACTCTGATAGAGGCAGAGTATAAATATAACACGATTTCATCTGCAATAGCCTAATGATCCAATCAACGGGCAACCAACAGATCCAGTGCCTTTCCAGTGTTAATTTACCATCCTCATGTTAATTTAATAGCATAGCTTTTGAACCCATAAGAATGCGAGTTGACAGATCAAGTAGATAAAAAATGAGCATGTTGCTTAAGCCCATGTTCAGTCCCAACAAGATGCATCCTTCATTTATGAACGAGCTCGGCTCAAATAAATACACTAAAAACAGATTGACAAAGCAGAAACAGAACAAAAGGTAACTCTCTGGTGAGATTAACATTTGGCTCTTTTTACTCCATACAAAATTCACTGTTATTGTTTTTGGTTTTAGCTCGACTGGTTTTATCTAGCTTAATACAGAAGAAACAGAGAGTGACGACCCGGTGTCGGCGGAGGGGGACACCGTCACCAACTCTCGTCAAATAAATGATTGACAAGAACATGCAAGTATACGACATGCTAATGTCTGAACTGGTAATTCAGTAAACTGTTGTGACAGTTTGTCTGTTGGCTATTGCTTCTTCTCTTCGACAAGAAACCAAATCACACAAACTAATTCATAAGAAACAAGAGAGCGTTGTCAGGTGAACATCTTCAGGATGCACCACTGATCAGCTGGTCGGTGACGAGAGCGCCACCGCCATTGTAGTCTCACAAGGCACTCTGTTTCATTTCACGGGAGTGAGGAGAGAGAAGGATTTAATTTGGGGGAATTTGGACATTTGAAAGGGCCTTTCTCCTTGGATTTTCAACATACCTGATAACTTCCATGCCACACACTTGCAATTGTAGCAAATAGCAGGTACACAGATTGGCAACTACATGATGGCAATCGCATTGACTGGTTACATATACTCTTAGATAGCCTACCAAGAAAATAAACATTGTTAAGGCTCCTGCTAAACACACAAATCATTGCCGGATCAAGTCACATAAGATAAAATCCAGTTTCATTCTTTCTAGATGACCATATTACAACCAAACACAGCCAAAAGCACCATAGTAAGGAACAATTACTTAGCTGTTAATAGACCAGTTGCATCACAACATCACCAAACATCGTCCAGATAACCCAAATTTTGTTTGGCATAGGATCAGCATTGAATGGTTCTCATAAGTAGTTCTCTAAAGGGGCTTTCGTTCGAGCAAAGAAACCTGCACTGATGATTTGATTCTCATGGCTAGAACAGATGGAAGCAGAGCTACGATGAAATTCATAACATAACTATGAAGATGCAAGGGCAGCAGGACGTATAGGTGATGGTACTCAGTGCGAAATTGAGATGACTTCAGGTGTCAACAAGGTTCGAGTTGTTCCACATGCCCTAGCAGTAGGCATGGTTCTTTTCAGAATAAGCAATGGAATTGTTCAGAACATTAGATAAGGAAATTATTGCACTGTAGCAACATCATCCAGTCCAGCTTCTTAAATTAGATAAATGCCACTAATCTATGTCTATCCAGAGACATAAACAACAAAATGCATTGTGTTTCCTACTACTGAATTCCATTTACTATTGAGTGAAAACATCTCTGTTTTTGCGATTCCAGATACCCTCATATTCTGGTATCTTTGCATGGGCCATGGTAAATGCATCAACCATAAGACACCAGAACATGAGGGTATCAACTCCTGCAAACACCGTGCTTAACAAGTAAGCATAGCAACCATAAGACAGCGACACAAGCAGATACCAGAAGGGATAGCTACTAAACATGGGTACTTATCAACAAGGGGAAAAATTTAGCACCTCGCAAATGACATGGAAAACACTCTCAGGTACTCTACATGGACATAACACAGCATCCCTCGTCCGACCTGGTACTACAGAAAACACAATGAACTTTTGTGGTGCACTTGAAAACAAGAATGGAAAAAAGATGACCAAGAATATTGCCGGTTTTGGATCCTTTGTCTTCTACAACAGTTACTTTTCTACCAGGTACAACAGATAGGTCGTGAATAGATCACACTACTGAAGTTCAGAAAAAGAAAATCACTACTGATCCTCCTTTATGGCACCCTTGTCGTCGCCGACGTACCCTTTCCTTCACATGGTAATTCTATTTCAAGTCAAACAGAAGAATCAATGCTCAGGATGCAGATGGTCCGTAAGGTAAAGGGGAGGAGAACACATGCTGTAAGTGCAACATCGTATGTTTTACCTCTATGTCCAGATAAAGAAATCACCGTTACCAAATAAGTGCAACAAGCAGAGAATACAACTACGATGTATGATGCATTGCAAGATATGATTTTAGGCTTGTGTAAATCCGAACAAAAATGCATATACACTAACACATGCTGGTGTGAAAAGTACATGAGCATGGGTGCAGCCTGGTTCAGCATGCATATAAACACGAGCACATTGCTTGCTTTCCTCTTCCACCTTCATTGCACTGCCGGTTTATTTTTGTAGAAAGCAACTCTGTGGCTTAACCGCCCAACCTTGCTACACTTAGTTTCGTCTCATCCAATTAAGCCTTACACCTACAGAACTAAGTCACTAACCATATGATACATTAGTATAGTAGAAATAGGTTGCGACCTCTGAAACATAAGCTAGTAGTAGTAAATTCTGAATGTGCCAGGGTAGAGTGTATTGCCTGTTACAGAGTGCTTGGCAAGATAGATAGCAATATGGTATAATATGTTCCATTGCACTACATGTGTGAATGTGAAATAATGCTGATCAATTCAGTGAACAGGGCAGGTTCTTTGTCAGACAGATAGCGATATGGCATCATCAAACAGACCATATTCCACCATAAGGAAGATAAATAAGTAGATGGGTAAGAAATATGTTTCACGTCGAGTATACATATTAGCTGCGCAACAATGATAATGATCTATGTACTGATAGGAAAGCAATTCAACTCAAAATTTCGCAGTTTGGAACCTGCCTCATCCAAATTGGGAATTCAATAGCAATAGCAACAATTCAAAGCTCTAATCTAGGAGCTAACGAGATGAGGAACCTCACCTTTGATGTATGTAGTCAGTGTCCTCAAAATTAACAACCGATTAACTTACTAGAGCTGCATATTGCTAATTAGAACAAAGTTTGCAGGTACAAACAACAAAACAAACAGGCAAACACATGACTGTGTTAGGATACAATACAGGTGGCTAGCAGGTGTTTTAAAACATAAAAGTACAGAGACTCTAGCAAACAGATAGGATTGCCTAGCATATATATGATCACCTGATCCAGTTACATATGACATCCTAATCCACCGCCCAATAAACGACTGACTCAAAACACAGCTTGCGGATACTACAACACTACACTTGATTCTCGGAGATAGGTTTTCTTTTGACGGGCCCAGTTGCCACGAGAGAAATGCCGCTCATTCTTCCTTGATCAAAGACTCATGTGGCTTGCTGTTAAATGGAAAACAGAACTAGATCATGATGGCGATGTAATTAAGCATCACAAGATCTAGACAATTTAAATGCCAATCAGCTGTTCAATGAAAATCAAATATTAGCCGGCACTAAGTCAGAATGATACAAATGTTGACACCCAAAACACATTTATTTAAAGTTCACCCACTAAAATATATGAATTGGTCGTAGAAGAGGGCAAGACCAACATCACTAAAGTACCCTACATGTTCTTAGCTAGGTTGCATTATGCACTTTTCATATGTACAGGACAAAAGTATTGTCATATATTCATAATAAAAATCCACGTGAGAGACAGCATATAGAGTTACAAACATGAGAAGTTGTTTCATTGTATAACAAACATTCAGGAAACACTAATGATTAACAATCTTAGGCATAATATCTTGATGACCATGGTTCAAAGGCTAACCCTTATCTTTTTCATTTCTCTAATTTATTGCCACATCAACCAGAGGACAAAAGGTAAACGTTGCAGGATCATCTTTGAGTGGGGGAAATGCGGGAGGCCAGATCATCGTAAATGGACAGATATTATATACATGTGGATCATTTCCTTTCAACTCATACACTTTACACAAGACCTTGCACTTGAAATCTAGGTAGAGTATGCATCGACCCATTTAGATCAATACAAGCACAAACTGATAGCATTTTGTTTACGAACATAATCATTACCAAGCAGCAATAGCTTTTATTATACTTCTAATGTAGATTCCGCATATTTCGATAATAAATAATGAGCTCTCATAAGGCTAAAGGGTATAGGCCAAGGAATTCGAATGGA
>LR738712.1:864064720-864079762 GCA_902687465.1 Secale cereale
CCCCCCCCCGACGGACTTGCATTGGCATAACATAAGCACACCAATGATATCACATCAAACATGTACCATAAGTAAATGCAATGAATCCAACAGAAGAAATAACTCAACGAGGTATTACCTGCAATGTAGAAATTTGTATAAGGATAATACATTCTGAAGTGTGTGCATTCTCTCTTTCCAATATATCTGAACTGCACCGACTCAAGCTGGAGGATGAAATCATGAGAATCCGTAGACAGGAATATCAAATTTGTGTCCTCATCATACCCCGACAATAGGATAACATTTTTTTCTGCGCGCGGGTCTTGAAAAGAGCTCGTCCAGTTGAACACATTTCTGCAGCACCCATGAGAAAATACCATCACCATTTGGCTTCCTCCCCCATAATTGAATGCTTGGATTTAACTTTGAAACAACTGCGAGGCCAAGGCAATCATCCTCTCCTCGTAAGATCTGAAAGGACATGTCGACGCTAGAACCAGTAACATGGGCATATGCTGTCGGCTTCTCAATCACAACAAGGGTCTGCCTTTCAAAATCAAACTCAAGCATGTTGGCTCCAGAAAGCAACCAGTAAAGTGCATTCCTAACCATGATGCTGGGCCTTGCCGCATTAGCAATCTGAAATGTATCCATTATAGATATAATATTGCCCCATATGTTAGACTTGGAGTCGTAGAGGCAAACAAAAGCCTTTGTTTGGTTGGCCAAATCTTCATGGCACACCAGTACCAATTTGAATGTGTTCAAGCAGCAATCGCGGTGCAAGTGCTGATTAATGTCGTGGGAAGAACACATCACCGCTACACTCACAACAGAGGTGTCGAAGCCATGACTGACCGGTAATGGAAAAGCCACGTGGTGTTTGCGGCCGGTGGTGGGTTCCCAAATGATGGCCTGATGGCGCGCACAGTCAAGGACGAGGGCGATGCCATCACGGCAGTCAAGGAAGATGCCGCCTAGCGAATAATGATCGAAGAGGTTCTCCGGCAGTGCTAATGCGAAGAGGTCCAACTGGTTCAGAATTGGAGTGAACATTGGGACTTCATTAAATTGTTGGTAGAAGAAGCCAAGGAGCTTCCAATGGTGCTTGCGGAAGCGCCTGAGGAATTGGGGGTCAAAGAGGATGCGGCGCCATCGCTTGTAGATGAGGGAGGCGTTGTGGAGGGAGGATGGCTTCGGAGGGAGGCGGAGGAGGATCTCAATGAGGAGATCGTCATCACTGAGCACCTTGGACACAGGGTCAATTGGTGCCACGGAATGCCCGGGCGTGGCTTCAACACTGAAATGCAACAACAACCACAACAAATCGAATCAGTGGGCCGATTCTTCAATCAATGCAGATGCATATGTAACTTTACATACATCTGGTGGACCACCCCAATATACACAATGTCAAGGGAGAAACTAGAGGTCTTACCCTTGGGCAATCTCCGCAGGTTCCATCCTATCTGTAAAAGCAACCTCTCGTCTCTTTCTCTCAGCTGTCGAAACAATGAAATGTTCAGGCTTATGAGTGGGAATCAAGCTAAGTTTTTCACTCGGAAAGAAGAGAAATCGCTTATGAGTGGGAATCAAGCTAAGTTTTTCACTCGGAAAGAAGAGAAATCGAAAAATTACGAGGAGATGGAGAAGGAGAAGAAGGAGAAGGGGTAACCTGACCTAAAATCTTCAGTGGATGTGATCATATATATAACCCTTATTACTGGCACACTTGATCATTTGCCATATTACATTGTATCTATTAATCATTTTCCCCAATATTAGATTGGACTATTGATCATTTGCCCTATATTAGCCCACCCCCTACCCCATTAATCATTTTCCACATATTAGATTGATCTATTGATCTTTTGTCCCATATTACCTTGCCTTTAATCATTTCCCCCATATTAGACTGGTCCATTGATAATTTCCCTCACAGTACACATACAAACAGGAGAATTGGCATATACCTATATGCAGATTAGGTGTGCATATAACTTAATTTCTACTTTTCTTGTCTCTGCTCGATCCTTACCAAAAGGATCAAACTCACGGTTCTGCAACCCAAATGGCATTAGAAAACAGTAGACATCAATTGTTGACCGAGAGAAATTGTAGTGCTATAACAAGGCACTTGGTACTGTCAATTTCAGACCCAAATCTGGTCTTACTTATAATCAAACTGCAGCAAACTTAATGACAAATCCGGCACTGCAAATATAAAGCAAAGTTGGTAACCTTGTTCGGATCTGACGAAATTGAGATGAGGAACTACGAGATGAGTGGGAAACTGAGAAGGGAATTGTGGAGATGGGAAGGCAGATTGGTTGGGATCCTGGACTGACCAGCGCGGGTGCGGGATGGAGGAGGGCGACCGTTACCTGGCCGGTGACCCGGTGCAGATGGAGATGGCTTTCGCGGCAGGTTGTTCCCGTCTCCTTCCGATCAGACACCCGCCAACGAGCTAGGAACGAAGAGAAAGAAGAAGAAATCAGTAGGAGATGGAGAAGCAGAGGAAGCAGAAGGGGTGGACTGACCTCGATTCATCGGTGGCTGCCGGTGTTCCTTCCTCTCACTACAGTGCGGGTGCGGCCTACTTGTAATCCTGGCCTGGACAAGCCCGGCCCACTGTCAAATTTCTTTTTAAGGAAAAACAGCCTATGGATTTGCTGAGTCCCCAATCCAAAGCCCAGCTATCCACGCAAACCTTGCTTGGTGTGATTTGTTTCTCAAAAAAAAAAAAACATTCGTGTGATAGCGGATAAAATAATACTCGTACAACCTGTACTCATGGAAGACACGGTCTGGTATTTGTTTCGCAAAGAGCAGATCCTACTCCTTTTGCCACCGCAGAAGGACGCCTCCGGTCTAAGTCCGCGAGGCTGATGGTGGTGGCGCGTCCTCATCCTTTTCGCGCGACTGATGACGGCAGGCCCCCATCCTTTCTCGTGTTGCGGGGATCTCCAGTTGGGGTTCCATGGTGACCCTGGACGGCATGGTTCTTACGGCGGAGATGGGCACCGGGCTACGGCCCCGCATTTCTCCGGCGACCACGATTACCGTATTGGGCGCGAGGGCGGCACGACATCTGGTTCGTGGGGCTCGGTGCGACTTAGCTTCTTATCTCCGCGTGGTGCGGGTGGTAGCGGTGGTGCCCGCTGAGATCTCCGGCCTGCTGTTGCGAGTCGTAGGTGCGGTCCTTTGCTTCTTTTTGCTCTAAAATGGTCTTCTGCCGGTTGTCGGGTGAAAACCTAAGATCTAGGAACAGGCGATGACGGTGTTTCTGCATTGTTTCCTTTTTGAATGCGTCGCTTTTGGAAAATTGAGACTTCGGGTGTTGTCTAGGCGGTAGTTTCGTGCCGCAGCTACAAGAAATTGATCACTCTTGTGAGACTTTGTTTTTCTTTTATTTATTTTATTGTCTTCGGTTGTGTGCATCCGTAATGTCTTTATGACATTGCGTTGTTGCAGAGGCTGAGTGTAATTGATATCTCCATGATATTAATATATTTTCTTTGTCGAAAAAATGTAATTATACAATTATATTACAGTTGAGTGTAAAGATGTCTTCCCTGCATAAAATGCTGGCTTGAATTGTAGGGCGCATATTTTTTTGTGGGTTGTAGGGTAAGTTGTTGACAAGCAACAGTGGATCCACAAGATGTGGCTACACTACAATGACCAGATTGTTTATGAGAGATGACAATGACCAGCAATATCGAATTGTATCCTCATTATTATTATTTTCTGCCAGAAAAACTCGATCTATTCATTTTCAATAATGTCAGTACAACGAATATTAGAAATAATAGAAATTACATCTAGATTCATAGACCACCTAGCGACGACTACAATCACTGAAGCGAGCCAAAGATGTGCCGCTGTCATCGCCACTCCCTCACCGGAGCCGGACAAACATTGTTGTAATAGACAGTCGGGAAGTCGTCGTGCTAAGGCCTCATAGAACCAACGCACCAGAACAGCACCCGTCCCGATGAAGAGTGTTGATATGACAAACAAATCCGAGCAAATCCATCAAAGATAGATTAATCGGAGACACACTTCCACACATCCACCGACGATGTTAGACACATCAACGAAACGGGGACTAGGCGGGGAGATATTTATTCCATCTTCAGAGAACCGCCGCCATCTCACCTTTCTGAGCAGAACACAAACCCTAACAAAACTAAAAAAAAATATAAAACACAGCCCTCCAACCGGCAAGGGTCGGGATCCACTACGAGAAGGCTCACCCAGCTCGATCATCACCGAAAGTCGAAAAATCCGTGTGAGAGTGTCCACCATATATACCACCACCAGAGAGAGTGTCCATCATATATACGTGAGATAGATGAGAATTGTTCTTGGAGAAAGAAAATTAACTTTTGTTGATGGCGGTCGATTTGTGTGAGCTCTTCATGTTATATCGTGATAACGCACGATGGGCTCACCCATCTCGACCATCACCGTAAGTCGAAATACCCGTGAGAGTGTCCACTATATATACTACCACGAGAGAGAGTGTCCACTATATATATACGTGAGAGAGATGAGAGTTATTCTTGGAGAAAGAAAATCGACTTTTCCGATAGCGGTCGATCTATGCGAGTTCGTCATGTGATATATACACTAAGGCATGCTAGTGGTGCAACACGTTTGCCTACTAATGGCGCACTAGTGGTGCGCCACTAGCACCACGCCATTACAATTAAATACTAATGGCGCACCCCTGGTGCGCCATTAGTATATGGTGTTCTAATGGCGCACCAGGCAGTACGCCATTAGTATAGCCCACAGCGCGCCATTAGTATGCCTCCCAGGGGGTCATATGTACCCATGTGCTTTGGCATACTAATGGCGCAGTGGTGGGTGATGCGCCAGTAGTTTCATTTGAACAGTGCGCCATTAGTGTCTTGAGTGGTGCGCCACTAGTATGAATATTAGAGATTTTTTTTCTTTTCTGATATTTTCACAGGATACAAAATATATTATTGGACAGAATTTAGACAACACCACACAGCAACACCAGATTCATCGAATACAATAGAAGGTTAGTCTCCGAATACAATTCATCATATTAGTCTCCGAATACAATTCATCATATTAGTCTCCGAACTCAAAAGACCAAACAAAGATAGAACATTATATTACAAGTCTCGAGACCGCGAGTAGCGAGTTTGTCTTCACATTACAAGTCGATCATCTAAACTACCATCACATAGAAGAGAGCTGCGGTCATCACGATGATCATCATCGCCATGAAACTCGTCTTCATCCGGTTCCTCCAACGCTTCCTCCTCTCTCCCGCTAGATAGCGTGCGTATCTAGATTCCGCCTCCGCCCTAGTGGTGTACCCTTTGTAACTGTTACCGCTGAAACGGTGAACCTGTCTCCGACACTCCTCCCAGTCGTCGTAGACTCCGGGAACCTTACCCTTGTACACGACATACGACGGCATCGCTATGCACTAGCCAATCGAAACGTTAGTACCAATTCATAGACAATACATAAGCAATATATAAGTATGCAACAAAA
This sequence comes from Secale cereale, assembly GCA_902687465.1. Taxonomy (NCBI): domain Eukaryota; kingdom Viridiplantae; phylum Streptophyta; class Magnoliopsida; order Poales; family Poaceae; genus Secale; species Secale cereale. Next base: position 864,070,244 of record LR738712.1, read on the forward strand.
GGATCGGAAGAGAAAAGCAAGACATTAATAGCATCGATTACATCTAAGTTGAAAGACTGTCCAAACCAAATAGACGTACAAGTTCATTAAAGTTTAATTACAACAGGAGCCAATCGATGTTTCAGAACTAGACATAGCATCACTACTTTCGACTCGACTCAAGGGACCGGAGCGTGGATGAAGCCGCCGACTATCGTGGGAGTCATGAAATCACGGGCGTTGTCAGCCTGCATTTGTAGCATTGTGTCTATGTCACTGTTGGACGGTTGATTTGTGAGGTTGAACTGCCCCGAGGTACGAAGGACATCTTGATGGATGATTTCCGCAAACTCCGACTGGATGCGAAAGAATTCTTGTTTGATATCCGCGTCCTGGATTGCCGACAAGCTCGCTTCCCAATCTTTCAGTTTATCTGGTAGCAGATGGTGATGATGGTCCCGTACGATCGCCCGCATGTGATGGATGGCGTAGTAGGCACCCTTCTGACCGCCAGGCGGCTGCTTGACGCAGCAGAACGTCGTATTGTGGGCGAACATGTGCTTGCCGTACTTAAGAACTGGCCTGGTGAAGGTGCCTCCAGATTTGGCGTAGCCGGGGAGAACATCATCAAGAACTTTCTTGACATTTGTGTTGTCTACCTTCGACTGATGGTCCGAGTCGAAATACGTGGCCATGGAATATTTCGGGCTTAGGAGGATGAGTGTGTAATGTGTGTCACTGCACAAAACACGGAATGTAAAAAAACTATCGAAATCTAAATCATATGTTACGGGGCGGTTGAGGGGTCGACTTACTCGGGAAAGTAAGGCACGAGGAAGTTATCCTTATCTCGGTTTGCCAGAATGACGCCTTCGAGGTAAGAACTCGCGACTTGCCGGTCCCCAGCGCTGCCCAAGATCTTGGCACGCATGTAGAAGGGGTCGACTATCACGATGTCCGGGGTCTTGTCTCTAATGATCCGCATCTCCATACTAAGCGAAAATAGCCGAACGAAGGTGTAGTGCAGCGGATGAAGGTTAAACATAGCGAAGATGTCATCAAACCGCAGGACGATCGTACCCCCGATGGAGTTATCCACAAAGCCCTTGCCCTCTGGCACCTTGGCCACGAAAACCGGGTATGCCACATCCGTCTCTTTGAGACGCCGCTTCTCCAAAGAAAGAACACTGTCATGCAGACTCCACATAGCACTGGTTGCAGCACTGAGCATATTATTCGGTAGCATCGACCTACCCGCCACATGCACACTCCTCATTATATCCTTAGCTGAAGGTGGCCCGTCCTGAGCACGGATCGTACTCGGTGCCGGCTGGCTCGCACCCTTGTTACTCTTTCTTTTCCGTCCCTTCTTCTTCTCCTGTAATGGGACCGAGTTCTGCTCACAGACCGCCTTCTTGAGTGTGTTGGGGCTGATAATATTTCGCACCTCGGCTATCTGAGGCTCGATGAAGTCGGCAGCTGGAGGCGTCTCCTGAGAACTGAACGCCAGACGACTCCTGTTGCAACTTGGTTTCTCCGCGGTACCAGCTAGATCGCGATCGTCTTTTGTAGGGTTGGGTTCTTGAGAAGGAGGCCCCATGAATTCGTCATCGTACCCATGATCGGCAAAGTACTTATCGACGTTGGCAAATGTACCGTCATCGTTGTCGTCGTCGTCGTCGTCCGGATCCTGTGCCATATGCATGTTCAGATTCTGTCAGGGATATTACTAGCAGGTATGAACCGGCCAGTATAAACCGGATTATAGTAAATATGTGTAATTGTAATATTTAGTAGAGGCTACGGCCCATGAGATCTTAGGCCCATGTATAGAGTTATGGTTTGTAAACTGCCCGATGATGTAACTTGAGAGATAAGGAAGAAAAGAGCAGAGACCGAGGCAGACACGAGTATGAGCCGGCCTCGGGACTCTGTAAATCGGACCAGGCGTCACCTCTATATAAAGGGACGACCCGGCGACGGTTCAGGGACAAGCAAGAAACAACCCGTCGAAACAGGCAAGCAAATCGCTCCCTGTTCATTGACGCCCAAGCAATACCAAACCAAACTAGACGTAGGCTTTTACCTTCATCGAAGGGGCCGAACTAGTATAAACCCTCTGTGTCCTATGTGTGCTTTTAACCCCTTCAAGCTAACCTGCGCGATGGTTCCATCATCAAGTCCGCTAAACCGGACATCTGCCGTGTTATTTCTACGACAGTTGGCGCCCACCGTGGGGCCTCAGCACGATGGTTTCGAGTTCTTGAAGGGCAGCTTCGAAGGGCTCAAGGGCTACGCGGTCGGCCGGATGACCAAGAGTCGCCGCAGCCGGATCTACATCAACGACGCAGGTTGGGGACCGGAGGCAGATTTAATCGAATACGGGTACCGGGTTCCCTTTGGTGGCATCCACGTCTTCATCGGCAAGATCAGCGAACTGGGACCTGAGCCGGACATCTTCCCCGACATCGTCGAGCCGGCTCAGCGTGCGAGATCGGCCCGGATTCAGCCCGCCATGAAGCACGTCTTCGTTGGAGCAGTCCACGGGGTCCAAACCGAGGACGGATCGGAATCCGGTGGCGAAACAGTTGTCTACTCCGACGACGAGTCTTCATCCGGAGAGACTGAGTCTTTGTATCAGTTGCAGGACGGCCGGTCTGAGGGTGAGTCCGACGGGAACAGTATTCCGGACCCCTTTGACCCGCCAAACCGGGTGGCTGTCTTTATGGCTGGTTCACAACCCACGCAGCAATCCACGGTGAACGGGGCGACAGCAGAAGCTGGTGTAGGGGGGAGTGGCCAGGCCCTCTCACCCACTGACATTCTATCCACCTTAGTCGAGGAGTTCACAGCCCGGGCCATGGCAGATGTAGCTCCAGCAGACAAGGCGCAACATGATGCAGAGCTCCTTCAGTTAAAGGGCCGGGTTGACCAAGCAAGGGATGATCTGAAAGTAGAGAAGGCTATGATAGCGATAAGGCAAGCGAAATTGAATGATTAGGCTTTTCACCTAAGGATGGAGCAGGCCTCTACACAGGGAGTAAGGAGTCGGAAGTACCAATCCCGTCTACCGCCGGTTTATGAAGCGACGAATCTGTTCAGGACGCCAGGGGCAGGGACTAGCAATAATCCAGCTTTAAACCGGAGGGCACCCCCAGCGAGGGACGAGCCGGTTCAGCAGCCTTCTGCAGAGCAAGATCAACGGATCACATCTACACCTCACGTTCCTACCCCTCCGGGTCATTACTCGAATCCTTTGGACAATATCGTTGCAGCTGCTTCACGCTTGGCCGCTTTACCTATTGAGGGAACGTCTCCGGTGGCATTGGAGGCACGCAGGGTCAAGGATCTACTCGACACGGCATTGATACAACAGCAAGCATATTCTCATAGCAGGGAGAGGTTACATTCAACACCACGTCCCAGCCGGAGTTACACTAGGCATTGGGAGGAACCAGAAGTGTCTAGTAGTGAACGCAGGCGGCATCGGCACAGACAGGATAATCCGGCAGGTGCGGCTGCACAAGCTCAGGATGTAAACCGGGTTAGGTCGGTAGCCCGGGAGGAAATCCGTCAGACGACGCCGGTTCACACGACCACGGCGGAGACAGGAGTCACAACGAGTTCCTTTGGGGTACAGTGTCTTAACCCCGCTTTACGGAGCGTGAAGCTACCCAGGGATTTCAAAGGGCCATGTAAGGTGCCTAATTACACCGCAGATTTGGCTCCTGAAGCTTGGGTTGAGAGTTACGAGATGGCCATGGAGATGCTGGATGTAGATGAAGCTGCTTGTGCAAATTACTTTACTATGATGCTGGAAGGTACAGCCCGGACCTGGCTAAAGGGTTTACCCCCAAATTCCATCGGGTCATGGGGAGAGCTACGTCGCCAATTTATCAAAAATTTCAAGGATACATGCAAGCAGCCGATGTCAATAGTGGATTTAGCAGCATGTGTGCAAGGAGAGCAGGAATCTACAAGTGCATGGGTGCGGCGAGTATCAGAGATCTTGCATTCTTCGAATAGTATCAATCCCAGTACGGCAATAGTGACTTTAGAGAACAATTGCCGGTTTGAGTCGCTAAAGCTAAAACTGGGATGGCTTAAACGAGATTGTAACGATATGGGAACTCTAATGAGTGCTCTGGTGAAGTATGGGGACTCGGACAACACTAAGTACCCAGAAGCAGAGGGAGACAAATCAGGGAAAGTTAACAAACCCGGTAAACCGGTGCAGGGTAATCCGGCTATAACAAGCTTCTTTGGCAAGCGAAAGGCGGAGGGTGGCTCTAATTTCGTGGCTAATACCCAAGTTCAAGAGGGTTTCCAGCGCAATAGGGGCAAACCACCCCCGCAAATCGGCGGAGGAAATGTTAGTTGGGACCAGGAGTTAAGTCAGCCTTGTCCGAAACATAGCACAAGGGGACGATCAGCGAAACACACTATAGGAGAATGCAGGCCCTTGATGGAAGCCATAGCGGGCCGCTTCAATTCTAATGACAGGCCTCCGAATGGTGGTTCAGGCCCAGAGTTCTATGGTCCGGGTCATCAGGGAAACAGCTCCGGATCAGGATATCGGGGCAATCGCAATGGTTATCATGGCCGGGCCAATAATCAATATGGTCAAGGTGGTTATAATAACCAGGGTAATCCGCCGCATGGTCAGGGTGGCTACAATAACCAAGGCAGCCAACAGCAGGGCCAAGGTAATTACAATAACCAGGGTAATCAGCAGCGTCAGCAACAGCAGCCGCAATCCGGGTATCAGAGTAATCCGAAGGAGTTGAGCAGTGGGCAATATCATGTGTTCACCACGAGTCTGTGTAAACGAGATCAGAAGGTTCTAAAGCGGGCAGTCCACGCAGTTGAACCGACGACACCGCAATTCCTGCGCTGGTCAAAGCAGCCCATTGTATGGAGCAGGGAGGATCACCCGATGCGGGTGGATAATCCGGGCCACTTGGCCTTGGTGGTAGCACCACAAGTGGGAGGTTATAAATTCACTAAGGTTCTTATTTACGGCGGCAGCAACATCAATATCTTGTATTATGAGACTTTCCGTCGAATGGGCTTAACGGATAAGAAGCTGAGGCAGTCAAACACGGTGTTCCATGGGGTGGTTCCAGGTAAGTCAGCTTATCCAGTTGGGAAAATTGACTTAGCAGTTACCTTTGGAGATGAGCATGATTCCAGGTCAGAGATGATAACTTTCGAAGTCGTCAAGATCCGGAGCCCTTATCATGCTCTGTTCGGGAGGACGGTTTATGCCAAGTTTATGGCCAGACCGTGTTATGTTTACCTACAGCTCAAGATGCCGGGTCACAAGGGCACAATCACGGTTCATGGAAGTCGCAAGGTTGCGTTGGAGTGTGAAGAGGGAGACGCTGCTTACGCGGAGGCAGTATGTGCTACCGAGGAGTTAAAATTTTATAAGGATAATGTTGATCCGGCAGATATGACCCCGTTGAAAAAGCCAACTACAGAGCATGATCCGGCGCTGAAATTTAAATCGGCAGAGAAGACCAAGCAAGTTGATTTTGTGCCGGGCGATTCATCCAAGCAGTTCACGATCAGCGGTAACCTTGATCCCAAATAGGAAAGCGCGCTCATCGAGTTCATCCGTGAGAACCGGGATATCTTTGCATGGAAACCTTCTGACATGCCTGGTATACCGAGGGAACTCGCTGAGCACAGTCTTAATATTGATCCGAAGTTTAAACCGGTCAAGCAGTATCTGCGCCGCTTCAACGAAGAGAGGAGCAAGGCTATAGGAGAAGAGGTGGCCAGACTTTTGCCTGCAGGGTTCATAGTGGAAGTTTTTCACCCAGAGTGGTTAGCTAATCCGGTGCTGGTGCTAAAGAAGAATGGAAAATGGAGAATGTGTGTGGACTACACGGACCTCAATAAAGCTTGTCCAACGGATCCTTTTGCTCTACCTCGCATTGATCAGATCATCGATGCTACAGCGGGATGTGAGCGGCTAAGTTTTTTGGATGCATACTCGGGATATCACCAGATCAAGATGACAGTTAAGGACCAAGAAAAGACAGCTTTCATAACTCCTTTTGGTGCTTTTTGCTATGTATATATGCCTTTTGGGCTCAAGAGCGCCCAAGCAACTTATCAGCGTTGCGTGCAGAACTGTCTTAAGGGGCAGATAGGAAGAAATGTTCATGCCTATGTGGATGATATCGTGGTGAAGTCAAGGAAGGAAGACACACTGATAGAGGACCTCAAGGAGACCTTTGACAATCTTCGGGCCTATAAGATGATGCTTAATCCGGAGAAGTGTGCTTTCAGTGTTCCGACAGGCAAGCTCCTTGGGTTTTTGGTGTCAAACAGAGGAATAGAAGCTAATCCGGAGAAGATCAAGGCAATCACATCTTTAACAAAACCGGTTTGCATTAATGATGTTCAGCGTATCGCTGGCCGGATTACAGCATTGAGCCGATTTATTAGCCGTTTGGGGGAGAAGGCGATTCCGCTTTATCACATGCTGAGAAAGACGGATCGTTTTATATGGAGTGATGAGGCAAATGCTGCGTTTGAGGATTTGAAGCGACAGCTGGCAAGGCCACCGGTCCTGGCCGCCCCTGTTGATAACGAACCTTTGCTGTTATACGTCGCCGCCAACGCACGAGCAGTTAGTGTGGCGATCATGGTGGAACGCAAGGAAGCAGGGAAAGAATATCCGGTTCAGCGTCCGGTTTATTACGTGAGTGAGGTACTCATTGAGTCTAAGCAGAGGTACCCGCATTGGCAGAAGCTGGTGTATGGTGTGTTCATGGCAAACCGGAAGTTGAAGCACTATTTACAGGGTCATCCGATAACCGTGGTTAGTTCAGCACCGTTGGGGGACATAATCCAGAACAGAGAAGCTACGGGTAGAGTGGCGAAGTGGGCCATTGAGCTCAGCCCACATGAGTTGAAATATGTGCCACGCACCGCTATAAAATCTCAGGCATTGGTGGATTTCATCAATGATTGGACGGAATTACAAACACCTGAGGAGAAGCCGAATATTACTTACTGGACGATTCGCTTCGACGGTTCAAGACAGTTAGAAGGCTCGGGGGCTGGAGTTGTTTTAACTTCCCCGCGAGGTGATAAGTTTTGTTACGTCCTCCGTTTATTGTTTCCTTGTACTAATAATGCAGCGGAGTATGAAGCGTTACTTCATGGCTTACGGATGGCAATGGAGATGAACTTGAGCCGGGTCAAGTGCTTTGGCGATTCAAATTTGGTGGCACAGCAAGTTTCAGGCAAGTGGGATTCAAGGGATCCTCTCATGGCGGCTTATAGACGAGAAGTGGAAGCAGTGGCTGGATATTTTAAAGGGTATCAACTGGACCACATAGACCGGCGAAAGAACGAAACGGCTGATGCTTTAAGCCGGTTGGGTTCTCAACGTAAACCGGTACCACCAAATACTTTTTTGGATGAGCTGCACAGTCCATCAGTACAAGTGCCATCAGAGGAAGACCTGGCTGTTCCTGATCCGGAGGCACAGCTAGTTGCAACACTTCATGTTACTCCGGATTGGACGCTGCCCTATTTGGCATATCTAAGCCGAGGAGAGCTACCGGAAGATGAGATAGAAGCACGACAGATAGTCCGGCGTTCTAAGTCCATGACAATTGCAAATGGGGAACTTCATCATCGCAGCGTCTCTGGAGCATTTCAGCGGTGTGTATCAGCCGAGGAAGGTTGTGAGATTCTTCGTCAAATTCATGAAGGGGATTGTGGTCATCATGCCGGTTCAAAATCATTGGTGGCTAAAGCTTTTCGACATGGGTTCTATTGGTTAACAGCTCATGCTGATGCGGCGGATTTAGTCCGGAAGTGTGATGCTTGTCAGAAGTTTTCACGACGTGCTCTTGTTCCGGCACAAGAGCTCCGGATGATATCGATAACCTGGCCGTTTGCGACTTGGGGGCTTGATATGGTTGGACCCTTTAAGCGATCCCAATATCAGAAAACTCATCTACTTGTGGAGGTGGATAAGTTTACAAAGTGGATTGAGGCAGAGCCTGTGAGCAAGTGTGATGCAGCCAAAGCGGTCAAATTCATCAAAAAGGTAATTTTCCGGTTTGGCTTTCCACACAGCATCATCACAGACAACGGCACCAATTTATCTAAGGGTGAGATGGAAGAATTTTGTCAACGGGAACATATTCGCCTAGATGTATCTTCTGTGGCCCACCCTCAAACCAATGGTCAAGCTGAAAGAGCAAACCAGGAGATTTTGCGAGGTATCAAGCCCCGGCTTATGACTCCCTTGCAAAGAACCCCGGGATGTTGGGTTGAGGAGTTACCATCTGTCCTTTGGAGTATCAATACTACGCCAAACCGGTCCACAGGTTATACACCTTTCTTTATGGTGTACGGTGTTGAAGCGGTCCTTCCAAGTGATATCCGTCATGACTCACCAAGGGTGACAGCCTATGTTGAAGCGGCCAACGAGCAGGCGAGACAGGACAGTTTAGACCGGCTGGATGAAGAGCATGATATAGAAGCAGCACGGTCTGCGATTTATCAACAAGACTTGGGCAGGTATCACAGCCGCCGGATCAAGAGCAGGACATTCCAGGAGGGAGACTTAGTACTCCGGCTCATCCAAGACCAAACAGATATGCACAAACTATCCCCACCTTGGGAAGGGCCCTTTGTGGTCAGCAAGAATCTGCACAACGGTTCATACTACCTGGTGGGCGTTCGAGAACACAAGGACTCACGGACATCGGAAGAGGAGACAAAGAAGTCGTGGAACATCGCCCTCTTACGGCCCTACTATATCTGAGCCATGAGCTCCACTGTATCCTATGTATATATTAGGATTAATGAATAAACGGGCACCCTCGGTAAACCGGGGGCTCAGCCTTTTTTCCAACACATATATTTTATGAGGACAACCATATATATATTATCATCTGTCATATTTCAAACATATCGATCGGTTTAAAACTGATTTTGCAGAATATATGCACTCAGAAGCAATAAAACTCCCTGAAGAGCATAAGGACATATCCGGCTCAAAGAGGACGCTTGACGGAAGCCCTCTGGATGGTAATCCATCCAGTGATTGGCTCAAAGTTTACCCATGGTTCTATGGAACCATGGAGGCCCTCTGGACAGGCGACAGCCATCCAGTGATTGGCTTAAAGTTTTACCCATGGTTTCATGGAACCATGGAGGCCCTCTGGACAGGCGACAGCCATCCAGTGATTGGCTTAAAGTTTTACCCATGGTTTCATGGAACCATGGAGGCCCTCTGGACAGGCGACAGCCATCCAGTGATTGGCTTAAGGTTTTACCCATGGTTTCATGGAACCATGGAGGCCCTCTGGAGAGGCGACAGCCATCCAGTGATTGGCTTAAAGTTTTACCCATGGTTTCATGGAACCATGGAGGCCCTCTGGACAGGCGACAGCCATCCAGTGATTGGCTTAAAGTTTTACCCATGGTTTCATGGAACCATGGAGGCCCTCTGGACAGGCGACAACCATCCAGTGATTGGCTTAAAGATTTACCCATGGTTTC
>LR738712.1:864079772-864090899 GCA_902687465.1 Secale cereale
GCTTGACGGAAGCCCTCTGGATGGTAATCCATCCAGTGATTGGCTCAAAGTTTACCCATGGTTCTATGGAACCATGGAGGCCCTCTGGACAGGCGACAGCCATCCAGTGATTGGCTTAAAGTTTTACCCATGGTTTCATGGAACCATGGAGGCCCTCTGGACAGGCGACAGCCATCCAGTGATTGGCTTAAAGTTTTACCCATGGTTTCATGGAACCATGGAGGCCCTCTGGACAGGCGACAGCCATCCAGTGATTGGCTTAAAGTTTTACCCATGGTTTCATGGAACCATGGAGGCCCTCTGGACAGGCGACAACCATCCAGTGATTGGCTTAAAGATTTACCCATGGTTTCATGGAACCATGGAGGCCCTCTGGATAGGCGACAGCCATCCAGTGATTGGCTTAAAGTTTTACCCATGGTTCCATGGAACCATGGAGGCCCTCTAGACAGGCGACAGCCATCCAGTGATTGGCTCAAAGATTTACCCATGGTTTCACGGAACCATGGAGGCCCTCTGGACAGGCGACAGCCACCCAGTGATTGTCTAAAGATTTTCTTTTGGTTCCTATGGATGATTCGGCCACATCCATTGACCGGCCCTCTGGATGGCAAGCCCATTCCATTGATTGGCTGAACCTTGCTTTGAGCCTGGCAGCTCTTAAAAAGCCTCGACTACATGGTTTTATTTGCAAATTTGCATTTCTGATCTTTATGTGTTATGGTTCTTTAATCCGGAGTGGGACAATTCAAGAAATTGACCACACATCTACAAAGTTAAAGATCTGAGTCATGAGCACCAGCATGAGTAAAAAGTCTGGGTTATAAAACACCAGCAAGAGTTAATCCGGTGTTCATCATAGCCCGGAACAATCATGAGCTTCTATAAGACCAGGGATTATTAATGGGTCTATTCCAAGATTCCCTTCAAAGAGGCAAAATTCGCCGGATTAAGAGTATCAAGCATACTTGATCTCAGGTATAAAGTTATTTTTGATATAAGTATACACTTGTTTGATATGTTGTGAGAACAATTTAATGGGTCCAACGGTAAAACCGTTAGGACATATCTTCATTATCTATGCAGGAACAAATGATATATAAGATAATCCATATCAGATCAAATTGGCAATATCAAAACAAAAGTCGGAATATCCGGATCAACGCAGACAAATGTTCTCAGCTATCCTATTACAAGGCATAGCAAGCCTGACGGATTAAAAATTGTTCGGCAAAATGAGACTGCAACTACAGAGATATGCTATGAGCTACGCTCCCTCCTGCTGAGACGGCTGGGCATCAACTTGATCCGGAGTCTCCTCCTCTTCTTGAAGCGGCTGGAAGTCAGGGACGCACCAGTCGATTTTTGTTAAAGTACGAAAGTACATTTCTTCGTTGATGAGTTCAGACGGATCGATATCTGGAGCGAAGGTATGAGGGCGCACTGGAGGGATTAGATTGACGGTATCATAAACCGGCCGCTCCACCCGCTCGTTTTGCAAGTCATATCCCGGATGATACCTGGATAAATCTGATTCGGCCGCAAGTTTGCTGGCCAGAGGACGCATCTCCTTTGTCAAGACATGAAGATCCTTTGCGGTGAAAGCCGATCCGTCTTCTTTGGTATTTGGATACCCATTAAAGGCTTCTTCCGGATCAAAGTCCGGAACCCATGCCTTCGCTCTGGTAAGCGCCACGAGGGAACCGGCTCGAGCGGCAGACTTCTTAACTTCCTCCAAACGCACCGGCAAGACAGACAGCTTTTGCAATGTGCCTTGGATGGTAGTAGGGGCCGGTTTATTGAATGATGTTGCACTTATGATCCTTTGAGCGCCGGAATACAGCTGCTCGACCAAAGTATAACATGCCTTGAGCTTTTTCCGTAAGTCATGCCCAAGATGGGTGACACGGCGCCCTGCATATTATTATCACAATTAAACCGGCACGGATAGAAGATTGCAAGGATGAAAGCAGGAATACATATTAAATACTTACCGGAGATTGCAGAAGTCATCAACTCTATTTGCCGCTTTAAACCGGATAACTCTTCAGTCACCGGATTAAGAGCTTCTTCAGCATCCTTGGCCCTTTTCTCCAGATCTTTCTTTTGAACCTCAAAGGCGGTCCGCTCTTCTTCAAAGAATTTCTTCAGCTGTTCAGCAGTCTTTAAACTCAGCTTCAAATCTTTCTTGGCCTTAGAAGCAGCAGCCTCCGTTTCAGCAAGTCTGCTCCGGAGTTCACTGATTTCTTTGACCCTCCGGTTTAAATCAGCCTACAAGGAAGAACAAGCAATAAACAGAAGTAATTTAAAGACAAAGTCTCAAGCACACAAACAAGTTGTCTACTTGACACTTGGGGGCTAATGGGCAGTTGAAGCAATAAACAGAAGTAATTCAAAGACAAAGTCTCAAGCAAACAAAACAAGTTGTTTACTTGACACTTGGGGACTAATGGATAATTGAAGTATTGAGGGAAAAGTCAGGCAAGTCCCAGGCACATAAACCGAGTTATGCCCCTGGCACTTGGGGGCTAATGTAAGATCATTTGATTCATCAGGAAGTACCGGTTCACCTTCTAAACATAGCTAAACCGGAACTTGGGGGCTGATATGGTATAGACAGAAAGGCATTGAAAGTCAAAAGAAGATGCAAGGGATTACCTCATACTTGTCCTTCATCATGTTAATCAAGCCTGCTTCATAATCTCGACCAGTGTGGAGCCGGTTCAAGTACCCGGAATAGAGTTCCTGGGCACTCATGTCAGCAAAGCTGGACAATTCAGTACTCCATTTACCCTTTTCTTTGTGCAGCTTCTCCGCTTTAGCCGTATGTTTGGCTAAGACAGTGGGCTCAGCAGGAGCGGTATAAGCTGTGTGAGTTATTTCCACCTCCGGAGAAGAAGTTGTTGGGGGTGGGGTTGCAGTGCGAACCGGACTGGGAGGAGCCGGATTGGTCTGAGGAGAATTGGCCCGGGCAGGACTTGCCGGTTCACGAACATCTTCAGCATTGGGAGTCTCAGGCATAGTAGTGTGATCGACAGGAGCAGGATCCTCAAGTGGAATTGTAGGTTCGCCTTCCGGAGGGATAGCTGAGTCCGGATCAACCGCCGGATCATCAACGGTAGTCTCAGTAGTTGGTTGGTTGACTTTTGGTTTTTTGCTAGGCTTTGGCTTGCTGAAGGAAGTTGGAAAAACAAGTTAGAGCTATAAGACAAAGTGCAATCATAAACCGGATAAATTTAAAGACTTACCCTGGGACGGTTTTTAGGGGTGGAAGTTGTGTGGCAGTTGATTCACCGGAAGAAGATAACGGAGTCTCCTGATAATCAGGGTCAGACGGTTTAAGAGGTTTGCGTATAAGCCCGGCCTTGGGATGAAGAAGGGTTGGGGAGAGTATAACCTCAGAGCGGCGCTTCCGGGCCGGAGTAAGAGATATTCCGGATGATTCCACAGCAAGGCCGCTGTGGCGAGTGGTCCGGCGAAGAGCTTCATGTTGCTGTTTCTTCAAAAGAAAATTAGGATCCAATTGAGCATATGGGTGAGAAAACTGATATTTCCGGACTGTCCGACGACTTTTTTGTGGAAGTGGTTCTGAATCGGAAGAAAGGATAGTTACCTCAACTTCGGCCGGTTTAACTCCTTCAGCCAACTCCTGTGAAAAGTTATCATTAGATACAGATATGAATAAAAGCGAGCAAGGTAAACCCGGATTAATTCATACCTCAGAATCCGGATCGTCGTCCTCAGCGTGAGAACTGGAGCCACCGACTGCTTTCCTCTTCTTGGAGGCAAAGGTTTTCCGACGTGGTACTTTTCCGGCCTTTTCCTGAGGCTTCCTTTTCCGGAAAGGATCATTGACCTGTTCAAAAAGGTAAAAGATAAATTGAAAGAACCATTTAAAGGAACGGATTACAGGCATAAGAAAAAAAGTAAGACATACCGCAGGCAGCTTATTTTTCTTGTAGTATGGAGCCAGTCCGGTTTGGCTACATTCTTCTAAAGTGATGTTAACCATTTTCTTGGCGGTCTCAGTGACTTCTGACTCAGAAAGTTTCTCCTTAGTAAAACGTTGAGAGTCATCCGGTTTACCAGAGTATTCACACATCAAGCTTGTGCGCCGGCTCAGAGGAAGGATACTCCAAGAGAGCCAGCAGCGCATGAAATCCACGCCGGTTAAACCATTAGCCATAAAGGCCTTTAACTTGGAAAGTTGAGAGGCAAACCGGGGCCGCTCTGAGGAGCTGAGGCGCTACGGGAGAGGGTGATCCTCCGGAAGACGGTGCTCGCGATAACCCGGCAATGGGTTTTCCCCCGCAGGTGAAGTATCAATACAATAAAACCAAGATTTATTCTAGTCCTTGGGATGTGTGTGAAGAGCGGCATGAGGAAAGACTGCATCTTTCCTTTTCTGAATACTGACCCCGCCTAGTTCTTGATGCGGTCCACTAGTAAATTCAGTCCGCCGGTTTAGATGGAAGAAATCCCGGAACAAGTCAACTGACGGTTCTTCTTGCAAATACACCTCAGAAAACACTTGGAAATCACAGATGTTGGAAACAGAGTAGGGACCTATGTCCTGAGGATGAAGCTGGAAAGCAGCAAGTACATCCCGGAAAAACTTCGAACCGGGAGGAGTAAAGCCCCGAGCAATATGGTCAAAGAATACAATAACCTCCCCCTCTTTGGGAGTGGGAGGACACTCGTCTCCTGGAGCTCGCCACTTTAAAATGGATTGAGGGCCTAAAGTGCCAATTGACACAGCTTTGGCTAAATCGTCTTCCGTAATAACGGAAGGAACCCAATTGCAAGACACAAATTGTTTGGCCATGGCAGCAGAAGAGCAAATGCTGAAAGGATAAAGTGTAAAACCGGGTTATTCGAGTACAGCGGTATAAACCGGAAGATATATGCAAAGATTACGCAATGGTTTAAGCAAGGGACTAATGATACGGATAACCCGGTAGTAACAGGGAGCTATGTTACTATCGGTTCATGACAGCAATAGAGAAAAAGCTAAACCGTCGCGTTTGTTTTTAAAAAATTTACGGAGCATGTACATGACAGTTTAAACCGGAGTATACTTAACAAATCTATAAAGGGGAAGAAACAGATTTTCACAGACAGCTAAGGCGGAACAGATCTGAGCGCGCAAGAAAAAGAAAAACAAATACAATGATATACAGGAAGAACTACAAGGGTCCTATACAGAGCGGATAAATCTACAGGTTGAATATGAATGACGAAGATCTAAAGCATACCGCAGCGGAATAGAGGTAAATTTTAAAAGGGAAATATCTAAAGGTTATTACTGAGAATTTGGTGCCTAAGAGGAACAAGGTAAAGCTTTCACTGAGGTTCTAATGGCGGAGATGCGAAAGAACCCTGGAGGTTATGGATCTACAGTGAGGAAGAAGATGGAGCACCTGAGAAGTGGTGGCGGAGTTTTCTCTGGTCAAGCTCAGGTCGATGCAGCGGCCGGCGAGGACTTGGATTCGGCGGTCAACGGCGGCGGTTCGAGCTCGGGCGACAATGGAGTCTTGAGCTCGGGCGATGGAGGAAGAAGAACGAACAGAGGAAGATAAAGAATGGGGCGGTGGTATTTATAGAGAGGCAGATCCAAAGCGACAAGTGCGGGATTCGAGGAGGCAAAGCATTGGATAAAGATCCTCTGTCGCCTCGATTTTCGGAACAACCCTTAAACAAAGCCGATGGACAGCTCACGGCGTTAAATGCGGAAGTGATGTCACAGTCAGATTAAGTGATTTTCGAGGATGACGTCAGGGCCGGTTTACAAAAATGAGAAGACACAAGAAGGAAAAATGCAAGACAGGGGAGATTGATGTGAACAAGTTCAAATCATTCTGGGGCCTAATGTCAGGGATATTACTAGCAGGTATGAACCGGCTAGTATAAACCGGATTATAGTAAATATGTGTAATTGTAATATTTAGTAGAGGCTACGGCCCATGAGATCTTAGGCCCATGTATAGAGTTATGGTTTGTAAACTGCCCGATGATGTAACTTGAGAGATAAGGAAAAAAAGAGCAGAGACCGAGGCAGACACGAGTATGAGCCGGCCTCGGGACTCTGTAAACCGGACCAGGCGTCACCTCTATATAAAGGGACGACCCGGCGACGGTTCAGGGACAAGCAAGAAACAACCCGTCGAGACAGGCAAGCAAATCGCTCCCTGTTCATTGACGCCCAAGCAATACCAAACCAAACTAGACGTAGGCTTTTACCTTCATCGAAGGGGCCGAACTAGTATAAACCCTCTGTGTCCTTTGTGTGCTTTTAACCCCTTCAAGCTAACCTGCGCGATGGTTCCATCATCAAGTCCGCTAAACCGGACATCTGCCGTGTTATTTCCACGACAGATTATGTGCCATAGGGATGTCCGGCAGCGTTGTGGCGGTCTTGCCATGGCTTGGCGCCGGCAAGACTGGCGGTGTTGTCTTTGGGGTGGTGTCCCCCGCCCCCAAACGAATCTGGCTCTTCGGCCAACGCAGGGGCCAGGTTAGGCAGGCGCTGAGGGTCATCACAACATCTTCGTCGGCCCCGGCGGGTCGAATCGGAGGTAACAACTCGTCGCTGCCTGGCAGCACCCGAACCAGTTGAACCCTATACACGGTGGGTGGCATCGGATTACCGTGGAACATGGGATTGCCTGGTTGAACGATTCTGCCCTTGGCGACCTCGACCAACTCGTCGTTCACGAAGTGCAGGAGAGTGCGCGGAACGTCGGCGGCGCCCTGCAAAAACATGTAGGGCGTAAGGAATGCCCAGTCAAATGCAACGAGATGAAGTCCTCGGCCGAGAGGCTTAATTAGTTACCGTGACGATGGCGTCGAGCTCGGCTAATGTCGAGGCACCGCCAATGGCGGGCGTGCAATTCACGGAGGGGCCGCTTGCTGCAGAGGTGCCGGCCGGCGTACACCCGGGTGCATTAAGCTCCAACGCCCGTGCCGGCGTCGGAGACACCAATGCCGCCTCCGCCGGAGACACCAATGGCCCCGCCTGCACGTTCTGCGAGTTGCTGGCCGTGAAGCTGGGAATCGGGGCGGCCCCTGTTGGCCGCCCGCAATCCACGTCATCAGCCCCTGAATCAAGGTAGGCATAATGCCGGTGAGCGTCGATCCCAGTTGTTGTTGCACTTGCTCTTGGACAATCTCCGGAATCCGCGCCACTTGTGCCTTGAGTTCTTGAACCTCGCGCGCCTGGCTTTCCGAGCTGGTCTTTTTCTCCTTTCGCCCACCAGCGTTATAGTTTGACGACCATTTTGTGGACAAGCCTTTGCCGGCCACACGACCAGCTGACGACGGCTTACTGAGCTTATCCTTTTTTTCATTACATTCAACGCCCTATTTAGAGTGGTGTCCCAAGGGGTGTTCTGAGTCGACCCCGCGCTACTGCTTTCAATCGCCTGCGGAAGGAATGTGAACCATTTAGAAATTTGGCTTCATTAATTAGAATGCAACCATATGGAGCTAATTACGCGGGGGTGTATTCCTTACCAGAACAACCTCAAGGACCCTAGTCTTCGGATCCATGGTGAGATCCTTTGTTACCTGGTCCTCCTTGTACCGGGCCCTGACAAAGTTCCTAGTCTGCTTGTCACCGTATTATCGAAGAGGGCCGGTAGGCCTTGGTCGGCACGCCCCGCGTCCCCCTTGTCCCATATAGGCTCCGTCACTCTGTAACTGCTGGGACCGAGTGTGTGTTCCCCTAAGTTCAACTGCCGCATTTCTTTCCCCCACTGACTTGATTCGGAGGTTGCGGTGCTCTCGCACTTGATCTTGAACTCCTTGTAGTCATCTTCGGTGATCGAATAGTTTTTCTCCTTGATCTTCTCATAACTAAAACATTTGTCAATCATTCTCTTCACCGAGCTTCTCCAAGTAGACAGGGCCGTGCTCATCCTCGTTAGGGCGGCATTGTTCACTTTATTCCCTGTGAGGCTTGTGTTTTCAAATTCAGCGGGGAACTTGTATCGTTCGTGCAGCTTCGTGAAGAGGAGGTTGCGCAAATTCCCTCGGTCCTTATGCCTTAGGTTCTCGGTGTTGATCGAGACGGTGCTCCGGAGAATGCACCCGAGCTGAACCGAGTACCCCTTGACTATTTGTTTGGGCGCCGTTGGATTCCCGTTGGAGTCCACTTCAGTAAATTCCTCCTTGACGGTGCGGAGCACGGTCGGGTGCCGGTCCTTCCGTTGCCTCTTCGGTTGGCTGCCATCTGTGTGTGCGCCGCCATCATCAGTGGTGGCATCCTCAGCGGCACCATCAGTGGTGTCATCCCCGACGGCACCATCAGTTGGTCATCCTCGGCGGCACCATCAGTGGTGTCAGGATCGGTGTCTTTCGCGGCGTCCTCATAGAAGTGAGGTTGTTCCTCCATCTCCTGGGACAGCTCCCAGAATGCCTTGCCGCCCGAACCGCCGGCCTCATCGTTGTGGGCCATGTTTCTCTCTAAATAGGAAAATAGTTTGGTCAAAAAGTTGGTTATTCTCAAGGAACAAGATCATGGTCTCATCATTTAAGGTTTGTCGACACCGAGGCATCCTGAAAGCTAAGCTTTTATCATTTAGGGTTTTTCGATGCCGAGGCACCCTAAAAGCCTAAGCTTTCATCATTTCGGTTTTTATCGACACAGAGGCACCCTAAAAGCCAAGGTTTTATAATTTATGGTTTGTCGACACCGAGGCATCCTAAAAGCTAAGCTGGGAAGGAGAATTCTAAGTTGGGCTTAATCACTTGGCTCTATTGCCGCCTATGGTTTAATGCAGCAAGAATAAAGGGGCAATTGATCCTACTTAATTAAGTACTAAGATACCCCGGCCCATGCATTAGTCACAAGTACCCCATATGTCCTATTTTTAGCAAAGTCATGCTAAAATTCACGGAAAATTTCAGCATGACCTTTGCTGAAAATAGGACATATGGAGTACCCGAATTTGCCGGAACGGAAGTTAATCGACATTCCAGCAAACTCAAGGGCCTCTCGGGGTACCTACAAAATCATCACGACATGATGGTCGGAGACAAAACCCAGCAAAAATCTGGATGGAGTGCATCAGGCTTTCAACTCCACTTTAGACTATTCAAATTCCAGTTTGCATAGGCTTGAGCATATCATTTCAAATAGCTGTGTATAGCTTGCAAAAGCATATATTGTGTGGTACTGAAGCTTCATAAAGAAACATATAGAGCATTACTAAGAAACATACTGGGTTTCAAAGAGCATTAATTACTAAGAAGCAGTAATATACTAGTATAAAACAGAGCTGTGCCAAATGTAATCAAACGACAGCTTCTAGTACTCTTAAATGATCTACAGTTTGCTCCTCATTATACACTCGCTTCTTAAAATCCAGTACACAACTTTCAGAAATCAACATATATCATTTTCTTTCACAGTTACATCATGAAACAATCCGATATCATTGGACAGAAAATCGTTAAGACAAAGGAGATGCAGTGTGCATTTAAGTAAAGAAAATGCATGTCGAAGGAGCATAAGGTGAACACACGGTGAGGTTTTCAACAATGAGGATGTAGTACATTACAAATCTTCAGGAGACAACTAGGATATAAGTGGCAAAAAATATTTTAGATGCAAGTACAACTGTACAAGTGTGAAACTTATACAGAGTAGCTCCAGCCTTGCCATCTTAGCAAGTACTGTATATGGTTGTGCTTTCACCTCCTCCAGTGCAAAAAAACATTTCTGAGTTATACATTTATGATAGAAGAAATGCACTGTGAGCAAATCTGCAATAAATAAATGCATAGAGAGCTAAATATCCTTTTCAGGTGATACACTCTTTCAGACAGTTGCACAAGACTGCTAAAAAAATCATTTTTCTTGCAAAACTTGGGGCGCAAACGCGGTCACGACTGTACACTTAAATGCATATCTAGCAAGCTTCTATAAATGCCAAGACCAGAGCGAATATGTGAGTTCACCCACAAAGTTTGACCTCACATTTTCAAGAAACAAGCACAAGGTCCCTTTGTACATCCAGTCAGGGTATAATGATGTTCTTCTGAAACCCAAAAGAAAAGAAATTGTGTTCTTAATGAGATGATCTGTCCATGTTTGCAACCTATCCAGTTATAGTTTACATGGTCAAACAATAGCTGATGCAAGCTCAATGGGAATACCATGGAATTTCCTGCACCACTGATGTTAACATTTAAGTGCAATCTCATATGTATAAGGTTAAAAGATAGGTTCGTTTCAAAAACAAACATCTAAGCTTACATACCAAAACCAGAACAAGGGGTTTGTTCTGTTCATACACATATGTAATCCAACTAAAATAGTACCAGCAGTCAGCACATTCAAACAAGAAAACCTAGCAGTCACACCTAAAAGAAAAGGTAAATGTCTATTCTGTATGTGCCATAAATCAAACTAAGCTCCTATATCCAACTGAGTTTATTCTACTCTGGTACACCTTGTGAACAAAGGGATGCCTGCACCTCTAAACAAGTAACTGAGTTTATTCCTTTCATTATTTCCCATTTGTTCTCCCAAGATGCATCCCAGTAGCACCTCCACAAGATGCATCCCAATATGTTGTTGTAGATAGATGCTTTGTCTTTGGTTTAACTACATACATAATTGAGATACAGTTTATGGGTTTGGTTTGATGCTTAGTTTCCAGGATATATCAATCTCCAGCTTAAGAAAATGCTCTAGTATGTAGTATGTGCTAGCTGCAAGTTGACAAGAAGTCAATTCATCTAGAGGAAGCAGTGACAACACAAACCCTAAACAAACAAACAAAACCAGGCATGAAACTAGATTCAGATGGCAACAGCCATTAGCAGCAAGCAAATCAACCAAATTAGAATGGGAGATGGAGGGGAAAGAAAGGGAGATGGAGGAGTACATGCTTGGGGGTATTACGTCGGCGACGAGGACGAGGACGAAGAAGATCGCCGCCGCTGAGGTAGAGGCGATCGCCGCCGCTGACGAGGTAGGGCTTGGGGGGAGGCCTCTTCCTCCTTCCTTGATGGGGCGGCGGCCTCTTCCTCCTTCCTTGCCGAGTGATGGTCTTGTCGGATGCGACGGAGGGCTCCTATGGCGGCGCTCGGGGGGGAGGCGGCGCTCGGGGGGGGGAGGCG
>LR738712.1:864090909-864123383 GCA_902687465.1 Secale cereale
GGAGGCGGCACTCGAGGGGGAGGAAGGGGAGGATGGGGAGAGGGAGGCGGCGGGGGCGCGTGGGCGGCTGCGGCGCAATGGGTCGGGGCAGCGGCGGCGACGGCGCGGTGGAGGGAGCGACGCGGTGGAGGGAGAGGGACGAAGCAGTGTCTGGCGAGAGAGGGAGGGACGAAGTGTATATGGATGGGGGAAGAATACTAATGGTGCACCCCCTCGCGGTGCGCCATTAGAATGTTTTTTATAGCAATGGCGCACCAGGGGCACCGTGCGCCATAAGTATTCTTTTTTTTAGATAGCAATGGCGCACCAGCCAGCGGTGCGCCATAAGTAATTAATTATTATTATTTTTTTTTGTTGCATCTAATAGTTTTTTAGAAAATGAATATGAATATGAAACAGTAATAATTTTTTTTAAAAACAGTAATAATTTTTTTAAAATATCATCAGACTTTTTATTTGAAAATATTTATGAATACAAAAAAATATCATCAAATTTGTTATTTAAAAATACCATCAAATTTGTTATTTGAAAATATAATCAAATTTGTTTTTTGAAAATATAATCAAGTTTTTTTTGGATTTTCAGTTGCATTCATTTGTGACGGTGGAGCGGGGGAGGTTGCGGGGGTCGTCAGCGGTGGTGGAGCGGGGGAGGGTGCGGGGGGTGCTCGGCGGCGAGGCGGATCTGGCAAGGGGGATCTGTCGAGGGGGGATAGCGATCGAGATGGAGGGGGATCGAGATCGAGTGTCCTCATGAATATTCAATATATTTTTCATCAATTCAAAAAGTGCCCATGAAATTTAAAAATATTCATGATAGTTCAAAAAGTGCCCATGAAATACAATCAAGAAATGAAGACTACAATTTAAATACAATCGATCTTAGCTAGCTAGCTATCTGTTCACAATCTTCTTGCCCTTCTTTTTCGCAAATGGAGTTCTTCTGTGGAACGGACGTCCTTTAGGTAGGGTGGTCCTGCTTCTTCTTGTGGTGTATGCTGCTACTTCATCGTCGTCGTCATGTTCCATCTTCGGGTCGCCGTACTTGTCGAAGTCTTGCTCATTCGCGACTCCATCCATTCCGATCATCTTCCTTTTGCCTCTCCTCACGACAACACGACTGGGCTTTGACGGGTCGGTAATGAAGAAGCATTGGTCCACTTGGGAAGCCAGTACCCATGTCTCATTTTTCGCGGTGACGTTTGCGCCCGCTGTCTTGGATTTGGCTTCGGGTATAACCATGGTGGTGAAATACCGGTCTTCTTTTAGGACGCTCTTGGCCCATCTGACACGGAACATCGGGACCTTCTCCCCAGCGTAGCTCAGCTCCCAGATCTATTCGATCCTTCCATAGTATATGTCCTTGTCGTTACCGGTGTAGGATTCCATCGTTACCCCGGAGTTCTGATAACCATCGCTCTTCATGTCCTTGTCCTCGGTGTAGAACGTGTACCAGTTGATATCGTACGCCTCATACGTCATCAGGTTGTGCTCGGCGCCCTGTGACAAGGCGAATATGAGATTTTCTTCCACGGAAGAATCCTCATGTAAAGGGTACGACGTAAGCTTCTCCTTGAACCAACGCGTGAAACATGAGTTGTGCTCTTTGATTATATCTCCGTCCGTCCTCTGTTGGCCTAGGTCATTGTACGTCTTCTCAATAAAGGTTTTGTGCTCTACCACCCAAGGACCGACCACGTCTATGTGTTGTAGCGCGACTAGGTTTGCCCTTTCAAAGTCGGCGAGTCGACCCTCGAAGTCGACATGCATTTCTCGGCGACCCTCGCGGTGACCCCATCCAGCGAGCCCGCCGAGGTGCCTGTTGACGGGCAGACCAACGGGGTTCTCGATGCCTAGATAATTCGTGCAGTAGGAGATGCACTCTTCGGTCAGAAAGTCCCTGGCTATGCTTCCCTCTGGACGTGACATGTTGCGAACGTATCCTTTGATGACACCATTCATCCTTTCGAACGGCATCATACTTTGTTGGAACGTTGGCCCGAGTTGGATGATATCCTCCACGATATGGACCAGTAGATGCACCATAACGTCGAAGAATGCGGGCGGGAAGTACATCTCAAACTCGCATAGTATCACCACGATCTCTTCCTGTAGCCTTCTGAGTTGCCTCACGCCAACTGAATTCCGAGAGATGATGTCGAAAAAGTTGCATAGGCCAAATAGCGTTTCACGGACGTGCGCGTCCATGATCCCACGGATTGCAACTGGAAGTATCAGCGTGATCAGCACGTGACAGTCGTGTGACTTCATCCCGCTGAACTTCTGCTTCGCTCGGTCTAGGTATCTGCTTATCTTCCCCGCGTAACCATAAAGAAGTTTTACTCCTACGAGGCAGTTGAAAAACTGCTTGATCTCCTCCTGACTTAGAGTGAAGCACGCGGGAGGGTAGTCATTTCCGGTCTTCTTGGCCTTTTTTGCCTTTGCGACGACTTTCCGTGTCCTGCTTCGCCTCATCATCATCATCATCATCATCATCATCATCATCATTAGCGTGAAGCTCCTGCCTGATGCCCATTGATATCAAGTCTGTCCTTGCTTTCGGCCCATCTTTGGTCCTCTCTGGCATGTTGAGCAGGGTACCAAGTAGACTCTCGCACACGTGCTTCGTGATATGCATGACATCAAGGTTGTGAGGCACACGGTGGATCTTCCAGTACGGCAAGTCCCAGAAACATACCTCGTTTTCCATACCTTCAGCAGCGGCTCTGGCGCCTTTCGCTTCTTTCCCGGCTCTGGCGCCTGTTGCTTCTTTCCCAGCAGTGGGCAATCTTTCCAATTTTTCAACAGCTCGTCTATTTCCTAGCCGGTCCTTGTACGCGGGCGTTTTCGGGGTTCGGTTTCGCCATCGAACAGATCCTTGCGTTTCCTCCACGGGTCATCTTCGCGAAGCCACCTTCGATGTCCCATGAACACGGTTTTCGTAGACCCTGGATCTCTATCTAGCTGGCAATAAGTTGTGTCATCCATGCACCTGACGCATCCAGAAAATCCGTGGACCACCTGCCTCGCGACATATCCGTAACCGAGATAGTCGTGCACCGTCGTGAGCAGTGCGGCTCTCATAGAGAAATATTCTTTCTCTGCGGCGTCCCATGTATTGGCTGGCATTTTCCACATCATGTCTAGCTCCTCTTTCAGCAGCCCCAGATACAGATTGATGTCGTTCCCTGGTTGTTTCGGCCCTTCAATTAGCATACTCATGTGAATGTACTTCCTCTTCATGCACAACCAGGGGGGAAGGTTGAACATCCACACAAACACAGGCCAGGTGCTATGTGTGCTTCTCTGGCTGCCAAACGGATTGACTCCATCGGTGCTCGCGCCTAGCACGATGTTCCTTGGATCGTTCCCAAATTCTAGGTCTTCGAAGTTCAACGCTTGCCACTGGCTTGCATCCTTAGGGTGACTCAGCATCTTGTTTTTTTTATTTATCTCTGGATCATTTTCGTCATCTTCTCGCTTCTTCTCCTCCCTATCCGGATGCCAACGCAGGAGCTTTGCTACCTTAGGGTCCGCGAAATACCGCTGCAGACGAGGAGTGATCGGAAAGTACCACACCACTTTTTGAGGAGCTTTCTTCCGCTTCTTGTATCGAGTGACGCCGCACACCGGACATATGGTAGACTCCGCGTGCTCGTCCCGATAAATGATGCAATTGTTCATGCACACATGGTATTTCACGTGTGGTAAATCTAGAGGACACACGATTTTCTTCGCCTCCTCGAAACTGGTCGGGCACTTGTACCCCTTGGGAAGACGTTCGTGCCAGAATGACATATTCTCGTCGAAGCATGCATCGGTCATTTTGTGTTTTACCTTCATCTCCAGAGCCATGAGCTTTACTTTCAGGCGGGTATCCTCGGGCCTGCATCCTTCATAGAATGGAGTAACCGCGTCTATCTCCAGTTGATACAACTTGGCTTTCTCTCGGGCGGCAGCTCTTGGGTTATCCGGCTGCTTGAGAAGCAGCTCTTGAATATGAGGGTCCTGCACCCAGCCTCCATCATCGTCTGCTCCGGCATCTTCATCTAGATCATGATCATGTCCTTCGTCTTGACCTTCCTCATCATCATGTTCGGCATCTTCAACATGATTACTGTGTACAGCATTACCATAGTGATCATGTCCTGGAGATTCTTCGTCTTCTCGCCCGCCGTCGCCGCGGTGGTTGTCTTGCTACCCTTCCTCATTTCTTGCCCGGCCATGGACGACTTCATAGTCATCTTCATCACCTTGCCACCGATAGCCATCCATGAAACCACGCAATAGCAGGTGGTCCCGCACCTGCCCGGAATTCGGGTCCGCAATAAGGCTCTTCAGCTTGCATCTTCAACACGGACATCTTATCTCCGTCTCGTTCTTTTGAAGCATCTCGTCCTTCGCGGAGCTCAAAAACCTATTCACGATGCCTTCGGTCATCGTGCGGACCATGGTCGCCTACGGGGTAGAGCAAAATGATATTTTAGAACCAAGAAACAATTTGGCATGACTTTCCCTAAAAATAGGACCAAAAAGAATGCATAGTGCCAAAATTCTCGCCGAAACGGAAATGAATCAACATTTCGGCAAAATATTGGCAACTATCGCATTTCAAATACCGGTACCTGCAAACACAAACATATATGCAACACCACAAACATACATAGATCTAGCTAGGCCATAAAAAGTGCAAGTGCACGGTTGTTGGAGCTCGATGGAGAAAAAATGATCTACAACATAAAGATAGCTTCCCCCCTTACTTACCTATCCAGAAAAGGTAATTTAACCACTTAATTTTGATGAATCTATGGTGCAAATGAGGTGAGGAGGAGGAGGCAGCCGACACAAGTTTGGAGGAGGAGGTGGAGAGAATGAAGTGGGGAAAGTGAATGTGTAGGTGTGGCTGTCCAAAATATCTAGTTGGTTCCAGTTTACTAATGGCGCACCACTCACTAATGCGCCATTAGTAACCAGTGTTACTAATGGCGCATTAGAGAGTGGTGCGCCATTAGTAGTTTTGCAAAAAAAATAGTACTAGCGCACTGCGCCATTACTAGTTAAACTAGAAATGGCGCACTGTGTCACGGTGCGCCATTAGTATGTCTGGAAAAATTAAAAAAAATGTTGTTACTAATGGCGCACCGAAGGTCTGGTGCGCCATTAGTATTTGGACACTAATGGTGCACCAACACATGGTGCGCCATTAGTATATAGTAATGGCGCACCACATGTCTGGTGCGCCATTAGTGGTCATATCATCTATAGCCCTTTTCCTAGTAGCTCGACAATCACCGAAAGTCAAAATATCCATGAGAGTGTCCATCATGATTAGTTTGCTTAGAAGTAATCTTTGATGTTTGATTCTTATGCTATGTTTCATGTGTGATGAAACGTGTTAGCACCGATCGATTTTGTGGCAATGGCTTCCTCCGATGACGCGGCTTCAATTAGGGTCGACTTCGCGGTCAAGGAGAAGCGCGCCAAGGACCGCTTGGCGGCGCTCATTGATAAGAACCCTATAGCTGATCCTAATAAAGTATTTTGAGGAGCTGGCTAAGAAGAATCCGCCAGCTAAGGAGAACTTCCTGACGATGCTTGGTCCTCCACTGTGGGGGATACCACCACGTGCTCTTAATACTATTTTCGTAGTCGTGGATGCTTGTGAGGGGGTTAACAATAAGTAGGAAGTTTGTTCAAGTACAAACAGCACCTAAGCACCGGTCCACCCACATATCAAATTATCAAAGTAGCGAACACAAATCAAGCCAACATGGTGAAAGTGACTGGATGAAATTCCCGTGTACCCTCAAGAACTCTTTGCTTATTATATGAAACCGTTTTGGCCTGTCATTTTGCCACAAAAGGATTGGGCTACCTTGGTGCACACTATTTACCGTTACCGTTACTAGCTCGTTACAAATTATCGTGCTATCAAACTACCTATGTTACCAACAATTTCAGTGCTTGCAGAAATTACCTTGCTGAAAACCACTCGTCATTTCCTTCTGCTCCTCGTTGGGTTCGACACTCTTACTTATCAAAAGGATTACAATTGATCCCCTATACTTGTGGGCCATCGCACAACCCTACCATGCCATCGGAACCTTTTAGGTGGCACCTCGTCCCCGCAGCGCCGGGCACCGAAATGGACGCAATTTGTGCCTCCATGACCAGACGCAATTCCGAACACGAGGCGCGGTGGGTGCGACTTCAAGCGGAGGTGGCTACATCAACCCTTGTTGCGTAGGCGGCCACAACAGCTTGCGACGTGGAGGAGGATTTGACGGCCCGCGAGGCGTCGTTAAATGAATCTCTCCATGCCCGCATAGCCTAGAAACGACGGAGAAGGGCCGTCAAGGCGATGGCAAAAGTCCAAAGCCGGGTTGTCCGAGACATGGCCAGACTGCCCCCAAGGAGGAGAAAGGTTAGGATGGCGATAGATCAGACAGCTCTTGCAGTAACCAAACCCACCATGATCCTTTATGCGTCTTCGTCCTCTACTGTCACAAGGACGGCGGTATCATATACTACTGGGGAGTATCATATACTAGTATCATGCATAGTGGAAAGTATCATATACTATTATCATACTAGTGTATGATACTATCTTCATTGTGCATAGTAACATGGAGTAGTAGTATCATAGATGATCATATTAATTGCCATGCATGACACAAAGTAGCACAGCATTTAACATGATTACTCTAACCTCCTCTCTCTTTTTTAATTCTCATATCAACATGTTTGCTATTCTCGAGCGCATGATATTAACTAAGATATCACCATTATGGCGAGAAAATGGAGTACTCCCTCCATCTAGGTGAATAAGGCTGCCCGTAATGGGAGTATCATAGGTAGTATCATGCATGCCAACTAGACAATTTTGATGAGGTGTCATAGAATTAAATGAAGAAAGAGAGAGTTGAGTATCGTATCATGATACCGTATCGTATTAAATGATGTGCTACTATGTGTCATACATGGCAATAAATTAACTATCCTATGATACTAACATATGATACTATGCACTACGAATGTAGTATCATACACGAGTATCATATGCATGATACTAGTGTATGATACTCCCCATTACAACCAGCCTAAGGCTGCCCGTAATGAGAGTATCATAGGTAGTATCATGCATGCCAACTAAGCAATTTTGGTGTGGTGGCATGAAATTAGATGAAGAAAGAGAGGCTTGAGTATCATATCATGATACCGTATCATATTAAATGATGTGCTACTTTATGTCATACATGCCAATAAATGTACTATTCTATGATACCAACATATGATACTATGCATTACGGATGTAGTATCATACACTAGTATCATAGCATGATACTAGTATCATAGCATGATACTAGAATATGATACTCCCCATTACAACCAGCCTAAGTCATCTTAGGTTGTGCACCGCAACCAAGGAGGAGGGGAAAACAAGAGAACTTAATGTTGATTTGCTAATTAATAGCATTGCATGGAATGAACTGACCAGTGCATGACGTGTTTGGTAGTCTCAAGTCATTAAAAGCATACATACTCTACATCTCTTATTGGTTCATTCCTTTATTCATGTCAAAAAATAATAAACGAGGTGAGAGTTAATGCACCGAGCCTAAGTGTTTTGGGATTATTTTATTTTCGTAAGATGACTTATTCACCTAAACGGAGGGAGTAGCACACGGCTTCATTGCTCGTAGGGCTAACAACGAAATAGGTGGTTGCTGAATTAATCACACTAGTCGTCATCCCGTGCGTATGCACGCTCTAGATATAATAGGAATGTATATTTACCTTCACAATTATTTTAACATTTAAAATGCAGGAGTTAACATTCTTGGTATCATACTAACTTACAGTGCTTTATTATTCAAATAATCATAATAAAATATATATATATACGTATTTATAAGATTTAGGATTATAAATAGTGCATCCTGTTTCCCATTATGTTGCATACTGCCATTATTTGTCTCAATGAATCCTTCCCATCATTGTGTCAAGTACACCTATTTCGGACCTAAGGAGAAAGTATGTATTAATTTGATCCTTTATGGCGAGATATACATCTTCCTGGCCTAGAATATAATATTTATGAATTGGATGCACGTGATATCACTTATTTAAATATATAATAAATATATTCATTATCCACAACAGAGATATTTTGTTTGTTTGTCTCTTGTTTATTTTATCTTAATTAATCATCTTTTATGATGAAATTGGAATTTCCTTCTGACTTATATATTCTGCGTTTGTACTGTACAAAAAAAGTTATTTATGAACCCTGTTTTTTTAAAGTGAGGTTTGAAGATTCTTTATTTCTACGTTTCTGTAAAAAAAAAAAAATCAAGGAAACATGCGAGTGTTTATTTATTTATTTTTGGAATATTCGATGTGGACCTTCTTTTAATGGGGCTCGCACACTTCTTTTTTACGTGTCATTTTTTGACGAACATGATGGAAGGCACGGCCAACTAAAAAAGTGAAGAAAGACACGGTGATTTTTTTACGTGCATGCTTTTGGGATGGGTGATCTTTTTGACACGTGCGTACATAGGTGTTTTTAGGGTGTGCGTATATGGTTGTTGATGACTTTTTTTCTCAGGATGAGGACTTCTTTTCTTATACTATACGTGTGGGCTTAATTTTTTTTATCTGCACACTTTTGCAAAGAGTATCTTGGGTGGTCAGGACTTCTTTTTTTGTACGTGTGAGGACTTCCTTTCTATCCACGTTTTGTATTCTTTTCTAAAAAAAATGAAGGTATCATCTATTAATAGATCTAGGCCATTAAATTTTAAATCTAATGGCTAAATTAATCTTGCTGATGTGGATTAATGTGGAGGCTCGTATGGTGCCTCCAATTAGTAAATATAAGATATAAGATTGTTAATTAGTACTACTTAATACTACCCTGTCACTAAGTATAAGACTATTTTGTCATTGAAATTGAACTGGAAAGATACAGAGAGAGTATATATAATCATTCGATACTTGATACTTGCTAGTAGTAAATAGTGCTCCCTCCGTAACAACGTTTAGATCACTATAAGTACTGATCTAAACGCTCTTAGAGCATCTATAGACAGACTTGGCAAATCAGACCCCTTGAACTATCGGGGCGTGCCTGTTGATAGTGAACGGTCACACCTCAAATTTCCTCCCCTGCATCCGAGTCTCTTATATTTCACCCCCCTAAATTCATAAAAACCATGCAGAATAAACCTACGTACTACAAAACCCTAGCTACTCTTTGTCGTTGATGTCCACGGCATCGGAGCCGGGCGCCGGGTGGACAGGCATGTATGAGGGCTCCGGCTCCTCCTCATCTATGTACGCGAGCATCTCGTCGACTTTCCGCGGCTTGCTCCGCCTCCATCTCCTACCGATGACAGCGTCTGCCTGTGCGTCCGACTTCGAGCGGAGGGACTCAAGGATGGCCTGTTGCTTCGTGTGCAAATCCGCGTCTCCAGCGTCCCCCACCTCCTCCTCCTGCTCCTCCTCCTCCTCCTCGAAGTCCTCCTCCAGATCCACCGCATCCGGAGGTAGCCCCGCGACGATCCGGGCTTTGCGCCTTGCCCGGACCTGCTCAAGTAGCTGCAGTCGGCCCTCCGGTTAGATATGGGTAACTCCTTACCCTGAGGTATGGGGGCATGTCTACTAGTGGTGGCGGGAGGCAAGTGGAAAGTGGTGGCGGTGGCAACAGACGAGGGAGGGGGTGGGGGGGTTTGGAAAGGTAGTGTTTCGGTGCCGGCAATTGGCTTAAATAACGGGGCTAGACACTACACGGCACGCCAGAGCGGTGCCACGCAGTACCATCTGTCTGACGGGGAAGACGAGCTTCCAACCGCCAAGTTTCAGAGTGTTTGCCTGTGTGGGACCCAGCATCAGTCTGATGTGGCGGACTTGCGCAGGCGATCCCGAGCACCCATATATCCGCCATATATTTGGGCTGACTATAAAGGGTGCCGGACAGTCCAGGCGTTTGAGGCCTGTTTGAGACGCCTATCTGGATCGCTTTTCGTGACCATGCCGGCCGCCCGGGCATTTGAGACGGACTTGGAGCGTCCGTCTCTAGATGCTCTTATATACTCCCTCCGTCCGAAAATACTTGTCATCAAAATGAATAAAAGAGGATGTATCTAGATGTATTTTAGTTCTAGATACATCCTTTTTTTGTCTATTTTGATGACAAGTATTTTCGGACGGAGGGAGTATATCTTTACGGAGAAGGGAATACACAATAATGCTGGTTGTTCACAATGAACGGGCACATCCGTGGTCAAAGATCCTCTCGGCGTTTTAATATTTACTCCTAGTCTCCTACTAATTTATTTATGAGAAATACACAAGCTTATCTCGTTTCTCCCAATGGTCAAAGAGAAGAACTGCACACTTGGTAATTTTATATGGACCTTTTCTAGTCTAGGTACAATGTATACGACATATACATTATGATTCCAATGTATGCGTGAATACAATTTTGATTTTTCTTTGTAGGTTGAGAAGTCAAATGGATGATTGCATGGATACTTGGAGTACTTGAACAATGATATTCTATGCATGGTTAGAAAAAGCTTTTCCGTAAAATGTTCTATTTTCTTGGCAAGTGATGTACTCCTCACTGACGATACTTGCTTTTGTGATCTAGGAGTACTTGAAGCAATGTAGTAATTTTATTTCTACTAGGTCGGATTTGAGTAAAGTTGCACATTTTACTGTCCTATTCGAACTCCCTGATATTATAAATTATTATATATGGAGATTATTCTGTTGTGCAAAAACACATAGAAGCATTCTATGAATCCGTTGTTGGCTTGCAATGCATTCTCCCTCGGATATACAACGAAAGGATGTGTACATGTAGGAGTAGACCTTTGCAATGCATGGTAAATCCCGGCAGAGAGCTCAGCAACGCACACAATCGGGTGTTATAAAGGTATTTTATTTATGTTCAGCTGGCCAGAGTGCGATGTACAGGGGCAGAGGATGGACGCGACGGAGCTCAAACCGCAATCAGCTCCATAAGGTGAAGGTCAGGCTGCGGCTGCTGGGGATGACGGGCAGGATCTCAAAAGGTGACGGAAAGAGCTCATAAGGGTGTGTTTGTTTGAGCTGCAGCTTCTTCGCCTGCAGCTGCAACGGCTCTGGCTGGAAGGATCGGCTATAGCTGGAAGGTTGGAGCTGAGATGCAGTCGTTTGGTAGTTGTGTTGTAGCAGCTGCGGCTGATGCATAAACATGCTGAAATGACCGAAAAGTCCTTAATTATTCTGTGAATTCAGTTTAAGTGCTGATTGTACTGTTCTAGCTAACTGCAAATGACTCAGTTAATAGCCATTTTTTCTATGGATGTCCATTTTCACATATTTTAACTGAAATAACACTTGTTTGATGAGGCAGGTAGTGTATTTACACGAATTTGATATATTGAACAGAAATTACATGGACCAATGTCCATTCAATTCCAGAGAAGAATCGTTTTTTCACACCAGCAGCACCACATAGCAGCAGTATAGCAGAGGTCAGCGATTTATCAAGGTGGGTTTCCTCGTAGTTTGTGAAGCTGCAAAAAGAAACATGTGTATATTAAAAGGCAACGATGTTCCTAGAAAAAGAAATACAATCTGATATTTTTTTTAGAAATGGAGGCTTGCCTCCGCCTCTACATCATGACGATGCATGCAGCCATTTTATTAAAAAGTCTTAAAAGTCATGAAGTTTGTAAATATTACACCTCGCAAGAGGAGCGGAACGAAGAAAATAAAAGTACAAGCTCAAAAGCACAACCGGATGGAAAAAGTGAAGAATAAGCTCCGTAGACTCCTATCATGTTGTGTAACCGTCATCCAAATCGGTTGAATATAGCCCGCGCTACCATCTCCCATTGGTTGCACCCAGTAACCAAAGGCCCCCTGGAGTCCGTAGGAGTAAGGACCACATACGGATCCATGCGAAAACTCCGAAGATGACCTGCAAGAATGTTAATGTATGTTGTCTGTTAAAGATCATATCATTCCTGCAATTCCATATAGCCCGTCAGAGCGCGCATAAGGCTCTTCAGCTTGCATCTTCAACACGGACATCTTATCTCCGTCTCGTTCTTTTGAAGCATCTCGTCCTTCGCGGAGCTCAAAAACCTATTCACGATGCCTTCGGTCATCGTGCGGACCATGGTCGCCTACGGGGTAGAGCAAAATGATATTTTAGAACCAAGAAACAATTTGGCATGACTTTCCCTAAAAATAGGACCAAAAAGAATGCATAGTGCCAAAATTCTCGCCGAAACGGAAATGAATCAACATTTCGGCAAAATATTGGCAACTATCGCATTTCAAATACCGGTACCTGCAAACACAAACATATATGCAACACCACAAACATACATAGATCTAGCTAGGCCATAAAAAGTGCAAGTGCACGGTTGTTGGAGCTCGATGGAGAAAAAATGATCTACAACATAAAGATAGCTTCCCCCCTTACTTACCTATCCAGAAAAGGTAATTTAACCACTTAATTTTGATGAATCTATGGTGCAAATGAGGTGAGGAGGAGGAGGCAGCCGACACAAGTTTGGAGGAGGAGGTGGAGAGAATGAAGTGGGGAAAGTGAATGTGTAGGTGTGGCTGTCCAAAATATCTAGTTGGTTCCAGTTTACTAATGGCGCACCACTCACTAATGCGCCATTAGTAACCAGTGTTACTAATGGCGCATTAGAGAGTGGTGCGCCATTAGTAGTTTTGCAAAAAAAATAGTACTAGCGCACTGCGCCATTACTAGTTAAACTAGAAATGGCGCACTGTGTCACGGTGCGCCATTAGTATGTCTGGAAAAATTAAAAAAAATGTTGTTACTAATGGCGCACCGAAGGTCTGGTGCGCCATTAGTATTTGGACACTAATGGTGCACCAACACATGGTGCGCCATTAGTATATAGTAATGGCGCACCACATGTCTGGTGCGCCATTAGTGGTCATATCATCTATAGCCCTTTTCCTAGTAGCTCGACAATCACCGAAAGTCAAAATATCCATGAGAGTGTCCATCATGATTAGTTTGCTTAGAAGTAATCTTTGATGTTTGATTCTTATGCTATGTTTCATGTGTGATGAAACGTGTTAGCACCGATCGATTTTGTGGCAATGGCTTCCTCCGATGACGCGGCTTCAATTAGGGTCGACTTCGCGGTCAAGGAGAAGCGCGCCAAGGACCGCTTGGCGGCGCTCATTGATAAGAACCCTATAGCTGATCCTAATAAAGTATTTTGAGGAGCTGGCTAAGAAGAATCCGCCAGCTAAGGAGAACTTCCTGACGATGCTTGGTCCTCCACTGTGGGGGATACCACCACGTGCTCTTAATACTATTTTCGTAGTCGTGGATGCTTGTGAGGGGGTTAACAATAAGTAGGAAGTTTGTTCAAGTACAAACAGCACCTAAGCACCGGTCCACCCACATATCAAATTATCAAAGTAGCGAACACAA
Source organism: Secale cereale (assembly GCA_902687465.1). Classification (NCBI taxonomy): domain Eukaryota; kingdom Viridiplantae; phylum Streptophyta; class Magnoliopsida; order Poales; family Poaceae; genus Secale; species Secale cereale. The sequence goes on from LR738712.1 coordinate 864,104,396, forward strand.
ATCAAGCCAACATGGTGAAAGTGACTGGATGAAATTCCCGTGTACCCTCAAGAACTCTTTGCTTATTATATGAAACCGTTTTGGCCTGTCATTTTGCCACAAAAGGATTGGGCTACCTTGGTGCACACTATTTACCGTTACCGTTACTAGCTCGTTACAAATTATCGTGCTATCAAACTACCTATGTTACCAACAATTTCAGTGCTTGCAGAAATTACCTTGCTGAAAACCACTCGTCATTTCCTTCTGCTCCTCGTTGGGTTCGACACTCTTACTTATCAAAAGGATTACAATTGATCCCCTATACTTGTGGGCCATCGCACAACCCTACCATGCCATCGGAACCTTTTAGGTGGCACCTCGTCCCCGCAGCGCCGGGCACCGAAATGGACGCAATTTGTGCCTCCATGACCAGACGCAATTCCGAACACGAGGCGCGGTGGGTGCGACTTCAAGCGGAGGTGGCTACATCAACCCTTGTTGCGTAGGCGGCCACAACAGCTTGCGACGTGGAGGAGGATTTGACGGCCCGCGAGGCGTCGTTAAATGAATCTCTCCATGCCCGCATAGCCTAGAAACGACGGAGAAGGGCCGTCAAGGCGATGGCAAAAGTCCAAAGCCGGGTTGTCCGAGACATGGCCAGACTGCCCCCAAGGAGGAGAAAGGTTAGGATGGCGATAGATCAGACAGCTCTTGCAGTAACCAAACCCACCATGATCCTTTATGCGTCTTCGTCCTCTACTGTCACAAGGACGGCGGTATCATATACTACTGGGGAGTATCATATACTAGTATCATGCATAGTGGAAAGTATCATATACTATTATCATACTAGTGTATGATACTATCTTCATTGTGCATAGTAACATGGAGTAGTAGTATCATAGATGATCATATTAATTGCCATGCATGACACAAAGTAGCACAGCATTTAACATGATTACTCTAACCTCCTCTCTCTTTTTTAATTCTCATATCAACATGTTTGCTATTCTCGAGCGCATGATATTAACTAAGATATCACCATTATGGCGAGAAAATGGAGTACTCCCTCCATCTAGGTGAATAAGGCTGCCCGTAATGGGAGTATCATAGGTAGTATCATGCATGCCAACTAGACAATTTTGATGAGGTGTCATAGAATTAAATGAAGAAAGAGAGAGTTGAGTATCGTATCATGATACCGTATCGTATTAAATGATGTGCTACTATGTGTCATACATGGCAATAAATTAACTATCCTATGATACTAACATATGATACTATGCACTACGAATGTAGTATCATACACGAGTATCATATGCATGATACTAGTGTATGATACTCCCCATTACAACCAGCCTAAGGCTGCCCGTAATGAGAGTATCATAGGTAGTATCATGCATGCCAACTAAGCAATTTTGGTGTGGTGGCATGAAATTAGATGAAGAAAGAGAGGCTTGAGTATCATATCATGATACCGTATCATATTAAATGATGTGCTACTTTATGTCATACATGCCAATAAATGTACTATTCTATGATACCAACATATGATACTATGCATTACGGATGTAGTATCATACACTAGTATCATAGCATGATACTAGTATCATAGCATGATACTAGAATATGATACTCCCCATTACAACCAGCCTAAGTCATCTTAGGTTGTGCACCGCAACCAAGGAGGAGGGGAAAACAAGAGAACTTAATGTTGATTTGCTAATTAATAGCATTGCATGGAATGAACTGACCAGTGCATGACGTGTTTGGTAGTCTCAAGTCATTAAAAGCATACATACTCTACATCTCTTATTGGTTCATTCCTTTATTCATGTCAAAAAATAATAAACGAGGTGAGAGTTAATGCACCGAGCCTAAGTGTTTTGGGATTATTTTATTTTCGTAAGATGACTTATTCACCTAAACGGAGGGAGTAGCACACGGCTTCATTGCTCGTAGGGCTAACAACGAAATAGGTGGTTGCTGAATTAATCACACTAGTCGTCATCCCGTGCGTATGCACGCTCTAGATATAATAGGAATGTATATTTACCTTCACAATTATTTTAACATTTAAAATGCAGGAGTTAACATTCTTGGTATCATACTAACTTACAGTGCTTTATTATTCAAATAATCATAATAAAATATATATATATACGTATTTATAAGATTTAGGATTATAAATAGTGCATCCTGTTTCCCATTATGTTGCATACTGCCATTATTTGTCTCAATGAATCCTTCCCATCATTGTGTCAAGTACACCTATTTCGGACCTAAGGAGAAAGTATGTATTAATTTGATCCTTTATGGCGAGATATACATCTTCCTGGCCTAGAATATAATATTTATGAATTGGATGCACGTGATATCACTTATTTAAATATATAATAAATATATTCATTATCCACAACAGAGATATTTTGTTTGTTTGTCTCTTGTTTATTTTATCTTAATTAATCATCTTTTATGATGAAATTGGAATTTCCTTCTGACTTATATATTCTGCGTTTGTACTGTACAAAAAAAGTTATTTATGAACCCTGTTTTTTTAAAGTGAGGTTTGAAGATTCTTTATTTCTACGTTTCTGTAAAAAAAAAAAAATCAAGGAAACATGCGAGTGTTTATTTATTTATTTTTGGAATATTCGATGTGGACCTTCTTTTAATGGGGCTCGCACACTTCTTTTTTACGTGTCATTTTTTGACGAACATGATGGAAGGCACGGCCAACTAAAAAAGTGAAGAAAGACACGGTGATTTTTTTACGTGCATGCTTTTGGGATGGGTGATCTTTTTGACACGTGCGTACATAGGTGTTTTTAGGGTGTGCGTATATGGTTGTTGATGACTTTTTTTCTCAGGATGAGGACTTCTTTTCTTATACTATACGTGTGGGCTTAATTTTTTTTATCTGCACACTTTTGCAAAGAGTATCTTGGGTGGTCAGGACTTCTTTTTTTGTACGTGTGAGGACTTCCTTTCTATCCACGTTTTGTATTCTTTTCTAAAAAAAATGAAGGTATCATCTATTAATAGATCTAGGCCATTAAATTTTAAATCTAATGGCTAAATTAATCTTGCTGATGTGGATTAATGTGGAGGCTCGTATGGTGCCTCCAATTAGTAAATATAAGATATAAGATTGTTAATTAGTACTACTTAATACTACCCTGTCACTAAGTATAAGACTATTTTGTCATTGAAATTGAACTGGAAAGATACAGAGAGAGTATATATAATCATTCGATACTTGATACTTGCTAGTAGTAAATAGTGCTCCCTCCGTAACAACGTTTAGATCACTATAAGTACTGATCTAAACGCTCTTAGAGCATCTATAGACAGACTTGGCAAATCAGACCCCTTGAACTATCGGGGCGTGCCTGTTGATAGTGAACGGTCACACCTCAAATTTCCTCCCCTGCATCCGAGTCTCTTATATTTCACCCCCCTAAATTCATAAAAACCATGCAGAATAAACCTACGTACTACAAAACCCTAGCTACTCTTTGTCGTTGATGTCCACGGCATCGGAGCCGGGCGCCGGGTGGACAGGCATGTATGAGGGCTCCGGCTCCTCCTCATCTATGTACGCGAGCATCTCGTCGACTTTCCGCGGCTTGCTCCGCCTCCATCTCCTACCGATGACAGCGTCTGCCTGTGCGTCCGACTTCGAGCGGAGGGACTCAAGGATGGCCTGTTGCTTCGTGTGCAAATCCGCGTCTCCAGCGTCCCCCACCTCCTCCTCCTGCTCCTCCTCCTCCTCCTCGAAGTCCTCCTCCAGATCCACCGCATCCGGAGGTAGCCCCGCGACGATCCGGGCTTTGCGCCTTGCCCGGACCTGCTCAAGTAGCTGCAGTCGGCCCTCCGGTTAGATATGGGTAACTCCTTACCCTGAGGTATGGGGGCATGTCTACTAGTGGTGGCGGGAGGCAAGTGGAAAGTGGTGGCGGTGGCAACAGACGAGGGAGGGGGTGGGGGGGTTTGGAAAGGTAGTGTTTCGGTGCCGGCAATTGGCTTAAATAACGGGGCTAGACACTACACGGCACGCCAGAGCGGTGCCACGCAGTACCATCTGTCTGACGGGGAAGACGAGCTTCCAACCGCCAAGTTTCAGAGTGTTTGCCTGTGTGGGACCCAGCATCAGTCTGATGTGGCGGACTTGCGCAGGCGATCCCGAGCACCCATATATCCGCCATATATTTGGGCTGACTATAAAGGGTGCCGGACAGTCCAGGCGTTTGAGGCCTGTTTGAGACGCCTATCTGGATCGCTTTTCGTGACCATGCCGGCCGCCCGGGCATTTGAGACGGACTTGGAGCGTCCGTCTCTAGATGCTCTTATATACTCCCTCCGTCCGAAAATACTTGTCATCAAAATGAATAAAAGAGGATGTATCTAGATGTATTTTAGTTCTAGATACATCCTTTTTTTGTCTATTTTGATGACAAGTATTTTCGGACGGAGGGAGTATATCTTTACGGAGAAGGGAATACACAATAATGCTGGTTGTTCACAATGAACGGGCACATCCGTGGTCAAAGATCCTCTCGGCGTTTTAATATTTACTCCTAGTCTCCTACTAATTTATTTATGAGAAATACACAAGCTTATCTCGTTTCTCCCAATGGTCAAAGAGAAGAACTGCACACTTGGTAATTTTATATGGACCTTTTCTAGTCTAGGTACAATGTATACGACATATACATTATGATTCCAATGTATGCGTGAATACAATTTTGATTTTTCTTTGTAGGTTGAGAAGTCAAATGGATGATTGCATGGATACTTGGAGTACTTGAACAATGATATTCTATGCATGGTTAGAAAAAGCTTTTCCGTAAAATGTTCTATTTTCTTGGCAAGTGATGTACTCCTCACTGACGATACTTGCTTTTGTGATCTAGGAGTACTTGAAGCAATGTAGTAATTTTATTTCTACTAGGTCGGATTTGAGTAAAGTTGCACATTTTACTGTCCTATTCGAACTCCCTGATATTATAAATTATTATATATGGAGATTATTCTGTTGTGCAAAAACACATAGAAGCATTCTATGAATCCGTTGTTGGCTTGCAATGCATTCTCCCTCGGATATACAACGAAAGGATGTGTACATGTAGGAGTAGACCTTTGCAATGCATGGTAAATCCCGGCAGAGAGCTCAGCAACGCACACAATCGGGTGTTATAAAGGTATTTTATTTATGTTCAGCTGGCCAGAGTGCGATGTACAGGGGCAGAGGATGGACGCGACGGAGCTCAAACCGCAATCAGCTCCATAAGGTGAAGGTCAGGCTGCGGCTGCTGGGGATGACGGGCAGGATCTCAAAAGGTGACGGAAAGAGCTCATAAGGGTGTGTTTGTTTGAGCTGCAGCTTCTTCGCCTGCAGCTGCAACGGCTCTGGCTGGAAGGATCGGCTATAGCTGGAAGGTTGGAGCTGAGATGCAGTCGTTTGGTAGTTGTGTTGTAGCAGCTGCGGCTGATGCATAAACATGCTGAAATGACCGAAAAGTCCTTAATTATTCTGTGAATTCAGTTTAAGTGCTGATTGTACTGTTCTAGCTAACTGCAAATGACTCAGTTAATAGCCATTTTTTCTATGGATGTCCATTTTCACATATTTTAACTGAAATAACACTTGTTTGATGAGGCAGGTAGTGTATTTACACGAATTTGATATATTGAACAGAAATTACATGGACCAATGTCCATTCAATTCCAGAGAAGAATCGTTTTTTCACACCAGCAGCACCACATAGCAGCAGTATAGCAGAGGTCAGCGATTTATCAAGGTGGGTTTCCTCGTAGTTTGTGAAGCTGCAAAAAGAAACATGTGTATATTAAAAGGCAACGATGTTCCTAGAAAAAGAAATACAATCTGATATTTTTTTTAGAAATGGAGGCTTGCCTCCGCCTCTACATCATGACGATGCATGCAGCCATTTTATTAAAAAGTCTTAAAAGTCATGAAGTTTGTAAATATTACACCTCGCAAGAGGAGCGGAACGAAGAAAATAAAAGTACAAGCTCAAAAGCACAACCGGATGGAAAAAGTGAAGAATAAGCTCCGTAGACTCCTATCATGTTGTGTAACCGTCATCCAAATCGGTTGAATATAGCCCGCGCTACCATCTCCCATTGGTTGCACCCAGTAACCAAAGGCCCCCTGGAGTCCGTAGGAGTAAGGACCACATACGGATCCATGCGAAAACTCCGAAGATGACCTGCAAGAATGTTAATGTATGTTGTCTGTTAAAGATCATATCATTCCTGCAATTCCATATAGCCCGTCAGAGCGCGCATATTCCAATCCAAATACGAGCCGCAATAACATGCTCCACCCCAGCTAACCACGTTTCAAACAACGATTCAATGTCAGCTGGAGGAGTAATGTTAAAAGCTATATGGATCCAAAGCAATTTGGCGAGTCGGCATTCTATAAATAAGTGTTGTATTATTTCATCATGCTCCCAAAAACAACAACGTGAACTACCTACCCACCGCCTCTTAATCAAGTTATCTTTTGTAAGGATCACTTGCTTGTGTACGAACCACATAAATATTTTAATACGCAAGGGGACCTTAACTTTCCTAATATGTATCGATCTCAAGATTGGGCCGGAATTAATCAAACTTATGTAAAAAGATTTCACCGTGAACAACCCATTTACGGTTAACTTCTAGCGAATCGAATCTGGTTGGTCAGATAATTGAACATCTATCAATCGGCGAACCAAATGTAACCATGCGGTCCAACGCTCACCAACTAAAGCTTGTCTGAACTGAATATTCAAGGGATTCGATTGAAGAATAGTTCCTACGTAATCTTCCTTACGTTGCACGATGTTGTCCAGTGTGGGGTATTGGAGGGCCAGGGGCGTCTCTCCTAACCATGTATCTTCCCAAAATCTTGTTGACATCCCATTGCCAATTAAGAATTTGACCCTACGAAACAACAAATCTTTTGTTCGCATGAGTCCCTTCTAGAATGGCGAGTCCATTGGTCTCGCGGTGACTTGGGCAAGCATTTTCGACCGTAAATACTTATTACGTAGATTCTGAGCCCACGTTCCTTCCTGCTCAGTCTCTAATATGTATAACCATTTACTCAGCAGACATTTATTCTTGATTTCCAAGTTCTCTATACTGAGAACCCCCTGGTCATTGGGTCGACATAGAATATCCCACCGTGCGAGACAGTATTTCTTTTTGGCCTCATCTGACTGCCAAAAGAAACGAGATCTAAAGAAATCAAGTCTCTTCCTTATCCCTTTCGGTATCTCGAAGAAAGATATAACATGAACATCGACATACTAGTAAGTACTGAATTAATCAACACTAGCCGACCTCCATAAGACATTAGTTTGCTCTTCCATCAACTAAGTTTTTTTTCAATTCTATCCTCGATGCACTTCCATTTTTTATTAGACAGCTTAGGGTGATGAATCGCTATGCCCAGATAACTGAAAGGCAAAGTGCCTAATTCACACCCAAACAATTGTCTAAATGTGTCTTGCTCCACTTTGGTTTTACCAAAGCAGAACAACTCGCTCTTGTGGAAGTTTATTTTTAAACCTGACAATTGTTCGAAAAGGCATAATATGAGTTTCATATTTCACGCCTTAGCAATGTCATGCTCCATGAAAAGGATGGTGTCGTCAGCATACTGTAGAATGGAGACACCCCACAACCAGATGAGGTACTAATCCCTCCACGTGACCATTTTGCTTGGCCCTACCTATCAGAATGGTCAACATATCGGCCACTATATTAAATAAGAGAGGAGACATAGAATCCCCTTGTCTCAATCCCTTGTGAGTTGGGAAATAGAGACCAATATCATCATTAACCTGGACTCCGACACTACCCTTTTGGACTTTTGAATCCACTTGATTCCGCCAAGCCCCACTAAATCCTTTCATGTGCATTGCCTGCTGAAGGAAATTCCATTTAACTTTATCATAAGCCTTCTCGAAATCCACTTTGAAAATAAGCCCGTCTAGTTTCTTCAAATTAATTTCATGCAGTGTTTCATGCAAGACAACAACCCCTTCATGAATATGTCTCCCAGGCATGAAGGTTGTCTGACTAGGTTGAACCACCGAATGAGCGATCTGTGTCAATTTATTCGTGCCCACTTTCGTGAAGATATTGAAACTTACGTTAAGAAGACATATCGGCCTGAATTGCTCAATTCGAATTGCCGCTTCTTTCTTTGGCAGCAACGTAATCGTGCCAAAGTTAAGATGGAAGAGTTCAAAATGACCGTTAAAAAATCGAGAAACATCGGCATAAGATCAGCCTTAATAATATGGCAACATTTCTTATAGAATTCCGCAGAAAACCCATCTGGTCCCGGTGATTTATTCGGTTTCATTTGTGTAATTGCTTCCAACACTTCTTTCTCGGTAAATGGTGCAGAAAGAATATCATTCTCCTCAACCCGAAGCTGAGGGATATCGTGAATAACAGACTCATTAAGGGACATTGTGCTTGCTTCCGGAGGCCCAAAGAGTTTTTTTAGGGCAAAGCAAAAGCTTTATAACTTAACTGCTCTTGGGCAAATCACCCAAGACACAAACGCCCTCATGGGCGGGTACATCAGACTCCCACTCTAAGAAGTGGTAAGGGTTACATCCACGACCAACAATGGCAAGTTCGTGAGCGACAGAGTTCGCGCTACGCCTACAAACAGAGATAGAAAACTTGGAAAACCATAGTTTCAAGTGGTATTTTATGTCTTCTATGACAACAGCATATGCCAAAGAGTCGGCCTTTTGCAGGTCCAACGCGTCCGCCACCAGCTGGGAGTCCGTCTCGAGTTCCACCCGGACGATGCCAAGATCCGCCGCGATATGCACTGCGTGAGACATAGCCATGATCTCCGCTGCAAAGGCGTCCTTAATATGCTCCTGTCTCCAAGCCCGGGCATAGGCCAAGCTGCCATCTTTCACTCTAACAGCTACACCCCAGCCTGAATGGTTCTGTCCAGCGACGAGGGATCCATCCACATTGATTTTGAACTCCGCATGCATTGGAGGCCCAAAGAGTTGTTTATAATAATTCAGAGATATATGCTTTCAAGTTCTCATGACCCGTAATTACAATCTGATGAATGCTAAAAGTGATAATCCTCACATCAATCTAAGGCACCATCACGTGAACGCACACACACAGAATTGAGTATGCACACACACAGAACTGAGCATGCACACGCACAGAACATACGCGAATAAGCAGAGGTCGGTCAGAGATCGGTCGTCCCGGAGAAGCAGCGGACGAGGAATCGGTGCTTTGCTCCGGGTGGCGTCCGTGCAGTTGGTGCGAAGCTCGGTCCGACCGGCCGGCGACCTTGGCGCCGGTGCGGCATCTTATTCAAGCGGCAACCATGGAGGCGTTGAGCTCGGATACGAGGAACAGCTCGGGACGGCAGCCTTGGCGCCGGGTACGGTCCGACGGGAAGGACATATGGGAAGGGAGGGCTTCGGGGGTTTGGGGATTAGTAGACCCACTGGCCGGAGCAGAGAGCTGTGGCGGCCGGAGGGGTAGGTGAGGCGGCGGGGTGGGGATTTAGGAAATAGACGAACCGGTATCGGGGCAATTTTGCAGTTATATGTAGTTTGGTGGGGGGACAAAAGCGTCTTCCGGTTATAGGAGCCAGCTGCGGCTGCGAGAAGCTCGTTTTTCCCGGCTGCGGCTTCCGGTGCGATTTCGCGGAGCGCTCCAAAGGAGCTGTGCGTGGAGCAAACCTCTTTTTACTGGTTCCGAGATGTATCGGTGGTTCTGCAACCAATAAAATCCTGCCACCTCAAAAGTTATCACAAGTTGTATCTTGGGAAAGTTGTGGCTAGTCTCGGGTGTAGGTACACTCGACTTTGGAAAATTTTGAAAAATGCGATAAAACAAGGTTCAAAAAATCTGGTCTCTTGTATCTTTGTATTCCCCACATATCTTCATTTAAACTCCTGTATTTCACCAGCTGGATCCCACTCACATGATTTGACCAGCTGGGTATATCCACGTGATTTCAGCCAAGGCCCTCGCTTTACACGTACGCTGAAGCCAGTGTCACTTCACACACACACGCGTACAGAAATGTCAGCTTAGTTTTCAAAGGATAAACCTCTCTCACTTTAAATTGATATGAAATCTGTTAAAACATACTCCCTCCGTCCGGAAATACTTGTCATCAAAATGAATAAAAGAGGATGTATCTAGATGTATTTTAGTTTTAGATACATCCCTTTTTGTCCATTTTGATGACAAGTATTTTCGGACGGAGGGAGTATATGAGAATTTAAAAACTTATTAAATTCATTTCAAATAAAACTCTTTCAAAAAAATGCAACAACACATTGAAATGTCAGTTTCGCATTTTTTGTCGACAGCTCATCTACAAATAGCTATTTCAATTAGTATCTAACTGAAATAGCATTTCAACTGTTTCAAAAAGCATTGCAATCATTTTCATAAATATGTAATACTCCCACAAGCTAAAATGATCTGGTTTCACCACATTGAAATATAAATTTCACATATCTTGCACAAACATTACACTTAAATTAGTTTAACAACTCGCAACACCACATTGAAATATATTTCATGAAAGTAATTACATATTTTTCAGGGAAGTAATTTCACATATTTCAATACATATCTCACTGATATAACAAGTTACAGATGTGACAAATAGCAGTTTCATATATTTCAGAAAAGTAATTTCATATATTTTCACATAAATTAGTTTCACAACTTGCAACACCACGTTGAAATATATTTCAGGAAAGTAATTTCATATATTTCAATACATATCTAACCGAAATAACAAGTTACAAATATATGAAATTGCAGTTTCATATATTTCAGAGAAGTAATTTCATATATTCTCAAATAAAAAAAAGTTTCACAACTTGCAACACCACATTGAAATATATTTCAACGAAGTAATTTCATATTTTCAAATACAGATCTCACTAAAATAACAAGTTACAAATATGAGAAATATCAGTTTCATATATCTCAGAGAAGTAATTTCATATATTTTCACAAAAATTAGTTTGACAACTTGCAACGACACATTGAAGTATCAGTTCCACATATTTTGCACAGCTCTACACATACCTATTTCAATTCATACCTCACTGAAAATCATTCCAATCATTTTGAGAAATATATAACACTTACACAGACTGAAATTTTCTGTTTCACCGCATTGAAATATAAATTTCACATGTATTCCACAAATCATTTCACATAAATTTGTTTCACAACTCGCAACACCACATTCAAATATATTACATGAAAGTAATTACATATATTTTCAGGGAAGTAATTTCATAGATCTCGGTCTCTTTCAAAAAACTATAACCCATGCTCTCTATCACAAACAAAGAATGTTTGAATCAAGTTGCAAATATCTAAAATTGAAGTAGCAGGGGAGGCCGACGATCTGGTAAAGAAACAAACAATGTTCAAATCATGCTAAATAAATCCGAAATTATGAAGTGCATATGGAGAGAGGTTAAGGTGGATGGGATTCACGACTCACCAGATCCGGTGGCGGTCAGGCTTGGAGTCGCTGGATCCGGCGACACCCGTGCGCGACGACCCGTCATGGTGCCCGTGCTCACGCGTAGATTTCGCCGGGGACGGGATGGACGAGGAGGCCTCCGAGCCCCGTTGTGGGCGCCGGATCCGGCGCCAGCCGGTGAAGCCACTACCTTGTCGTCGTCACCGGACCCGTCGATGGCCGGGACAGACGCACCTCGCCGCAGAACTGCCTCGCTAAATCTTGATGGAAGATGAGGTCTTCCGACCATGTATCCATTGTAATGGGGCAGACAACTGGTGGGGAAGCGGATCCGGTGGCCTGAGTTGGCGGTCCCCGGAGTTGGGCTGGTCAAGCACCTATTGCTCTGGGGAGAGAGAGGTTGTACAATCTAGTCTAGAAATAATGCGAGAGAGAGAGACGGGCTGGTTGGGAGATATTTATTCTTGGGCCCGTCATCGTTGTATTCATCTCGTATGCGTTCTGTATCACCGAAGAAACAGAAAATATAATCTAGGTGGGTCCAACGCGGCACAAATCTAAAGGCAGCCGTATGTGGCAGATCCAACACCAATACATCCCGACTCCGGTAAATTTACTAATTCGCTGTGCGTGGAGCTGGGCCGAAAATTGGCTGTTTGTTTGGGCTCCGGCTTTTACTGAGCAGAAGCTGTTGGAGCTGCTAAAAAGAAGCCCAAACAAACACACCCTAAGTCCGTTGGCCGAGAAGTCGAAACCGCCAGGGAGCTTCCCAGCTCGACCACAAACCATTACCTTTGGATGGGCGCCGCGGGTTGCCGGAATTCAGTGGGCTGCACATGGACAATTAATGGGTGAGTGATTGTAGCAAGTCAATGCCCGAGTAGGGGAGTAATGGTGATAGCTAGTGGTAGCATTTCTGAATCAAAGTCAATTAAGCTCTGAGCCAAGTGGTGCCTAATGGAACCTTCCCTACTTAATTAGCTAAGTAGTAACTACAGCTACATACTTGGCTAAGGGTACTTGATCTGGGTCCATCTCTAGACTCGTACGAACAAGACTACGCTTGCTCCAAGCCGGAGGACCGCTCTCTATCCCCAGGTTAGTGCCGCATTTGTATCCGCCTAATAAATCTCCTGGTTTGCGCCTAGCTATTTTCTCATCAAACCTCATTTCTTATTTCTACTACACTCTTGTTATTTCTTGTTTCTTGCGATGATATCACCTTAGAATGTTCATGCCTAGCTATTTTCTCATCAAACCTCACTGTTGAGATTTATATAGAAACGAGTGTGTGAGTGTGCTGGTCGATTTTGGAGACCATCCATTACTTATCAAGGTATGCACCGAATTGCCCCAAACTTGGTATTCTTAAAAATAAAGCTCCGCGGTAGGTGGGCTGCTCATCAATGTGCCAAGTTGTGCCAACTGGAATGTTCACTGCTTAATTAGTTAGTAACTCAACTATATACATGGCTAAACATACCTGATCTGGATCCATCTCTAGTCAGGTCCGAAGAGGTCTACGCTCACTTCAGGAAGGAGTACCGGCCGCTCCCTCCAGGTCAGTTATTTTGTAGCTGCTCTCTAATCTCTTGGTTTGTGCTATCACAAACCCTTGTGCTATGAAGCAGCTTTGCTTTCTTTCTCTTTTTACTGTACTTTTGTAACTATGGATTTCTTTTTTTTGCCATGACATGACTTTGGAAAGTTCATGCTTATAGCCACCATAATATTTGTCTTTCTAGCAGTTCAATTTGAACTACTAGAAAGACAAATATTATGGTACAGAGGGAGTAAATGTTTGTAATCTTCCTAGTGATGAGGGTGGGCGTTTTGCGCAAGCTTCGTCTTCCAAAAGATAAACCGAGTTGCTGCTGCAGGCCACCCATGGTTTGTCGCCGGGCGTTGTTTAATGAGTAGCCGGCATGGCCAGGTCGGTGCACGTACCACGACCCAGGGTCATTGGACCGGGATCAAGAGCTGGATCGACATGGGTCGACAGCCCGGAGGTGAAACACTGCTGGCTGACCGCGTTGTGGCTGTGCCGAGGGAGAGGAGAGATGAAGGAAAAGGGTAGGGTGAGGAGGAGAGCGCACCGTCGATTGGCGAGTGTGGACGTCCTGAAAACAGCGACCGCTGATTATTACAATCTCCGAGGATCTCAGCCTAAAACCATTTTCTTTTCAAGTAACTGTGTGCCGTTTTATTTTTTGTCTTCCGCTAAGGTATGTTGATGCCCCGTTCAACAGAACAACAACAATAACATGCGTGAATTGGGTAGAATGTGCTTATTTGGCAGCAACACAATGTTTTATTTTCTGTTGAAAGATAACTGAGTGTGTGATGTTCATACCATATTTCAGAGCATTTAGATATCTGAGTAGCTCTTAGTAAAAAGACAAATTTCGGGTCTATGAAAAAGTTTACTGTCTTATAGAGTTCGGACCTGTTTTTTTTTCCCAAGAGCTACTCAGAACTCCGAATGCACTGAAATTTGACACGGACATCACACATTGAAGCATCTTTGACCACAAAAAATCTATTTTTTTAACTATTTATTTTGATTTTACTATTCATAGTGTGTAGATGATCTCGAGTTCCGAACTGTATATTCAATAGCAGAGCCCTCCTGCCCCATTCAGCTCTCTCTCTCTCTGTCTCTCTCTCAAGCTTTATAAACATGCAACTCTCTCTATCTAGTTGCTTAGTTAAAAACTTTCTCAACTTCATTGACATGCGGCTCATTTTGGCTTTGGTTCACAGGCGATATGTTTCATAAGTCAACGACCCAGTAGTGTGTGAGGAAGGGAATCTCTCCCGCTTTTGGTACTCTGCAAAGACCTGCAAATCTTAACATAATGGCAGGGCATGGTTCCGATCACCTGACATATGAACCTGCATTTAACAGTGTGGATTTTGGGGTCTACGGAAGCCCGGGAGTAAAAAAACCGGTCTCATCCATACCTAGGCCAATGGACATTTCCATCCACTTTTTTTTTTGGTAAACGGTTCCAGACAGTTTCGGCCGGGCGCGCACGGGCCCTGCAATCGCTAACGATCGTGCGAGTGGCGATGGGAGCACCCCTTAGAAAATAAACGAGGTGACGAGAGCCCTGCTTCCAGTCGTTCTATTCCCCATCTTCTTCATCCGCACAACTCGGACGCAGATGCACCACCGGCACACATGTCTTCGGCCGCGACCTCGGCACCCACAATCATGGACGCGCCCCCGTTGAGATCCACCAACGCAAGCCTCCCCACCCCTCCCCCCGTTCCTCCTCCACACCTCCATCTCCTCCTCGGGGAGCATGCTACTTTGCTTAGTTTTTTTGCTGGAAGCGACTGGATTGGGAGCCGGAAGCAACATCCTTTTTTCCTGCAACCGGCAATTGTCGGAGCTGGAATCATCACTGTTTTGCTGGAACCGGGCGGAGCGCGAGCTGGAACTGGCATTTAATTTTGCTGCAACCGGCTACAAAAAAGCTTCAACCGGCGGCAAAAAAAGTTTCAACCATAGACGACGGAAGCCATGGACGACGACGAGAAGCTGCAACCAGCTCTGTTGTTTGCTACAACCGGCTTCTTTTTTGATACAAACAGAGGATGGTCGTGGGGCAGCGGCGATGACGAGTTTTGCTGCAACCGTAGTTGTTTTTTGGTACTACGGGCGGAGTTTTTTGCTACCTCCATCATGGCAGAGCTACGAACCTCGTGACGGCGGTGATGACGATTTACTGCAACCATAGTCAGATTTTGCTACTACTGGCGAAGTTTTTGCTACAACCATTTTTAAGCACGACGGCGAGCACGAAAACAACATGCTGGTGTGGGGTTGCCGCGAATTCCGGCGACGAGAACTAGCAAAGAGCAGGAAGGAGAGGGGTGGTGCTGCGACCTGGAGGGAGGCGGGCAGTAGGAGAGCGCGGCCCCCGCCCCGGCGAGCTGCGCGAGATGGAGCGGGTTGCGTGCGCGAGATGCGGGTGAGGAGACAAACGTTCTGTGATAGGAAGAAGGAAGCGGGCGAACCGTTTTTTACCTAAATCTGACGGTCTAACGCGATTTGATCTGACGGCCCGCGTGCAACCAGCCGAAACATTTGGGCGGCGCGCCGACGCAGATCACTGCCCTTATTTTTTCCATTTTCCGATCCCTCCCACCGCCCCCGTGCTAACTCTTCGTCTCGGCCATGATTCGTTTCTAGAAGCGACGTGACACTGCCACTCCCGCCATTCTGCGCTAGTCATTCCCCGCCTCTCCTGTTCTCCTGTGCGCCCCCGCACTGTCCCACCGCGACCCGTCCCTCTTCTGGCCAGACATTGTCCTGTCAAGGCCGGTCGTTCCGGCATCTCCTCCCCTGCTACTCGTGCTCCGGGCCAAGCTACAGCTTGCAACTACTACACCTTACGGCAGCATGGACCGGAAGGCCGTATGTACATTGGGGAGGCACAGTTCTGCAAGGAGCAGATGGACCATAACGTACTAGGTGACTCCCAGCCAGTCGTCGACGCAGGGTACATCCACCTAACAACAACGCTCTAGTCGGGTCAGCCAACGAGAACAGAGAAAATAATAGACATGAGAGAGAAAGAAGGGGAAGAAAAGGGGGCAGGTTAACAGAGAAAAGATGGTATAGCATATCAGGTGCGGGAGAGTATCTGGTGCTACCAAGTTTTAGGTGATACCATGATACGGACATCTCGGCCATCGGATTGTTATAACGGACGGCATCCATGAGCTCTTGGATCTACTAAACCTATGCGTAATTTTTGGACTCCTCGTAGGCTTCTTTGCAAAATGTTGCAGAGTTATTGAGAGCCATCAGATCCGAGAATCCGACGGCCCAAAAGCTTGTATCACCGTAGCTCCTAAAACTTGGTAACACTAGATATTTTCCCTATCAGGTGCTCCGGGTAGCTCGTATGCTCCCATGATACCGGAGCACCAGAGGGTAGTTGAACCTGAGATCCAATGTATGCTCATTTGGGGAGATTTGGGACCTGCACGTAAGTAGGTCACTCCCAGAGGGCATTTTTGTAATTTTACAAGAGCTTTGCAGGTGACCGTTGGACCTCAGATTCGACAACCCAGGTGTTCCCATGTCATGATAGGGTACAGTTATATAAGAACACAATGTTTCACTATTTTTTTTCTTTTTCCTTTTTCTTCAAACGGTACAAGATTTGGCGGAAGCAAGCGTGTAAAAAAAAAGCTAGCTACAATGGTTCTGCCAAATAGCATGCCTAAAAGCTACTACTAAGCGGAAGCAAGGAAATACAAGCAAGCTATTGCTCATAGATTTGGCCGAAGCTAGTGTAGCTACCTAAATTGCTGCAAGTATTTGGCTCAAGCTAGCTGAGCACCATGACTTCGGCCAAATAAGTACTCCCTCTGTCTCATAATATAAGAACGGGGAGTAGCTACTAATCATGTTTTGATGGAAAGATTTTTTTTTATGTTAATAGAAACAGACATACAAGGTATACGGTTGGATGACCGGCTCCCGCATTAATGTCTGCAGACAAATACGATGTTTGATTTAAAGATCGGTGTTGGAGATGACCTAATGCATATACCACGGTATCCCTAACTTTCTACTTTCAAATATTGGAAGTGTGCCAAGCTGAGCTGATCGACTACCGTTTCTTTCTTCTCATGGAAGAATAGAAAGGCGATCTAGATCTCGCCTAGGTGACCAGCCTTCCGGTTCCGGTGTCCGGCTGCTCCCATCCGCTGACGATTTCTTGATCGTCTGTGGTGAGGGGTTCACCGAATCTCGCACCTATGAATTTGTGAAGTTATTGGTTTGGTACCAATTTTCTTTGATACCGTTCAACTTTTTAGAGAAGTTTGAATCAAACGTTAGAAGAAGTTCGAATTACTAAGGCTTGGCATGATAGACATGCTTGTGCTATGTCCGTCGTGGTGGAGGTTTGATTCGTTTCCGCCTCGTTGACTTTTTAGCTACTGGACACGAGCCATGGGGCTCACGTGATTAGTTTGAACTTTTTTTTTGAAAAGGATGTTCAAGCTCAGGTCTCTTCATAGAGTTATGCAAACAACGATTTTTATTACTCCCTCCGTTTTCTTTACTCCGCATATTATGTTTGTCTAAAGTCAAACTTTATACACTTTAAACAAGTTTATAGAAAAAAATATTAACATATACGCCAGAAGATAAATATCGTTGGATTCATCATTACACATATTTTCACAAAACAAATTTGTTTGTGTAAATTTTCATATTTGTTTTCTGAAAAGTTGGTCAAACTTTATAAAGTTTAACTTCAGTCAAAGCTAATATGGGGAGTAAATTAAAACGGAGGGAGTATATTATTTAACAATATCTTACAAGATAAAAGATGAATCCTTCCGAATTCACTTTCGAGGAGACAAAAAGCGCTCCAACTACAAGTTGAGGATAATGGTGGTCAAGATCAGGGCGTTTGCTACCCCTACATACATCATCTAAAACCCAGTAAACCCTTAGAGCATCTCCAGCCGTTGCGCCCCCAAGACGCGCCGAAAACCGCCGCCTGGGGGCGAGCCGGCGCTAGTTTCGGCTTGAGTGCCAGTGCGTTCCCAGTCACCGCCCCCCAGGTCGCCCCCAGGCGCCGATATCGGCACAGTTTCGGCGGTTTCAGCCCATTATCGGTGCTTTCAGCCCATTTCCGGCGCAAAACGGCCCAGGCTCGACGTTCTCATAGATAGTTCACATAGATAGATAGATTGATAGATAGATAGTTCACATAATCTTAATCCTACGATAGATAGATAAATAGATAGTTCACATAGTCTTCTCCTACGAACTACTACTACTAGTCATTCTCCGACTCGGACTCTGCCTCGGTGATGTCCTCCTCCGACGTCTCAGCGTAGGCGTCAAGGAACCGCTCGTCGGTGGAGTCCCAGGAGGACACATCTCCTAGCTCGATGTTGAACTTAGCGACCGCCTTCCGCGCTCGCTTGTCCTCGCGATAAGCCGCTCGCTCCTTCCTCCTCTTCTTCCTCTCCGCCCTCTTCTCGGCCAAGAAGTGGTGCTCGTTGATGATGTCTTGCGAGAAGTTTTGGCGCCACGTCGCCATGGCTTCCTCGTCCATCTCGACCAGGTTGAGACGGTGCGCCCGCCTACGGTTCTTCCGACGATCTTCGTTGGTGATAAGCCGCGGGGGAGGCGCCAACTCCTGTGCCCGCTCCCGAGTCAGCACGTCCGTGAAGTTCATGTCCCAACGGGAACGCCGGAGGTGCCATGCCGCAGCGTCGTACGCGCGGGCGCCCTCCAGAGCGGTGTCGAAGGTTCCGAGGTGGAGGCGCACGTCGCCCGACTGAATCTCGGCGGAGTAGGTGCCGGATGGCCGAACCCGGACGCCGCGGTAGCCCGCAGCTCCCCGGCGGCGAGGCGGCATGGGGGCTCAGTGCGTGTCGGCGACGAAGCAGCGAGCGGCGGAGGAAGCGGGAAGTGGGGAG
>LR738712.1:864123462-864163631 GCA_902687465.1 Secale cereale
GGGGCGATGTGCTGCGGTGTGGCGTTCACCGGCGAGGTGGGCGGCTTTTATAGCTGGAGCTCGGGCGGCGAGAGGCGCAACCCAGGCGACGCGTGGCGGGCGCCCGTGGCGCCGGGCGACGTGACGGTTCGCTGCG
The DNA here is from genome assembly GCA_902687465.1 of Secale cereale. Classification (NCBI taxonomy): domain Eukaryota; kingdom Viridiplantae; phylum Streptophyta; class Magnoliopsida; order Poales; family Poaceae; genus Secale; species Secale cereale. The sequence goes on from LR738712.1 coordinate 864,123,599, forward strand.
CGGCATCAATGGGCAGGCTGACCGGCGCTGCATCTCGGCAGCGCGGGGCATCAATGCAGGCGACGGCGCGGTAGTGCGACAGCTTTGGCATTGATTCCCGCAGGAACTGAGGCGATGAGGACGACGAAGCAGCGCGTCACTGACAGGGCGGGCCCATCCCATTCGCGCCAAAAACGCCCCGTCCGGCGCCCCCAGGCGACCCCAGTGCCCCGGGTTCGGGTTGGGTCCGCCGGCGCCAGTTTTGGCCAAAACCGGAGATTTTCGGCGTCCTGTGGGCGCGACTGGGACATTTTTTCGGCGCCGGCGCCGAAAAAGTGACCTGGGGGGCCTGTTGAGGGCACTGCTGGAGATGCTCTTAGAGCATATCTCATGTGCACGCTTCAGAAGTCACAACTGCCATCTTCCATGAACCTATCTTTAGGGCTGGGATCAATAAAATGACCTTTTCAGACATGCCGTCGATGCCACCATGATGCCCAACAGCACCAGCGCCCTGCGGCATTCCATCATCATGAGTCCGCCGCTGAGACCCGTCAACAATGGGCCAGCTAGCAGCCGCTCCAAAAAATGATGCTCCCAAGAGGAAAAACGCCAGTGTCTGCCGTCATCGTCCTATCCGGGACAACCAAATCTAGGGTTTTGCCTAGAGCAGCCTGGGTGGGAAGACAATGGATGCATCAACGATGCCTTTAACAAGGAAACGACCCAAATATGTTGCCATTGTGTGTCATGACCGAAGTCTGCGCGGTTTTCACTAGTAGCCGCACCTCCCCAAACCCGTAGCCGGCTTCCGATCCGCCAACGGCCGCAGAACACCCACGTCAAGCGCCGCAGAAGCCAGAGAGTATATCGGTCACAGACCCTGCCGATTCCGCCATCCCTAAGACGTCACCGAAGTGACGCCACACCACGGGAAGGTGCAGCCACAAGAGGAGGATCATGTGCCACCGTGCATTGCCATAGCTGCACCACACCCGCGAGGTGCCAGATTGCCATAGGTTGGTCATGGCCGAATACAGGAGCACGTGGAAGGGCTCTGTCACCAAGCATCCAGCGTTGCCACATTGGCCATTGCCCATAGGCTGCCGCGACAGAGGGAGTTGTGCCTGGACTATGGGGCACCATGCCGCCATTGAGGTCCGCACGGAACCCTGCGCTATTTGGGTGCCAGTTGCTGCAACCAGCACCTGAGGACGCCACTGCGCTGCGGTTTGTGGCCATTTGTTGATTCGCCTTCTCTGCTGAAAAAACTATAGATAGCCGGTTGTTCATGGACGGAGGCTGCGTGCACTTCGTACACTGTCTTGCCTTTGTAGAGCATAGTAAACATGTCTATGTGTTGCAATGTGGAACACATCATTTGTTCTGCGACGGGTGTGAGATGTGGGAAGGAGAGTGTGTCGCCATCAAAATGAACTGAAGCAAGGAGGATGTAGCGTGCAAATGGAGGGAAAAAAATTAGTCAAGATAGAGATATGTACCTCCGATCAACTAGGCATGACCCATTAAGGCCCTGTTTGGTTCATAAGTCCTAGGACTTTTTTTAGTCCCAACTTATAAGTCATAAGTCCCTAAAAAGTCCCTACCTGTTTGATTCTTGGGACTTAACATGGACTAGTAGACCATATTACAACTATAAGTCCCTATAAGTCCTCCTTGAGAGTCTTATTTTATAAGTCCCAAATGCCCACTTTAAGTCCCTATAAGTCCCTCCTGTTTGGTTTAGATGGGACTTATAGGGACTTATTTAAGTCCCTAGACCAATAAGTCCCTGGAAACAAACACCCTCTAAATGATGAAACTCTTTATGTTGTGGATGTAACACATAGCCCAGTCTGGTCTATTTCATAATCGTAATAGTAGCTTATAGAGTATCTACGTTTGACAATTCTCTCCAAGAAGATACACGGTCCTACAACTCATCCGAGTAAATTAACCGATGAGATTTTATGCAAAGAAGCGACGTGTGACTATGTAATTGGTAGCAAATCCTTCTTGTAGAAAAGCACAAGCTAGGTGAATTGGTTGCACCTTAGGGCATGTACAATGGTTGCTAAGATAGTCTTATCTTAAGTTTTGCATGTAAATTAGAGATGACAAAAAAACAAGTATACAATGGGTCATCTCTTAGCCTTATCTTCAATAATTAGTTATTCCTAAAAACATGGTGTGACAAATTGTGCTAAGCTATCATCTCTTGTCTTTGCTTAAATAAGCTAAGACAAGCCTTCTCTTATGATTTCTCTCTCCTCCACCTCATCATTTATCTTACGTGGCATCCTTAAGCTAGAACCATTGTACATGCCCTTATAGCACGGGAAGGGCAGGTCGAGAGTTCGAATCTCCGTCAGAGCTATATTGCTCAATAGGCTGCATGATGCCCATGCGGTTTAGGTATGAAATAGTTGGAAAATGAAAAAAAAAAGTAGAGCTGGCCCAACTTGGCCCGCACACAGTTTCCGTCAAATGGTTTTGCACTACTATAATCATGCATGCACGCCTCGTCAAAATCTCACAAAAAAGCATGTTTATCATGCCGAGGGAGACGTCTTAGAATTGACAACATTCAAATGTGTTGTGATTGTTTGAACATTAAGGCCACTGTCAGCGGGAGTGGAAAGGAGGATAAGTGGCAATATAGATGGGATGCCATTTGTTGAAATAAAGGACGTGAACCTATTTGGTGATGAGGGGGAGAACACCCAGGTTACTAAATCCCACCAGGGGAATTTCAAGAGCACTTGTGATTACCTTCCTTCCACGAGGGAGATCTCCTGTGCTCATTTGGTGGTACAGGGGAGGAGAGACGAGAGGGGCGGAAGGCAACGAGAGAGGTATTTAGAGCGAAGCAACAGAGTTCAGATCGCACAAGGGAAAAGACGGGAGAATTTTTGCGGAGTGTTCAGGCATGGGACCTCTTCCCTGGGAAAGAGCGGGCGTTGGGGCAGTGTACCCCGTCGAACGGTTCGTCCAAATGACGTGCTCCGTTTTCCTGGTGAGCGTCTTCACATGGGTTTTTTTTTTGAAACCAGGGCAAAAGATTTGCCGCATATATTAATTAAGAGGGGAAAAGAGTTTTCAAGTGACCGTACAACACCGCATGACAATTATTCGCGTATTAAGATTTCCCCTAGCTTCGTTGCACCCGCGGCGACCCATAGTTTCGCTTCCTCGAGGATGGTGTTGAGGACGACCGGTGGCGGTGCACTTTTATGTCGAAAGACCCTGGCATTCCTTTCGTTCCAAATTGCCCAAGAGACAAGCATGGTGAGGGAGGCCATGGCCTTGCGTGATGGAGTATGTGTGCCGGTTCTTCTATCCCACCACTCTTCAACGGATCCCGCCAAATGCCATGTAGGTATGTCAACGTGTTGGAGGCCAAGATTTGCAACCAGCATTCTCCATAGTCTTACGGTGTAACGACATTTGAAGAAGAGATGCGGCCCGGTCTAGGGCTCTCGTTTGCAAAGCGGGCATAAGCCACAATTTTCCCATCCACGCTTTGCTAGTCTGTCGGCAGTCCAAATTCTGTCCTGAATGGCCAGCCAAGCAAAGAACTTGACCTTTGGTGGTGCCCAATTCTTCCATATCATGCGGTCCAAGGGGGAAAAAACCATACCCAAGAATTGGGCTCTATAAGCTGAGGCCGCGGAGTAAACCACGTCATTATTATGTTTCCACACAATCACATCATCTGCCAGCTCATCCAGATGGAAATCATGCATGAGCATCCATAACGTGAAGAATTCTCGGATGTGGTGGACGGTGACAATGTCTGGGGGCTTTATGTTGAGGATCCAAGCGTTGTTCTTTAAGGCTTCCCTCACTTTCCATGTTTTCCTCCTCGAGGTCTCGTAAATAAGGGGAGCGATGTCTTTTGGTTTACGACCAAGCAGCCAAGGGGAGGTCCAGAAAGGCGTTCTCGCACCGTTCCCCACAATGATGGTGGTGGAGGCATAGAAGAACTCAAGGTCCTTCTCGTCACAGGGGTTACCCAGACCCACCCATGGTTTGGATGGGTCAGTCCATTCATACCAAGGCCACCGCAGTCTCAGAGCACGCGCGCATTTTTCAGTGTTGAGGACACCCAGACCACCATACTCCAAGGGGCGGCACACTACCTCCCAATTGACCTTGCACTTGGCTCCAGTGGTCTTATCAGTTGCGGACCAGAGAAACGCCCTCTCCATCTTGTTGAGTTTATGTAAGGTGCTTTTGGGGACGACCAAAGGGGTGATTGAGTAGATTGCTTGTGAGGTGATGACGGATTTGACGAGCGCTGTACGTCCTATGGTTGTTATATTTTTGCCCTCCCAAGGGGCCAATTTTCCTGCCGCCTTGTCCTCAAGATACTGGAAGTCCACCTTTTTTAGTTTCCAGACCGAGAGGGGAAGCCCCAAGTAAACCATCGGAAAATTAGCCCTCTTAGCCGGCATACTCTGAAGGATGTGGTCCAAGTTTTGTTGACTGCATCGGATTGGTACGACGGAGCTTTTTTCAAAGTTTGTGTGGAGGCCTGTGACATCACCGAAGGCCCTTAGAATGGAAGCAAGGTTGTCGACGTCCCTCTTTATCGGCGCAACAAACACGGCCGCATCATCCGCATATAGTGAAGTCCTCACCATAGCGCCACGGCCGCGTATCTTGTGAAGAAAGCCCTTCCGAGTTGCCAGGTCAAGAAGCTGATGGAGAGGGTCAATCGCGATCACGAAGAGCAGGGGGGACAGGGGGTCCCCTTGCCGGAATCCGCAGCCGTGGGCAATGGGTGGGCCTGCCACCCCATTGAGGAGGATGCGCGAAGATGACGTGCAAAGAAGGGCGGTTATCCAGTTCCGCACCTTGCTCGGGAAACCTCTCCTTTGGAGAAGATCAATAATGTACTCCCACTTAACTGAGTCAAAAGCCTTGCGGATGTCGAGCTTGAGGAGGAGGGCGGGGGTCTTGCATCTGTGAAGACGGCGTGCAAAGTTGCGGACGCACATAAAATTGTCGTGAATACTTCTCCTTTTAATGAAGGCACTCTGGGCATTGGAGACTAGTGCGTTCATGTGAGGGGCCAGCCGCATGGAGATGACCTTTGCCAGGATCTTGGCGATCGCATGGATAAGGCTGATAGGTCTATAGTCGGCGATTCCCTCCGCCCCATCTTTCTTTGGAAGTAGCACCACATTCGCGGAGTTGAGCCACTGGAGGTTTGCAGTGTGCAGGGAGTCAAAACAGTTTATGACTCGCATAATATCATGCTTGATGACCTCCCAACATTTCTTGAAGAACATTCCAGTGTAACCATCTGGGCCAGGTGCCTTATCACTAGGCATCTCATTGACTGTGTTCCAGACCTCCTCCATGGTGATGGTGGCGTCAAGATCATGCAGGTAATGTGGCTCAACATTGAGCTCAGCCCAGTTGAATTCTCTTGTGTTGCTTTCACCCTTTCCCCTGGAAAAACGCAGGGATCCCGGGGGGGAAGTGAGGCAACCAAATGAGCCCTTAGTATGATAATTTTTTTTTGAGCCCTTAGAGTTCGGTGTCATGGTTATTGGGTTAGGGGATTGTGGTATTTTTTTTCACCTGTTGCAACGCACGGTATCTTTTGCTAGTAGTAGGTAAAAATAAATAGATTAGGTAAAAATAAATAGATGTACATGCGTCCAGGGTTCTTAGCCGGGTGGCGCCTTTACACTTCCACTGAAGGTGGTAGCGTTGTTCCTGGTAAGGGTGTGTCGCACGTGCGGGCTATGGCCAGATACCACGTTGCCGCTGACCAACAAATAACTGTACCAGGAGCACCAATACGTGCTGGTGAGACGGTAGCCATCACACCAATACTAAAGATGGTTAGGACCCATGTATCATTGTGTCCATAAATATTGTGAGGTATTAGGATCTGCTATATGAGCAAACGTCATTTCCTTAAAAAAAATTAGGGAAATGGGGTAGGGGATGATTTTTTCTTACTTTAAAGATAGGGGACGGCGATAGCCATGGCTTGAGATGCCCTTAATATCTTTGGTCTTCGACTGCTTGATGTCTTGGCATGGGCGATGGTAACGGTGAATCTAAGTACTCTGGATCTTATTCCGACACAATGTTTTGCTCTGTGGTCGGTGATGTGTCTTTGTGGTAGTATATTCAAACGGGGATGGCGTGGCGGTGGTCGCATCCTTGTGGTGGACTTTTGTCCTCAGACTTCGTTGTTGCGACAATGTTTTCTCCGGCGCTGGCACGGAGCTTGAGAGGTAGTTCAGAAGTGGATGAAGATGGTGCATCATGTGTTGGGTTCGTGGTTGGCGGCTGGAAGATCTGGTTTCCTCCACCGACAATGTCACGCGAGGTGCCATATCTGGAGTTCGATGGCGGGCTCAGGGTGCCACCCAAGCCAAATTCTTTCAACAACAATGGGTTATCCTTTGGTGAGCTACTTTGGAGTACTGAAAAGCGGTAGATTAGCGATGGAGCGGCGTTGAGCTTAAGTGAAGAGGTAATTGATCTCATTTTCCTTGAATAGCCACTGCGGTGGTGTGGTACCCGGGGATGGGCGTTGGTTTTAAGATTAGAGGATTCTTTCTTCTTGATGTGTTTTCCCTCTTGGCAAGCGGTTCTTTGTGCCAACACTAGGGTTCCGTTGTCTTTCCAGTTATGTCGGCTTGGTGCATACGTGACATTTACCTTCATATTTGTTATATGAAGAATCAGACACATATTATCATGCAAAAAGTTTATTATAACGGGGTGTATGTATGCATGTGTATGTGAGGGTCTTGCATTTGTATGTGTTTCACGGAAGAAAATATCTATAACCTTTTACTTATAAAGTTGGGCGGTATTATACCATTTTTACTAGTTTGTCACATCATTAAAATAGCCTAGTATTATCAAGAAAATGTCTTGTTACATTCCACATGTTATCATACCTTTCTTTCATAACTTTAGCAAGCCAAAATTATGGACATGTAGAGTATTGATCTCACTTTGTTGCAACTGTGCTTGCTAGTTCATCAGAATGAAACATTTATGATATAAATGGCTGGACTCTGCAGGACCATGGATGACTCTACAAGTGTCAGGCGAGAGCTCGAAGGAGATAATATATATGAGCAAAATAAGGTTAGCATTGTCTGAATGAAATTTTAACCATAGAATATTTTCAATGCTACAATTGTCCCCCCCCCCCCCACCACCACCACCACCCCAAAAAAATGCCTCCACTAAACCTTCTCAATGTACGCCAATTATCCAATTCAAATGAAGGTCACAGTATTTTCATAGTACCCTCGACAATAAGAGATAGTGAATTTAGCATGTTTGGCAGTGTAATACACTCGGTTTAAAGAAAATCTATACAAGCCCCCAATTCATATCATTGTTTCTTTGTCGTTCATTTTTCATTAATTTTTTGCTTCACTGCTTCACAACTAGGCATGTATTACCATGAATGGGCCGTGGGGTGGAAAGACTGGCGAGTCTCATGAAATCAATGCGGAATTAGAACCTGCCTTTCTACATAGCATAACTATCCGTAGTGGCGAGACCATACACGCAATTGCGTTTTCATTCAGTGACAAGGATGGAAACCCGCACCATGCAGGCCCCTGGGGAGCTGAAGCACACCCACCTACCGGGGGTTTTCATACCGTGAGTATAAATAACCCAATATATTAGTGAAGCTAATATTTTAAAGACAATCGAATATGTATGCTGCTAATCAGCTTCCCCATCTTGTAGATTCTGCTTGGCCCCACAGAGCATCTGATCGAAATTTCCGGAGCAGTTGGCATGTCTATCCAACATTCTTGTGACATTGTAACGTCACTTACCTTTACCACCAATATCAGTGTCTATGGTCCTTTTGGAAGAGAAGACGGAATTCCTTTCAGTTTTCAAACCGTGGGAATTTGTAGTATCGTTGGCTTCTTTGTGCGAGCTAAGCATATGGTTAACGCGATTGGTACCTATGTGAACTCTACAAGACAACCGATAGCAAAACGGGTACAACTTTCTTAGAATGATTTATTTTTTATTTTATTCTTTTTAGTTATTTTATCTATTTTTATTTACACTCAGGGTTTGATTACGAAAATTTGACCATGGGGTAGTAATGGTGGGACTCTTTTTGACCTGGACGTGTTACCCCGACGTTTGGTAAGCATGGTAATTCGTAGTGGCCACTCAATTGATTCAATTGCATTCACATACAGTGATTGCGATGGACAGCAACACAGTGCTGGTCCATGGGGAGGACATGGTCTCAAAGCACATCAAGACGGGACCATTCATACGGTGAACATCAATCTTCATAAAATCAAATTTCTGGTGTAGGAAAGCACAAAAGTGCTTTCTTTATTTCTTCACCTAAGTACATGTTGATTACTAGCTAAGTTTTGAATTAATTGTAGTTCACTTGTAGATTTTACTTGGCCGCTCGGAATTTTTGATGAAAATTTCTGGGATAATCGGTCCGAGCCCACATCCATACCTTGTAAAGTCACTTCTCTTTATTACCAATAGTGGTACCTATGGACCCTTTGGAGGTGGAGATGGGATTCCTTTTTGCAGTCCCGAGCTCACCAATAGTAGCATTGTTGGCTTCTTTGTCCGTTCCGGATGGTATGTAGATGCCATTGGTGTCTACGTGGCTGCAATAGAAGAAAAGGTATTGTTTTAGTTCACATGTTATTTATTTATTTGTGTTATTTTTGTTAATTATATAAATGCCATCGCAATTATGGTGATTATGAAAAATTTCATTACAAATTCCTCAGTCATCTCTAGATGCCATTATGGCCATTTGAGGCTAAGGATGGTAATGGATATGGTGTGTTGCTGTTATAGTAGTATCATACTCATACTCATCTTTCCCATTGGTTTAATATCCTACCCATATGTTAAATATTCATGCCCATGCACACCCTCTAGATATCGATGCCCAATAGGTACCCATCTTGCAGATCAGCACAACATCGAAGGATGCTAGTTCCATGTGTGATGGAGGGGCCAACCACCGAGATATTTATATGGTTGGGGATTTAGTTATTGGGAGAAGGATGGAGGCCGGGTACGAGCTTACATATAAAGACACGGTAGCTTATAATATATAACACATGTGACCCACCAGTAAGATAATCGGGCAGATTACGGGTGTACCATGGGCACAAAGTAAATACCCATACCCTACCCATGATTAGTTGGGTAGGGTTAAAAGAGTACCCATGGGCATAAAAGTGTCTCATACCCTATCCAAGCGGGTCCAGTACCCATGGATACACACACCTATGGGTAAAATTGTTATTCTTACTTATGGCCATATAAACTAGTATATTATCAAATACAAGACGCATATCTCATTCCTTATTTTCTCATCGACACAAATGCCCCTGCACCACCAGCTCAATAAAAATACCACTCCATCCTTATCCTGCTATCCCAGCAACGATGACCCTGCCACAACCCACCCCCTCCAGTGCGGCTTCGGGCACCACCGCCCTCCTGGCCTCATCACTCCCACTGCCTATGCCCAAGTTCCTTTCTCCGGCTGTCTCAGGCACTAGATACGGCCATCTTTCATAGTCGCCCCCTGCAACCCGGCCACAGAGTAGGTCGTAGCCGAAGAGCCGCTTCGGAGATGTGTGGCTCCTCGAGGAGGGTGGTGGAGGCCTCAGGAGAGCTCCATGGACCCGAAGGCGCATAGGAGGACCAATGGAAGAGGAGATTGATGCGGCGGTAACCGATCACCAAAGGCAAGGAAGACGACAATCGTGTCGTTGATTGGAGGCGTATTCGAGATTGATGGGGATGTAACCGGTCACAGGACACAAGGAATACGACAATCATGCCATCGACTGGAGGCTTATCCGACCGATTCATTTGGCTATGATGTTCATCACTTCGACGTGGAGCTAGTCGGAAAGTATGTGTTGTCGGCTTTGTGGTTGGCCGCGCAGAGGAGAAACAACACCGCTGGCGGAGTGGCATTATACTCTCCGTCTAGTAGTTGAACCAGAGGGTGTAGCAGCCTAAGCTTGGGGCTGGTCTGGAGCAGCAGCTCAAATTCCACGACCCAAAGGAGGCCTACGAGAAGTTGCAGTCCGTTGCTGGAGCACGGGCCATGTCTCGGTGGAGGAAGGCACCTCGTCGATGGACGAAGGCGGCTACTAAAAGGCCCAAGACCCCGAAAATGCCTAGCCATTGAGTATCGCGCCACCACCTAAAATACATGGCTGCGACAAAATGTTGTTGCCTCATACTAACAAACTAGCCCTCAAAAAGGCAGAGACGGTTCAAGTTCCCGACTCGTGATATCTCTCTTGGGCCATAGCACCGAATTGAGTAAGCTCATAGAGTGACCGAGAACGCGTCATTTGTTACTCGATAGAACGGTCCGAGATGACACAGTGCTCCCATTTCATCATAGGATGGCTAGAAAAGACCGGAAAAAAAAGTCGTCGGAGAGTAATTGCCCATCCTAGCCCTTGTTTAAGTAGTCGCAACCTCATTTCATGTACTTGCCGGGGATTATCAGTGAGTAATGGTATATTTTTTGAGGGGTACAATCTACGGGTGTGGAACAGACCGGTGCCATCGACGACTATCACTAGATAAAACCCCACACGTTATTGCCGAACATTCTGCCTTCCATGAAAAAAAGCATGCATTGAATGTTGGACAAACAAATTTACGTTTGAAATGTTGATGTTATAGATCTAATGGGATATTGATATGTACATTTAAAATGTTGAACAAAAATAAGTTTTCCCAAACATAAAGATATGTATCACTAATGTGTAAGGATTCCTCTCCTCAGTAATTACGTTAGCTTGTAAGAGCATTGAAATTATTCTAGTACACTTGGTTGTCATGTAGTGACTTCAGATGGGGCATTTATTCACCTGTAAACAAATGTTCAAATTTATGTAGCCAAGTTTAACCACATGGGAAAAATGGACATTAGAATTAAATATGGTCATATTGCAATTCAGGTAAAGGACACTTGAAACATGGGGAGCTCTAGGAATCAGACCACTGATATTTAGTTTCCCATCAGACTAGTAGTCCACCGTTGGATTGATGCATCCTGGAACGTGCGATTGGAGAGGTGGGTCTTGGTAGTTAGTTTGCATGCAGCGCACTAATTGCTACTATTTGTATCCGGTCAACTACTCCCAGAAATCACGTGATCTGCATCATTCTGGTACTAACCTCCTCCTTAATTGCTTCATCTGTATACTTTGAAATCTGAACTGAACTACGAGAAGCCGGTGCATCTGGTGCATGTTATTGGCTAGTATTCGTGACACGGAAGCACATACTACCACTTGAGCCATTCATTTTGCATCTATTTCATAGCAAATTTGCTTCCATATAACATGAGATTGTTTCAATCTGGTCAAATTTTGTCTAGAGCAGCCATTTGTTTTATTTATACTGCAGATATTGTTTGCTTCAGATGACCATAGAACTGTCTCCAGTGTAACAATAAAATGCTTCCAACAATACACACACACATATATATGATTCCGTCAAACCCTATTTTTTACCATTGTTATTAAAGGTTTCAAAGCATTGGGACTTTGCTTCCAAAGAATTCTGTATTTGCGTCCAAAGAATTCGGTATTTACATCCAAAGAGACGAGAATTTGCATCCAAAGAATTTGGGATTTGTGTCCGAAGAAATAGGAATTTTCTTCCAAACAAATTTGGTATTTGCATCCAAAAGAAATGATAATCTGCTTCCAAAGCATTTGGAACTTGCATCCACAAAAATGAGGATTTGCTTCCATATACAACAAAATGACCCACAAGTGACCATGTTTTGCATCATTTGGGCACAATGCATACATCATGCACTCATGCTTCCAAAGATATATATTTTGCTTCTAAATCATTACGATACTATTTTCGTATATCAGAGAATTGCTTCCATATGTACACAGATTTGTTTCCATCAAAAAGGAAAAAACATATATTTTAAAGTACATATGATATGTTTCCACAAATGTTGAACATTTATCTCACTTAAACTGAGAATTTGCTTCCACCATAATCACAAAGCACTACACCGTCCACGGAAGTGGCACGATCTACAAGCATAACTGCGAAGACATCGTCTCTTGCGGCGTGGCCTTGTGGAAAGACGTGTGGCATCTTAGAGCATCTCCAGCCGTTGGCTCCCCAAGAGGGGCTAAAAATCGCCCCTGGGGCGCACCGGCGCTAAACCGCGCAATGGGAGCGTGATGCCCCTCAGTCGCGGCGCCCACGTTTTTTGAAAAAGTCAAATACGGCGCAAACACGGCTCAAATTTAATGCAAACATCGGCGAGTTTGTTCAAATTTAAACATATTTTACAAAAAAAGAAAAAACTAGCATGGGCTGCCCCCGCCGTCTTCATCACCGCTCCTCGCCATCTACCTCGCCGCCCGCCGCCCGCCTTTGCAGTTCTACATGCCGAGGAGGCGGTAGAACCGCGTGTAGTCGCCGCCGTCAGCGGTGGCGGCGGCGTCCCCGCCTCCGCCACCGCCGTCCCTGCTGCATCCCTCCCCCGGTTGGCGCGGCGGGTTGGACGGTCCGGGGGCGTCGTCGTCGTCGCTATCGAGGACCACGACGCCGTGCTCGTCCTCGCACCCACGTTTGCGGGCGGCGATCTCCTCCAGGGCCCGGCACTGCCGGACCATCTCGTCGCGGAGGTAGTCGTCCCGTGCCCACTGCAGGGCGTCCTCGTCGGAGAAGCCGGGCCGGGCTATCTCCTCGTACTCCGTGGGGAGGCCAGGCTCCGACTTGGGCTCGACGAGGACGCCGGAGCTGCGGGTACGCGCGCTGACAGGCGTGTCCTGGGGCTCCGGCTTGACGGGGCGGAGGCAGGGAGAGCCCGACGAGCGGCCGGACGAGGAGGAGGACGCCCCGGGCTGCTCCATGCGCCTCGGCGTCCAGGAGCTTCCACGACGGCGTGAGAAGGACGGGGAAGCGGGGTACTCGAGGCGCGGCGTGTTGCCACCCTCGATGTACTCGAGGACGGCCTCCAACGTGCGGCCGGGCACGCCCCACCACCGGCACCGGCCCTCGGTGTTGAGCCTGCCGGAGGGCACGACGCCGTTGGTGGCCTCGAGCTGCTCGGCGTAATGGCGGCGGAAGTAGGGCTCCCAAATCGGGCTATCGGGGACGTACCGGGCCCCTTCCTCGTCGCTCGCGGCAGGGACGCGCGGATACGTGTGATCTCCGCATGTCGCGCCGCCCCGATGGGTGGTGGTGGCACCGGCACGCCGCCGGCGCTGATCCTCCAAGCCCCGGGCACCTGCATGTCCGGCGGGACCGGGTACTCGGCCTCGAAAAGGAGGCGAGCCTCGTCCTCGTGAAGATGGCGGCGCCCGAAGCCATTCGCCGCCGCGCCGTCGCCTGGAAAGCGCTTGGCCATTCTTCTCAACTGGAGACGGCGAGAGGAGGAGGGGGGGGGGGAGAAATGGGTGCGTCGGCAGTGGAGTATTTGTGCGTGCCTCCGGCGCGCTGGCAGTCGGCTTATATAGGCGAAGGTGCCGCGTGGTAGGCTTGGCCGGCGCGTTACGCGTGGCGTAATGGCGTGCCGGCCGAGGGGACGCGCGTCGCCCGGCCTTTACTGCGCCGCCCGTGAGGCATCAATGGAGGCTGACCGGCGCGGCAGCGCGCGCAGCTTTGGCATTGATTCGCCGCGGGAAACGAGGCGATGATGACGACGAAGCGGCGAGAAGAGAGTCGAGTCGCTGACGCGGCTGGCCCGCGGCTCTTCGCGCCAAAAACGATTCGCCCGGCGCCCCCGAGCGACCCCAGCGCGCCGGGTTCGGGTTGGGTCCGTCGACGTCAATTTCGGCCCGAGCCGGCGAAAACTAGGCCCTTGAGGACGCGACTAGGCCGATTTTTTTGGCGCCGGCGGTCGAAAAATCGCCTGGGAGACCTTCTTGGGGCGCGGCTAGAGATGCTCTTACCACCTTGCTTCCTGCAATCCGATATATAATCCCGCAAATGAATTAACAAAATTCGATGAACAAATGTAAGAGCGATGGAGAATTCTACAACTCATAAATAATGGAAATGTCCCAATGGAAACAGAACAATACAGACTATGCTTTCTCCATTCATTCATGATGAATTAATGATTTCGTGCAATCCAGTTCAAGCTAGTGCATCAATGGAGACTCACATGTGCTTCACCCTCGTCACCTACCTGGGCATGTGGTGCTGACTTGCTGAGATGCAATATCGTCTGGTAATCCATCCTCCTGCATGGCGTGAGAGCCAGCCCCTGTGGCCTTGTTTCCAATCCGAACCGGCGCTCAGGTGAGGTGGATCGGAGGCCAAAACAGCAGGTGTAGCCCGGGCCAATCCTGGCAGAGTTAAGCATCGCGACGAGGGAGGTTACGACCTCGTCAACGAGCAGGTTAGTGGGTCAGACTCCGCGCAGCCGCCGGACGAGATGGCGCACCGGCGAGGTGGAACGGAGGCCGCAGATGGGTGGATCTGACTGAAACTCGTGCTGGGGGCGAGAGGAGAGGCGACCAAGGGCATGGCGAGCTTGACGATGTTCACGGGATGGGCAGGAGAGATGGGAGAGTTAGTTCCGACAATTAATTAAGGAGAGATTATAGGGCGTGGGCCAGAAAATTAGATGCTTAGCTCATTTGCACACAAGTCTCCAATTTTTATGGTGTGAGTCCTAGGAATCTTGTTGTTACTGTACAAGACGACTACAATGCCTTTCAGAAACGGCATCTAGGCCATGGTCATCATGTCTTTTTGACCACTAGTAAAAATGTACGTGCAACACACGTCTTGACAAATATAAATGTTAATAACTACTCCCTCAGTCTTAAAATGTAGAATGTTTTTGGGCTTAATCTAGACCAAAATTTGACTTATATTTTGAGCAGAGGAGTACTATATTATTTGATGTACATTTTCTAAAAATTTGAATATTTGTTAACTACAATAACAATCGAGCAGATAATATTAAAGCAGTATATATCCCACGCACTAAAATATCTTTCAACAAATTTGTTTGAAACAAATGCCCCAATAAATATTTTCAGGCATTGTATAGATCATACATAGTGTTGCTGAAACCCTACCGGTGCAATGTTCAAATCATCATATATCGTCTAGTCCAACACATGGATAAAATCGGGCTGCCCATTTGTAGAAGCAAGGTGGACCACCAGTTCCTGTACATGCTTATGCTTCTTTAGATCCTGATTCAATCAAAAAGAGAAGTTTTCCACTGTACATATAATAGGGCAAAGTGTCAAAAGTTTAGAAATGGGGATAACAATCATAATCAGAAGAAACTTAAAAGAAGATAATTAGATTGTTTAGTTTTACACAATGGTGACATTTATTTGGGATTAATTTAGCACCAGAGAAATTGCTTTAAGATGATGGGTGGACTTTACTCTAAATATATAAAATCAAGAGGTGGCAACAGTGCAATCCAAATATCTTTAGAATATGTCAGTGAAAATTGCAACTACCTATAGCCGACTCATAAAATATGTCAATAAAAATTGCAAGGCCTGCAAACTATCCCGTATAAGCACTGCAATCTCTCGTTTCATGACCAAAAAATAAGACTCTCATATGATGGGACTAAGGTAATAAATGGCGTCAAATACTTTGATAACAACATGACACGACAAATAATCTGATAACAAGATGGCACGACGTAGAATTGCTTACCTGGTTGGCTGCTCGATCATTTTCAACGCAGTATCAGTGTGCTCGAACCAAATAAATTGTTATTAAGCTCTGCACAAACACCTCTTCTGTAACACTCAAGAGAATAAAGTAAGTCAAAAATAACAGTAAAACAAATAATGTGATAAAAATAAAGCAATTCTTGGAGAAAACATGTACTAAATGTTGTGATGCCACTCGAAGTGTATTTCTAAAACCAATACACCATAGTGGTCATGTTCTTGCATAGAGTAACACGCCTTGGATCCCTCCTCACAAGCATATATGGCAGGAGACCTTGGCGAGCATGTATCCCCGCAACGCCATCCACGGCCTGGTGACTACGACAAACAATTTGTTCCATATAAGTATAGCTAGCAGTTATTGTATGGTAGGTATTTGATTGATCCGCCACCGTGTCTGCTGTTGAGGCTATCTCGGCCTGATAGGGGGGCCTGGCCTAGCGGTGTTAGTGAAAACTAAAGTGACATATGAATTTCAGGTTCAGACAAATAGGCAGTGCCCAAATTGCAGCACACAAACCAGCATGATTCAAGGATAGCTTTTCAATAGTCACACTTTTTCATCATTAAAAAATATAATCTATGTGAACAATGCTGAATATAAGGTAATCATGGTCCCCTTCTGAAGTGAGTTAACTTCTAGAAAATCAAGACGAAGAGGTCGGCCATTAACTTGCAGCAACGATGGTGCAGAATGATTTACCAAATCAAATATTGTGTAGCCTGATTAGCCATGTAGGCAGAAAAAGGTGAATTGCTTCACCTCTCGAATCTTATTTTCTTCACCAAAATCTTGAGTGTAGGCAGAAAAAAAAGTGAACTGGTTCGCCTCTCGAATCATATTTTTCTTCCATAAATCCAATTCTACATCTGCATAGCAAAATATAAATTTTAAGTATCGGCAAAACAGAGGTTAATGGATTTTGGTTCCGTGGATTACCAAAATTATGTGTTAGTACTAATTCACACCAGCATAAAACAACTTCCTATTATGGACAATAGGAAACCGAAAATGATTCGTGACTACAAGGACTCGTATGTGCACAGAATGCTCTACAATATCCACCTGATAAATACATGCGTGATGGCGCAACAGCAAGTACAGATGCAACAACACAGACCCAGAATTGTTTCCTGTTCCTCTTTCTCTGAAAATGTCATTTCTGGTCATTTAACTATGTACTGCAAGCATGTAAACAGATAAACAAAAGTGCAAAACAGAGGAAGAACATGTCTATATGTTACCATGAACGTGATGGAAAAAATGCTAAGATATAGGCCAAAAGGGCAACAGCCAACAGAACATTTAGACCATGTAAGAAATATTTCCTCCTTAGCAATTTTCACATGCAATCAGTTCAGAATGCTCCAGTAATGAATTTTCAATATTCAGATATGCCATGTCCAGTTTTCCCATGCGATCATCTGAATAGCAAGTTTTAAATCAATGTCATGTTCAATTATAGAATCAAAGAAAATAGCAATCTAGCAGAAACATACACTCGGTATATAATCTACAATTCCAAGAACTGCACAAAGTTTACGCACCTAGGGGGGTATGAGATGGTAGGTTTTGAAGGCCCTGACCTTTAGATCCCTCCTGAATTCACAATACTCGTCAGCGTCTTTTGGGATGAGGGTGTGCTTGAGCTCGGGCTGGTCAATGGCATGGTGTACATGGGACGAAGAAGGGGCCACGCATGTACAACACTCGCGATGTAGTCAAGGTGGGCCTGAGATCCCCTTGATGGCGTGCCCCTCCGCCTCCACGCCCTTGCGATGCACTGGTCGCACGTGACGGTACTCCTCGCCGGTGAGCACCCGGGCGAGCACCAAGAGCAGCCCGCTCCCCACGCCCCCGTCGGGCCCGGAGATGGTGGAGGCGGCCGCCTTCTTCGAGGGGAGCGTCTAGAAGCGGGAGGCCGTGCCGAGGCTGGGGGAGAGGAGATGCGCTGGGTGAGGCAGAGCGGAGCGATGGAGAAGAGGGAGGTCGTGGTCGCGTGGGGCGGCGGCGGAGAACATACGGGTAGCGGGGAGGGCATCCCTGGCGATTGGGGAGGGATGTGCGGGTGAGGGAGCTGCTCCTTTTTGTCTGGGAGAAAGAGATAATAGAGAATCAGAGAAATAAGGAAAATCTTTAATTCCTTTCCATAGTTTTTTTAGAGTAATTCCTTTCCATAGTTAAGGGATCGTGGGAAGGAAGGTAGCGATTTCATTAGCTTCGATCGCGTGGATGCGGGAGGCAGAGTTTTCGTCCGCCAAAGAAATTGATAAACACACATTTAAGAAGGGCTAGTTGTTATTTTAATGGTTAGATTAGAATGAGTGGATTCAATCGTGTGGCTCTCGTCGGTCCGGGTTGTTGTGGGTATATTACACGGGGTGCGTTTAGTGATGAATATGTTTGCTTGTTTAATAGTAGTATAGATTCTAGGCAGAGTTTTCTTACTGGCATGTTCTTCAAGAGGCACATGTTTGAGATGATTACACCACAAAGTAAAATCAGATACACTATTTGTTTGTTTCCCTAGTAGAGACCTCCAAGCCATGGTACACCTTTGTATTTCTTGCATCCCAAAGCCTCCAAAAGATGATCATCAGAAGGAGGTGTTAGAGGTGGGCACGCCGATCGGCATCTCAGATTTCATGAACTCATCAACGTAAGCAGATTTTGGTAGGATGGAGAGAGCAGTCCACACTTGTTGTGCAGTTAGGCCTGAGAAGAATAAGTGTAGCATATCTTCTAGAACAATTTTGCACCTAGAAATAGATTGGTAGGCCTAATTTTGTTTTTCCTATGTAAGTTGGCATGCGTGTTTAGGCAGTCAAGCTAAAATAACAAACCGAAAATCTTGATCCCGGGAAGGACTTAGGAGTCCCTAATGGGAACCAGTCGTGGGTCGGCGATCTGGTCCAGGATATGCCCCCTTAGAGGTAAAAGGATCTCCGTTGAGGAGAGATTCTTTGTGTGGCGCTCTTGACAGTGATCGAACCTGCATCAAAGCTCTGGGAGAGGCAAGTTCATTAGCAGCCACTGCGGTTAGTCAGTTACGCAAGTGTTGTTCGACCCCATCTAGCATTATCTTGGCTAATGTGACATTTGTTGGGGGTGGTGGGTGAATAACACGGGCAAAGCGATACAAATGGGCTCTCGATGAAGCCAGCGATCTAACCAAAAGAGGGAGGGCATGCCATTACAAAATGTCACTTATGAAATTATCATAGGAATGAGGAGCATATTATGGTACCTCGGCGGCACACACAATTTTTTTTACCCAATGTATGGAAGGCGATGCTCGCATCCTTACTCATGTACTAGTTACTTTGACAATGAGTACCCTAAGGCACACACTTCATTAATTGGAGTACTACCCGGGGAAGCAACCCATGCAGCCAGAGAAGAGACTTTAATTTCCAAGTAGCTAACTTGATAAGAGCAAGTACAATAAGGTGATGTAGGCGGGCTGTAAGACATTAAATATTATATTTTTGCTTACTTGGAAGAAAGAGAAGAGGAGAGAGAAGAGAAGCGGGCTACTAGTTAACAGCCGGCTGCAGCACGTGCTCCTAGGTACTTTGTGAGAGAGTGGGGTGGGCCATGTATCAACAAAGTAGTACATATTTATATCTAGCTATTGTACTTGTTGGCTATAAGCTTGGCTATATGTGACATGGCAACATCATATAGCCAGCAGCTGGCTATATTATTAACCATGCTCTAAGTTTCGGTACCTGACTTAGCCAGCAATTAATTAGAGTCTATCCACAAGGGGAGAGCCACATTTATAAACTAAAGGAACACAATGTTGTTAAAAATCGTATAATTGTCAAGCTACATAGAAATATAAAAGTTAAGCATACTTGGACAAGAGTAGTACTAAGATGGGTGACCTCGTTGGAAGTCCTCGTGTTAAATTCCCTTTTGACTCCTCGAAAGAAATGCAACATGCAAAAAAAAAACACATTTGAAAATGATATGTAGAAGTAGACGGACTCATATGGAACAAAATTTCGGAGTAGAAACTTGTTTTGCTCCGGTTACAAAGGAAATCCTTGGATGTTTCTATTAACAATCTATTGAAAGGTGCACCCCTATTTCTCTAATATTTAGAATATGTATTAATAAAAAACATTATGAAAAAATGTTTGTTATTTCTATTCATTGTGCTAGACCATGCACGAGTATTTATAAATATTGTTGGTTGATTTTTGTAGGACAATGGTGGGGCATCATATGCCAGCCCCAATCTAGAGGGTCATACAGAGGTGCTAAATAAGGTAAGCTTCACTATCCAACATATATTGTGCTTTGGCATTAACTAATCATGGGTAGTTTACATCTAACCATGCCTAGTTGGTTATAAAATGCAATACATTTACTCTCTCTCCATCCAAATATATTTGGCCCTTCGAACTCTGAGTCTAACTGTGATTATGAATTTGATTAACCAAATATGTGTTATATGGCATAAAATTTATATCATTGGACTCATATTCGAAAGAGGTTTCTACTGATCTAACTTTTATGACATATAACTCATATTTCATTAGTCAAATCTATTGCCGAAGTTAGGGTCAAAATTTTAGGAGGGCTTATATTGAACGAGGAAGCAATAAAGATAATGATGGGATACATAGGATAATCAATAAAAAAATTGGTACATATGAAATGGAAATACAAAGTTGAGCCTTCTTATAGTTTCCGTGAAAACATTTCCAGCCTTGTTATAATATTGTTGTTTCTCCATTTGATTTAAATCTCCTTTTCCTCAGCCAGGTATTACGAAGATTGGGCTCTGGGGTGGAGAAAAAGGAAGCCTTCGTGACATCGACGTGGCACCAGTTTGCCTGAATAACATCAAAATCTGTAGCGGAGAAGCCGTACATTCATTTGCGTTTTCATACAGTGACGATAGTGGGAAGCAGCACCAGGCAGGACCATGGGGAAGTTCTGAAGGGAGTTTTGACATGGTTGGTGCATATATTACTCTATAATACCTCCGGTCCAGTATACATGCCCTCTCATATTTTGACTCAAACTTTAAGAACTGCTTATCTAGGAAAATATAAGTTACCTTTAATAAAAGGTAAGCTATTGGAAACACTATTGAATGCAAACTCAACAAGTTTTGGGTATCAAACTTGTATTTTTTGTTGTTAAATAATTGGTCGAAGTTTATTTCAAATACGAGAGAGCCCCTAATACCGGACTAGAGAGATTATTTATTTTCATGAAAATATATTAACCATGCTTGTGTCTAGAAACCTCCTTGTACAGATACACCTATACTTGTATATATTCATTTTTTTTCATCCCTTGTAGATTCAGCTTGGCCCGTCAGAGTTTCTTACCAAAGTTTCTGGAACAGTTGGTTACTTTTCACGGTATACTCAAGATGTTGCTGTAACATCAGTTACGTTTACCACAAATGTTCGTCAATACGGACCTTTTGGAAGAGGGGGAGGAGTTCCATTCCACAGTCCAGGGATGAGCGATGGAAGCATAACTGGCTTCTTTGCCCGTAGTGGAGGAGTGATTGACGCGATTGGTATCTATGTGACCAGTGGACAGCCAATGAAAAAAAGGGTACCAATCTACATCCATTATATATTTCACTCTGTTACTTGTCATTTCACCCTGTTACTTGTCATTTTACCTTCTTCTGATTTTCTGCTGATTAGGGTTCGATTATGAAATTTGGGCCATGGGGAGGGTCCAAAGGCAAGCCTAAAGATATCGAGGAGACACCACTATACCTAAACAGTGTCACGATCCGTTTTGGAGAGCTTGTGTATTCACTTGCATTTTCATACACTGATGGCCATGGAAAGCAGCACCATGCAGGTCCATGGGGAAGTTATGAAGGCTCTTCTTATGGGAGCTTTCATACGGTGAGCCTACATGTTACTCTACATTTGTTTTCATGACTAGATGAAATGTGTGTATGTCGCTGCATCTATGTTCATAACTTCATATGAGCAATGGCTAGGCTGGTAATTATTTTGCTACTCATATAGATTCGGCTAAGCCCCTCAGAGTTTCTGACCGAAGTTTCTGGAACTATTGGTTTCCCTCCCCGATATCCTGCCCATGTTGTAACATCAGTTAAATTTATCACTAATGCTCGTGGATATGGACCATTTGGAGCGGGAGAAGGAATGCATTTCCATAGTCCACTACAGAGCAAAGGCAGCATTGCTGGCTTCTTTGCTCATGTTGGAAAGGCGCTCAACTCAATTGGTATCTATGTGAACCCTGAGAAGCAACCAATACGAGAACCGGTACCAATTTACTTGGAGCGAATTGTATTTATTAAGAAGTAGGCTGCTAGAGATTACTTTTAAATTTACCATCGCTCTGACATTTCTCAATCTGTTGCATTCAGCTGGCTATGAAAGTCGGCCCATGGGGTGGTGATTCAGGGAGACCTGGTGATGTGGCAGTGTTACCCGAGCGTCTAATAAGTGTGGTAGTTCATAGTGGGAAGGTAATAAATTCGCTTTCGTTTACATACAGTGGTTGTGATGGACAAGTGCACACTGCCGGGCCATGGGGAGGGACAGCCGAGCCACAGGGTGGGATCTCTGATACGGTGAGCATTGGTCTTTCCTCAAAACAAAATAAAAATCACCATTTAATAAACTCTCAGCAACTCTAGATGTGTGTCATTCCCTTTAATACTATTTGATGATATATCTCTGACGAGAGCTGAATCAGATGACTGAGGAAAAACCTGCTGCACTCTGCATCCTTGGTTGCATGGATCAATAATTTTATTAAATAAGATGAGATGGCATTCATTAAAATCGAACATATCGAGTTACAAACAAGAAAATAAAATAAAAAATAAAGGTGGCTGCCTATATTTTCAGAATGTTTGGTCTCCGAAAAAGGCTTCATAGATGTGTGGCGGAGTATTAACTTTTTTTATGCGCAAACAGTAGAACAATTGTTCTACGGTAATTAGTATATAACTATATTATCCTGTATAAATAGCTAGGATGCTAATCAATTTTGTTCACTTGTAGATTCTGCTCGGAGATTCAGAAATTCTGATGAAAATTTCTGGAACAGTTGGTCAGAGCCATGACCATTTAGATGTTATAACGTCACTTTTGTTTGTCACCAATATCCGTAGTTATGGACGATATGGAGAAGGAGGGGGAAATCGTTTCCAAAGTCCATGTCAGAGAGATGGTGCTATTGTTGGCTTCTTTGCCAATGCTGGAGACGTGATTGATGCAATTGGTGTCTATTTTAGTCCTCAGGGGGAGACAATCACCGAAGAGGTATCAAATTACTTCCCTTGAATTCCATGTGCACGTGAGATCAACAGCACCATGTGCAAGCATGGCTGCTCACTCCTCTTCTGAAATTTCCTTGAATATCACTCAATGAAGATAACCCTTTATATGCTAATTATTCAGTGACTCTGCTGTCATTTTTTTTATGCCGACGTATATTCCAGGAACAATTTTTTCATCTTGGATAGCACTTCGTTTCTGCAGAAATAGAAAAATAAATCTACCCAACATCGGTTTTAAGACGTCCAAACTATCTGCAGTTGGAAAATTGCCAACTAGGAGCCTTACCACTAGGGATCCAAGGGGCACGCCACAGCAACCAGCATCATGTGTTCTGGTGGCTGGCTTCGTAAAATCGCCTTTTGATGTCAATAATATAGTTTACACGGTGAACAGAGGCTAAGCAGTGTTTCGAGCCACTTAAGGGTGATGATAAAATTATATTTAAATGAGTAGTATATATAGAAAACTCTCCCCCTGGTTTTAACGGTGACCACCAAAAGAATAGGGGTGCTAAGTTATTGAGATAAGGTCCGTTTGATTTTTAGGAAATTAAAGATATTGTTGGGTTTCTCATGCTGCAGACAATTATTTATGAAATAACAACCGGACATCCTTTCCATGTAGGACGAAGGAGCTTCTGGGACTTCAGATCTTATGGCTTCCAGAGAATGGTAAGACCTGGCTCTCACTCTGCTGCATGTATGTGCTAGCTATGGTTGATGCGACTAATACCGGGACAATTCATAGTGATAGAAGCCACATTTCTTCTCGTATATGCAGACAATTATTTATGAAATAGTGGACTTTTATCATGCTCTCCTGACTCTTGAATCATAATTCAAACGATATATTTTCTTATAAACTTTATGGAACAGCCATGTATACCCTGGAACATTGTCTTGATTTTCCTATATTGATCTCATGATTCTCAAATGCTGGTGTTGTTGAACTTGTTAGATGCTGGTGAGTACAAACCTGCCACTAAGCTGCCTCTCGGTAATGTTGGTTTGTTGGTTTAGTAATAATACAATTAGTGCTATCAAGAAACAGTTGGTTGGCAGGAAAATGTGCTCCAGAACATTTTAATTTGAGTTTGTTATATAGTTGTCATGCTTCAGTTAATAACCTAATCTCAGTTAAGAATCGTAGCAAATCTCCATGCTTACACTGTATCAATGAACATCAAGTGTTTAGGAAGTAAATTAATTATCTGTTGCCTTATAATGGAAGTGCATCCCGTAATCAGGGCCACAAAATCTGCATCTAGTACCGTGGACCTGGAGACAATAATACTTGACAAAAGCGCTGAGCCTACGAATCTGTCCTTAGCACTTTTACAAAACATCACGGGGAATTTCGCTGATGAACGAGAAATTGGTCGTGGTGGATTCGGAGTCGTTTACAAGGTCAGATTAAATTTTAAAATACCCAGTTGTAAGAGCTTTCTTATAGCTCATCTTAAATTGGTCTAAAAGCTATTGATTACGCTAACATGACAAGTTAAACAGGGAGATCTTGGCAACGGGGGTAGTGTTGCTATTAAAAGGCTTTTAAACAGCCATACAATCGAAGAGAAGGCATTTAATCACGAGGCTACTTCTCTAATAGGTGTAAATCACAAAAACATAGTGCGATTTCTGGGCTATTGTGCTAATACAGAGTGCAAAGCTGTGGCAAATCCAGAATCTGGAGGACCTTCGAGGTTTATTTTTGCCGACAAAATAGAAAGATTACTCTGTTTCGAGTATATCAATAATGGAAGCCTTGACAAATACCTTACTGGTATGACAATGTGTGTGGTATGACGAAGTACCTTTCCTTGTTTATTTACATTTCCATTTTCCTCACCTCGACTCCTGTTTTACTTATATGTAGATGAACTAAGTGGACTTCAATGGCATACACGCTACCAGATAATTCGTGGAATTTGCGACGGTTTGGTCTATCTTCACAAGGAAACGGATATCGTCCACATGGATATGAAACCAGCGAATATACTACTAGATGATCTTATGATACCAAAAATCACTGATTTTGGTATATCAAAAATCCTTGTGGGAGCAACACACGCTGTCACTGCAAACCGCATATGGTCACCGTAAGATTTCACACGGATAACCCAATTTCTCGTGTCATGTTCACCCAATTAATATGTTTTCCTCATGCAGCACCATAGTTAATAATATAAGTCTACATCGTACTTTAATGCAGTGGATATTGTGCTCCCGAATTCATAAATTCTGGTGAGGTGTCAACCAAATTGGACATATACAGTTTGGGTATTATAATTACAGAGCTCCTGACTGGATGTAAGGGCAACCTTGATATCGAACATGTAAGAATTATTCAACTCACAGTTAAAGCTTGTCCATAGATCCTACATTATTTACATTGCTTAGAATAGCAATGGAACCAATATCTTCCTTTATTCATACACTATAGAATTTCTTACTATGTTATCCGTCTATATTGAAATAAGCTCTGGAGCAAGATATAGTGGTGAAGTGTCTCTATGATGGACAGTCGGAACAAAAGCTTACATGCCACATTTTTTCATGAAGTTTGAATAAAATTATACTTCTATGCTTCTTTGAATGGATAATATTATGTAGCAAAATAGAATTGTTAATTCTAGTCTTATTGTAAGATAGCAAGGTCCTTACTACCTACAGTCTTCCTTCATAACATTGCAAGGTATTACATCCATCCCAAATTAGTTGTTTTAAATTTGTCTAGATACGGATGTACAGGGAGTACTTGCCAACAATTTAGCACATTTATGGACATATTTTCACAAAAATGACGTGCATGTTGCCTATAACTATTTTTTTTAATATTTTGAATATTATGTACACCACTTCTAATGGATAATTAAATAAATTAAATAGCGTAAAGTTTGGAGTTACAGTCTATGGCACCAATAGTTTTGGCTATGTAAAATTTACTCACGGACAATCTTGATATTTAAGTTCGAGTTGATGATGTTGTTTTTTAAAACCGTGTTGATGTTGTTTGGGTGTGTATGTAAGACTTATATTTTGTGTGGAAAAAGATGTCGCGGAACGGACGTGGAGTATCTGCACCCGAGCTCAAATGAGCTCGGGTGAACAGTAAAATCGAAAAAAATTCAAAACTTCCAAACTTTTTTTTGGGTGAAACATTGACAAAAGTTCTAAGTGCATGCAAAAATTCGTCAAGGAATCACATTCCTAGAAGGCGTGCCAAAAAAAAACAAAATCAGTACTCTGAAAATGCTACTTTCAAAAGCATTTTGGAGCACTGATTTTGTTTTTTTTGGCACGCCTTCTAGGAATGTGATTCCTTGACGAATTTTTGCATGCACTTAGAACTTTTGTCAATGTTTCACCCAAAAAAAAGTTTGGATTTTTTTGAATTTTTTTCGATTTATTTTCGATTTTACTGTTCACCGAGCTCAAATGAGCTCGGGAGCAGAAAGGCACTTTCGTCGCGGAACCCTTATAATTCAACTTTGTGAAATGATAGGTACTTAGAAGGTGGAGGTACAGATGGAACAAATCAGTGAACTATCCGCCATTAGGTTATGAACAAGTAAAGCTATGTACTGAAATAGCGTTGATGTGCTTGTCGAAATCCCCAAGGGAGAGGCCTCAGATATGGGATATAGTCACTATGCTTGATACAATAGAAAGTACAAATGAGCAGATTACCAATGCTAGTGATTCTCCAGTTGAACTGGTAAGCTCCTATGCTCCAGAAAACACTGTTAACATTAGAAGTACTTATGGAAGTGCAATTTTATTTCATGCAGATAAGCCCTTACCCATGGGAGCTGCTTGAGTTTGACATGCTCGAGCTGAATTTCCCCTTTGAGATAAACAAGCAGATACCGTGCTCACTACAGCTAACCAACGTAACCAAACATTACATTGCCTTTGACACGAAAACCACAGGGAGACTGCAGTACAGCATAGAGCCGGAGAAAGGTGTTGTGCCACCACGTTCCATGTGTATTGTGATGATAACACTGGAAGCACAGGAGAGGGCACCAAATGCTAAGGATGAGTTCTTCATGCGGTGCGCTGCTGTGAATGAGGGCATCACGGAGTTGGATATCAGTGAAGAAATGTTCGACAAGAAGTCAGGTAAAGTGGTCGATGAGGTGAGGTTGAAGGTTATTATTGAGCCCCTCGCGAGTGCTTGCTGTGAGCCTGTGAGCAGTTCTTGAAACAGGACTTCCAAAGTACCGATATGGATCCAGAGTGTGTAGGGGGCAATCGTCAACTTCGACTCTTGACAGGAAACAATTATTTCAAAAGGAAATTTGTGCTCCGAACGCAATTTGCAATAATTTCGCTGTGTGCGCCAATTTTACTGCAATTACCAAGAACAGAGACCCGGCATAATAAGTAATATAAATGTATGTAAGATAAAACTACGTAAGTATGCAACCATGTCGGCGACGAGCGCGCAACTGGACACGCACTCTACTGGCACAAACATGCAAGTATGCAACCATTGCATTCACCTCACTATGATGCAAACATACCATCTGATTCACCTCATTGTGTCAAGAGCGTACACTTAGCTTTTAACTCCTAAGCTCAAGCTCCCCTCCGGGGTTGCTCTCGCGAGCGACTCTGGAGGCCCCCACCGCCACTCTCCAGCCGCCTTCCCTCGCTCACCCCTCCCCTCATCATCGCCGGAGGAGGCCGCCGGGCTAAGCCCCGCGGCGGACGGCGGCGGCGAGGCTGTGCGCAGCTTCCTTCTAGCCTGCTGCGCCCTTTTCTTCTCTGTTAGATCTAAAATTCACACCACGATCTGCCTCTCTTCTGGCTTGTCTGCGGTTGCATGCCGTCTCTATGCATCAGCAGGCTCCTGCTTAGGCCCCTTGGCTGATGGATGTGGCTGCTGGCCCTTGTATAAACCATGGTACTGTTGGAAATATGAGCAAATTACTACGAGATATAATCCGAATAAATAGAAGATAAATCATGACAGCAATAGCAGAGATTAAACTAATGATGCGAACTAGCATAGTAGATGAACAGATCACATTTAGGGCACATACTAGAAACATGAATTCTACCACGATTTCGAACAAGACACATAGAATCACATACGGTGCAGCGGGAGCAGCACTGCCGGCGTGGATGTTCTCGCCCATGTCGTTGAGGATGAGGTTGCCAAGGTCGGGGAAGAAGTCATCGTTGCCAGCAGTTGCGCGAGTGCGCTCCCCAAAAACCTGATCGCCCCTCTCCTATACAGGATCACGAAAGGCGGGGTTCCGGAGACCTGTTGTCCCTTCTCGCGGTGCACGCCGGAAGGAGGGATGGAGAAGACATCCGTGGCGGCGCAATGCTCTGGAACGGTGATGCGAAACCATACGAAGCCACGGCTAGGGTAGACGTCTGCCTGACTACATAATGCGGGCCGGGTCGGTCGTGGAGACAATGTGCATAGCTCTGTCCTCGGCTCGGCTCATTACCGCAACCCGCGGCGCGTCGTGACGAGGTGTGGCGTGGTGAGGCGGGCGAGGAGGAGGAGCGCGCGTGTATGTCATATCTTCTCATGCTCATACAAGTGGTAGAATAGCTCACCTTATAAAGAGGTGCAACTCTCTCTCAACTTCCGTGGTGGGACTAAATTTTAGTGCCACTCACACCACTCACAGGTGTGCATGAATGGGCCAAGAGAATTTCAGAATTTTAGTTGGGCTTTGGGCCAAAGGCCTACTAGCAAAATTCCAACAATCCCCTAGAAAGTGTCATTGGCACATCTCATCATTTAGTTCCAAAATATTGTTTATATACCGATGCTTAGTGAAGACTGTAAAGTTGAACTTCCACTCGGAGATTTATGCTACACTAGATCACAACTTAAATAGTGGACTATTCCTTGAACTACAAGTTTTCTGAGAGACTAGTTTCACACAAATTCTTGACCGATGTTGGGCTACCGCAAGGCTTCCCCACGGGTGGAGCGTATACGTCATACTCCAGGGCCTTTCATGAATTTATTAGAGAACACCCAATTCTCACAGATTGCGACTTTAACAGTCGAATTCATATAGGTGTGTTCCTCGGGAGATGCTCGGCGGGGCAACATCTCTGCTTACCCGAATAAGCCACTTGGAACACACTAAGATAAGTATCAACCTCCCATGCAGATCAGGAGAGTATTGCATCTTCATGGAGTGGGATAATTAATATAGAAATACTCTCCTCCCAGCTGACCAATAGCTTGTCTCCCACTTCTACTTCACGGGATCTCCGATGACATTGAGTGGGTTACCACTATGGACAACTCATGCGGTGGGTCTCAAACCCATCTCCATTGCTGCACTATCTATCACATTACGTGATAAACCCTTTATGAAGGTATCTGCCAAGTTTTTCGATGTTTGGATATAATCCAACGTAATGACTCCGGAGTTCTTCAATTTTCTGACATATTTCAATCTCCTCTTCACATGCCTTGAGGACTTCATATTATCCTTAGAACTGTTTATCTTAACGATCACAGTTTGATTATCACAGTTCATCAGGATGGGGGTATTGGCTTTTCAACCATAGGTAAGTCCATCAAGAGTTCACGAAGCCACTCTGCTTCAAGAGTGGCAGTGTCTAATGTTGTGAGTTCAGCTTTCATTGTTGACCTCGTTAAGATGGTTTGCGTGCAAGAGTTCTAGGAAACAGCGCCACCATCAAGTGTAAAAACATAACCACTTGTGGCCTTAATCTCATCAGCATCAGATATCTAGTTTGAGTCACTATAATCCTCCAGTACCCTTGGATACCCGGTGTAGTGAATCACATAGCTCGTTGTGCCTTTCAAGTAGCGCATAACTCTCTCAAGTGCACGCCAATGATCATCTCCCAGTTTTGACACAAACAGGCTCAGTTTGCTTACAGCAAACGAGATGTCAGACCTCGTGGCACTCACCAAATACATAAGCGAGCCAATAATATGAGAGTATCTCAGTTGATCTCTAGCAATCCGTCGATTCTTTTGAAGCAACACACTAGCATCATAAGGAGTTGAAGAAGGCTGGCAGTCGCTATACCCAAAACGACTCAAGACCTTTTCCACATAGTGAGACTGAAGCGGTGTAATCCCACCATTCTCATCTCTCAACAGCTTGGTATTTAAGATAACATCAGCTACTCCTAGATTCTTCATCTCAAAACATCTAGATAAGAAATCCTTAAACTCCTTGATTAAATCAAGTTTGGTTCCAAAGATCAGTATGTCATCGACATACATACAATGAATAATTCCTTCGCCCCACCATGGCGATAGTACACACACTTGTCACCATCGTTTACTATAAAGCCTGTAGCAGTTAATGTTCTTTCAAACTTCTCATGCCACTCCTTAGGAGCTTGTTTAAGGCCATATAAAGACTTTAGTAACTTGCACACTTTTCCTTCCTGACCAGGTACTACAAAACCATCGGGCTATCCATGTAAATTTCCTCCTTTAACTCTCCATTGAGGAAAACTGTCTTAACGTCCATTTGATGAACGAGAAGACCATGTGAGGCAGCCAGTGCTAGTAGCACGCGAATAATGGTCAGTCTAGCAATAGGTGAGTAAGTATCAAAATAGTCTTCACCTTCTTTCTCGGTATAACCCTTAGCCACAAGCTGTGACTTGTACTTTTCAATTGTACCATTAGGTCTAAGCTTTTTATTCAACACCCACTTACATCCTACAGGTTTGCACCCATAAGGACGATCAGTGATTTCCCAGGTTTCGTTAGCTAAGATGGAATCCATCTCGCTGCGGACAACTTCCTTCCAGTAGTCAGCATCAGAAGATAAGTCGGCTTCTGAAATAGTCATGGGTGTGTCATCCACGAGGTACACAGTGAAATCATCACCAAAGGGCTTTGCGGTCCTCGGTCTCTTACTCCTTAAAGGAGTTTCATTGTCATCCCCAACAGGATTCTCAACGTATTCCATCGCAATGGTGGGTTCAGGAATTACAGTAAATTCCTCACTAGCTGGAGTAGGTATCTCCTGATTTGGTGAACACGACATATCCTTCATAGGAAATATGTCCTCAAAGAAATTTGCATCATTTGACTCCATAATTGTACCAACATGCATGTCGTATATAGGGCTGGACCAAAAGCTCGAAGCTCGCGAGCTTAATGAGTGCTCAATAGTTCAGCTCGTTAAGCTCGTGGCTCGCTTCTTAATGAACAGAGCCAATCATTGATTTTAGCTCTTAAGCTTAATGAGCTTAACGAACGAGCTAACGAGTTTCACGAGTAGCTCGTTAAGCTCGTTAGTAACAACATAACACATATTTTCATCTTACCTCACAAAATTTTTGTAGCACCTCGTCCCATCCACTCAATCTAATACACATAGGAGGCAACAAAATAGTGCTTTTTATTTTGTAGTCACCATCCTCCTTTTTAGAAACCAAATCTACATGCTTATCGTGTGGACCGTAACACATCAAAATCTGTTAACGAGCCTAGCGAGCGCTCACAAGCTTAACGAGTTTTAAACGAACCGAGTCGAACAGGGTTTTCTGCTCGTTAATCTTAACGATCTTAACGAGCCGAGCCTTAACGAGCACGAGCTTAACGAGTACGAGCTTAACGAGCCGAGTAGCTCGTTAATCCACCCCTAGTCATATACCTCAGATTTTATTATCAAATATCTATAGCCAATGCTATGAAAAGCATGGCCCAGAAGAACACAATCCACGGTTTTTGGTCCAAGCTTGCACTTCTTGGAAATTGGTATATTGACTTTCGCCAAACAACCCCAAGTACGTAGGTCGGAGAATTTCAATCTTTTTCTTTCCCATTCCTCAGGAGTCATGGTCTAATGCTTTGTGGGAACTCGGTTTAGGACATGACATGCAGTCATTAGCACCTCCCCCACCATGCCTTGAAGAGACCCGATGTATCTAACATGACGTTAACTAAATCAGTTAGAGTTCGGCTCTCTCTTTCGGCCACCCCATTTGACATAGGTGATTAGGGAGGCGTCCTCTAATGGATTATACTATGTTTCGCACAAAACACATCGAATTCATTGAAAAAATACTCTCCACCGCGATCAGACCTAAGCCGTTTTATTTTTCAATCAAGTTGGTTGTCCGCTTCAGCTTTATAGATTTTGAAGAAATTTAAAGCCTCATCTTTTGATTTCAGAAGATACACATGACAATATATAGTGGAGTCATCAATCAACGTCATGAAGTATTTCTTTTCACCTTTTGTCGACACGTCATTCATCTCACAGAGATCAGAATGTATAAGCTCTAGTGGCGCCAAGTCTCTAGCCTCTGCAGTCTTATGGGACTTGCGAAGTTGCTTAGCTTGTACACACACTTGGCACTTGGAGCCCTTGACAATAGTGAATTTTGGAATTAAACTCACATTGGCTAGCCGCGTCATGCAACCAAAGTTAATATGACAAAGTCGTGAATGCAAAATATTAGACTCATTATTGTGGCAAACATTATTAATAACTTTAGTGCAAATATCTGACAAAGACAGGCGGAACAAACCTCCGCACTCATAGCCTTTTCCAACAAATTGTCTATACTTAGAAATTACAACTTTATTGGACTCAAAAACCAACTTAAAACCGTCTCGACACAAACGGGGACCGCTGACGAGATTCTTATTGATGTAGGGCACATGATGAACGTTCTCCAAACGCACGATCTTCCCCGAAGTAAACTTTAGATCAACCGTACCAACACCTCGAACGATGGCATGTGACCCATTCTCCATCAGCACGGGAGAAGTCCCAGTGACCTGGTAAGAAGAAAACATGGAGGCATTAGCACAAACATGTACATTGGCACCGATGTCAATTAGTCAATCAGGAGATTGAAATACTGAAAGGATGGTAGGAAGAATACCGTACCCAGATTCCTTCATATCAGTATCACCGATGACAACATTAGCGGACTTGCCACTCTTCTCATGTTCACGCTCCTCAAAGCGGTTAGGGCACTTCGGAGCCCAGTGATTAGGATCACCACAGACATGGCAAGGTCTCTTCCCCTTCTTATGAGAATTCCTCTTGAAGTTGGTAAGATGTGACGGCTTGTTCTTCGCAACAAACTTGCCTTTGCCCTGAGTTTTGTTCTTGTTGTTTTTTTAACTTGTTGGGCTGGAAGTTCTTCTTCTGTACCATGTGGGCACTAGAAGCTCCCTCAGCAACTCGAGCACGTGTGTCTTTTGCTCTCACCTTCTCTTCAACATCAAGAGTACCAATGAGATCTGAAACGGAAAACTGATGTCCCTTGTGTTTTAGGGAAGTAGCAAAATTGTTCCACGAAGGTGAAAGCTTGGCAATGATGCCCCCAGCAACAAATTTGTCCGGCAACACACACTTAAAGTACTCAAGTTCCTTGGCGAGTGATAGTATCGCATGAGCCTACTGTATCAGTCATCTTGTAGTCATATAATTGCTCAATGACGTACAACTCGTTGCCAGCGTCCGAGGCACCAAACTTGGCCTCGAGCACAGCCCACATGTCCTTGTCGTTGTCAAACGGCATATATGAATCCACAATGTAATCATCAAGAACACACAGAAGGGCGCCTTTAAAGAGAGTATCGATCTTCTTAAAAGCTTCCAGCTGTGCTGGATTAAGATTGCCCTCAGGCTTGCCCTTAGTGGCGTCATGCCAGCACATGGTCTAAAACCAGTAGACTGTTCTCGTGCGCCACCTCGTATATTGCACCCCCTTAAAGGCAGACGGCTTCAAATACGTAGTAAAACCACTCGGAGTAGATTGCCTATAATCGGGTTTTTGGATTGTTGGAAGTACGATCAAATTACTACGAGATTTAATCCGAATAAACAGAAGAGAAACCATGACAGCAATAGCAGAGATTAAACTAATGATGCGAACTAGCATAGTAGATGAACAGATCACATCTAGGGCACTGATACGTCCAAAACGTATCTATAATTTCTGCTTGCTCCATGCCTCTTTTGTGTGATATTGCTATGATATTTATGCACTTCCATACACTTTTGATCATATTTGGACTAACCTATTAACTCAGTGCACCCCAGTGCCAGTTTCTGTTTTCTGCTGTTTTTGTATTTCAGGTTTTCCCATTACTTAAATTGCGAGAAAAATTCCGGGAAAAATATATAAAAAATCAGCGCTCCAGAAGCTTCCACGCGCCAGAAGTGGGGCCAGAGGGGAGCCAGGGGCAGCCCAGGCGGCCTGCCCACGCGGCCCCCCTCCTGGCCGCGCCGGGGGGGCGCCTGGGCCCCCCTCTCCGCCTCTGGTGCCCCCCTTTGGCATATATTTAGCACGCGTCCCGAAACCCTCGAGGATGGAACCCTTTTTCGCGATCTCATCTCTGTTCCGCCGCTGCCGCGCTTCCAAGATCGGGAGCACCAGGAGAACTCTTCCCGGCACCCTGCCGGAGGGGAGAACCACCACCGGGAGCTTCTCCACCACCATGGACGCTTCCCGGATGAGTTGTGAGTAGTCCCCCTTGGACCATGGGTCCATGACCAGTAGCTATGTGATGTTCTCCTCCCCTCTTTGTTCTTCACCGATTAGACCTCGTGAGCTGCCCTACATGATCGAGGCACATATGTAATCTTTATGCTGTTTCTATGCTGAGTTTGCTGGGATCCGATGGATTATGAGATTATGTTCAGATTGTGTGTGAGTAATATATTTGATTCACCTCTTTTATATTTATGTTCTTGAGTAATTCTTGCATGTTCTCCGTTGCTATTTATTGCTTTGGCCGAGTAGTAGGTAGTAACTCCAAGAGGGAACGTTATGCTTGATTGTGGGTTCATGCCCCTCGATGACTAGCTT
Organism: Secale cereale; assembly: GCA_902687465.1. Lineage (NCBI taxonomy): Eukaryota > Viridiplantae > Streptophyta > Magnoliopsida > Poales > Poaceae > Secale > Secale cereale. The sequence continues at coordinate 864,158,433 of LR738712.1, forward strand.
GAGTGACAGAAACATGAGTCTAGGGGATGTGCTGTTGCCACAAGGGGGAAAACAACGGTGCTTGTACTTGCGGGTGCAAGGATTGTTTACTTTACGCAAAGTTCTTTTAATGCAGTTGTCTGTTGCTTTGAGTTTACACTATGGGTGGGACTCGCAACTTAATACCAGCGAGATGTTCTGGATAGATATCTCAAGGTGGATGATTAGTAGTAGATGCAGATTTATTACGGTCTACTTGCCTTGGCGTACCGCCCATGCTTTTGAGCCTCTACCTTTCTTACAGCATAGTTAGCATTGGTTTGCGCACATAATCCTGTCAATTGCCCAGCTGTAATTCGTTTACCTCGCTTAGCTGTTTTATCGTCTTTTGGGAGAGAGACATCACTAGTGAACATCATGGGACCCCGGTCCATATTACCATCACTGATCACACCCGTTATTTACTTCCTGTTCTTATTTACTAGTTTGCAGTCATACCTATCACTATTATCTCTTGCGTTTGATCCTTTGTAAACGACAAGGCCGGAGGGATTGACAACCTCTCTGTACTCGTTGGGAGCAAAGTTATTTGTATATGTGTGAAGGTCCTGTCAGGCAAAAGTCTCTGGCGCTATTGACACCTTCTTGTCGACCCTCGGAGTCTCACGGGATTCGATCCTTGGTATCTTTGCCAAGGGAAAATTTGCCGCTACGCTACATCTCAACCTTCCACTTGGGGTAACCAACGAGGGGCGAGAAGCCATCAAGCAAAGTTTTCTGGCGCCGTTGCCGGGGACTCCACTCTTCAAGATAGGGGAGTTGCACGCTATCTTTTATCTTTGCTTTTTAGTCTTGTTAATTTACCTTTCAGTTTTCTTTATGTCTTTTCACTAGTTTTGCTTAATGGAAAACAACAAAAATATGAGAGAGCTTTATAAGCTCTACCTTGCTTTGGGACATGATGTGTTTGAAGAGAAAATTCAAAAACCTATGGAACTTTATTATTTGCATAACAATCATGATGGTGGTGATGTTATTAGTATGCTTTCTTTGAATATCAATATTGCTAATGACATGGAAAGCTCTAAGCTTGGGGATGACACGTTTGATGAACATGATATTTTTAGTCCCCCAACTTTTGAAGAGAAAATTTACTTTGATGATACTTTGCTTCCTATATATGATTACAATGATGAATATGATGTTTTCAGTCCACCTACTATTGAGGATAAAATTTATTATGATTATGATATGCCTCCTAAATACAATGATTACCATGATGGTTATGATTGCTTTACTCTCACTATTCCTAATAAGAAATATTTTGCTTATATGAAGAGTAATGATACCTTTTTGCATTTGGATCATGGTAACAATGCTTTATGTGATGCTTATATTGTTGAGTTTATTCGTGATCCCACTGAAAATTATTATGAGAAGGGAACATATGCTTATAGATATTTCAATAATATCAAGTTCCCTCTCTTTATGTTGAAGGTTTTGAAGCTGCACTTGTTTTGTCTTCCTATGCTTATTGCTTTGTGCTTCAATGAATTATTGTATTGCAATATTCCTATGCATATGAAGCATGTTAGGCTTAAATGTGTTTGGTATTTGCTTCTTGATGCTCTCTTTTGTTCTTCAACTCTTATTCCTACGAGAGCATCATTAAAGTCTTAAGCGTATCTTTATGGCTATAAAGAAAGCGCTTTTGGGAGGCAGCCCACAACGAATAAAATTTTATTTTGCTTTTGTTGTGTCTTGATGTTTGTTACTACAGTAGCATCATCATTGTATCTTTTCTTTTCACCTTTGTGCCAAGTTTAGCCTCTGATTGCAAAAGGTTCAAAAGATGTGACGTGCTGTCCAGGAAACAGATTCTGTCCTTGGACAGAAAAATTCGTATAAAATCACCAGATAATCTTTTTGGTCTGAATTTTTTCTACAGCGTGTTCTATACAATTGGCTTTCGGGCGTCTGTTCTGAGTTTTTTGATTTGAGTGGCAGAAGTGCCCCGAAAAAATTATTTACTACCTGCAGGTCTGTTTTTCACAGATTCTGTCCTGTTTTGCCTTTTCTTCGTTTTGCAAACCTTGAGCTTGCTTTTTCTTTGCAAAAACCTTTTGGCAATCTTGAGAAACAGTAGGTCTTCAAGATTATCTTTATTTCCAGCAAGGAAAAATTATTTTATTATGGGTACTAACCTCGCTAATCAGATTATGATGAGTTATGTATGAAGGGAGTTTTCAAGTGTGCGAGGGAAGATGATAAAAAGATTCAGGAGGGTCAAACGCTCAAGCTTGGGGATGCCCCCGTGCACCCTCAAGAAATATTCAAGAAGACTCAAGCGTCTAAGCTTGGGGATGCCCCCCGTGCATCCCCTTCTCCATCAACAATTATCAGTTCGTCTTTCGTTCCACTATATTTTAATCACTTCATGCGTTATGTGCTATGCTTGGAGCGTCTTGCTTTTAGTTTCCTTTTTAGTTTTCTTTAGCTTTGCTTGCTGTTCATAACGAGTTAGAACTCATCTTTCTTTGTGTGGGAGAGAAACACGCTCCACTTCAACCTAGAACACAACATAGGATTTTCATGCTTATCTTTGCTGTGTATGTTCTTTGTCTTTCCATAGCTACTGTCATGTTTAGCTCTTAGTTTTCATGCTTTTCTTTTTAAAGAGCTTTTGTTTAGTTGGTTGCTGAACTCTCTTGAGTTTTCATGTTTATCTTGTTAAGAGAGTTTGTCTGTTGCACTGAGTTGTGTGTCTTAAACTTAAAGTAGGTAATTGAGGTTGCTATTTAATTTCACTGTTCAAGATATCTTCCGATATGCCGATAAATCGGTGCTATTTAATTTCACTGTTCAAGATATCTTCCGATATGCCGATAAATCGGCCGATTTATCGCTTACCACTGTCTGACCGATAAGATAAATCGGCCGATAAATCAGCCGATATGGCGATAAATTGGCCGATATGCCGATAAACTGGCCGATTTACCACTTATCATGGGTCGACCGATAAGTTCCCGATAAGCGATATCCCCAACATTGTTTAATTTTAGTAGTAACTTGCAATAGTTTTGAGGTATTGCCATGAGTAATGTCTGAACTTTTGGTGTCAAGAGCTTTAGCCTATTAGTGATAGATGTCGTATTTTGGGCAATCCGTGTTTATTTTCGAAAACCTACAAAATAGTTGAGAACTTTAGCTACTAAATGGATCACTAATCTTTGGAGGGATCGAATATTAGAGTACACTCACGTACCATGGGTCGAGGATGAGCAAGGGTAACCAAACTCCCATACACACCTCCTCGGGGTACTTGTCTCTTTGTGAACCTCCTAATTAGATTGAGAGTTACCGATAATAAGTGCATGAGTTCTTCGGACTAATGTGAGTATTCGAAAGTTGACACTTCCACCTATCCATATTTTTCTAGCCTCTTCGGTACCGTGCATTGCCCTTTCTCACCTCGAGAGTTGGCGCATTCTTCGCCGGTGCATCCAAATCCTTGGCACGATACGCTCTGTCATCATAAGCCTCATTATATCCTTCCTCAAAACAGCCACCATACCTATCTATTAAGGCATTTCCATAGCCTTTCCGAGATACATTGCCATGCAACATCCATCTTCTCATGACTTGATCTTCATGTCATACATGCTTTTTGCTTGATCGATGAGCCGCATGCTAGTTGGGCCTTGCCCTAATCATTGCTACATGACGCGCTAGTATCATTGCATATCCTGCTACACTGGCAGAGGCATACATTTGCATACATCATGATAGTTTCATTTTCTTTATGTTGAGTACTTTTGTAAAGTGTGAAAGATCTTCTATACTTCTTGTAATACATAGAGTGTTGCCCCTAAAGTGAGGAAAAGATCCCAAAGAGGACAAATCAAAAGATCCCAAAGAGGACAAAATAAAAAGATCCCAAAGAGGACAAATGAGAGATAAATAGAAAGAGCCATTGAGGCCACAAAAAAATAAAAAAAATAGAAAAAAAAAGAGAAAAAGAAATAAAAAGAGAGAAGGGGGCACACTACTATTTCTTTTGAGAGATCCACACTCGTACTCCATCTTATACCTTGTACTCCATAGAGATTATCATTCATGCATATAGCTATGTGGGGACCTTTACACTATAGAACTTGGCTTGTATATTCCAATGATGAGCCTCCTCAAAAGAGCTCTAGGTCTTCTTGAGCAAGAAAGTTGGATGCACCCCCACTAGTTCCATTGGAGAGCTTACCTTAGCTCATATGTGCATCCGTTGCATGGCAATCCCTACTCCTCGCATCATATCTATCATTTGGCTTTCTCTCGCCGATGATTGTCCTCATTGATGTGAGCATTTCACACCTTTTTTGTCTTCCTCCTCTATCATTTTTCTCTCTTTGCCATCCTAAGTGTCGACTTTCTTGCTTACGCTCATCCATTGCATGAGTGCTCAAAATATCGAAAGGGAGTGGATCATTTTGACTTGTACCTGGCTGACGGTCTGGGGATGAGTCAAGATAAGATTCCAAAGAAGACCAAGTGTGAAACTTTAGTAGATTAAGTTCTCAACAATACAAAAACTATGTTTTACTCTCTCATATATCCCTATCCCCTTTCTTGCACGCAAACACCATTTGGAGACATTCGAGTCACGGACAGCGAGAGCTCTTGCACCTTTATGTTCTTATGTTACTTGTTACAATGCTAATATAGACTCTTGCTTGTTATGACTTGAATTGGATTACATGCCTTGATTACTTTACTTAAAAGTTCTTATATGGTTGATAGCATGTCACCACAGAAATTATGCTTGTTATCATTTACCTACTCGAGGACGAGCAGGAATTAAGCTTGGGGATGTTGATACGTCCAAAACGTATCTATAATTTCTGCTTGCTCCATGCCTCTTTTGTGTGATATTGCTATGATATTTATGCACTTCCATACACTTTTGATCATATTTGGACTAACCTATTAACTCAGTGCACCCCAGTGCCAGTTTCTGTTTTCTGTTGTTCTTGTATTTCAGGTTTTCCCATTACTTAAATTGCCAGAAAAATTCCGGGAAAAATATATAAAAAATCAGCGCTCCAGAAGCTTCCACGCGCCAGAAGTGGGGCCAGAGGGGAGCCAGGGGCAGACCACGCGGCCTGCCCACGCGGCCCCCCTCCTGGCCGCGTCGGGGGGGGGGGGGGGGGCCCGGGCCCCCCCCCCCCC
>LR738712.1:864175459-864188060 GCA_902687465.1 Secale cereale
AGGAAAGTTATTTGGCTGATTTAGACAAGGTCGAAAAAAACCTTGCTTACAAATGAGGCTGTTTACCCTACCTTGGACCCCACTTTTTATCACATTTTTCATGAAATTTCTAAAACCTCACCACAACTTCCTATTAAGAAGGATCAGGCTTAGTTTTTTATTTTGATATTTTAGACTTGTTTAAATCTTGGTCAAAGTTAAGTTTGACCAGATTTCAAATGAGCAAAACAAAATTCAAAAAAAAATCAAAATGAAAAACATACTTCTAAGTCCAACATCATTTAAACATAGGGTACCCTTAAACATACTTCTAACATAGGTCCAACATCACCCAACATAAAATACAACATTATTTATAATGTTTCATAATTATTCATAAATAGCGTTGGGGCTTCTGTCTGTTCCTTGAGCCTCTTGCCATCACTTTGCTCCTCGTGCACCTTGTGCTCATCGCTTCTTCTCTTCTCCTCTTGGTTGTCGGTACCTTGCGCATCTTCTTCAAACCTACCATAGAGCTGTGCAAAACATAAAGGGTAATGAGATCATGTCAAGTGATAATTGTACAGTAGTATTTGACCCTTGCAAGATTTACATACCTAGCAGAACTCACAACAACAGAAGGTTGATCAACATTTGGAGCCTCACTTGGGTCACCATGATCAACATTTGGAGCCTCACTTGGATCACCATGATCAACATTTGGAGCCTCACTTGGATCACCATGATCAACATTTGGAGCCTCACTTGGATCACCATTTGGAGCCTCACTTGGATCATCATTTGGAGCCTCACTTGAATCATTATTTGGAGGATATTTTGGATCATCGTCAAAATCATGCGGCTGTTGACCATCATCATTTGGAACCTTGTCAAAATCCTCATCTGATGCAACCGGGTGACCATCATTTTCATCATCTGTTGAGGCAACCGTCTGCTGACCAACATTTTCATCGAAGCCTTCATCGAAACTCTCTCCGAACGCTGGATCTACTGTGTTATCACAATACTTACCGAAATGACCAGACCCACCACACCTTGTGCACTTACGCTTCCTCGCTCCAAGTCCAGCCCCTTCGCTGCGAGGTCTAATCCGACTCTTCCTTGGTCTACCTGCTGCTCTCTTCAGAACTGGAGCGCAAAGCTTGAATCCAGGGTCCACCATGTCCCATTGTTGTTTTCCCTCCATAGCAGGCAAGGCATAAGAATATGTGGCTTTGAACCTTGCAACAGAGTAGTAATCATGCACATACTGCTGTATGTTCCCTGCTGGACCTGGGAGAGAAGTGATGAAAAACAAGGCATGAATGCATGGCAACCCAGTTATCTGCCATTGCCTACAACTGCAAGTTCTAGCTTCTAAATCCACTGGATATCTCCATTCCCTCTTTTCTTTATCCAAATATGATATCTCTGCTGTGGTCCCCGAGCAAAGAGTCATGTTCATTTCCAAGCCTGTTGTTTTCTGCTTCAGTTCATTCATCACGGCTGGAATGATAATGTGGCCCATGAATTTTGCCTCGGCTATTCCTGCACGATAATGAAATTTCTACATGTATTCTACCCTTATCCTGTCAAGCAAATCCACCACATAATGACCCTTTAGTTTCCGGATCGTTGAGTTGAAAGACTCTGCTAGATTATTGTGCACATAGTCAACTTTGCTCAGTTCACTGAATTGGCTTCTGGCCCATAACTTGGAGTGGTGTGTTTCCAAGTATTCTTTCACTTTGGGATTCATGTATAAATGTCTCAAGTGGTAATTGTGCTTCTTCACACTGCAAGTCAAAGATGCTGGCCATAAATTGTCGATATACACCTTTCCTTTGAATTTCTTCATGAAATTTGCAGCAAGGTGACGCATGCATTCCCTATGCTCTACTCCAGGGAACACATTGTCCACGGACACTTCTAAACCTTTGCAGGCATCTGTATGAATGACTAACCCATTGGGATGTGCAATAGCCCGTCGCAGATTATGCAAAAACCAAGTCCAACTCTCCTCAGATTCTGTCTCCAGCACACCGTAGGCAACTGGAAATACAAAACTGTGTGCATCAACTGCACAAGCTGCTACTAACTGTCCTTTAAACCTCCCTGTGAGAAAAGTGGCATCAATAGCCAAATAAGGCATGCAGCCTGCCAAAAAACCCCGGCGACAAGCCTCAAAGCAGACAAAAACCCTCCTAAAGCATTCCTTGGTCTTTGTCACTCCCCTGAATGTGTACTCCACGGTGTGGTGATCAATATCTACAATACTACCTGGGCTGGTCCTCTCCACTTCACCTTTGAATGAATACAACAATTGAAAACTTTCCTGCCAGTTACCATAAATAGAATTCATAGCATGTTGTTTACCATTGAACAACCTCATGTATGGTAAATCTATCTTGAACTTATCTTTAATGTTCTTCTGCAATTCCTTTGGACCCACTTGCTGGTTTTCTTTCACCCACTTCTTTACTTCTTCTGCCACCCATCTTGACTTGGCTCTACTGATTGTATCCTTCCTAAGGGTTGATTCCTGGCATGTGTGCTTAAAAGGGTTCACTTTGACCTGAACATTTGTGCTATTTCGCATTTTAGATGCAAGCAGCCTCCATGGACAACCCTCAGTAGGACAGTGCACTCTGTAACATACTTGATCGCTCTTGTCAACTTTGAAAGTACGTTCTACCTTGATGCAGTATGTCACAAGTGCATTTCTACACTCAGTCATGGATGCAAAAACGGTACCTTCTTCCATATGAGGGTTCAAAGGGTCCCATTCAACAGCTGCAAGGTCTTCGTCCTCACCCACCGCGTCATCGTCCACACAGACTGCATTGTGAGCCTCATCTTGGTTTTCAGCCCGAGGTGCCCGTCGTAAATTCTGAATAACATCAGAATATAGCTTCTCTTCATCAACCCCAGAATTGTAGTCATTTGGCTCCACTTCTAGGGGGACCCTACTGTAGTTGCTCACACTTGTCGAGCCACCACGTCGCCGTGCACCAACCGAACTGTTCTGGCTAGAGATGCCATTACGACGACTTGGTTCTCCCCGAGATGTTGCACCAGTCATCCTAGGCTGCTCAAGCACATCAATTTGCAGCCTCACATGAAAATTATCTTTCTCTTTATGCTTAGCAAACATGGTAGCCAGCTCCTCATCATTACTAACTGTCACCCATTTCTTTTCCCCATCATAGTAGTTGTATACCACTTCATCACGCAAACCCCAAGGATATTGACTACAAATTACCTCCCCAAATTGTCTGAAACTCCAATTACTAGCCATTGGCAACAGATAATCGAAACCTCCTTGGTATTTCTTCTTATTCTTTGCATCAAACATGTACCGGTCCCTTCTAATGTGCATCAAGAAAGCAAACCGCAACTCCATCCTAACCGACGAAAAACAGAGACGCAATCAACATACTAATTGGGCAAACCTACTCGAATCGACTGTTCAAGTGCACAACTAAGCTCAATCTAAACAGGAGGCGTGACTTACCCCTCGGGAACCCAGTCGTGGACGCGGTGGATCTCCGGCCCGACGCCTGCCTCGCCGACGCATGCCTCGCCAAATACTCCGGGGTCACCGCTGCTCGCCATTTCGCCCTGGGGTTCTTCCTCCTAGCTCAAACAGCTCCAGCAGCCTCCTACCTTTGAGCTCTCCGGCCGGGCTCACGGAAGGAGGCCGCGCCGCGGGTCGAGCAGGTGGCTGGCGCCCCACCCGTGGCGTCGCAGGAAGGTGGCGGGCGTCGCAGGTAGCTGTGGAGCGTCGGCGCAGGACGGTAGCGGCGGAGCAGGCTGTGCAGCTGGTGGCGGGGCAGGTGCTGGCCGCGGCGCAGGTGGCGGCCGTGGCGCAGGACGGTCGGCCGGCGGATGGGCAGGGTGGGCATCGATTTGGCCGGCTAGCTCCTACGAATGATTTGGGAATTTTTTTTCCAAGGGCCCACATGTCAGCTCCGGACCGACGTCCATGCGGTCCCACGTGTAAGGTCCGGACCCACTACCCCTAACGGCGGCGGACGGAATGGACTCAAAGCTGGCCGTTTGGCCTCGTCATAGTAGCTGTGCATGGACTAGGGGCAAAACTGAGTATAATTCGCATCTGAGGGCAAAACTGAGCACATGGACACCACTGAGGGTAAAAGGATAATTAACCCTAATAATAATGGGCTTGAAGGAACCCATCCTTCGGATGCCCTTTTCCTGGTAGTTTTTTTTTTTGCGTCTAACTTGGAAAGCTTTATTCAACAAAAGAAATCCTGGCACATTCAGCCAAAATGCGAGTGAGTAGGAACGGAGGTGCAGAGTCAGGCCAACTTTTGGTCGTCATGTTTGAAAATTGCTCATTGTTTTTGGATAATTGTTCATCGTGTTTTAAGAACATGTTTGTAGTGTATTTTATAAATTCATCGTGAATTTTTAGAAAGAATATCCATCTTGTACTTGAATGGAATTTTCATCCTGTATTTAAAAAGGTTCATCGTTCATTTTTTTCAATGGATATTTACTGAAAAAAAATTAGGATCTATTAGAAAAATGTTCATCACATTACAAGAAATATTCTAACAGGATTTGAAAACTAATTATATTTTTAAATATGCGAACACTTCTCTTTTTATGTCATGATTATCATGTTTTCAAAATATGGGAAAACTTTTCTAGAAAAAATGTTAATGATATTTTTTGAAAATCACGTCATGATTAGAAAAGATTCATATCTTTAATGAAATGTTCATCATTTAGTAAAACATGAGAACATTTTTATATAATTTTGATAAATCTTTTTTACTAATTGCTCAAAGAATAAGTTTTCGATGCAACTAATACTTTTAAAACATGATGTTATTTTTGGGAGCAAATAACAAGAATAATAATACATGATGAACCTTTTTCAGTACACGATGAATATCTTTTAAATATATGATGAATATCTTTTCAAGTACACGAACATCTTGCGGCTTAGGGGCGGCAGAGATGCGTGTCGACCAGATCTGGTCATCCTAGGTCGGGTCCAGCGTGGCTTCATGTGCGCGGGAGCGCAACGGGATGAGCTGCTGCCTGCGTCATCCGTGACGACTCCTTGGTTGAGCTGCGAGCTCCGAAGGGCAGCTAGGTTCAGGATCGGATGGTGGTTGGTGCAACGTGGGAGTGTGCATACAGGGAGGCGCGTACGTGCAAGGGGCTGATCGCACTCCTGCTGCTTTGCTAGTCGGGTGGCGCGACTGGGTGCGTGGATATGGTGAGGAGGCTATGGTCCTCTAGGTAGGGCTGGCGTGTGCGAGCAGAGCGGCCTCGGGTGTTCAGACGCCCGGCTAGCGGCCCCGGACCTCTTCTTCGGCGATGGGGGTTGTGGTGGTTGTGTGGGTAGCGCCACTATGGCTTGGAGGCGGCGGTCCTTGTCGGCCGTACATCGGCTCACGGTCACATCGGAACGTCTGGCGCTGCCTTGGCTGCTGATGCGTGGGGTGCGGATTTTGACCAGACGTGGCCGGATTTGGCTCGTGCGGTGACGTATTGATTGTTAGGTCGGCGACTCAACGTGGTATAGGTTGCGGCGGCGGGGCCGTTTTGTCCGATGGCTCCGGGCTCTGGTGGGGTGGTGGTGGTTCTGGCGAGCGGTGGCTCTCATTTGCAGGTTCGCGAGGAGGGCTTGCTTTGGCTGCTTGGGGCGAAGGCCTTGCCCCGGCTCTGGCTCGAGTAGACAACAACGGGCGCTTGCATGCGCTACACACCTTCTTGGAGGCGTTGTCATCCAAGAGCCTACACCCTCCCTCTTGTACTCCAGGGAAAACCTTGTTCCAGGTTCCTGGAGCAGACGATGGCGGAGCTTAGGTGTCACGGTCCTTCCTGGGCCGCGGCCTCGGGATCGGCGTGTGGCGCTTCTGTGTGTACGTCGGAGCGGCGACTCCAGAGATGGTTGTGGGGTGTCGGCTCCGGTTGCTTTGGTGACGAAGCTGGCGGCTCACCTAGTGCGGGGTCTCGGAGTCGGCGTGTGGCGTTTCCGTCTGTATGTCGGAGCGGCGGCTCGGGAGATTGTTGTGGGGTGTCGACTCCGGTTGCTCGGGCAGAGCAGGCGGCTCGCCTGGTGCGCGACCCTCGGGGTTGGTGTGGATGCCGGAGTAGCGGCTTCGGTTTTGATTGTATGGTGTCATCTACGGGTTGCTCAGGTAACGAAGCCAGCGCTTCACGGCCTCAGGGTCGACGTGTGTTGATGGTGCCCATTGTGGGCATGTTGTAACAGTTTTCACCCGGTTTTCATCAATTAACCAGGCAACTCTTCTACTTTTTCTAATGAAGCGAGCCCTAAGGCACCGTATTTCAAAAAGAAAATACAAATATTTGATGAATTTTCCAATAAACAGCTAATATTTTTTTTTTTTTGCGGAGAATAAACAGCTAATATTATGAACATATGTACAAGATCTTTTTGAAATATACACAAATATTTTTCTAGAAAAGTGTTTCTATATTGTGGAAGTAAGTACATAACTACACTCTTGGCAAGAGCTGGACGTGAAGTCCTCTAGCAACCGTACCTGACAACGTTACAACGTTTGATGGGCCAATAGATGTATTACAACAGCGGGTGTGTCAGATCTTGGTGGTGTCGGACGGTGAAGGATACCATGAGCAGGTGAGGACGGGCACTCCTTTGAATTTTCGTCTAAAACATCTTATAAAAGTTTACATAGGGGGTAATTATTAAAACCCCATGATGTTTCATCTGTTTGTCCTGCATTCTTGATTTATAGGATATTCAATGAAATTATTTCTTTTTTTATTTGTTCAACATATATTCTTGATTTATAAATATCTCAATTTGTTGAACCTATATTCTCTTTGAAAATTGACATATTTTCCTAATTTTCCAGAAAACTTATAATTGAGCTGTCATGTAACTCATCTTGCTAGTTCATCATCCATCAAACTTCCTAGAGTTGCTAAGAGGCCAAAGTTATCCGGATTTAGAAGTGGAGAATCAAGTATGTATGATTTAGAGTTTAGATGAGAAATTAGAAGGCCAATAGTCGAGAGAACAAGAACAATCCGTTTTCACTAATTCAATGAACAAAGAACATAACTACTATCGCAAAAACAAGTTGGCATTTGCATTAATTAGCCAATGTGGCATCACCCATATACTGGGGTGGTGTCAGACCTGAGTGCTTCACCCATATACTGGCGTGATGTCATCTGATGTGTTATTTATCGTGGGAAAGGTATATTTCCTAACATTAAGTACCAAAAGACAGTTCAAAGTATTGCGGTTGGACTTCTTTACTCTATTGGAGGCAGAGTATAAATACCACACAAGTTCAAAATTAGTTTTTTTAGATATAAGAGTGTGAGTGATTTGAATGGAACAAAAAGGGAAAACTCATGATTGGAATCTGAAGGGCTGTTTTGAAATTTTACTCTCTCGGATCAGATTAACTTCATAACTTTTAACCGAATGGTAACATGGATCTTAATTCAGATTCAAAAGAAACATAGGGTGTGGCAGGTGCACGCCGCCTGACCGCCCGGCGCCACCTGACCGCCCGGCGCCACCTGACGCCCTAATCTGTAATGGATAAGAAGTTTCATTTATTAATCCGTTGAGATTCACTATTACCATTGGCTCAAGTGGTTTTGTCTGAATTGTAATGTTGAGCTCCATTCAGAAACAGAAGGAAACAGAGGGCGTGTTTAACTCTGATGCATCCGGCCATGCTACAGATGTTTATTGTTTGTAGCAAAGCAGCTGAACCTTCATAATGTACATCTCCTTCCCTATGTTCAGACAACGCGGTCAGGAAGAATTTTGGTGGGAAACTCTCTCGCAAACCTCAAGGCCGAGTGCTTGACGAATACATCACAGGGAAGTGAAAGAGAGAGCGAAGCGGTTTGCAGTTTGGCATCCGCTACTCACTGGACTAGTATTTAAGTTCGGCTGATGTTTGAGCAGCTGGTCTTTTGCTAGCCCGCGAGACGAGCTGAATTAATGTCAGCAATATGGATCTTGTTAAACTGTTGTGACGGTTGCCAGTTGCTCTACAGAAATACAGTAGTCAAGAAGTAGCTACACAACAAGATCACAATTGCTAGTTCCGACACCGGATAAGCTTGCTTTTGCGTCAATTCCTGGTGCATCATATTCCCATGGGTCAAATTCAGCGCCACTAAATGTTTGGCATGACTGCCCTGCCGAACAAGCCTACGGCCCTTCTCCATATCTTCAGTCATATCCGATGATTTTGTTGTGCCTTTGTTAACATTGGGAAAGCTACTAGTCTTAGACAAACCACGGAATATATAGGAACGTGGCTCAACCACTCGATTGTCTTACACTTGAATGTATTACCGATCAACTGACGGGTTTTTACCTTGTGCAAATCATATCTCCTAGATGTAAATACCAAAGAACAATAAATTCCATTTATTGGCCTTGGACTGTACTCCACGATTTCATCTGAAATAGCCTAATGATCCAACCAATGGGCAACCAACAGATCCAGTGCCAGTGGTTTTTTTTCTTAGAAAGAGTGCCAGTGGTTATTATCACCATCCTCATGCTTAAATTAATAGCATAGCTTTTGAACCTAGAAGAATGCGAGTTGACAGATCTAGTAGATAAAAAATGAGCATGTTACTTAAGCCCATGTTCAATCCCAAATAAATACAACGAGCTCGGCTCAAATAAATACACTAAAAACAGATTTACACAGCACACACAGAACAAAAGGTAACTCTCTGGTGAGATTAACATTTGGCTCTTTTTACTCCATACAAAATTCACTGTTATTGTTGGGGCATTAGCTCGACTGGTTTTATCTGGCTTAATTCGGAAGAAACAGAGAGCGACAATCCGGTGTCGGCGGAGGGGGACACTGTCGCCACCTCTCGTCAAATAAATGATTGACAATAACATGCAAGTATACGACATGCTAATGTCTGAACTGCTAATTCAGTAAACTGTTGTGACAGTTTGTCTGTTGGCTGTTGCTCTACAAAAATACAGTAGATGAACCAGTGCCGCAAAATCCAAGTGAAAGAAAGAGAACAATTTTCAGCAACAAGATTTGCATCTTCTCTTAAAAAAGAAACCAAATCACACAAACTAATTCATAAGAAACAAGAGAGCGTTGTCAGGTGAACATCTTCAGGATGCACCACCGATCAGCCGGTCGGTGACGAGAGCGCCACCGCCATTGTAGTCTCACAAGGCACTCTGTTTCACTTCACAGGAGTGAGGAGAGAGAAGGATTTAATTTGGGGGAATTTGTACATTTGAAAGGGCCTTTCTCCTTGGATTTTCAACATACCTGACAAGTTTCATGCCACACACTTGCAATTGTAGCAAATAGCAGGTACAGAGATTGACAGCCATACAACACGATGGCAGTCGCATTGACTTGTTACATATACTGGAGCTGCAGCCGCTGGTGCATGATCTCTCGGGCCCTGTAGTTGCCAAATAGTTCAAGTTAACCAAATTGTTCTAACAACAAAATACTGCTCTATAACAGCAGCGGGGCAAAATCTAATCATGTAAAATAGCTTGCTATATTGAACACTAACATCCAACTCTGAACAGCAGCGGGATAATTTTTCTAGGGATCTGATTACATTTGCCTATATATGTCAAGCTCCTCTATTTTCTCATGTCAATTAGTTAGGTGTAATCTCACCCAAAACTTGTGAAATTTCTGCCTCCACGTGCATTCTTCAATTTCCGTGCCAAAAACTATACATCCTATATTTAGGAACGGAGGGAGTATAAGATTAACAGACAAGTGGCGCCATATGATCAGCATTATTGGGTGGTTCCATCTATTCTTTTTTCGGGTTGGCTGGGAGGAAGCTTCATGAGTTTATCTCAGAATAAGTCGGTTGAGTCCCATCCCCTTGGTCTCTCGAACTTTCATGTTCTGGTTTAAATTTGAATTCTCCTACATTAGCTTGGCAATAAAACTATCTCTCAGAAGTAATTGTTATGACTTCCGACCTTGTTTGCTTTTACAATTGCGGTCATCTATTTTACTTTAATGACATGAAAATGGACACAGACAAACAAAAAAATCACAGTTATGTTAGGCTTGATTAGCCTTTCCACAACCACAGAAAATAAAACAATTATCAATCGTGTAAACAAGAGTTACCAATCAAAACAATAAACTATCGAGCATCACGGGAGTTGTTTCATAACAATGATAGGAAGGAGATAGCAAGGATGTGGCAGAAAGTTTAATTACCACTTGATACCGTCGGTGTCGAAAACAATGTTGGTGGGAAGCTGCTGTATGTGTACGTATCAGTCATATCCGGCTCTGAATGACACACCCTCTCAAGCTGGAATCTCTTGGTGTCCAGTGAGAAACAACCTAAATCGCTCAATGAGCTTCCGAACCCAGTGGTGAATCTACTGGGGGGCTTTAACAGGCTTAAGCCCCCCCTCCAGCTTTGCAAAAATAGTTTTTACTACTAGTTAAATGCCCAATCTAGCCATTCGTCAGCTTAACACAACATATATTTGCATGAAATAGGCAGCTCAGCCCACCCTCGATTTTCTCGGTAGATTCACCACTGTCCGAACCTACATATGAATGCATACCTTCCCCTTGAACCTATGAAAAAATAACAAGAACCCAGTGACATTTTCTTCTCCATCTCCCACTGGCTGGACCTGGAAGTACCACCATTATTTATCCTGATGGTATATTCGAGGCAAAATCCTTTAGATGCTTGCACGAACATCAGACGCACAAACAGTTCCGTTATGGAAGAGAAGATAAAGGCGAACAACTTAATTTAGTACGTTGCCATCCAGATTACTCTGAATGACGTCGCTTCCTCATCATCGTCGTTGGCGGGCAAGAGGAACGTCTCGCATAAGCGCCATTTTCTCCTAAGTGGATTCTCCATAGAAGTGGCTAGGTCATTAGGGATCGGAGGAAGCAGGAGGTAGCGCCGGTGCAAAGGGTCACACACCACCAGAGAATGATCATTGAAGGGAGATCTGTTTAAGAGGACGTGGCCGTCGCGGACATATCGGACATCATAGTCACGGGCGGGCGTGATGGAGGTTGGTGTCAAGCTCACAAGGCAAGTCTTTTGCCTAGTTTAATAAAAAATAAGAGGAATCTTCGGTCATGTTTGTATTTTTACTTCTTGACTGGTGTTGCATTGTGTAAAGCCTCTGCTGTTTTTTTCAGTTTTGTTAGGTCGGTATGTACATGGCTTGTACTATTATCCTTATGATATATAAATGAGACACATATTACCATGAAAACAAAATGACTAACGGCCATGCATCACTCAACTAGAAGAACAGACTCCAACTAAAAAAATGAGACTATATTACAGGTCTCAAAATTAACAACTAGTAGGAGCTAACGAGATGAGGAAACTCACTTTTGATGTACGTAGTCAGTGTCCTCAAAATTAACAACCGATTAAATTGCTAGAGCTGCATACTGCTAATTAGAACAAAGTTTGCAGGTACAAACAACATAACAAACAGGCAAACACAGGACTGTGTTAGGATACAATACAGGTTGGTAGCAGGTATTTTAAAACATAAAAGTACAGAGGCACTCGCAAACATTTAGGATTGCCTAGCATATATATGATCACCTGATCCAGTTACATATGACACCCTAATCCAGCGCCCAATAAAAGACTGACTCAAAACACAGCTTGCGGATACTACTACACTACACTTGCTTCTCGGAGATAGATTTTCTTTTGACGGACCCAGTTGCCACGAGAGAAATGCCGCTCATTCTTCCTTGATCAAAGACTCACGGGGCCTCTCTGTTAAAAGGAAAACAGAACTAGATCAGGATGGCGATGTAATTTAGCATCACAAGATCTAGACAATTTAAATGCCAATCAGCTGTTCAATGAAAATCAAATATTAGCCGGCACTAAGTCAGAATGATACAAATCTTGACACCCAAAACACATTTATTCATAGTTCACCCACTAAAATATATGAATTGGTCATAGAAGAGGGCAAGACGAACATCACTAAAGTACCCTACATGTTTTTAGCTAGGTTGCATTATGCACTTCTCATATGTACAGGAAAAAAGTATTGTCATATATTCATAATAAAAATCCACGTGAGAGACAACATATAGAGTTACAGACATGAGAAATTGTTTCATTGTATAACAAACATTCAGGAAACACTAATGATTACCAATCTTAGGCATAATATCTTGAGGACCATGGTTCAAAGGCTAACCCCTATCTTTTTAATTTCTCTAATTTATTGCCACATCAACCGGAGGACAAAAGGCGAACGTTGCAGGATCATCTTTGAGTGGGGGAAATGCGGGAGGCCAGATCATCGTAAATGGACAGATATTATATACATGTGGATCATTTCATGTCAACTCATACACTTTACACAAGACCTTGCACTTGAAATCTAGGTGGAGTATGCATCGAGCCATTTAGATCAATACAAGCACAAACTGATAGCATTTTGTTTACGAACATAATCATTACCAAGCAGCAATAGCTTTTATTATGCTTCTAATGTAGATTCCGCATATTTCGATAATAAATAATGAGCTCTCATAAGGGTATAGGCCAAGGAATTTGAATGGAATGGGAC
>LR738712.1:864189011-864210234 GCA_902687465.1 Secale cereale
GGGGGGTGTTAGGAATAGATTTACATGTTAGTTAATTAACACGGGTTAATTAACGAACCGTCATTAGTTGAATAGGTGTGTCCAACACCGAACAGACACCTCGTACGGACACATGTGTCCATACGGACGCGTTCTTCTCTTCCCATCTCTATTGTAACTACCGCCTCTACAAGGCGCCTCTTCAGAGTGTATATATTTCATTGATTCTCAAGATATGGGAAAAGTAAAGAACAAGATAGTTGAATGAAAGATGATCCATCCGTCTTTATTGATGATAGAAGTGGGATATTTATACCCAGGCGGAAGTACACATGGTGCTTGGCGGTCAAGTAAACACATAGTTACTTGAGAGACAAGGAATTACATAGTTGCCTTGAGAGCCAAGAAAGTACATGGTTGCTTGGGAACCAAGCAACCTATCTAACAATTAACTTAATCCTAATTAGCTCAATTAATAAGCAACTATTCTATTCTTAACAATTATGATCACACAAGTACCATGAAAAGAATACTAACATGTCGGTCCACATTAATCATGGAGCAAAAATCTAAAACTTGGAAAATTGCAGTGGCCTGAAGGGAGCCAAGTCTATTCTCTGAATTTGAAAAAACTGCTTTAAAATCTACAGAACCTAGACTGTTCAAGTGCCCAGGGGATAATCACGGTATACACACTAACTAAACAAGCACTACGCCGGTGCAACTGTGGTGCGTTACTACTAATCACCGAACAGATCTCTGACTATCTACGTGTGTGCGTGTGACATCTGAATTCAGAAAGGGTCGTTGCAGGTGTGCAAGTTTCAATGCGTAGTCCACACAGAGAAGGACGTGTGTGCTGGGCATGAAATAGCTGAGCGCCTAACCTGGAGTCGTCGCGCCGATCCTGTCAAGCGGCGATCATCATGTGTTGCCTCGCCGCCGTCTCGTCGAAAGGAAATAAGGGAGACGAGGTCCAAAGAAACAGGAGGAGCAGTTAAGTCGCAGACCCACCCACCAAGCCGACGTGGCCATCCTTTCAAGCCACGCAAGCAAAACCACCAGCGGATACCACTCTAATCGGGATTAGGCCATTAGGGGGTACTTTGGCTGGTATTACAAATCTCAGGGGATTAGTTAACCGGTTTAGAAGTTGAGTGGGTAGATTACCCGGTTTCTGAAATCCCAGGGGTGATGTGGACTTCTTGACAGTTTTTTTGAAAAGCTTCCCGATGTTGCAAACCTGCCACGTGTCAAAAGAGAAGACGATGCGCGGGGCAGTCGGCCATCTTCGGCTCAGTCAGGCTGTGCTTGGTCGGAAGGTACTCGACCGCGTCTCTCTCTCCCCTCTCGCTTTCTACCCACAATTCCTGTCTCTCATGGCAGCGGCAGGACCAGGCCTTGCTCCTTCTCTCTGAATTGAACTCCCAATGCATCTCATTCCCTAGGAGATTACATCATCTGACCGATGGCAACACGAATCATCCTCATTAGTTTTGCTCTCCCTGCACTTGGTCATTCTCCATGTAGCAAGTACACGTGATTGCGATGCACATCAAACTAGTTATTTATAGAAGGTTAGTTAATAGACGTAGTGTATGGCCTGGACATTATTTCTTCACCAAACTTCACATGCCAACTGTCATGATCATTTAAATCTACAATGGGCGTCATCTATTTCAACCACGAGTGATTTAGTTTTTGAAGAACCATTGACGTACTTCGTATGAATTGCTCATCTACTATATGGAAAACCATACGCCAAATATTGAAATCAAACTATGACAACGAATACTGGAGCAACAACAAAAACCTCCTTCATATTTTTTAGTGAAAAATAGTAGGAGTGTCCTACTGTAAATTCTTGAATTTTTATGCATATGTAAAGAAAAAATCGGTGTTGATTGATTTCCCACTCCGGTAGAAATGAAATAGATGTGCTATATTTTCAGGAACAGTTCACAAGTAGAGTCCACTCGCGAGCATGAGCTCTCGCGACGTCGCCGCCGCCAGGTAAACGCACAGCCGCCGCCGACCTGATCTCACAGCCCCGGCCACCACAGTGCCAGCCGAGGTCAGATCCAGAGTCCACATCGTGCGCTCTCCTTGTCCCCTCTATAGTTGTTCGCCTCGATGCCATCCGAGGGCGCATGATGAATCCTGCTCCCTCCAGCTGCGGCCATCCCTACACTGCCGGCCACCAATGACTCGGTGGCTCGCCTTGATGTTGTTTGTGGGCGGATGAAGAAGCCCGGTGAGCTGATCCCTCCGGCGGAGGCCCAGTTTTGCGGTCCGCTGCTGCCTCGTCTTTACTCAGTATTAGGAAAGGGCTTATAGATGAAATCACATGAGTGGCGGCGGCAATATAATACCCGCCACAACTACCTTGGAGAAGTATCATTGGCAGGTACTAAAAATAACCCGCCACTGCCATAGACATAGAAGTGGCAGGCGATACACGTATCCGCGATAGGTCAACTCTCTTCATGATCCCCACTAGAAGGTGCTTGGCTGAATTCGTGCACCACCACGTGTATAGAAACTCTAACTCGACGCGCTCTAGAACAAATAGCACCAACTCAAATGTATGGAGTCGGTCTACACGCTCACTGTAACTCTACAGCATGACCCTACACATTCATCCTGTGTCAGTCTCCAAATCAACTTCCCAGTGCATCTCATTCCTCGGATGTCACACCATGGGACCACCGGAGACACCCATTGTCCTAGTCATTTTAGCTCTGCTCCTACATGTGCCCATTCTCGCTCTTAGCTCCTACACATGACTGATGCACGCAAACTAGTTATTTATAGATGGCCAGTGAATGAACATAGTGTGTGTCTGTGTGGCTATTCCTCTCCGAACTTCACATGCCCACTACGGTGGCCACTTATTTCTAGGGTGGGTGCCATTTATTGTAACAGCGAGTGATGATGTTCTTATGTGAATCACTCATTTGCCATATGAGCAAACCATATACTCCCTCCGTCCGAAAATACTTGTCATCAAAATAGACAAAATGGAATGTATATAGAACTAAAATACATCTAGATACATCCCCTTTTATTCATTTTGATGACAAGTATTTCCGGACGGAGGGAGTACTAAATATTGTTACGAAGGCAGTCAAACCATAGTGGAGCAGCAACAAAACATCACTTACTTTTATTTAAGAAATGCAGGAGCATGTCCTATTGCTTATTATTTGAAGTTACATGTGTAAAAACCAAAACATACTGGTGTCGATTGATTTCCCACTCGGACGTTATGTAAGTCTACCATTTTTTTTTCTTATTCCAATTTGTTATGAAACTAATGTAATGAATGTGAAGTCGCAAAACCAATGGGACCAGAAAAAAAGTTGTTGCATTCTGTTTGGCTAATAATCATATTCACGAACTGAACTATGCTCTTCTTGTGTACAAGGAGAATACTGAAATCATCACTGCACATGATCGATGATGTGTGCACGAGTCTCCTTGCACTAGCAAACTTTTGGTTGACCACATGCCTCTTCTGGTATTTTGGAGAAATGGAAAATGACATATCATGAAATTACAGACAGGCATAGTCACAAGTACCCTATTGGCGATCAACCTGTGGTCAACTGTCCAGTACGTCACATGATGCCCAGTCCTTGGTACACCCTCCTGACCTCCAGTATTGGCATTATCATCAGTTCTCTTGTCGTGACGGCACCTATGGGCTCTTCAGCCTACAGCGTCTCCACACTTTGTTCCAGCATCTCCTTGTCATCATCTTTCTGAGTACCTACTCAAAATATGCATACTCGGACTGTAGATATTCAGAATACCAAAAGAAAGCATCAAGTACAGGGACTAAACGAAAAACACAGGGAATACATGCAGACTGGAGAATCATAGTTCCATAGTTATGATATTCATTTCAATGGGATTTGAGATATATAAGAGCAAACACTCATTTTATGAGCTCATTGTCATTCCCAATACAAGTTGGAATACATAGCTAGGAAAGAGATGTAAAAAAAAAGAGATGAATCATAAAGGAACTTGAGAGCCATAAAAGCAATTGTAGTTTCGTGTTGAAGGAATTGAATTTTTTACACATAAGTCTTGTCTCCCAGCTTATATCTAATCCTGCTTGAAACAAACCCAAGGTGAACTGTGGTAGCAGTGTCCCTTGAACTCATTTTTTTTTTGAAAAGGAGGTGAAACCCCCGGCCTCTGCACCAATCGATGCATGCAATCATCTTTATTAATTATTTCACAAAGATCTGACAAGAACATACATCAATTCACCCAAAGCCACCACTCACACCTACAAACTCGATAATGAGGAGTGCTCTCACTCCCTATATCTAAAACCGGTGTCTTCGCCGATCCATCCACATAAGGTATTGTGACCAACAACCGGTGCAGCCTACCTAAATCGCACATCACATGCACACGTTTTAGAAGACGCCATCATCATCAGATCACTGACCCATCTTCAGGAGAGATATTCGCATCATCCTTACCAGTCCGGACATCCGTCGACGCCATCACGACGCCCAGCGGCGCCACCGCCCCGCGTTCATCCACCCAGACGCGAAGATCTGTCGTGCATAGCACCTACCACCTAGGCATGAGTCAGCGAAGCACCTGTCGCCCAGGCATGACTTGACAGCTCCACCGAAGCTCCGTGCAAGACGAAGCCACTCCACCTCCTGCCTCTGTCTTCCAGCGCTGCTCCACAAACGATGCTCCCAAGAGAGAAACTGCACCGTAGTACCGCTATCATCCGATCTAGAAGATCAGATCCTAGGATTTCCCCCGAAGCAACCCAAGTGAGTCGACAACAGTTAGATGATGATGCCTTCATCAAGGTAACGGCGCAAAACACCACCATCGCCCGCCAACAGCTCGGTTTTCACCGGCAACTATGTATCCCCGACTCGTAGTCCGGACTAGATGACGAATCTCGAGATCCGACCATCCAGTCGTAGGCTGATCACCTCTGTCGAAAGAGATGACCACCACCGCCGACTGCACCGGTCAAAATAGATCTGACCGGAGGTGCCGCCGACACGACCACCAGGCCCTCCACGTCGCCGCCGCTGATCCAAATGCAGATGGCACACCGCCGCCACCACCCGAACAGGGCTAGCCGCCGCGCCCGCAGCCCGTGCTGCCTCCGACGCCGCCGCGTCACAGACATCACTGTTGCCGATCGGATCTGACGCGCCTCCACACGATTTGGGGCCCCACACAACCCTAGTCCACGGGAGAGATGCAATGTCCCCCGCCATCGCCGTCGGCCCCCGGGCTTAGACCGGCGGCGGCGGAGGAAGGGGAGGAGGGAGTATGCACCCCCGGCAGCTGGGTAGGCATTCACCGAGTCGCCCTAGCGGGGACGACGTAGGGGCTGTGTGACGCCTCCTGTGGGTGATAGAACGGAGGGAGTACGGCCTTCTACAAAACATGGGAATGTTAGAAATGGGGAAATATGAAATCCTTCAAACATAAATTCAGAAGTATTCTAGTTAAAAAAGGAATCGAGAAAGCTCTGAAAGAATAATTGAAACCCCATGATGTTTCATCTGTTTGCCCTTCGTTCTTGATCTATAGGATATTCAAAGAAATCTCTTCATTTTTTGATTTGTCCTACAAGAACAAGTTGGCATTTGCATTAACTAGCCAACATGGCATCGCCCGTATACTGGAGTAATTTCAGACATGAGTGCTTCACCGATAATCTGATGTGTTATTTACCCCGGAAAAGTTGATCTCCTAACTTCAAGCACGAAAGCACAGTTCAAAGTATTGTGGTTGGACTTCTTTACTCTACTGGAGGCAGAGTATAAATGCCACATAAGTTCAAAACTGGACTTACATTTAGATATAAGAGTAAGGGATTTGGGCGGAACAAAAAGGGAGAACTCGATCGTGACTGGCATCTGGAAGGGCTATTCTGAGAATTTACTCTCTTGGATCATATTAACTTCATAACTTTTATCTGAAAACGTCGAGCTTAATTCAGATCAAAAGAAACAGAGAGCGTGGCAGGTGCACGCCATCTGACTGGCCATCGCTATAAGCGATGTGACCAGCTGACGTCCGAACCTGTAATGGATCACAATTTCATTTATTACTCCATGGAAAATTCACTAGTACCGTTGGCTCCAGTGCTTTTGTCTGAATTGTAACGTGGGGCTCCATTCAAAATGAGAAGGAAACAGAGAGAGGGCGTGTTTAACTCTGATGCATCCTGGAGCAACAGATGTTTGCATTTTGTGGCAAAGCAACTGAACCTTGAGAATGTATGTGTCATTTCCTCATGTTCACACAACGTGATCATGTGGGATTTTGGTGGAAAACTCTCTCACAAACCTCCAAGACGATTACCTGAGGAACAAAACACAGAGAACTGACAGAGAGAGTGCAATCATTAATATTGTTCAATCAATATGACCAGTGCAGTTTGGCGTCCGCTACTGACTGCACTAGTGTAAGTTCAGTTGATATTTGTCCCCAACTGCTGGTCTTTAGCTAGCCTGCAAGGCGAGCTGAATTAAAACCAGTAATGTGGAGCTTATTAAACTGTTGTGATGGTTGACCGTTGCTCTATAGAAATACAATAAAAAGAGGAAAAGGAAGAAATCAAAGAAGGATAAGGGCCATTTTCCAAAGAAACAAGTTTGATTCATCTCATTCACTTCATTCTGCCAAAAGCATACCCTCTTGGCCTTTTTCCTTAAAATACCCGATGAGTTCCAAGCCACACATCATGCATGCAGATGCAGTTGTACCACTACCAGGTACATAGATTCCAAAACACACAACTAAATCACATACACATACTCGAGACAGCCTGAGATATCCAATCGCACTGTCGATGGAGTAGCTCGCCATTGTCCAGTAATGGAAGAGAAGACGAAGACAGCCTCCTTATGTTGGCTGGCTGTCCCATATATCACTCTGACAAGTGTCTCTTCAGAAGCCTCCTCATCGCCACCCATGAGGAAGAACTGCAGTCCAAACATTTGTGGCTTGTCCACCGAACGAACCCACTCGTCAAAGTCAGGGATTGGGGGAAGCAGGAGGTGCCAAGTCATCGGCTGACTTAGCTATAACTTTCATCAAACGGTTGCTTTTTTTTTTAATCCAACGGTTGCTGCACTCCTCTCCTTTCCCAGGGCAAAAGACATAGCCCAAGGCAGAAATAGGCCCATGTAAGCCTAGTTCGGAGACATGTGCAAGTAGGCAGGGAAAATACTAGTGCAGCAGCTAACGAAGTTGTCCTAAAGATAGCAGCAAACGAAGCTCTGCTTTTGCACATAATTTTAAACAAAGAAAGAACTCAATCTTGGCTTCATCAAACAAAGGAGCAGCACCTAACAGAGTACATCTCAAACGAACAACTGCAAAACATACCAAACAGAGTAACATTCAGTTTTGGCACTTCAAATCAAACTTCTCAGTTTCAGAACAAAACAGCGTGCACCTTAAGCATAACTACTAAAAGAGGGGCGTAAAGAAGGTCTCCAAGAGACAAATCACCAATTTGAACATGTCCCTGCAATGATAAAAGAACCAGTGAAACAAAGCAATTTATTTGAAGTGAATTTTTATTTTGCTAAGAGTTCACTAATTTATAAAGTTCTAAGGTTTTCTGATCATTTATCTTTTAATGCTTTCAAATATCCTATTATTGAATATTCCTCAAATTATTTTTGAAACGTCCTGGTTGTTTTCTAGTGGAACATCTCTGTTGAGATGTGATATTAAGAAAACCACTGGCACATTCTGGTTGCGCAAGTGACCAAAGTTGCCCAATTTGACAAATTCATAGTCGAGTTTCTACGATTGCAGAGTATTGAGACGAAAAATTCAGTGGCCAATAGTCAAAATACCAAACCTATGCTTCTTCCCTTGAATATTCTTGCAATGAAAATAATGTGACACAGTGACACTTTGGCTGTCGACTTGCCTACAGATGTGAAATGGTAGACACTCTAGGTATGTGCCTTCCATTATCAGTGCTGTGAATGGCTGAGCATATAATCGGTTTGCATCAATTCCCAGTGCATCATATTCCCATGGATCACCATATATGTACACTCCAATGCCACTTAATGTTTGTCACGGTCACCGTCCAAATCAAGCCTACAGTCCTTCTCCATATCTTCTGTCATATCCGACGATTTCATCGTGCCTTCGTTGACACTAGGAAAGCTACTAGTCTTAGGCGAACCACGGGTCGATAGCTAATGGCATATATAAGACATGGCTCAACCTCTAGATGAACTGAAATTTATTACCAATCATCTGACACATTTTTTATCTTGTGCAAATCATATATCCTACCGTAGCTGTAAATACCAAAGAATAATAATTCCATTTATTGTGGTTGGATTGTACTCTGAAGCAGAGTAGAAATACCAACCAACGGGCAACCATTAGTCCATAACTTGCCACTGCCATTTACAAGCATAGTTTTACAACACAGAAGGTTGTGAGTGACGGATTAAAAATGAGCATGTTGATTCAGCCCATGTTTACTGCCACCAAGGTACGAGCTTCATTTACAGAGGAAGCACACGACACGCAAACAAGTAGCACAAACAAATTTACTTCACTTTCTCACTGCTTACGGAGTAGATCATTACCTCTCCTTAATTTAGTTGTACCTGAGTAGTTCCATACATGAAGATCACAATCACTAACAGTCATAATTAAGCTACTGACTGTACAGAAACTAAATGTTCGTTACGGCTTTTGCTACCTTATCTGACAGATACACCGATCATTGTCAGATCAAGTTACACCAGATAAGCTCCATGTCAATGCTTAGATGACCATATTATAGCTGCCACCGACCCGATCTCACTGCCCCGGCCGCCACCGCACCAGCCGAGGTCAGATCCGGAGTCCACATTGTGCAATCTCTTTGCCTCCCCTACAGTTGCTTGTCTCCATGAGTTACAACTACCCTATTGCTGATCAACCTATGGTCAATTGTCCACTCGCAGCACAACCTCAATCAGCACCATCTTCAGCCATCAATACACTGGCCCGACCTCCAACATTTGTGCCACTATAGGTTCTCTCATCAGGAGGGTTATTTACCAGCTCTTCAACTGGCAGCATTTAGACCAGTGCCATGGTAGCAGTGGTTTCTAACACGATGCAAACCACAATCATTCGATAGGAAATGTAGAAAATCTTTTTTGAGAAGATGCAGATGTATAACATCCCGCCCGAAAATGATCTTTAATACATATAATTAGGAGAACTCTTTGAGAAACAACGTGGAAAAAAGATATATATTTGGGAAAAAGATGTACTACGAAACATGACATCCTTAAAACATATTCAGAAATATTCTATAAAAAAAGGAAGCAAGAAAGCAAAATGTTCCCTCCCTAAACTTCTATAAAACATTTTCGATCAGTAAAGTAGTGATCTAAAATATCATACAAAAGTTTACAGTGGGGGTAATCATTAAAACCCCATGGCGTTTCATCTATTTGTCCTACATCCTTGATTTATAGGATGTTGAATGAAATTGCTTCATTTTTCTTTATTTGTTCAACATATATTCTTGATTTATAAATATTTCAAATTGTTGAACCCATATTATTTTTGGAAAATGAAATATTTCTTAATTTACCAAAAAACTTATAATTGAGCTGCCGTGTAAGTCATCTCGCTAGTTCATCATCCATCAAACTACCTATAGTTGCTAAGAGGCCAAAGGCATGTCAGTGTGATTTGGGGTTTAGATGAGAAAATAAGAAGACCAATAGTTGAGGGATCAAGAACAATCCTTTTCCGTTAATGAAATAAACAATAAGCATAACTATTATCGCAAGAACAAGTTGGCATTTGCATTAGTTAGCCAACGTGGCATCACGGGGCTGGACCAAAAGCTCGAAGCTCGCGAGCTTAATGAGCGCTCAATAGTTCGGCTCGTTAAGCTCGTGGATCGCTTCTTAATGAACAGAGCTAATCATTGATTTCAGCTCGTTAAGCTTAACGAGCTTAACAAACGAACTAACGAGTTTCACGAGTAGCTCGTTAAGATCGTTAGTAACAACATAACACATATTTTCATCTTACCTCACAAAATTTTCGTAGCACCTCATCCCATCCACTCAATCTAATCCACATAGAAGGCAACAAAATAGTGCATTCTATTTTTTAGTCACCATCTTCCTTTTTAAAAACCAAATCTACATGCTTATTGTGTGGACTGTAACACATCAAAATCTGTTAACGAGCACTCGCGAGCGCTCACAAGCTTAATGAGCTTTAAACGAACCGAGCCAAGCAGAGTTTTTTGCTCGTTAATCTTGACGAGCTTAACGGGCCGAGCCTTAACGAGCACGAGCTTAACGAGTACAAGCTTAACGAGCCGAGCAACTCGTTAATCCACCCCCGTATGCTGGGGTGATGTCAGATTTTGGTGCTTCACTGATCATCTGTGGGTTATTTACCATGGGAAAGGTATATTTCCTAAATTTAAGTACCAAAACACGGTATAAAGCATTGTGTTTGGACTTCTTTACTCTATTGGAGGCAGAGCATAAATACCACTCAAGTTCAAAATTGTTTATTTAAGATGTAAGAGTGTGAGGGATTTATATGGAACAAAAAGGGAGAACTCATGACTGGAATCTGAAGGGCTGTTTTGAGATTTTACTCTGTCGGACCAGATTAACTTCATAACTTTTATCTGAATGGTAACGTGGATCTTAACTCAGATTCAGAAGTAACAGAGGGTGTGGCAGGTGCACACCGTCTGACCGCCCGGCACCACCTGACGCCCAAATCTGTAATGGATAACAATTTCATTTATTAATCCATAGAAAATTCACTATTATCATTGGCTCAAGTGGTTTTGTCTGAATTGTTAAGTGGAGCTCCATTCAGAATCAGAAGGAAAACAGAGAGCATGTTTAACCCTGACGAATCCTGCCATGCTACAGATGTTTGTTGTTTGTAGCAAAGCAACTGAACCTTGAGAATGTATGTCTCCTTCCGTATGTTCGGATAACGTGATCAGGCGGAATTTTGGTGGGAAACTCTCTCGCAAACCTCCAAACCGAGTGCCTGACGAACACATCACAGAGAAGTGAAAGAGAGAGTGAAGTGGTTAATATTGTTCCTTTTAAAATCATCATTGCAGTTTGGCATCCGTTACTCACTGGACTTGTATTTAAGTTCGGCTGAGGTTTGTCCGCAGCAGCTGGTCTTTTGCTAGCCTGCGAGATGAGCTGAATTAATGTCAGCAATGTGTAGCTTATTAAACTGTTGTGATGGTTGCCAGTTGCTCTACAGAAATACAGTAGAAAAGAAGTACGCACACAACAAGATCACAATCACATTGAGTGGGCACATTTTCTTAGTAGAATCACCAGGCATAACCTTGATACAAAGTACAGAAAATCATGTGAGTTCATTGCTCAGCCCCTGGCATAACGAATTGCTAGTTCCAACACTGCATAAGCTTGCTTTGCGTCTACTCCCGGTGCATCATATTCCCATGGGTCAAATCCAGCGCCACTAAATGTTTGTCACATCCGCCCTCCCGATCAAGCCTACCGCTCTCCTCCATATCTTCATTCATATTTGATGATTTTGGCATGGCTTTGTTAACACTGGGAAAGCTACTAGTCTTAGGAGAACCACGTAATATGTAGGAACGTGGCTCAACCACTCGATGGTCTTAGACTTGAATGTATTACCTATCAACTGACGGGTTTATATCTTGTGCAAATCATATCTCCTAGATGTAAATACCAAAGAATAATAAATTCCATTTATTGTGCTTGCCGGCTTGGACTGTACTCTGACAGAGGCAAAGTATAAATACAACACGATTTCATCTGCAATAGCCTAATGATCCAATCAACAGGCAACCAACAGATCTAGTGCCTTTCCAGTGTTAATTTACCATCCTCATGTTAATTTAATAGAATAGCTTTTGAACCGAGAAGAATCCGAGTTGACAGATCAAGTAGATAAAAAATGAGCATGTTGCTTAAGCCCATGTTCAGTCCCAACAAGATGCATCCTTCATTTATGAACGAGCTCGGCTCAAATAAATACACTAAAAACAGATTGACACGGCACAAACAGAACAAAAGGTAACTCTCTGGTGAGATTAAACATTTGGCTCTTTTTACTCCATACAAAATTCACTGTTATTGTTGGGGTTTTAGCTCGACTGGTTTTATCTGGCTTAATTCAGAAGAAACAGAGAACGACGATCCGGTGTCAGTGGAGGGGGACACCGTCGCCACCTCTCGTCAAATAAATTATTGACAAGAACATGCAAGTATACGACCTGCTAGTGTCTGAACTGCTAATTCAGTAAACTGTTGTGACAGTTTGTTTGTTGGCTGTTGCTCTACAAAAGTACAGTAGATGAACCACCGCAGCTAAATAGAAGTAAAAGAAAGAGAACAATTTTCAGCAACAAGATTTCCTTCTTCTCTTCAACTAGAAACCAAATCACACAAACTAATTCATAAGAAACAAGAGAGCGTTGTCAGGTGAACATCTTCAGGATGAACCACCGATCATCCGACCGGTGACGAGAGCGCCACCGACATTGTAGTCTCACAAGGCATTCTGTTTCAATTCATAGGAGTGAGGAGAGAGAAGGATTTAATTTGGGGGAATTTGGACATTTGAAAGGGCCTTTCTCCTTGGATTTTCAACATACCTGATAACTTCCATGCGATACACTTGCAATTGTAGCAAATAGCAGGTATAGTGATTGGCAGCCATACAACATGATGGCAATCGCATTGACTGGTTACATATACTCTTACATAGCCTACCAAGAAAATAAACATTGTTAAGGCTCTCGCTAAACACACCACTCATTGCCAGGTCAAGTCACATAAGATAAACTCCAGTTTCGTTCTTTCTAGATGACCGTATTACAACCAAACACAGCCAAAAGCACCCTAGTAAGGAACAACTTAGCTGCTAATAGACCAGTTGCATCATAACATCACCTAACATCGTCCAGATAACCCAAATTTTGTTTGGCATAGGATCAGCATTGAATGGTTCTCATAAGTAGTACTCTAAAGGGGCTTTATTTCGAGCAAAGAAACCTACACTGATGAGTTGATTCCCATGGCTAGAATAGATGGAAGCAGAGCTACGATGAAAGTAATAATATAACTATGAAGATGCAAGAGCAGCAGGATGTATAGACGATGGTACTCGGTGCGAAATTGAGATGACTTGGGTATGAATACTGCAGCCATGTAAATGAGATGACTCAGGATGCGAGGATAGATCGCAATACGCCCCACAGATGTTGCCTAAGAACGTGTTAGATTTTTCAGACCAGAATCATACACAAAATAGCTGGACTAAACACTCAACTAGGCCAAAGTGGAGGAGATGAACACACAAAGACGGACGCGAGAGATTTTGCGACGCCTTAACTGCATCTTTTCTGGACTTCTTTCCTTTATTCAGAAGATGGAGCTATCCCCAACAGACAGCCCGATAAGATCGCCCACGATCCTTCTATCACGTGCCATCCCACGCAATCAGATCGTGTCCAACCACTAAACTCACTGATCCGCTAATCTTGCCACAACATAAACACAATACGTTTCTGGCACTACAAGAGAAAAAACTACTTGGCCTGAAACTACTACTTTCTGAACCAAGTGTACAATTTATTATTCAGAGCTAGCTTACTGAAGGAAACTGAAAAATACTTGCAGCACGGGACTTGACTTCAACATTCACCTCCTCAAGTCTTGTTGCTGCTTTATCACTAGCACGGTTGCACCCCAACTCGCTCGCGCATCTCCACAAATTTCTGTTTGGCGAGAGGCTTTGTAAGAATGTCTGCGAGCTGGTTGTTTGTCCTCACAGGCTCAACTGAAACAAGCCCCTTTTCCACACAGTCACGGATGAAATGAAAACGCACATCTATGTGTTTACTCCTCTCATGGTGAACTTGGTTTTTGCACAACTATACTGCTGACTGATTGTCAATTTTTAGTGATACTGGTTCCACCTCCTTCTTCACCAAATCAGCAAGTAATCTCCCCAGCCACACTCCCTGACATGCGGCCGTTGCACCAGCAATATACTCTGCCTCACATGAGGAAATAGCCACAACCTTCTGCTTCTGAGACAACCAGGTAATCAAGTTTGAACCCAGATAGAAGACAGCTCCAGTGGTGCTTTTTCGATCATCCACATCCCCAGCATGGTCACTGTCAGAGTAGCCACGCAGCTGCAGTCCCGTTTCACTGAACTTATAAACAACTCCATAATTTAGAGTACCTTTAACATACCTCAAGATCTGTTTGACAGCAGCCATATGCTCTGTTGTGGGTGACTCCATGAATCGACTCACAATGCCAACTGCGTAGGCTATGTCAGGGCGAGAGTGGAGTAGGTAGCGCAAGCTACCAACAAATGCTACGATACATCGTCACATGAACAGGAGGATTCTTACTATGCTTGCTCAATTTCTGCCTTGGCTCCATGGGAACTTTGGTTGAATAACAATCTGCCATACCACACTTCTCCAGGATCTGAGCTGCATAGGAGGATTGGCTAATGGTGATAGCAGATTGAGTTTGTTTTACCTCAATCCCAAGATAATAGCTTAGCAGGCCCAAATCACTCATGCAGAATTTCCTTTTCATCTGCTCTTTGATCTCAGCAATCTCCTTGCTGCTGCCTCCTGTAATTATGAGGTCATCCACATACACCCCAACCAGCAGAGTTGAGTTCCCACTGAATTTCTTGTAGACAGCATGTTCTAATGGGCAGTTTTCAAACCCCATTGAGACTAGTGTCTGATCAAGTTTTGAGTTCCAGGCACGTGGTGCTTGTCGCAGCCCATAGAGAGCCTTGGTCAACTTTAGCACCTTATCCTCATCACCTTTCTTCTCATACCCAGGTGGCTGGGTGACATACACCTCCTCGGACAGATCGCCGTTTAAAAATGCAGACTTGACATCCATGTGGTGAAGCTCCCACTTCTCTTGCGCTGCTAGTGCTATCAGCAAAAGCATTGTCTCGAGTCTTGCAACTGGCGCAAAAACTTCTTCAAAATCAATCCCTGGACGTTGCACATATCCCTTCGCTACTAGACGTGCTTTGTACTTGACAACCCTTCCAGCTGAATCCTTCTTCAGTTTAGAAACCCACTTGAGGCCTATAGGTTTTTGTCCAGGTGGAAGTGTTGTGAGCTGCCAAGTCTTGTTACTCCTGATCGACTCAAGCTCCTCTTCCATAGCACACCGCCACTTGTGCTCTTTGCTGGCCTGTCTATGATCAGAAGGTTCCTCTGACCCCACGAGACAAAGTTCTGAACTTGCTTCTACTTCTATTGTTTCCTCGAACAGATCATCAAGAAGCCTGTATCTTCTCTGCCCGTCAGTTGGAGTCGGAAGCGATGCATCAGTCGGTGGAGACACAAAGTTGGGTGACCAAGGTGAAGGAGTGCTCTCACTTGATGTTGGTGTGCCCGGAGTAGCAGGTGTGCCAATGGTGGATTCAGGCTTCGCACCTCCTGTTCCTGGTGTCCTAATTGCTTCAGGATCAGAAATAGGGACAGTGTACTGAACTGAAAATGTGCCCATAGATGTTTAATTTTCCATGGTTTCTGAATCCCACTTCCACTTCTCATCTTCTGCAAACAAAACATCTTGAGATACACACAACTTTTTCTTCTCTGGGTCATACATCCGGTAGGCCTTGGACTTAGGTTCATATCCTATGAAAACCATGGCAGAGCTCCGATAAGCCAGCTTGGGGAGGTGACCACCCACCTTTTTTACATAACCGACACACCCAAAGGTTCTTAGGTGTTCAACACTTGGTTTCTTCCCATACATTGCTTCGTATGGAGTCATCCCAATTAGACTTTTGGTCGGCGCTTGATTCAAAAGGTAAACAGCAGCCACAACTGCTTCTCCCCAAAATGCTCCAGGCAACGCCTTACTTTTCATCATGCTTCTCGCCATGTTGATCACTATCTGGTTCCTGCGCTCGACCACGCCATTTTGTTGTGGCGAATACAGGGCGGTGAGGTAGTGAGTGATGCCAAGCTCTTCACAGTAAACCTCAAATTCTTTCAAAGTAAACTCACCACCTCTATCTGTTCTGAGTGCTCTAAGCTTCACATCTTTCTTGAGCTCTACTGCAGCCTTTACTTTCTTCAGCGAAGCAAATGCCTCATCTTTGCTTCGGATCAGCTCCACCCACATAAAACGTGAGTTTTCGTCGACCAACAAGAGAAAGTATAGTTTTCCAGTAAATGTTGGTGGCGAGACTGGACAACAGAGATCACCATGCATCAGCTCTAACGGCTGCTCTGCTCGGTAGCTACCTGCTATAGGGAAAGGTGCACGCCGTTGCTTTCCTAGCATGCAACCGTCACAAACTCTGTCAACCTGATCCACGTAAGGCATTCCTCGCACCATTCCTTTCGACGAGAGGGACCTCAATGGGCATGCCATAACCAGGACTCATCCTTGGTCTTTGTCAAGAGGCATTCACACTACTAGGAAAAGAGCTATAGATGGAATTGATACTAATGGCGCACCAGACAAGCAGTGCGCCATTACTAATGGCGCACCAACCTCAGATACGTCATTAGAGTTCAAACTACTAATGGCGCACCAGGACCAGCGTGCGTCATTAGTATCAAAAAGTTTTTTTTTGAACTAGTGCGCCTGTCCAAACATACTAATGGCGCATCGAGACGAAGTGCGCCATTACTAGTTGTAACTAGTAATGGCGCACCAGCAGTAAAGTGCGCCATTAATGTTCTTTTTTTATGATATTTTTTATTCTTTTTTTTACAAAACTACTAATGGCGCACTGTCCCACAGTGCGCCATTACTAGTTTAAACTAGTAATGACGCACTGTGCGATAGTGCGCCATTAGTATGTTTTTTTTTTGCAAAACTAGTAATGGCGCACCCACTATAAATGCGCCATTAGTAACCTTGATTACTAATGGCGCATTTATAGTGGGTGCGTCATTAGTAAGTGGGCAGCAACAAGATATTTTGGACAGCCTCTCCTACCCACACTCACTTTCTCCCCCACTTCATTCTCTCCACCTCCTCCTCCTCTCGGGTCCCTCCTCTTTTTCACCTCATTTCCACCATAGATTCATTCAAATTAAGTGGTTAAATTACCTTGTTTTGATAGGTAAGTAAGGGAGGAAGCTATATTTATGTTGTTCTCCATACAACAATGTGCACATGCACTTTTTATGGCCTAGCTAGATCTATGTATGTTCGTGGTGTTGCATATGTTTGTTGTGTTGCATATGTGTTTGTGTTTGGAGGTGTACCGGTATTTGAAATGCGATAGTTGCCAATATTTTCTGGGAATGTTGATTCATTTCCGTTTCGGTGAGAATTTTGGCATTAAGCATTCTTTTTTGTCCTATTTTTAGGGAAAGTCATGGCAATTTTTTTCTTGGTTCTAAAATATCGTTTTGCTCTACCCCGCAGGCGACCATGGTGTGCACGATGACCGAAGGCATCGTGAATAGGTTTTTGAGGTCCGCGAAGGCCGAGATGCTTCAAAAGAACGAGATGGAGATAAGATGTCCGTGTCAAAGATGCAAGCTGAAGAGCCTTATTGCGGACCCGGATTCCGGGCAGGTGCGGGACCACCTGCTCTTGCGTGGTTTCATGGATGGCTATCGGTGGCAAGGTGATGAAGATGACTACGAAGTCGTCCATGGGGGTCGGGCAAGAAATGAGGAAGGGCAGCAAGACAACCACCGCGGCTCGGGCGGGCGAGAAGACGAAGAATCCCCAGGAGATGATCACGACGGTGATGCTGTACACAGTCATCATGTAGAAGATGCAGGACATGATGATGAGGAAGATGCCGGAGCAGACGACGGGCATGATCATGAAGATGATGATGCCGGTGGAGCAGACGACGCTGGACCATCGATGGGCTGGGTGATAACGCAAGAGCTGCCGCCCGAGAGAAAGCCAAGATGGATCAACTTGAGTTAGACGCGGTTACTCCATTGTATGAAGGATGCAGGCCCGAGGATACCCGCCTGAAAGTAACGCTCATGGCTCTGGAGATGAAGGTAAAACACAAAATGACCGACGCATGCTTCGACGAGAACATGTCATTCTGGCACGAACGTCCTCTGGATTTACCGCACGTGAAATACCATGTGTGCATGAACAATTGCATCATTTATCGGGACGAGCACGTGGAGTCTACCATATGTCCGGTGTGCGGCGTCACTCGATACAAGAAGAGGAAGAAAGCTCCTCGAAAAGTGGTGTGGTACTTTCTGATCACTCCTCGTCTGCAGTGGTATTTCGCGGACCCTAAGGTAGCAAAGCTCCTGCGTTGGCACGCGGATAGGGAGGAGAAGAAGCGAGAAGATGACGCAAATGATCCGGAGATAGATAAAAAAGACAAGATGCTGAGTCACCCTAAGGATGCGAGCCAGTGGCAAGCGTTGAACTTCGAAGACCTAGAATTTGGGAACGATCCAAGGAACATCGTGCTGGGCGCGAGCACCGATGGAGTCAATCCGTTTGGCAGCCAGAGAAGCACACATAGCACCTGGACTGTGTTTGTGTGGATGTACAACCTTCCCCCCTGGTTATGCATGAAGAGGAAGTACATTCACATGAGTATGCTAATTGAAGGACCGAAACAACCAGGAAACGACATCAATCTGTATCTGGGGCTGCTGAAAGAGGAGCTAGACACGCTGTGGAAAACGCCAGCCAATACGTGGGACGCCGCAAAGAAAGAATATTTCCCTATGAGAGTCGCGCTGCTCACGACGGTGCACGACTATCTCGGTTACGGATATGTCGCGGGGCAGGTGGTCCACGGATTTTCTGGATGCGTCAGGTGCATGGATGACACAACGTATCGCCAGCTAGATAGAGATCCCGGGTCTTCGAAAACCGTGTTCATGGGACATCGAAGGTGGCTTCGCGACGATGACCTGTGGAGAAAACGCAAGGATCTGTTCTATGGTGAAACCGAACCCCGAGGACGCCCGCGTACGAGGAGCGGCGAGGAAATAGACGAGCTGTTGAAAAATTGGAAAGATTGCCCACTGCCGGGAAAGAAGCAAAAGGCGCCAGAGCCGGGAAAGAAGCGAAAGGCGCCAGAGCCGCTGCTGAAGGTATGGAAAACGAGGTCTGTTTTCTGGGACTTGCCGCACTGGAAGATCCACCGTGTGCCTCACAGCCTTGATGTAATGCATATCACGAAGAACGTGTGCGAGAGTCTGCTTGGTACCCTGCTCAACATGCTAGAAAGGACCAAAGATGGGCCGAAAGCAAGGGCAGACTTGAAATCAATGGGCATCAGGCAGGAGCTTCACGCTATATATGATGATCATGATGATGATCATGATGATGAGGCGAAGCAGGACACGGAAAGTCGTCGCAAAGGCAAAAAGGCCAAGAAGACCGGAAATGACTACCCTCCCGCGTGCTTCACTCTAAGTCAGGAGGAGATCGAGCAGTTTTTCACCTGCCTCGTAGGAGTACAACTTCCTTACGGTTACGCGGGGAAGATAAGCAGATACCTAGACCGTGCGAAGCTGAAGTTCGGCGGGATGAAGTCTCACGACTGTCACGTGCTGATGACGCAGATACTTCTAGTTGCAATCCATGGTATCATGGACGCGCACGTCCGTGAAACCCTATTTGGCCTATGCAACTTTTTCGACGTCATCTCTCGGAAGTCTGTTGGCGTGAGGCAACTCAGAAGGTTACATGAAGAGATCGTGGTGATACTATGCGAGCTTGAGATGTACTTCCCGCCCGCATTCTTCGACGTTATGGTGCATCTGCTGGTCCATATCGTGGACGATATCATCCAACTCGGGCCGACGTTCCTGCACAGCATGATGCCGTTCGAAAGGATGAATGGTGTCATCAAAGGATACGTTCGCAACATGTCACGTCCAGAGGGAAGCATAGCCAGGGGCTTTCTGACCGAAGAGTGCATCTCCTACTGCACGAATTATCTAGGCATCGAGAACCCCGTTGGTCTGCCCGTCAACAGGCACCTCGGCAGGCTCGCTGGATGGGGTCACCGTGAGGGTCGCCGCGAAATCCTTGTCGACTTTGAGGGTCGACTCGCCGACTTTGAAAGAGCAAACCTAGTCGCGCTACAACACATAGACGTGGTCGATCCTTGGGTGGTAGAGCACAAAACCTTTATTTAGAAGACGTACAATGACCGAGGCCAACAGAGGACGGACGGAGATATAATCAAAGAGCACAACTCATGTTTCACGCATTCGTTCAAGCAGAAGCTTCCGTCGTACCCTTTACATGAGGATTCTTCCGCGGAAGAACAACTCATATTCGCCTTGTCACAGGGCGCCGAGCACAACCTGATGACCTATGAGGCATAAGATATCAACGGCTACACATTCTACACCGAGGCCAAGGACATGAAGAGCGATGGTTATCAGAACTCCGTGGTAACGATGGAATCCTACACCGGTAATGACAAGGACAGATACTACGGAAGGATCGAGGAGATCTGGGAGCTGAGTTACGCTGGAGAGAAGGTCCCGATGTTCCGTGTGAGACGGGCCAAGAGCATCCTAAAAGAAGACCGGTATTTCACCACCATGGTTATACCCGAAGCCAAATCCAAGACCGCGGGCGCAAACGTCACCGCGAAAAATGAGCCATGGGTACTGGCTTCCCAAGTTGACCAATGCTTCTTCATTACCGATCCGTCAAAGCCCAGTCGTGTCGTCGTGAGGAGAGGCAAAAGGAAGATCATCGGAATGGATGGAGCTAGTAGCCATTGAGCAAGACTTCGACAAGTACGGCGACCCGAGGATCGAACATGACGACGATGATGAAGTAGCAGCTTACACCACAAGAAGAAGCAGGACCACCCTACCTAAAGGACATCCGTTCCATAGAAGAACTCCATTTGCGAAAAAGAAGGGCAAGAAGATTGTGAACAGATAGCTAGCTAAGATCGATTGTATTTAAATCGTAGCCTTCATTTCTCGATTGTATTTCATGGGCACTTTTTGAACTATCATGAATATTTTTAAATTTCATGGACACTCGATCTCGACCCCCCTCCATTTCGATCGCTATCCCACCTCGCCAGATCCGGTCCCCCTCACCGCCGAGCACCCCCCGGTCCACCGGCCGCCGCCGCCGACCCCCCGCACCCTCGATTCCCCTACTCAACCGCCGCCGCCGAGCACCCCCCGGTCCACCAGCCGCCG
>LR738712.1:864210244-864231680 GCA_902687465.1 Secale cereale
ACCCTCGATTCCCCTATTGAACCGCCGCCGCCGACCCCCCGCACCCTCGATTCCCCTACTCAACCGCCGCCGCCGAGCACCCCCCGGTCCACCGGCTGATGGCTTCTCGCCCCTCGTTGGTTACCCCAAGTGGAAGGTTTGAGATGCAGTGTAGCGGAAGTTTTCCCTTGGCAAAGATACCAAGGATCGATTTCCCCTGAGACTCCCAGTTTCAACAAGAAGGTGTCAACTGCTAACGGCGCCAGATATTAGCAATCAACGTGGACCTGCACACAGATACAAATAACTTTGCTCCCAACGAGTACAGAGAGGTTGTCAATCCCTCCGGCCTTGTAGTTTACAAAGGATCAAACACAAGTGATAATAGTGATAGGTATTGCTGCAATAGTAAGTAAAAGCGGAAAGTAAATAGCGGATGTGATCAGTGATGGTAATATGGACCGGGGTCCCATGATGTTCACTAGTGATGTCTCTCTCCCAAAAGACGATAAAACAGCTATGTGAGGTAAACGAATTACAGCTGGGCAATTAACAGAATTATGTGCGCAAACCAATGCTAATTATATTGCAAGAAAGGTAGAGGTTCAAAGCATGGGCGGTACACCAAGGCAAGTAGACCGAAATCCATCTGCATCTACTACTAATCATCCACCTTGAGATATCTATCCAGAACATCTCGCTGGTATTAAGTTGCGAGTCCCACCCATAGTGTAAACTCAAAGCAACAAACAACTGCATTAAAAGAACTTTGCGTAAAGTAAACAATCCTTGCACCCGCGGGCACAAGCACCGTTGTTTTCCCCCTTGTGGCAACAACACATCCCCTAGACTCATGTTTCTGTCACTCAAGCTAGTCATCGAGGGGCATGAACCCACAATCAAGCATAACGTTCCCTCTTGGAGTCACTACCTACTACTTGGCCAAAGCAATAAATAACAACGGAGAACATGCAAGAATTACTTACGAACATAAATATAAAAGAGGTAGATCAAATATATTACTCAAACACAATCTGAACATAATCTCACAATCCATCGGATCCCAACAAACTCAACATAGCAACAGCATAAGGATTACATATGTGCCTCGATCATGTAGGGCAGCTCACGAGGTCTAATTAGTGAAGCACAAGAAGGGGAGGAGAACATCACATAGCTACTGGTCATAGACCCATGGTCCAAGGGAGACTACTCACAACTCATCCGGGAGGCGTCCATGGTGGTGGAGAGGCTCCCGGTGGTGATCCTCCCCTCCGGCAGGGTGCCGGGAAGAGTTCTCCTGGTGCTCCCGATCTTGGAAGCGCGGCGGCGGCGGAACAGAGATGAGATCGCGAAAAAGGGTTCCCGTCCCGAGGGTTTCGAGACGCGTCTTAAATATATGCCAAAGGGGGGCATCAGCGGAGGCTCAGGGGGCCCAGGCGCCCCCCCGGCGCGGCCAGGGGGGGGGGGCGCCACCAGGGCGCCTGGAGCCCTGGTGCCCCCCGGCTCTACTTTGGCTACCGGGAAGCTTCTGGAACACTGATTTTTTATATAATTTTTCCGGGATTTTTCGGGCAGTTCTCGTAATGGGAAAACCTGAAATACAAAAATAGCAGAAAACAGAAACTGGCACTGGGGTGCACTGAGTTAATAGGTTAGTCCAAATATGATCAAAAATGTATGGAAGTGTATAAATATCATAGCAATATCACCCAAAAGAGGCATGGAGCAAGCAGAAATTATAGATACGTTTTGGACGTATCACCGGCCGCCGCCGCCGACCCCCGCACCCTCGATTCCCCTACTCAACCGCCGCCGCCGACCCATGATATATTCAAAATAATAAATTTGATGATATTTTTTCATATTCATAAATATTTTCAAATAACAAATTTGATGATATTTTTAAAAAATTATTACTTTTTTATAAAAAAATATTACTGTTATGATTTAAACAAGTTTGAACATATTTAAACACAAATAAGTGTGAAACAACATTTTAAATGCAAAAAAAAAAATTGGGGAGCCTGGGAATCGAACCCAGGACCTCCTGGTGGGTGTGCTGCGTACTGACCAGTCGGGCTAGTGCGTGGGTTCTGTTGGGTAGTGGGTTAGGTGCAATATATACCTTTCTGTCGGGCTAGTGACTAGAACACAATACTAATGGCGCACCTGGGGGTGGTGCGCCATTAGAGTCTACATACTTATGGCGCACAGAGGTGCGGTGCGCCATTAGTAATCCCCCCATCCATATCCCCCCACCGGCCGCACCCTCCTCTCTCTCCCTCGCCAGATCTCCCCCCTCTCCCCGACGCCTCTCTCTCCCTCCAGCGCCGCGCCGCCGCCCCCGCGCCACCCCCGAGCGCCGCGCCGCCGACGCCCTCGACGCCCGCGCCCCCGACACCCCGGACGCCCGGAGCTACGCCGCCGCCGCCCGCGCCCCCGACGCCCTGGCCTCGACGCCCGCGCCCCCAACGCCCCGGCCTCCCCCGACTCTGCAGCAACGCCGCCGCCCGGAGCTACGCCGACGACCACTCCATACGCAGGTAGCCATCACTCCTCCCTCCTTCCTCTCTAATCACCACCACAAAGTAATTTTTTTTTGTATTTCTGCCATTTTCGTTAAAGTACGCGGTTGAGATCAAAATGTAGGTCACTTGGATCAAAATTTAGGTCACTTGGATCAAACTTGTTTGTCTGTATTGAAACTTTTGTGTTAGTGCTTGCTGTCATACTTATTGGAGTACTCCAGCAAATTGTTTAAACAAACTTGTTTGTGTGTATTGAAACTTTTGTTTGCATGCTTCTGAATGCTCTGATGAAAATACAGAGAAAAACATACAGTAAAATAACAGTAGCTACAACTCTGACAAATGGTGCACATGCTTTGCTCTAGACACTAAGTTTTTACTACTCCAAGTAAATTAACTGAAACTTGTTGTTCAATCATTTGCTTGCTGTTCTTGTCAGTAAATGAAACCTTTAACCAAATACTCCTTTCAGATAAGAGTAAATGAAACCTTTTGTTTAACTAAAACTAAATGAAAATTTTCCTTTAATCAAAAACCAAATGAAACTTTTCAGTTAATTAAAACTACTGCTTTAAATGAAACTTTCAATAATGCTTGGTGATCTGCAGGAGTAAACAAGATGATTGGTCATATGCAGGAGCAGGACAAGCAAAACACATTGTTTCTGAAAAATACAGAGAAAAACATGTTTCATTATTTTTGCTGTAGTTTTGCTTGCATCTGTTATTTTAGTTCTATAAAAAACATGTTCTGGTAAAGTATCTGTAAAATATCTGCTGTAGTTTCAGTAGTGCTTGCTTGGTTGCTTGCAGTAGTTCAGTTGCAGTAGTTTAGTGTAGAACTCTTGCTTGTGTTCTCTCTTACTCCTCTTGCTTTCTTACTCCTCTTCTCTCTGCTCCAGATTGCACTAGTGAGGATTAGGATTGCAAGTGTAGCAGTAATATTGGAGTGCCCTCTTCTCTCTTCTTGCTCTCTTTCTTTCTTCTTCTCTTTCTTCTGTCTCCACTTTCTCTTCTCTTCGCTGCTTGCTCTTCTACTCATCTTCTACTCTCTTCAGTGTTAGTGCTTGCTGTCATACTTTTGTTTAAACAATTCAGTGCTGGCTCCAGAGTCGTCTCGATAGCACTTGGTTTCTGTCTTTTGTGTTAGTGCTTGCTGTCATACTTATTGGAAGACATGTTAGTGCTTCCTGTCATACTTTGGCATGCCATAGTCCGTGACAATTTCATCTTTTTCAGAACCCCTTTGGCTCTTGCCTTTACTAGTATGGTAGTCCCAAGTGAGATCTTTAGTTCGTTTAGCCGGTTGGTGGGCTTGATGTTCTGTTGGGGTTTTAGGTTTTAGGTTTTTTTTTCATGTACACTAGTACTACTTGTATGTCACACTAGCACAATGATAATAATGGTGGTCATGTATTTGGTTCCTTGTTGTAAATATTTGAACTTCAAACTATTGTTTTACAAGCTTCTGCAACTTTTTCTTAACTGTTGATGCTGTTGTTATGCCTGTATTCACTACTGTTGCTACTGTACTTGTCATGATGTTGTACTTGTGATGATGCTACTTGTGATCTTCTGAAATGACCCATTGGCGATTTCATTAGGTGGGGATAATGATTTTGCAGGTACCCCGAGAGGCCCTTGAGTTTGCTGGAATGTCGATTAACTTCCGTTCCGACAAATTCGGGTACTCCATATGTCCTATTTTCAGCAAAGGTCATGCTGAAATTTTCCGTGAATTTTAGCATGACTTTGCTAAAAATAGGACATATAGGGTACTTGTGACTAATGCATGGGCCGGGGTATCTTAGTAGTTAATTAAGTAGGATCAAGTGCCCCTTTATTCTACCTGCATTAAACCATAGGCGGCAATAGAGCCAAGTGATTAGGCCCAACTTAGAATTCTCCTTCCCAGCTTAGCGTTTAGGATGCCTCGGTGTCGACAAACCATAAATTATAAAACCTTGGCTTTTAGGGTGCCTCGGTGTCGATAAAAACCGAAATGATGAAAGCTTAGGCTTTTAGGGTGCCTCAGCGTCGAAAAACCCTCAATTATAAAAGCTTAGCTTTTAGGATGCCTCGGTGTCGACAAACCCTAAATGATGAGACCATGATCTTGTTCCTTGACAATAACCAACTTTTTGACCAAACTTTGTTCCTATTTAGAGAGAAACATGGCCAACAACGATGAGGCCGGCGGTTCGGGCGGCAAGGCATTCTGGGAGCTGTCCCAGGAGATGGAGGAACAACCTCACTTCTATGAGGACGCCGCCTTCCCCACCGATCCTGACACCACTGATGGTACCGCCGAGGATGACCCCACTGATGCCACCACTGATGGTGCCGCCGAGGATCCCACCACTGATGATGGCGGCGCACGCACAGATGGCAGCGAACCGAAGAGGCAACGGAAGGACCGGCGCCCAACCGTGCTCCGCACCCTCAAGGAGGAAGTTACTGAAGTGGACTCCGACGGGAATCCAACGGCGCCCGAACGAATAGTCCAGGGGTACTCGCTTCAACTCGGGTGCATTCTCCGGAGCACCGTCTCGATCAATGCCGAGAACCTGAGGCATCCTGACTGAGGGAATTTGCGCAACGTCCTCTTCAGGAAGCTGCACGAACGATACAAGTTCCCCGCTGAATTTGAAAACACAAGCCTCAAAGGGAATAAAGTGAACAATACTGCCCTGACAATCCACGCCTACAACCCCGCGTAATTAGCTCCGTATGGTTGCATTCTAATTAATGAAGCCAAATTTCTAAATGATTCACATTCCTTCCGCAGGCGACTGAAAGCAGTAGCGCGGGGTCGACTAAGAGCAACCCTTGGGACACCACTCTAAATAGGGCGTTGAATGTAATGAAGAACAAGGATAAGCTCAGTAAGCCGACGTCAGCTGGTCGTGTGGCCGGCAAAGGCTTGTCGACAAAATGGTCGTCATACTATAACGCTAGTGGGC
Source organism: Secale cereale (assembly GCA_902687465.1). Classification (NCBI taxonomy): domain Eukaryota; kingdom Viridiplantae; phylum Streptophyta; class Magnoliopsida; order Poales; family Poaceae; genus Secale; species Secale cereale. The sequence goes on from LR738712.1 coordinate 864,215,717, forward strand.
GAAAGGAGAAAAAGACCAGCTCGGAAAGCCAGGCGCGCGAGGTTCAAGAACTCAAGGCACAGGTGGCGCGGATTCCGAAGATTGTCCAAGAGCAAGTGCAACAACAGCTCGGAGCGACGATCACCGCCATTGTGCCTAGCTTGATCGAGGGGTTGCAGGCGTGGATTGTGGGCGGCCAACAGGGGCCGCCCCCGATTCCCAGCTTCACGGCCAGCAACTCGCAGAACGCGATGGCGGGGCCATTGGTGTCTCCGGCGGAGGTGGCATTGGTGTCTCCGACGCCGGCATGGGAGCTTAATGCACCCGGGTGTACGCCGGCCGGCACCTCTGCAGCAAGCGGCCCCTCCGTCAACTGCACGCCCGCCGTTGGCGGTGCCTCGACATTAGCCGAGCTCGACGCCATCATCACGGTAACTAATTAAGCCTCTCTCGGCCGAGGACTTCATCTCCTTGCCGTTGACTGGGCATCCCTGACGCCCTACATGTTTTCGCAGGGCGCCGCCGACGTTCCGTGCACTCTCCTGCACTTCGTGAACAACGAGTTGGTCGATGTTGCCAAGGGCAAAATCGTTCATCCGGGCAACCCCGTGTTCCACGGTACCCACATGCCACCCAACTTGTTTAGGGTTCAACTGGTTCGGGTGCTGCTAGGCTGCAACGAGGTGTTACCTCCGATTCGACCCGTCGGGGCCGACGATGATGACGTGATGACCCTCAGCGCCTGCCTGAGCTGGCCCCTGCTTTGACCGAAGAGCCAGATTGGTTTGGGGCGGGGGACACCACCCCAAAGACAACACCGCCAGTCGTGCCGGCGCCAAGTCGTCCCCATGGCAAGACCGCCGCAATGGTGCCGGACATCCCTATGCCACTGGATCCAAACATGCATATGGCACAGGATCAGAACGATGACGACGACGATACATTTGGCAACGTCGATCAGTACTTTGCCGATCATGTGTACGGTGGCGACTTCATGGGGCCTCCTTCTCAAGAACCCAACCCAACAAAAGACGTGCGCGATCTAGCTGGTACCGCGGAGAAGCCAAGTTGCAACAGGCGTCGTCTGCCGTTCAGCTCTCAGGAGACGCCTCCAGCTGCCGACTTCACCGAGCCTCAGATAGGCGAGGTGCGAAATATTATCAGCCCCAACACAGTCAAGAAGGCGGTCTGTGAGCAGAACTCGGTCCCAATTCAGGAGAAGAAGAAGGCACGCAAAATAAAAACTAACAAGGGTGCGAGCCAGCCGGCACCGAGTATGATCCGTGCTCAGGACGGGCCACCTTCACCTGAGGATGTAATGAGGAGGGTGCATGTGGCGGGTAGGCCGATGCTACCGAGAAATATGCTCGATGCTACAACCGGTGCTATGCGGAGTCTGCATGACAGTGTTCTTTCTTTGGAGAAGCGGCGTCTCAGAGAGAAGGATGTGGCATACCCGGTTTTCGCGGCCAAGGTGCCAGAGGGCAAGGGCTTTGTGGATAACTCCATCGGGGGTACGATCGTCCTGCGGTTTGATGACATCCACGCTATGTTGAACCTTCTTCCGCTGCACTACACCTTCGTTCGGCTATTTTCGCTGAGTATGGAGATGCGGATCATTCGCGACAAGACCCCGGACATCGTGATAGTCGACCCCTTCTACATGCGTGCCAAGATCTTGGGCAGCGCTGGGGACCGGCAAGTCGCGAGTTCTTACCTCGAAGGCGTCATTCTGGCAAACCGAGATAAGGATAACTTCCTCGTGCCTTACTTTCGCGAGTAACTCCTCCGCCTCAACCGCCCCGTAACATATGAATTCTTAGATTTCGATCGTTCTTCTTTTAACATTCCGTGTTTTCTGCAGTGACACACATTGCACGCTCATCCTCCTAAGCCCCAAATATTCCATGGCCACGTATTTCGACCCGGACCGTCAGTCAAACGTAGACTACACAAATGTCAAGAAGGTTCTTGATGATGTTCTCCCCAGCTACGCCAAATCTGGAGGCACCTTCACCAGGCCTATTCGTAAGACCGGCAAGCACGTGTTCTCCCACAATACGACGTTCTGCTGCGTCAAGCAGCCGCCTGGCGGTCAGAAGGGTTCCTACTACGCCATCCATCACATGCGGGCGATCGTACGGGACCATCATCAACTTCTGCTACCGAGTAAACTCAAAGATTGGGCCGCGAGCGTGTCGGCAATCCAGGACGCGGACATCAGACAAGAACTCTTTCGCATCCAGTCGGAGTTTGCGGAAATCATCCATCAAGATGTCCTTCGTACCTCGGGGCAGTTCTACCTCAGAAATCAACCGTCGAACAGTGACATCGACACAATGCTACAAATGCAGGCTGACAACGCCCGTGATTTCATGACTCCCACGATAGACGGCGGCTTCATCCACGCTCCGGTCCCTTGAGTCGAGTCGAAAGCAGTGATGCTGTGTCTAGTTCTGAAACATCGATTGGATCATGTTGTAATTAAACTTTAATGAACTTGTAGTATGTCTCTTTGGTTTCGAGAGTCGTTCAACTTAGATGTAATCGATGCTATTAATGTCTTGCTTTTCTCTTTCGATCGTTCTGTTGCATACTTATATATTGCTTATGTATTGTCTGTGAATTGGTACTAACATTTCGTTTGGCTAGTGCATAGCGATGCCGTCGTATGTCGTGTACAAGGGTAAGGTTCCCGGAGTCTACAACGACTGGGAGGAGTGTCGGAGACAGGTTCACCGATTCAGCGGTAACAGTTACAAAGGGTACACCACTAGGGCCGAGGCCGAATCTAGATACACCCGGTATCTAGCACGAGAGGGGAGGGAGCGTTGGAAGAACCGGATGAAGACGAGTTTCATCGTGATGATGCTCATCGTGATGACCGCAACTCTCTTCTATGTGATGGTAGTTTAGATGATCGATATCGACTTGTAATGTGAAGACAAACTCGCTACTCGCGGTCTCGAGACTTGTAATATATTGTTCTATCTTTGTTCGGTCTTTTCAATTCGGAGACTAATATGATGAATTGTATTCGGAGACTAATATGATGAATTGTATTCAGAGACTAATCTTCTATTGTATTCGATGAATTTGTTGTTGATGTGTGCTGTCTATATTCTGTCCAATTATACATTTTGTAATCTGTGCAAAAAAACAGAAAAATAAAAAAAAACCCTAATATTCATACTAATGGCGCATCACAACACAGTGCGCCATTAGTATGCCAAAGGATACTAATGGCGCATCATCAGACAGTGCGCCATTACTATGCCGAAATTACTAATGGCGCATCTTGCTGGAGTGCGCCATTAGTATGCCAAATCACCTGGGTACACATGGCCCCTGGGAGGCATACTAATGGCGCACTACTGTGCATACTAATGGCGCATCCGCGGTGCGCCATTAGTATACCAGATACTAATGGCGCACCAGGGGTGCGCCATTAGTAAAATATACTAATGGCGTGGCACTAATGGTGCACCACTAATGCGCCATTAATGGCCAAATTAGGTGCGCCATTAGTAGGCCTTTTCCTAGTAGTGTCAGGATGTGCAAGATTGATATTCAGAATATACAGTCGATTGTGCGACCTCTTCACTCTGGCCAGTAGCTTACGCTGTCTATCAAGTACTGTCATCACTCCAAACTCAATTTCAGTCTTGCAACCAATCTCATCTAGCTGCCCTACACTGATTATATTGCTCTTTAGCCTTGGAATGAATTATACCTCTGTCAACAGCTTGTGCTCTCCAGTCTGACCATGAAATAGGACTGACCCCCGGCCGCAGATGTCCACTGTTGATCCATCACCAAATATTATTGTTCCCTTCACGGCACTGTCAAGCTCAAAAAATCTCCCCACATCGCCTGTCATGTGGTTACTAGCACCAGTGTCGAGGTACCATGACATGTTCTGTGTGCCTGTCAACTACGGCACAATCCTATCCTCATGTAGCATGACGTACTCACTCGGGGTCTGCACAGATTCAGATTCAGTGAGCTCACACGCAACAAACAATAGAAGACCCGGTTCATCATCACCTTCTTTCTCGGCAAGGTTTGCTTTTTCCCTCTTCAGCTCAGGGCAATCTGACTGGAAGTGTCCCATATCATTACAGTTGAAGCACCTTACTTTGCTTATGTCAAACTTTTTGTGCTTCTTGACCTTCTCTTTGCCTTTTCCTATGCCGCTAGACTGGACACGCTCACCGCACACCTTTTCATGCCCAGCACCCTTCTTGCCGCCTGAGCTAGACCCGCAGCCACTGTCGGTCATCTTCTTGCCTTTCATCAGTGTCTCTAGCGCACGGGTAACGAGCATCAGTTGCTCGTCCTTGTCACCACGGCTCTGCCGCCGCCCGCGTTGGTTCACCTCGAATGCCGTGAGCCGCCTGACGGCCTCCTGCACCGTCATGGTCGTGAGGTCGCCCCACTACTCAATGGTGTTGACGATGTCGGCAAACCGATCTGGCACGGCACTGAACAACCTCTCCTCCACGGCTTCCTCGCCGAGGGTGATACCGAGGGAGCGGCAAACTCCGGGATCGTCTCCCCATCACCCATGTTGAGGCGATCAAACTGCCTCTTGAGTTGGCGCGCACGTGCCTTCTTCACGCGGTCCTCGTCGACGCGCGCGCACCGAATCAGCTCCCACGCTTCCTGTGCGGTGTCACAATCTGCAACCTGCATCATAACGTGATCTAGAATTGATTGAGACAGAGCAGCGAACGCCCCCTCGTCGGTGGCCTGATCAAACTCGCCCGAGCCCTCAATTGCCGACCAGACGCGCAAGGCCTTCATCAACACCTTCATCTTCATAGCCCACAAGGAGTAGTTCGTGTCCGTCAGCATCGGATACTGAACGGGCACATTCGTGGCTCTCAACGGGGTAGCGAGCACCACCGTGTCGCCGTCCGCGTCGCTGGCACCGGCCTTCCTGGCTGCTGGCAGCGTGTACTTTCCGCCGCTCCCACTCTTGTTCCCATCGCCTTTCGTCGGAGAGGTGTCTCCCATCGCCGCCGCCAATCACCTCCTGCTGTAGCCGCCGCCAAACAACACAAGAACCCTAAAGAACCTATGGCTCTGATGCCAATTGTTAGATTTTTCAGACCAGAATCATAAACACAATAGCTGGACTAAACACTCAACTAGGCCACGGTGGAGGAGATGAACACACAGAGACGAACGCGAGAGATTTTGCGACGCGTTAACTGCGTCTTTTCTGGACTTCTTTCCTTTATTCAAAAGACAGAGCTATCCCCAACATACATCCCGATAAGATCGCCCACGATCCTTCTATCACGTGCCATCCCACGCAATCAGATCGTGTCCAACCACTAAACTCACTGATCCGCTAATCTTGCCACAACGTAAACACAGTACGTTTCTGGCACTACAAGAGAAAAAATGACTTGGCCTGAAACTACTACTTTCTGAACCAAGTGTACAATTTATTATTCAGAGCTAGCTTACTGAAGGAAACTGAAAAATACTTGCAGCACGGGACTTGACTTCAACAGTACGCACCCAGAGATTGCTTCAGAGTAGAATTACCATCATTAAAAAGAAAGTAGATACTGCAACCACGATTATCCTCAGAGCACGCAAATTAGCACGCACGGGATTTGTAAAACTAGTTTCACAAGCATAAGATGATATCATAATCTCAAATGTTTAAGGAACTCTGCATAAACATCTCTGCAACATTCAACAGAACAACATGATATGATATATAAGGTATCTGAGAAACACACTGACACACATAAACTATTCTGAACTTCTACTTCTCCAAAATTAGGCTAACCCTTCATGGATCATAGTACAAGAAAGCTAAAGCTTCATGTCAAACGTTCACTTCTTGGATTTCTTTGGTTCCCTGTAAGCATTCGAACTTGGGGATAATATGGTGAATGAAACAAAACGCAAACTATGTAAGAAAAGATTCTGACACTGCTTGACTATTCTTAATTGTTTCACTTAAATCGAAGAAATACAACTCTACGACAACATAAATGGTAGATGAAGATCGCAACAAGCACTAACTGGAACCTCCTCTATGAACAAGCTGCTCGGCAAAACAATGAGATGACACTGCTCAGCAACACAACCCAAGAAGATAGCCGACAGTTGCCTTAAAGGAGGGAAAGGACCTCCTCCAGATTTCGGATTCTACTCATGTTACATGCAAAGTGATAGCCACTGATTTCAGAATCACATTTTTTTTTCTACTCGCTCCTTCCCAAAATAAGTGACTCAACTTTGTACTAACTTTAGTACAAAGTTAGTGAAAGTTGAGTCACTTATTTTGGGACCGAGGGAGTATGACTTTGACCAAAGAATCAGCTCAAAATAGCTTGGGAACACCAACATTAATCCATTGTGTCAACTAATTTACACCGGGCTGGACCATGCATGTCTGATTATGATTTAAGTTGAGGTGCCAATAAGGTTGGAGTTGTTCCACATGCCCTAGCAATAGGCATGGTTCTTTTCAGAATAAGCAATGGAATTATTCATAACATTAGATGAGGAAATTATTGCACTGTTGCAGCAGCTACTAGGTTAGGCCAAGCCTCTAACTAGACGCGCCATTGGGCTTCCTCCGGCTATACATGACGCCGGTCATAACATCTCTCCCTGCCTACGCAAACAGCTCGTCCTTCATCCTGGGAGCGGACTCGGGTTGCGCGCGACGGCGACCCTGTGCGCCAGGTGTGGTGACGAAGATAGGAGGCTGGAGCGGCAACTTCGGGGCTTTTTGGCGGGATTGTGCCTCTATGGCTGCCGGGGATCTAGGCGTCCCCTGCCCAAATTCATCCTGCTGTGGGTGGTGGAGACGCAGTGGCGGAGCCAGCTCATTAGCATTGGGTTCAAGTGAACCCAATGAAATTTGACATGGTCCTTATAGATTTACACTAGTTTAAGACTAAACAAACATCTGAACACACTCTTTAGTAGAGCTGAACCCAATGGCTGATAATCCTGGCTACGCCCCTGTGGAGGCCCGTGGTGTCGCCGGCGCCTGGGCTGCCCATTCGGGGTGGTTCTCCACTCCGGCGAGTGGAAGTGGTCGTCAGCGCGGCGAGCGCGGCGGATCTGGGTACGGCCAGATCTGTGGCTGGCGTTGTCGGGGTGGGCTCGTCGATTGCTGGTGCGCGTGGGCGGTGGGAGCTGGGTGGGTTCGTGCGCTAGATCTGGCTGCCGTCATCCGGCTCTGATCGGTGGGCTTGTCTCCCGCGGGTTCCTGACGGAGCCGGCGTGGTTGTCGGGACCTGGTCGTAGGTGAAGCTGGTGGAAGAGATCCAGGTTGGGGGAAACCCCTTGGTCAGCCCTGACGACAACGCTCAAGGGCGCCGCTTTTCTTCTTGGAGACGTCAGTCTATGTCTGCTCCTTCATTTCCTCCCTCTCAACCTCCCGGGTGAAAATCCTAACTCCGGTGGGCGGCGGCGGCGTCCTTGATGCCGCGACCTTCCTGAAGGCGTCGCCTTGAGGGCTGAGTGGTGATGGGCACTGTGTGGGTCCTTGACGGTTGCTGGTGATGGACACTGCTTAGGGGGAAACCCGAGGATCAGGTTTTCCAGAACGGACGATGGTGGTATTGCGGTGCCGTTTCTCTCCTAGGAGCACCATTTGTGGAGCAGCGCCGTGAGACACAGGCAGGAGGTGGAGCGGTTATGTCTTGCACGGAGCTTCGGTGGAGCGGTTATGTCTTGCACAGAGCTTCGGTGTAGCTGTCAAGTCATGCTTGGCCGACAGGTGCTATGCTGAGTCATGCCTGGTTGGCAGGTGTTACACACGACAGACGAGCATAGGGCGGTGGCGCCATTGGGCACCGTGGTGGCGTCGACGGATGTCCGAACTAGTAAGGATGATGTGGATCTCTCGCCTGAAGATGGGTCAGTTGTCCGATGAATATGGCGGCTTCTAAAACGTGGTGTGCGCTTTAGGTCTGTTGCACCAGCTGTTAGTCCCGATACGTTATGTGGATGGATTGGCGACCACACTGGTTTTAGATATGGGGAGTGAGAGCACTCCTCATTATCGAATTTGTTGGTATGAATAGTGGCTTCGGGTGACTTGATATATGTTCTTGTCAGACCTTTGTGGAATAATTAATAAAGATGGCTGCATGCATCGATTGATGTAGAGGCCGGGGGATTAATCTCCTTTTTTTAAGGCAGTACTCTAGTTTTGCAATGAAATGAAAACTTGTAAGCTTGGAGCTGTCATCTATTGTATGGGAAATGTTTATTCAGTAGATGGCTTGTGAAAGGACGTGATAATGATGAATAAATACAAACTTTTTCTGCAGATTGTAGCTGGCTCAATATAGAGAGTAAACATTCAGTTGAACTGTTAATTTATAATTATGTGCTCAACAAAGGCTAATCTGCTACAACCTGGTTGTCCCAACTTTGATAGATGTAACAGAATCATACATCAAAACACTATTTATGGCTTATTCTGTGAGAAGTTCCCCTGCTGCACCTCTTATGAACCAGCGGGCATGGCCAGAGAAAGAATGTCCTATCTTTATTTTATTTTTTAAAACACTAGTAACATACTCCCTCCGTCCCAAAATAAGTGACTCGACTTTGTACTAAAGCTAGTATAAAGTTGAGTCACTTATTTTGGGACGGAGGGAGTACTTACTGTACTGAAAGCGTCAAATTTGGTACTCGTGTTCATCACATTTCATTTCATAATAAAAGAGAGTTCAGGTTCAATACATATTTTTTCTCATGGTGTATCAAAGTTTAGAACTAATATGTAATTAAACCAATTGATTTGATTAAAAGAGTTTCAATGGTTAGCACCATTTTCTAGTCTGCCTCGGCATAGCAAGGCATACTAAATTAATTTTCAAAAGACATGTGTATATGACATATAGTACAAACAAAAGGCACAGAGGATACACTCATTTTATAGAACATTCGTGGTCTAGTACCACCAGTCTACTATAGGTTTGGCTTTAAAAGATAGACATGGTATCAATAACAATGACATAGCACATGCATGATTTCTGCTGATGTGATTTTGAGTCTATCATATAGAGAAGTGACGAATACATCTTAGGTTCATTGAGTTCCCACGAATGACCACAAGAACGAAATCATAATGAACCAACACATATGCAATTATGCATTAAGATAAGGGTGTGCAGATCCTTTGTTTCGATGCATATTTGAATATGTAAATATGAGAAAGGATATCGTAAATTTAGTTCGTATTTCAGCAAATAATCTGTGGAAAAGAGAAAATGAGCACTTGTGTTTATAATGTTCCAAGTAGTATTACACAAACATATAGCTTTTGTTTTATAGGATAGACATGGTATCAATATTTTTATTGTTGTAGGACAATTATTTCCAATGTGCACACACTCTTACCTCTATTTCTTTCTCGCTCACTACTATCTGGGTCCATATTATGTGCACGCCCTCTGTCATCTATGTTTCGTCCAGTGATTCAGATCTTGACATTCTTTGTTAATGTAACATTCACCAAAATTTCTATTGTTGTGACTATTTATTAACATCGTTTCTTTTAGAATAGATATAAGCAATCTAACATGATGAGTATGCTGGATACATGCCTTTTTTGCGGACAAAATCATTAGCCTCCAATTGCTTCACTTTTCAAATATAACACATAGGTTATACATACATTTGCATTTCCTAATATCTAAAAACTGAGATCAAACCTTTGAAGTCACATCTTAAAATGATAATTGGGTTTTTGTCCACTTATAGCGACAAGTTTTTTTCATAGAGTATTATGTCTCATAACAGACCATCCTTTATTTTATTGTGACATGGAACCTCTAAAAAACTCGTGCTGCTATCTATATGGAACAAAAGACACTTTGATAAGTTGTAGAACATTGTCCATTTAAAAGTGTTTTGCTGCATTGTTTTCTTTAAGTATAACATGAATATGAAAATAACTCTAAAAATAAAATTCAATAATTACTTTCTCATTGTTCAAGAAAAACAACCAAAATGCAGAGATCAATATGAAATATAAGGTCAATGAAATGGTGATGCTTTACTCTAAATATCTCTCTGCTAGGACCATATGTGGATTGTGGAGTACCCAAGAAATAACATGGACGATATGTTCAAATGCTAGGGATCGTTCAATTTTGGAATAACTCAAAAAAAATTAAAGCCTTGCTGCTAAAGGGACTTGAAAACATCACTAGAATTATTATTTTAGAAATTTATCAAATATAATATCAGAACAAAATGTAACTATGGTATATGAAAGAGTTAAAAAAGCTAACATGTATTCACTAATATATTTATATTTATTGTTCTAAGGATTTCTTTGTCGTTGGAAGTTTATTTTAACTTTTGTTTTCTCCCCTTTTTCTAATCTCTTGATTACAAGAAAAAAAGCTATTGTCTGCTCTAACCAGGCTCCTTTAAATCTTGGACCCCGAGCTACCCAAACAAAAGTGCTTCCTGCCTCTCAAAACCAACTTCAGATCATGCCCCTTGCCTAGTTCTGATTGGTACAAATATTCCTAGTGCCAAGATTTTTAGATTTGAGACCTATTGGTTTAAACTACTTGATTTTAAGGACACTGTGAAATCTATTTGGGACTAAGAAGTTAATGATGTTAATTAATAGTGCTACAAGAATAATTGCAGAATTTGAAAGAATAAGGAAGGGTCTCAAAATCTACGCCAAGAATGTTTCTCTAATGGTCATGCTCATCAAGAATTCTAATGATGAGATCCTACTTTTTTATACTTTGGAAGAGTATACACCTCTCTATTGAGGAATGGAATGGAAGAAATATTCTTAGAAACCATTTGCTTTATCTCCTCTCATACGAGAATGCTTATTGGAAGCATAGAGGAACTATAAGATGGGTCAAACTTGGAGATGAAAACATTGATTTCTTCCAAGCTAAGGAAACAATCAAGTATATGCACAATCAAATTCAATGCTTACATGATGAAAACCTAAATGAGCACAAAGACCATCATGCTAAGGCGCCTATCTTGTGAAGAGCTTTTAAAGTAAGAATGGGAACAACAAATTTGCTCCAAAGCTAATGTTCCTCTGTCCGAGTTGGAAGTGCCTTTCTCATGAGAGGAGATTAACAGTGTTATCAAAGAACTTCCTCCAGACAAAGCCCCTGAACCTGATGGCTTTAATGTGAATTTCATCAAGGCCTGCTAGAACATCATTGCTGAAATATTCAATGTATCAATGGGTCATTCATCACCCTGGTTCCAAAGAAAGTTAATCCACAACAACCTACAGATTTCAGGACCATTTCCCTATTGAATTGCACAATCAAAATTATCACAAAGTTGTTGGCAAACTAATTGGGGAGGATAAACTTGAAGTTAGTTCATACTAATCAATATGGCTTTCTTAAGAACAGATCCATCCAAGACTGATTGGCATGGGACTTTTAATATATTCATCAATATCAACAGTCCAAAAAGCCCATGGTGTTGTTAAAACTGTACCTTGAAAAAGTATTTGACATGATTGAACATACCACCATACTGGAAATCCTTACGACAAGAGGTTTTGAAGATGGATTATGTGGATCAAGATAATTTTCTCCTTAGGGCTTTCTTCTGTGCTATTGAATGGAGTGTCAGGAAAAAGAGGGGTGATGCAAGGAGATCCTCTTTCCCCACTTAGGCCCCCTTTGTTTTGGCTACAGATTCTAACAATCACTATGGTTGTGAATCCCTAAAAATCAGTTATAGTTGTGGATTCCTGATCGAATCACAAGCTGGTTGTTTTTATCCTTCTACTGGATAGATGTAGGAACAATAGGGGCTGTGAAATGTCATTAATATCCTTGAATGGCGAGTATTTTGAGTTTAGACTGAAATGGCATGTACATACACTCCTACTTAAGTGCAAATTAGCCGATTTCGCATTCTTCTCACAAGATCATGCAAAGAAAAGCCTTGTCTAATTCACTAGTACATGCAAGAAAAAGGAGCAATCAAGGCATGGAACGCGTATGCTTGCCCGCCTCATCTAAAATACTAGTTCGACACCTCTACATATCCGACATGTTATGCATGGCTACAACATATATAGTCAACGGCTGCATCACATAGGTTGTTCTTCTTCAACCGTGCCCACATACACGCATTCGCAGGCGCCTCAGCTGCTCATCTTCAGCCGTGCCCGCTGAACGTGTATGCTCGCCCGCTTCCTGATCTCCCGACTCTCCGAGTACATGCACCGCCCAATTCGCCACATCGCTGGATGATTCCCACCACTCCTGGCTCTATCTGGTTGAAGCGCTCCTATCCCACATGTCCCCATTGTCAGTCCGGTCAACGGCGACTTTCCTGTCCTCTGCCTGGTCGTCCCTCATCTGGCCGGCCGTTGTTGCCCTGATCCGGTCCTCCGACGGGAGCCCATGGGCACCACGGGAGGTGACACCGACGAAGCCCAGTGGGAGCCTGTTGTCCATGGAAAGCACATGCTCAGCTACCAATGTGAGATACGAGAGGAGATAGGAGCAAAGGGAGGAGGACAGGACGAGCAAAGGCAGCGGATGGTGTGTGTGTGAGCGGTGCCGGTTAGAGCTGGGGAGAGACAAGTGGCCGGGGCGGTTCATTATGAGTGTGGGGTGGCATTTTTTTTGTATTTCGACTGGCAATAGGGGCATGGATTCTAACCGAGCCGTTTTCTTTTGTGGGAAGTTTCACCCAAATCGCGGCTTTCAGATGCTCCCGATAGTTCAGTTATTCTAATCCTGCCTGCAAGTCTGATACAAGTGGAACAAGTGAACAATCTGTTGAAGCATTTTGCTAGTCAAACTGGACTAAAGATTAACTATATCACAAATCATTTATGATTCCTATCAATGTGCGGAAAGAGTGCTTCACTCAGATTCTTAATTCTTTGGGATGTAAGAGAGGGTCCTTTCCATTTACATATTTGGGGCTTCCTTTATGTGCCAGCAGACTAAAATAGTGGATTTCACACCCATTTTCCAACAAATTGAGGGAAGATTGACTGGATGTTCCCCCATGCTTTCTTATAAAGGCAGACTGTAGTTAGTCAAACTAGTCTTCTCTGATCTACCAATCTTTTTCATGAGTATCTAGCACTGCCTGCATCAATCACTAGTCAGATCAACAAATATCTCATCAATTTCCCGTGGAGAAAATTTGGAGAGCTAGTTGCTGGTCCTGCTCTAATTGCCTAGGAAAATGTATTTAAACCCAAGAAGCAAGGTGGTCTTGGAATTTTGGATGTGAGTCTACACAATAAGGCCTTATATCTACCTGGCTCTAAGACGGAGGAATCTAGTTGGTGGAAACGTCATCTTCTATCTATTATACTCCCTCCGTTCCTTTTTACTCCGCATATGAGATATGTATTCAGTCAAACTTTACAAACTTTGGCAAATCTTGTGTAAAAAATATCAACATCTATAATATCAAACATACATAATATGAAACTACATTCCATAATGAATCTAAAGATATTCCTATGGCATTGTAAATGTTGATAATTTTTTCTATAAATTTGGTCAAACTAGAGATATACTTTTACTTCAGACAAAAATTATATGCAGACTAAAAAGAAACAAAGGGGGTATATTTACTAAAACAGAAGTCAAATAAGCCACTATGTTCGTCCACATATGTTAATATTATTTCCACCGTCAGATCAAGATAATAATGAATGTGATTTGAAAGTTTTTACATGACATATTAATGTGTACATATAAACATATTGAACTATCACGTGCACGTTGTCACATGTAAACGCATAGGCAACCAAGCGTGATCACAGACAAAAAAAATGGCATGAGTCATGTCCACATGTTAATAGTCACGTGCCATAATTTCCAGGTACACATACTACCTTAAGTCCATGAACTATCTTTAAAATAGGAAAAGAAGTCTATGCCCGTCCAAAAGTACAGGTGCGTGAGAAATAAGAACAGAAGCCGGATAGAAATAGCGAAGCGGAAGCCACACATAGTGGAGTTGAGATGGAAGTGCACATGACAGCATATGTTAAACAACATGGGCAAAGTCTTTTAAACGAATTGTTCTCATTGTGAGCATGGGTAAAGAAAATAGCACAACTCCTGGAAGTAAGCAGAAAAAGACCAACGGCAACACTATAGCGCAACTCCTGGTCACCAAAACAAGTTCGTATGTGCTGATTATTCTGCGATTGAGTTGGTTTAGGCAATAGCATACCACACAAGAGAAGGCATCGATGGGGTTGCGCGCATGCATCCATCACAATTGAATAGCTATTTGTCGCTGGCAGAAGTGAAACAGGTAGCTTAAGGAGTTTGTGTGATGGAGATCGCGCTAGAGGGGTGTTTCCTTGTAGTGGCGACAGCCGAATGGGAAGGAAACTTAAGGTATTCTAGATAATTAGTTGAGCGATATTAAGTAGTTAGTTATTCAAGCTATAGAATTCGATCCTATGATAAGTGATGAAAGGAACACGAGTCAGCCAATATCCAATTTGCCAGTCATTCAGATGCATCTTGTTGTAGGTATACTAACATCCCATTCAGGTAAGTAATTTTTGTTTTGCCATATGCATACATTCAGGTGCTTTTTCGGTGCTTTCATGGGACAAAATGATGTCCCTGAAGGTGCTTCTGTTGTTTCCAGCCGGTAAAACGGTGTATACCTGAATGGCTAAAAAAATTATCTCTACGTGAAGCTGAATAGCTCAACTTTGTATCTCTATGTGAATCCAAGTCAAGTATATTTCTCGAAAAAGGTCAAGTATATTTCTCATCGTTCAATTAAAATCCTAGTTTTGGTACAGACGCTGACGAACCGTGTTGCTCATCCTACCTATGATGACCAGGCAGCACCGTATGGTGACTTGTGTGCGCGCTGGCTTCGAGCAACTGTGTTCGTCGTACCAGAGAGATGGATATAACATTCAGTAGAGAAGCGTTGCCACAGGCATGCGGTGGAGACAGAGATAAACCGACGGCGCAGGCACAGACCTTCCAACTTGGAGGGAACCAGTGCTGAAAGAAGAACGGAAATTTTCATCTTCAACTTAACTTTCTAATACATCCCATTCATAAGCAGGAAATCACACAGCACGCTGTTGGTCACACTTTATGACGAGCTACTCTCTGCATTCTCGTGTTCTCCTCTTTGTAGGAGAAGGAAACTCAGTATTTCGTTGACCATGCCACTTGGAGGGGCCATCTACTTAAGGGCAACGTGCATGTAGTGGTGTGGCTGGTGAAAGGTCGTGATAAAAGATGAAAAAGTACAATGTTTTAGTGTGAAGTGTTGCTCGTACAATATACGGTATTGTCAGTCAAATTATTTACACGGATTCAAAATCATGTGCTCCACCAACCATCTCTTGCTATATGTAAGATTAACGTGTTTCTATAGGTTTAGGCACGTGCTATGGAAGGGTGATCTGCACTAGTAACACCACCGATTTAAATACCCAAGCTTGGTTGCTTTTGGGCCGGGCTTGCGAAAGCCCAAAGCAAAAATCCCAAACTCGAGCCTAGCCTGGCCCGGCCCGATACACATGAACAGTGTTGTTTTTAATTGAAATAATCGCATTTAGGGTATTATGTTAATTAGTTTATTGTACCTATATTTCAAATAACAAGTATATATATGGTCATTTCAGGCTTTTCTTGGGCTTTCGGGCTAGGCTTCACGAAGAAAAGTTGATTCACGTGCAGCGGGATCACGCGTGATGAAGGACACCACACACCGAAAATATTCAATAGAGCAGCTGCACCCCGGTCCGCTTATCCCGAGCGTCCATGTTCATGTGGATTTGTGCAGCCGTTTCCGTAAGAATCTCACCGACACGGTTATCTCGCAGGTGTTACCAGAGGGAGGCGACTGTGATCGGCCTACTACATACTTTAGGATGCAGTACAACAAAGAGACAAAAAGAGACTCCACCCGCAGGCGGCCCGTGACCCTTGTCCATCTTCCCCCCCCCCCCCCCCCC
>LR738712.1:864231780-864247581 GCA_902687465.1 Secale cereale
CCCCTCCCCCCACAGTAGCCAGCATGCTAGGCGGCGGGGCAGGGGGATTCATCTGAGATCGAAAATGGAGAGAAATCAAATCTGAGCAGAGGAAGGGAGTTGCTGGTACAGGAGGAGGCTAGTAGCCAGCCGCAGGTCCGGGCCGGCGGCACCGGCACGAGTTTCGCCGCTGCGGAAATCCAGCGCCAGGGCACAGCGCGCACCGCGCCGCTGGTGACATCCCTCGCATCTGGCCATTGTCCGAAATCGATGGCCTGGCGCTGGGCATAGGCCCTTCCACAGTCGTTTTTGTAGTTTATCTTGGGCTACTACGCCCAGATCGATTTTTGTCTTTGCCTTCAAATCACATAAGGGTGATTAGCCATGGATTCATTTGTTCTGCAGGTCAAATTAGGAACTGGGGTAGAATGACATGCAGACATAAACTTGTTTTCCCTTTTGCTTTTCTAGAAAGGGGCCTGGCGCCTGGGTATGCAATTGAGTACGGCATTGTGTAAGATGTCTAGTAGGATTTTCTTCTTCTTTATTTTTGGTTTTGAGTTTGGGTTCAGGATGTTCATGCCATTCGCTGTATGGACGAATTTTTGTAATTCTGCATGGATAGTACAGATGAACTAATGCGTGTGCAGAGTGCACGAATCGATTGAGTGTGAAACAGGATGCGTGGAGCCTTGTTGGTCAGAGTCACGGGTACGCATCGGTATGTTGGGGTGAGGGGGGCGGTGGAAGACAAATTTCCGCAGAGCCTACAATGGAACAGTACTCCTATGACGCCAACGACCGTAACAGATAGCTGCCGCGGTAACAGATACACTAAAGCTGGTGTTTGTGACGGGCATCTCGAGGTACAGCGCCATGATTCAACAGCTAGGATAACATGGCCGGTGTGCAGGTGCTCAAAAAATCTGCATCCCACCACACACGCGGGATATCCACCATGTCCGCGCACCGATGCTGAAAAGGGAGTAAGGGACTGAGGGGCGGATGTGCAGGCCCCCCGGAGCCAAGCAAATCGTCTTGAGGATATTGGACTGGTCCATCGGAGACATATTCGTGCGCATCACGGCTTGCTTAGCATGCGGTCCAGCCTTGCCGGAGCTGTTCTTGGTAGCAGATTTGGGTTCTTTGTCATTAGCTTTGGAGCTGGGAGCATCCCAGGAAGAAGGGTCGATGATGCGGTCATCATCATTGTTCTCGTCATCAAAAGGGGGGCGCAGATCAAATTCAGGATGGGGAGGGTCTGAGGGGCCTGTCGCTGAATGCCCACCCAACTCCGGTCGCCTCATGAAGATCTGCAGCAGCCTTTGAGCTTGGCCGCATCCCGGCACTAAACCTTGATGCGGACCAGACCAGGCATATTCAGGGATGCCTCGTCCACTTCAACCACCACCCCCCAAGTGGTTTACAATAATCCTTTATGAGATATACCTTCCTCAGCTTCTCAGGAACATTGAAGATCTGAACCCACGTTTCATCCAAGAAGGAACTAGCCTCCAGATTCACCTCACCACCGGTGGTCCAGTCCCCATCGTGAGATAGTTAATTGGGAAGCTCAAGCGACCAACACCCCTGTTCAGCTTCAACATGTATCCATGATCGGGAACACCACCAAGAAAAAGTTGTCCCTAATCTTTTGCACTTGCCAATCCCAGCCATCATTGGACGGGTTACCGAGCTCTTCACGCATAGTTTCAACTGATACCGGAACCTCGCCCATAACAGTGAGCTACGCTGAATTGGCAAGTCTAGCTGGCTCTCCTTCATCTTCGTCCACCGAATCCAGGTATAGAATCCCATCTAACGATTGTGGAACCCTAGCATGGTGAGAGGGGGGGGGGGCTTGGGTATACCTCGGAAATTTGGCGTGACATGCCGAGGCATCTTACATGAGAAACATTCTTTTGGTTTATTACATTACGTCAATAAGTGATTTTCTCCGCAGTTAAAGCAAGAGACGGTCGGGTGTGCACCCACCTGTGCATTTCCTGACCCCCACGCCTCCCCCTATCTACCAGCTGCTACACTCCACGTAGCACTGGTGCCAGCTACCTGCTTGTTCTTCTGGATCTTCATCTTATAGTTGGTGTTGTTGTTTCTTGTTTGCATGCCCCCCTTACCACGTTGAGAACGACCCTATCGCTCCTGTTGTTGCCCCCCCTGGCCGGCCAGCTCTATCAAGCCGCGGCTCTCCCCATGCCTCACCCCCGAGGCCTAGGTGCACCCATCCGGCCCTTCCTGCCTTTGGAACGAGAACCGACCCTCGGAACGAACCCTACGGGGCGCCGGAGGAGGTGGAAGAGGGGGAGAAGACCCGTATTGCCCCCCTGATGACCGCGAGAAGGATCCACACCGGTAACCACGGTGCCCCCCATTGTCCCGCCCACGGCAAAGCTGTTGTCGAAGGTCACGGCCAGGGTGCACTAGTAGGAAAAGGGTCATTTGTCCCGGTTGGGGAACCGGGACTAAATGGTCGATACAAATGCCCTTGACCATTAGTCCCGGTTCTTATACCAACCGGGACAGATGGGGTTCCACGTGGCCACTGCGGCTTGCCCAGGCAGGGGGGCCTTTTGTCCCGGTTGGTAGCACCAACCGGGACAAATAAGCTTCCACGCGTCAGCAGTTCAGTGGCTCGGGTTTTTGTTTTTTTTGTTTTTGAAAGGGGGGAGGAGGTTTGGGGGGGTTTTGTAGGGTTAATTTAGGGGTTTCATATATTATGTTAGCCCGCTAATAGAGAGAAGTGTCCTCTCTTATATCCGTGCTTGGTCGACGCTACATACTATATATATACGTATAGATCGGAGGACTTGACACTCTAGCTAGTAAGCAAATGAAGGAAACCATTCAGTACAGAAGATCGACCTCTCTCCTTCTCCGAGAGAGATAGGTCGAATAACAAGTTTTCGTATATCTATCCGACTCTACTGGCTACATACATACAATATAAGATCTCTTACTACAATTACCTAACTTCTTAAATCATATTCCAGATGGTATTCTCCGGCTTTATTGATGACGTGATCAAGAAAGAATCCCGTCAATTCCTCTTGAATTGCCCGTATGCGATCTTGTGGTAGGAGTTCATCCCGCATTTGCCACATCTAATTTGAAGAAGGGGGTCAATACATATATATATATATATATGTGTGTGTGTGTGTGTGTGTGTGTGAATTAAACTCAACAGAAATGATGGTAATAAAATAAAATTGTGAATATTTTTGCTTACACAGCTCAAATTGTCTTTTAGAGTAGCCTCGCCTATTCTTGGCCATTGCATTGTAGATGAACTCGCAGACGTAGTATCCACAGTAATTATTCCCGGCTTCCTGCCACAAGCACTTTACAAGAAATAGAGGTCAATCAAACTGATAATGAAGCATTATGAAGGCATTGATGAAAGTATAGCTACAGTCAACGGGAGATGCGCGGAACTAGCTAGCTAGTAGTACTTACTTTCGGGTAAATCCATCGCAGTTGTCGCGGCATTGCCGGAACTTTTTTGGCGAAATCTTTCCAAACCCTGCGAGACAAAGAAAACAATTACTTTATATCAGGAAAATGGACAAAGTTGCCGATATGGTGAGGTAATGATCGATTGAACTTACTTGTTGAGCATTTTAGACATGTCCGCATAGTCCTTGGGATCTTTTCGTCTCGAGTTTAAGACGGTTAATAGTCCCTCCTCAAGCTTAATCTCTAGGAGAATATAGTGGAACCTGCGCACGCATGCATACAAATCATCAATTACATTAATTACTATAACCTCGAGTAATATATAATTAAGGGAAACCGAATAAGCACAAGACAGTAACACTCACTTGAAGTTGCAAGGAAAGAGTATTTTATCTTTGTTTTGATTTACTATCAACGATTGTAGCAAGTTGGCCTTGGCTTCTTTGGCATGATATTGAACCTGATATTCATCTATGAGATTTGTGTTAATGAAGCCAATATCATAGATATCAGCTTTTCTACATTCAACGATCTTCAACCTGCATAATATAGTGAGGATAATTATATATACTTGCAAGGAAGTATACTTGCAATATGAAGAGCTGAGCTATATATAGAGACTTAATTGATGATAGAACTAGTACTTACAGACAGTAGGAAGTGATCGTTGGTTTATCGAGGGCCTTCTGATTGAAAATGTTGGCGAACTCCTCAACTGTAATAGACAACATATCAATTCCAACGAGGTCGTGCTCCTCTGTAACTTTCAGCATCAGAGTATCCTGGCCACCAGAGTCTCTGCAGGTTTCCATGTACCAGTCATGCAATCTTCGCATCATCGTGGTTAGAGTTCTGGCATCTTTGGCGAGAGGCTTCCCGTACCGGTATTTGTGATCATCCACCTCTAACACATCAGGAAGTACATCATCGGTCACGTAATCAGCAAGATTGGTACCGGGCGCCATCCCCGGATGATGAGGGACAATGTCGGTAGGCACCTTGAGCGGGGGGCACGATTGGTTCTCTTGTTCGCCGAGCTGGGGAATTTGTTTCCCACTTTTTTTCTGTGCTAACCTCTGATCACTGCAAGTACTTCCCGACCGCGATGCTTCGACATATGACTTTTGAATAATGCGCTCATAGTTGCTTTTCGGCGGAGATGGTGGTGGTTTCTTTAGTGCATCAATAGTGCGCTTCGCTCTCGCTGGATTTATCTTCTGCTTTGGAGGTACATGTTTCTTTGCAAAAAAGTCCTTCACTTCAGCTTTACAGATCTCCGCGTTCTCCTCGTCGGTCCTCTCGTATGGTAACTTCTCTAAGAGCCTGAGAGATGGATCGTATCTGTATTGCCTCCTGCCTCTGGTTGTACTGCTAGACGCCTGAGCAGTCCCAGCGGCTGCCTTCTTTTGTTGCTTACGAGGCGGAGGAGGAGGCGGGGTGCTACCACGCGCCGGAGCAGCCGGAGTGTCGGCGGCTCACTTCACGCCTTGCTGATGAGGCGGAGGAGGAGGTGGGCTGCTCGGACGCGCCGGCACAGGCGGAGGAGGAGGCGGGCTGCTCGGACGTGCCGGCGCAGGCGGAGAAGGAGGCGGGCTGCTCGGACACGCCGACGCAGGCGGAGTGCCGCCACGCGCCTGATCACCCGGAGAAGGAGATGGAGTGCGCTGATCCCTTGCCGGAGGAGGAGGCGGAGTGCGCTGACTCGCCGGAGGCGTCTTGTTCACAAGGTTGATGAGGTCCTTCCGCCATAGGCATGGAGTCTTCAGAGAAGAACCCAGCCGAGTCTCCCTTTCACCGGTAGGGTGGTCAAGCTCGAGATCCTCAAACCCCTCTGTTATTTGATCCACCATCACCCTAGCATATACTTCTGGAATCGAACGGCAGTGAAAAGTTGCGCCGGGTTCAGAAGGAAAAACAGAGCCTACAGCCGCCTTGACTTCGAATTGCATCCATTGCGTCATAAGGTAGCAATGTTGAGACTCCATGATAGCATCCACGGGGTAGCTAGCAGGAGCATCCAAGACAGGCTCCTCAGGCAGCTCGGTGGAAGCCACGCTGCTTTTCCGCTGAGATGGCGGGGTAGCTTCGAGGGTAGCTTCAACAAGATGCTTGCTGCGAGATTCTTCTCGTTCGTCCTCTAGCGCTTTTACTCTTGCGTGCAGCGCCTGGAAAGTGGTCTCATCCACTTTCTTCTTCCTCTGGTGGCATTTGTAACCGCCTGCGTCGGGAAACCCGGCCTTCCACGAAAGGGAGCCTGGCGTGCCTCGCGTCCGTCCAGGGTGCTCAGGATTCCCGAGGGCCATTGTGAGCTCGTCGTTCTCTCTGTCGGGAACGAACGTCCCTTGCTGCGCTGCTTCGATATAGAACTTAAGCTGCATGATGGGTATTGCAAGTTGCTCCTTCGTCCAAACGCACTTCCCTGTTACAGGGTCCAAGATTACCCCAACTCCAAAGAACCAAGTCCTTGAACGGTCTGACCAGTGTAATGTCTGTGGTTCGATCCCTTTAGCAAGCAGGTTATTCTCGGCCTTGTCCCATAACGGCCGGGCTTTGAGGTAGCCACCTGACCCCGTGCGATGGTGATACAACTTCTTCGCAGCATTTTTCTTGTTTCTCTCTGACATCTGCTTACTCTTTTCCGACTTCTTGTGGGCCACAAATGCGTCCCAGTGATCTCTGATCTTCTCAAACCGGCCGGTGAATTCCGGAGTCTTGTTTTTTTAAACAAACTTTGCATTCAGCTCATTCTTCCACCTCCTGAATATCTCCCCCATCTTCTTAAGAGCGACTGCCTTGACCAATTGCTCTATAACTGGTGGCTGCTTCTCCGGATCCTCCTCTGGCGGTAGGGTGAAATTGGACTTCAGCGCGGTCCAAAGATCATTTTTCTGCATATCGTTGACATAAGACACCTGAGAGTCTTCGTTCTTAGGCTTGTACCATAGGTGGATACTGATTGGGCTCATGTCCCTAACAACAACCACGCACTGAGCAGTAAATGCGTCCTTGGTCTTCTTGGGTTTACTCGGTAGGCCATCACGCCCGATTTCTTCGATGATGAACTTTTCATCCTGGCGCAACCTTTTCTTCGGGCCTCGGTGTCTTTACCGAACTTTGGCTCGATCCGGAGGGCTAGAAAAGAAGAAAGAAGAGAGTTAATATGTTTACATATATACCAAAACAATCAATGCATCAATTAGCTATAGTGTCAGCACATGCTTAATGAATACATATATACCTGGCCGGACTCCGTTCGGTCACCGGAGCCGTCATCACCGTGTCCTTCTTCCACCAGTAATCGGTCACCGGAGCCATCATCACCGTGTCCTTCTTCCACCGGTAATCGATCACCGGAGCCATCATAATCATGTGTTTCCTCCTCCATTGGATCACCGGAGCCATCATAAACATGTGTTATCTCCTCCATTGGATCACCGTAGCCTACTTCTTCATCACCATGTCCTTCCAAATGACCATCGTAGTCGACGTTGATATAAATTTCGATAGCAGCTCCATCTGCAATTATGTCTCCCAACACCTGTTATGCTACCTCATCTCGTCCTATGTCCATAGTTTCTGCAAATATTACGACATGGCAATTATTATACAAACATGACAGAACGGATATATTAGTGGCCTCGACGCTTCTCTAGGGTTTGTGGTGGCCTCGGCGACCCTCGACCCCCTCGACCCTCGAACTCTCAGCAACCCTCGACCCTCGGCTACCCCTCCTCCCCCTCATGTCGAAGTTATCGGGGAGGGGGTATATATATATATATATATATCGAGAACGACGAAATATACATAGAAAAAAATTTTATAGGGTAGGGGGGTAGATATCGATCGACCCCCCTCATGTCGATGTTATTGGGAAGGGGGTATATCGACAAAATTACATCATCATATATCATCGAATAAAATTACATCATCATCATCATCATCATCATCATCATCATCATATATTATACATCTAAAAAAGTTTTCATATATCACCATATATATCATCATCATCTAGTACACAAAATTGACCAATCAAGTTTTCATATATCATCATCATCTACTACAGAAAAATTGACCATTCAAGGACCCTCGAACCCTCGGCCCCTCGACGACCCTCGAACCCTCGGCCCTCCACCCCTCGACCTCTCGGCGACCCTCGACCCCTCGGTGACCCTCGACCCCTCGAACCCTCGACCCTCGAACCCTGAGCAACCCTCGACCCATCGGCTCCCCCTCCCCCCCTCATGTCGAAGTTATCGGGGAGGGGGTATATATATATATATCGAGAACGACGACATATACGTAGAAAAAAATGTTATTGGGTAGGGGGTAGATATCGATCGAACCCCCTCATGTCGAAGTTATCGGGGAGGGGGTATATCGAAAAAATTGCATCATCATATATCATCGAATAAAATTACATCATCATCATCATATATTATACATCTAAAAAAGTTTTCATATATCACCATATATATCATCATCTAGTACAAAAAATTGACCAATCAAGTTTTCATATATCATCATCATCTACTATAGAAAAAATTGACCCCTTGACGACACTCGAACCCTCGACCCTCGAACCCTCGGCCCCTCGACGACCCTCGAACCCTCGACCCTCCACCCCTCGACCACTCGGCGACCCTCCACCCCTCGGTGACCATTGACCCCTCGAACCCTCGACCCTCGACCCCTCAACCTTTTTTTCTTCTTCTTCCTCTCCTTATTTATTTCTCCTCTTCTTCCTTCTCCTCTTCTTCTCCTTTTTCTTTTCCTTCTTCCTAAGCTAAACATAAACTAAAATAATCCTAAAACTAAACGAAACTTCTCCTCCTCCTAAAGCTTTATGAACAAAATTACAACATAAAAAAACCATAAAAATTCTATGAACAAAATAAAAATTCTATGAACAAAATTACAACAGAAAAAATCATAAAAATTCTAACATTTGCATATTCTTTGCATATGAACATATACATCATCATATATATGAAAAAAACAAGCATATATATATATATATAGGAAAGCCATTAGTCCCGGTTCGTGGCACTAATCGGGACCAATGCCCCCTATTAGTCTCGGTAGGTGCCACCAACCGGGACCAAAGGACTCTTTTCAGCAGCCCAGAGGGCGGGAAGCTGAGGCTTTTGGTCCCGGTTGGTGGCACCAACCAGGACTAAAAGGGGGCATTGGTCCCGGTTGGTGCCACGAACCGGGACCAAAGGCTGGTATTGGTCCCGGTGCTAGCCACCAACCGGGACCAATAGCCTGTGCACAGCGGCGTGGTGGTGGGAGTTTAGTCCCATCTCGCTAGCTGAGAGCGACGACGACCTGTTTATAAGCCCTGCTGTCTCTTCCGTATTGAACTCATGTGAACTATAGATCTATGGGCCTAAACCGGCATTGCTATGCCTATGGGCTTGCTGGGCTTTCTACGGGCCAGAATCCTGGCCGATGGTTGAGTTTTTAGTCGTATTCGGGCCGTGTTGGCCCAGTAGGTGGCATTTTTTATTTTTTTCTTTGTTGCTTTATTTTTTAGTTTTGCTTCTACTTTCAACAAAATACTTACTGTTGCTATTTTTATTTATTTTAAATACTTACTGTTGCTATTTTTATTTATTTTATTAAAGATTATTTATTTTACTTTACTAAAGTTTATTTTGTTTCTACTTATTTATTTTATTTTCATTCTACTTATTTATTTTATTTTCTTTTTTTCTTTTTGATTTATTTTATGAAAATTCTTTTTGCTTTTAGAACAGAAAATACTTTGATAATTTTAGTTGCATAAATTTTATATAATTGTAGTTTCACTAATACAAAACGGACTATCTGTTTCGAGGTATCAGGGTTTCAGACCAAAACTCATCTGTTACAAAGGGATTTCTAATTTTTAACTTATTTGAACTACAGACTACTTCTGTGTTCAAAATGCACAATTACAAAGTGATATTCTAGATTAAAGGCATCATCACAATAGTTGTGGAGAAAAAGTCTTCACTTTTTCTTCGCTTGTGTCCTTTGCTTATTGCGCCGTAACCATGGATAATCTTCATCGTTTATCAGGGTCCTTGGGTCAGCCTTGACTTTGAAGGGGGGAATTTCGTGAAACTTTTCATAATCTTCGGAAATGTCTGTCTTGTCCTCCACTCCCATGATGTCTCTTTTTCCTGAAAGAACTATGTGGCGCTTTGGTTCATCGTTTGGTGTGTTCGCTTCCATATCTTTTCTTTTTCTGATTCTTGTAGACATGTTCTTCACATAGAAAACCTGCGCCACATCATTGGCTAGGACTAACGGTTTGTCTGTGTACCCAAGATTGTTCAGATCCACCGTTGTCATTCCGTAATCTGGGTCTACCTGTACCCCGCCTCCTGACATATTGACCCATTTGCACTTAAACAAAGGGACCTTAAAATCATGTCCGTAGTCAAGTTCCCATATGTCCACTATGTAACCATAATATGTGTCCTTTCCCCTCTCGGTTGTTGCATCAAAGCGGACACCGCTATTTTGGTTGGTGCTCTTTTGATCTTGGACAATCGTGTAAAATGTATTCCCATTTATCTTGTATCCTTTGTAAATCAATACAGTCAAAGATGGTCCCCTGGACAACGAGTACAACTCATCACAAACAGTGTTGTCACCTCTGAGACGTGTTTCCAACCAACTGCCGAAAGTCTTGATGTGTTCACATGTAATCCAGTCGTCACACCGCTCCGGGTGTCTGGAGCACAGAATGTTCTTGTGTTCATCGACATACGGGGTCACCAGGGTCGAGTTCTGTAGAACTGTGTAGTGTGCTTCAGAACAAGAGTGCCCATCCCTTCATATTATTGACTCCCCTCCATGCGTGCCTTTCCCAGTTAGTCTCCCCTCATACCGCGATTTAGGGAGACCAATCTTCTTAAGGCCAGGAATGAAGTCAACACAAAACCCAATGACATCCTCTGTTTGATGGCCCATGGAGATGCTTCCTTCTGGCCTAGCGCGGTTACGGACATATTTCTTTAGGACTCCCATGAACCTCTCAAAGGGGAACATATTGTGTAGAAATACGGGGCCCAGAATGACAATCTTGTCGACTAGATGAACTAGGACGTGTGTCATGATATTGAAGAAGGATGGTGGGAACACCAGATCAAAACTGACAAGACATTGCGCCACATCACTCCTTAGCCTTGCTATGATTTCTGGATTGATCACCTTCTGAGAGATTGTATTGAGGAATGCACATAGCTTCACAATGGCTAATCGGACGTTTTCCGGTAGAAGCCCCTTAGTGCAACCGGAAGCAGTTGCTTCATAATCACGTGGCAGTCATGAGACTTTAGGTTCTGGAGCTTTTTCTCTGACATATTTATTATCCCTTTTATATTCGACGAGAAGCCAGACGGTACCTTCATACTGAGCAGGCATGCAAAGAAGATTTCCTTCTCTTCTTTGGTAAGAGCGTAGCTGGCAGGACCTTCATACTGCTTTGGAGGCAGGCTGTCTTTTTCGTGCAAATATTGCATGTCCTCCCGTGCCTCCGGTGTATCTTTTGTCTTCCCATACACGCCCAAGAAGCCTAGCAGGTTCACGCAAAGGTTCTTCGTCACGTGCATCACGTCAATTGAAGAGCAGACCTCTAGGTCTTTCCAGTAGGGTAGGTCCCAAAATATAGATTTCTTCTTCCAGATGGGTGCGCGTCCCTCATCGTCATTCGGAACAGATAGTCCGCCGAGACCCTTTCCAAAGATTACCTGTAAATCATTGACCATAGCAAGTACGTGATCACCGGTACGCATGGCGAGCTTCTTCCGGTGATTTGCCTCGCCTTCGAAATGCTTGCCTTTCTTTCGACATTGATGATTGGTCGGAAGAAATCGACGATGCCTCAGGTACACATTCTTCCTGCATCTGTCCAGGTATATACTTTGGGTGTCATCTTAACAGTGCGTGCATGCGTGGTATCCCATTTTTGTTTGTCCTGAAAGGTTACTAAGAGCAGGCCAATCATTGAAGGTTACAAACAGCTGTAAAAGTTCTTCAACTAATGGCCTTAGGTACACATCAATGTCGTTGCCGGGTTGCTTAGGGCCTTGGATGAGTATTGGCATCATAATGAACTTCCGCTTCATGTACAGCCAATGAGGAAGGTTATAGATACATAGAGTCACAAGCCAGGTGCTGTGATTGCTGCTCTGCTCCCCAAAAGGATTAATGCCATCCGTGCTTAAACCAAACAATACGTTCCTTGTGTCACCTGCAAACTCCTCCCAGTACGTTCTCTCGATTTTTCTCCACTGCGAGCCGTCAGCGGGTGCTCTGAACTTCCCGTCTTTCTTACGGTCCTCTGCGTGCCATCGCATCAACTTGGCATGCTCGTTGTTTCTGAACAGACGTTTCAACCGTGGTATTATAGGAGCATACCACATCACCTTGGCAGGAACCCTCTTCCGAGGGCGCTCGCCGTCAACATCACCAGGGTCATCTCGTCTGATCTTATACTGCAAGGCACCGCATACCGGGCATGCGTTCAAATGCTCGTACGCACCGCGGTACATGATGCAGTCATAAGGGCATGCATGTATCTTATGCACCTCCAATCCTAGAGGGCATACGACCTTCTTTGCTGTGTACGTACTGTCGGGCAATTCGTTATCCTTTGAAGCTTCTTCTTCAATATTTTGAGTAGTTTCTCAAATCCTTTGACAGGCACACCATTCTCTTCCTTCCACTGCAGCAATTCCAGTGCTGTACCGAGATTCGTGTTGCCATATTTGCAATTGGGGTACAACCCTTTTTTGTAATCCTCCAACATGCGATCGAACTTCAGTTTCTCCTTTTCACTATTGCACTGTCTCCTTGCATCAACAATGACCCGGCGGAGATCATCGTCGGGCACAACATCATCTGGTTCCTCTTGACCTTCAGCAGCTTCCCTCGTTACAGCATCACCGTATTTCGGAGGCACATAGTTGTCATCGTCCTCTTCTTCTTCATTGTCTTCCATCATAACCCCTATTTCTCCGTGCTTGGTCCAAACATTATAGTGTGGCATGAAACCCTTATAAAGCAGGTGGGTGTGAAGGGTGCTCGAGTCGGAGTAAGACCTCGTATTCCCACAGATAGTGCATGGACAGCACATAAAACCATTCTGCTTGTTTGCCTTAGCCACCTCGACAAAATTATGCACGCCATTAATATACTCTGAGGTGCGTCTGCCACCGTACATCCATTGCCGGTTCATCTGCTTGCATTTATATATAATTAAGTGTGTCAAAAACCGTTACAGAACATCATGGATAGATAAGTGATCAAATTAATATAAGTTCATCATCATATTATATTCAAAGTACATGCATATATAGCTCACCACGGTGGTGCCGGCGACGAGATAGGCGCGGGCGATCGACGGCGGTGAAGACGGGGACGTGACGTACGACGGACCGCTCAACCTAGCCAAATCTCGGAGAAAATGTAGCTTCGAGAGGAGAAAGCTTAACTAGTGTGTCTCGGGCATTTCATCGAGCACCTCATGTGCATATATGTGAGGTGAGCTAGAGCACCACACAAAGCTCTCCCCTCGCCGGCCAGAAAAAACAGAGCAACGTGGGCTCGCCGGCGATGGGGTATATATAAGCAACCAATTGGTCCCGGTTCGTTACTGGAATCGGGTCTAAAGGCCACCCATTTGTCCCGGTTCCAGTCACGAACCAGGACCAATGGGTGTGGGCCAGGAGCGAGGCCTATTGGTCTCGGTTCGTGCGTGGAACCGGGACAAATGGGTCCAGACCAACCGGGACACATGCCCCACGAGGCCCGGCCGGCACCCTGGGCGCACGAACCGGGACGTATGCCCCCATGGGTCCCGGTTCATGGATGAACCAGGACTAATGGGCTGGCCAGGCCCGAACCAAAGCCCTGTTTTCTACTAGTGGTGCTCCGTCTCGTCATAGGAGGACCACTCATCAGCCGCTTGCCGTTGCGGTCGAACTAGTCGTCGTCGCGGGCCATCCAGGCATCCCGGAAGGATAGAGCGGGTAGAGCTAGGACACGAGGAAAGGAGCCACGGGGATTGGTGGATGACAGCGGAGGGTGAGTGGGAACAGAGCGATGGATAAGACGAACAGATCTGCCCCAGCAGCGCACGTCGCGAGGGGGTGTGGGGGGGGGGGCAGGAAACCCTAACAAGATATCTGAGGAGTCACGGGGCACCCACCACCAATATTTATCCCTAGTCGAGTGGGGTTAGAGCCGCGGAGCGCTAACAGGCTGGGCCGGACGCGCCGATCGAGCCGACCTCGTCGGGTCACAAGCAAACAGAGACACGTCAAACCCCAGCGAAGGAGGCCTCCTACCTCCCCTGGGCTGACCCAAAATTGGGTTGGTCCCTTCCTAAGGCCTAAGCCCAGACGACCCTACCCAAACCAGGTCCCATGAGCCGATACCCACCTCGTGTTCCTCCTTTGAAACCCTCGATGTCGATGGCGACGCTGCCGCCGCCCGCCCCCTGGAGTGCTTTCCCGCCGAAGGCGAAGCCACCCTCGATGACGACCTGTCGGAGAACACCCCACCAATAGGATCCAACGGCGGGCGAAACACCGGTGTGGACGGGATCGGTGCTCCGGTCGCCGCAGACAGCACTGCCGCCTATGCATCCGTGGAGCACTGCCCGACCACCGCAATCCCCACAGTGCCCGCGGCCACGCACCAAAGTTTTAAATAGCCCGCTATAGCTCCGCTATAGCACGCTATAGCTTTTAGAAGAGGTTCCGCGCTAAATGTATTTTGTCCAACCATATGAGCGAACGTTTTAAATAGCCCGCTATAGCATTTAAAAGAGGTCCGACGCTAAAAGGCCTAGCACGCTATTTAAAACTTTGCCACGCACTCCCGGAAGCCCGCGGATGCTTCTTGGAGAGTTGTCCAGCCATCGGAGGAAGAACGAGACACATGTGGCCGGCGAGATCCTCGCCCGCCTGGTGCAATGGACTCCCGTGATCTGCGGCTCCCCCGCCCAGATCCAGCCTGCGCAGCTAACATGTATTGCTGTAACATTTTTTTTTTGAGGGATGCTGTAATATATTTTTATTTCTGTTGTGGTGATTTCTCTGTTCTTGGAAGATTATTCTTCCTCTAGTTTTCTTCTCCTTATACTAATATGTTGATTACAAGAAAAAGAACTATTCCCTGACATGCTGGTGACCCAACAAGTTCGTGCGTGATTCTGAAAGTAAAAAAAAAAGTTCATGTCTGATAAATGATGCGTGATGGAGTTTGTTTAGGCAAAGGTGTACCACACCAAAGAAGGAATCAATAGGGAAGTGCACATGCAACCATCACCATGGAATAGCTAATTATCAACGGCAGAAATGAAATACTCCCTCTGTCCGGAAATACTTGTCATCAAAATGAATAAAACGAGATGTATCTAGATGTATTTTAGTTCTAGATACATCCCTTTTTGTCCATTTTGATGACAAGTATTTCTGGACGGAGGGAGTACTTAAGAAGTTGATGTGATTGACATCGCACAAGAGGGGTGTTCTATTGTGGTGGCGACAGCGTAATGGGAAGGCAACTTGAGGTGTATTCGTTAATTAGTTGGGTGGCAGTAAGTTGTTACGTGTTCATGCTATGTAATTCGTTCGTATGATGAGTGATGAAAGGAACACGAGTCATCTAATCCCATTTGCCAGTCATTCATATGCATCTTGTCGTAGGTGTGGTAACATCTCATTCAGCTAAGTTATTTTTGTTTTTCATATTCATACATTCAGGTGCGTTCAGTGCTTTCATGGTACAAAATGGTGTGCCTGAAGGTCGCGGTAAAATGATGTAAACCTGAATGGTGTGCGTGCTGGCTTCATGTCACCTTCTTCGTCATAGCGGAGAGATGGATATAACATTCAGTAGAGAATCGTTCCCGCACGGGCGAACGTTAGAGACAGAGATAATGTGACAGCGCAGACACAGACCTTCCAAATTGGAGGGAACCCATGCTGAAAGAAGACCAGCAATTTTCATGTTGAAATCAAGTTCCTAATACATCCCATTCATAAGCAGGAAATCACACAACACGCTGAGTCGTCACACTTTATTATGAGCTACTCTCTGCATTTTGGTTTCTCCTCTTTGTAGGAGAAGGAAACTGAGCACCGCGATGATCATGCCACTTGGAGGGGCCATCTATTTAAGGACAACGTGCATATGTTGGTGTGGCTGGTGAATGGTCGTGATAAAACATGAATAAGTACAAAGTTTTACCGTGCAGCCTTGATTGTACAATATACGGTATTGTCTGTCAAATTAATTACACGGATTCATAATCATATGTCCAACGAACTATCTCTGGGGGGG
>LR738712.1:864247659-864318444 GCA_902687465.1 Secale cereale
CCGCATGGCCCCTCCCGTCTTCTGTCCTACCGCCGCTGCCGCCGGCCAAGTCCACGGTGGCAGCGGCCCGACGTCAAAGCGCTAGGGAGGGTGGTGTGCTGCGAGATCTCCCGGAGGCGGCAGGGGCGACTCCGACGTTGGATCCGCGACCAGCAGGTAGGGCGGCGCCCCTTGCTTGTGCGGCGGCGGCTAGATCCATGGTCGGCATGGTGATCTTCCCCTCGGTGGATTCTATGCCAAGAGATGGGTGGCGGTGGAAGCCGCGGATCTGGCGTCCCGTCAAGGTCCGCCCCGGCGTGGTTTTTTCCTACCGGCGGCGCGTGGAAGGACCAGTGAGGGGCGGCTGCAGGCTTTGACGAACAGGAACCCACCATTAAAATCAAGATTAAAAATTATGAATGCAATGCTTTATGTGATTTGGGTGCTAGTGTTTCCACAATTCCAAAATCTCTATGTGATGTGCTAGGTTTTACCCATATGGATGAATGTTCCCTCAATTTGCACATA
This sequence comes from Secale cereale, assembly GCA_902687465.1. Lineage (NCBI taxonomy): Eukaryota > Viridiplantae > Streptophyta > Magnoliopsida > Poales > Poaceae > Secale > Secale cereale. The sequence goes on from LR738712.1 coordinate 864,248,167, forward strand.
CCGGATTCTACTATTATATAGTCTTTGGTAAGAATTAATGATGTTCTTATTCTTGCAAATAGTAACTATGTGCATGCTGATTGTATTATACTTGACATTGATTGCAATCTGTCTTGCCCCATAGTACTTGGTAGACCATTTTAGCGAAATATAGGTGTTGTTATTGACATGAAAGAAGGTAATATTAAATTTTAGTTTACATTAAAGAAGGGTATGGAACACTTCCATGAGGGCCACCTATGGAGCCAAAACCAAAATGAAAACAGTTGAAACTATGCAATATGCCTAACTAGGGGCATGAAAAATTAGCGCTAGATGGGAGGCAACCCAAAAGTTATCTTTCGTTTTTTATTTTTCTTTCTGTTTTCAAATAAATATACAATTATGCTACTGTTATGATTGTGTTTTCGTGTTTTAATTAGTGTTTGTGCCAAGCAAAGCCTTTGGGATGATTTGGGTGATAGTTGCATTTATTATGTGCATTAACAGAAACTTTCGCGTTCGATAGCAGAATTCTCAGAAATTTAATGTGTTTTCAGCTTACAAGTTGAGTTGCAGCCATTACGTAGTTGGGTGTTAAGCTCTGTAACGCGTTGCTGTGATGAGAATAACACGATTTCTCCAATGCAATTTGTCAGCCATTCAACATTTATCTTGCCGTAAGGACTTTCGGCAGCCATCGTTTTTGCCATAGCAGAGAGACGGATATAGAAGAGGCAGCGCCAACACCTCGCTAGCAGCACAATGGAGAGGCAGCCCCAACACCTTGCTGAAAGCTATCTAGAGGTTCTAGTTTTCAAATTAAGTTCCCAATACATCTCACTCATACCATGGAAATCAAATAATATATTGTGTGGTTCTCACCAGGTGCTCACGTGGTGTTATGTTGTGTGCTAGTTCCAAAGAATATGTTATGTCATTTGGCTGCTAGTGTTTTCACAATTCCGAAAGCTGCACGTGGAGGGGCCATCGTCCACCGCGGCATGGCTGATGGGTGGTGTGTCTGGTGGGGAATGCGTAGATGTGCGATAATGTGGCGGTGTCAAGGGGGAGATGCGTACTCGCCAGTGAACGTTAAAGATACATGAATAGTGGTGTCGCCTGCAGGAGTGAACCGGTTTATATATTCATGAACGTGACCTGCTCCAACGAGAAACACGGCAAAATTGGAGCGCACGGGAGGGGAAAAGGTGTGAACCGGCTCCATAACTACTGTGCGCTCATACCAGTGAAAAAGCGACTTTACCGTTGGCTGAAGTGGAAGGGGAAGGCCTACAAAGAGGAAAACAAACTTTAGCCAATCCTGTGAGCACATGCACTGCGACAGCATCCTCAAATCATGCCACCTAACCTTCGATGATACATTAATAGATAAATGTTGCAACAGTCCACGACAAGGCCTTCAAGAAGGAGCAACCACACCCGCGTGGATGTTGACTAGTCTAACCAGATGTCAGACCAAAGGCTATCATCCTGAAGAAGATCTTCAAACCAACACCTTAGAAAAGGTAGCAAAACATAGACGTCAATTCTTCCTAACATATATACAATTAAATTTATGATATTTTTCACTTGATAAAATCACTATTAGCATGCAAATTATGCATGGGCATTATAGTTATTCGTTATAAGAACAATGTGAGGATATGGTTAAAAGGCAATTTAAAATGTCCTTTTACTCTTGTTCTCTATCACCTACAACAAGTTTCACCACCCATCAACCTAGAGAGGCAACACGAATGTGCAACATGAAGGAACAGTACAACGCTCGCAAGCAGATAAAATCGTACATCGTACAACAGTACAAAAATCAGATGGCTTACATGGCAAAATCCACTCAGGTGCTCCCGAATGGCGGGTAGCTAAGCTAAGTTTGTAAGTAGAATCCCTTGCAGTTTTTTCATACAAGAGTCAAATCCATAAAACCACGACGATACATGCATCATTAGCTAAAAAAAGACTACAATATATTTTAGCTACACTTTACACTGAATAGAACTCATGGCAGTGGCAGAAACACTGAAAAGTTTTTGAACCTTTTTTGACGTAGCAAATTGCCTACATGGCGATGGAGCTGATACTGAGGGGGAAACGGCCATTAACTTAAACCATTCTCTCTCTTGTGCATTATAGCGAACACCTCTCGTGCACTCCCCTGGAGGTGATCCACCAAGCTGAAGCTCAGCACGACCTCCATGACCGGTGTCCAAACCAGAGCCTCCCTCGACAGAATGAGCTTGCGATTGTTATATGGCCTAAGATGGGCCAAAGAGGTGCATCCAAACACAGGAAGGGATGTGTAGTCTGATGTTGTTTGATAACACGACTAGGAAGCTAGTTGATAATATGAACGGCAGTGAGAAACGCCTCATCCCAAAACTTTACAGGAATAGAGGTGCTAGCTAGGAGGGCTAGTCCAACCTCTATGATGTGTCGATGCTTGCGTTCTGAAGACTTATTTTGTTGATGGGCGTGAGGGCGGGACCCATGGTGAGAGTTTCCAAGGGGTTGGAAAAACAAATTTAATTCTCGTATTTCCCTCGCCAATCAGATTGGACAACAATGATTTTTCTATCAAGTATCCGTTCAATGAGTGCTTGAATTTGTTTAAAGACTTGAAAGACATCAGATATTTTCTTAATAAAGTAAATCCAGGAGGACTTGCTATAGCCATCGATGAAACTCACGTAGTATGTGTGTCTAGCAACATATTTTGTGGCATGAGCCCAAACTTCAGAGAAAATAAGTTGCAATGGCTAGGTAGAAATACTACTGTAAATAGGGTAAGGCAATTGATGAGTTTCAGCACGTTGACATGAATCAAAAATAGTTTCAACATGACGCTCAACAACATGTGGGAGCTTGCTTTTCCTAAGCACATATTCAACGAAAGGCGAAGATGCATGCCCTAATCGATCTTGCCACCGAGTTAAATTGAGTTTGGCAACACCATATGCTTGCTTATTGGATCTTCCACGCTTGGGAACCAATGCATAAAGCCATCGAATGTAAAATAGGGTCTAGTTTGCATATATTGTATTTGTACATGTATACGTATGTAATCTGATCATCTATATATAGTGAGACGTGACGTGGATGTAAACCCCACGCGGAATCCTAAAACTCGGTATCAGTTAGCCTCTCGGGCCGCCGCGCGCAACCCTTCGGCGCCGCCCCGATCCATCCGCCGCCGCCGCCGGGAGTCCACCTCTCCGCCGCCGCGCGCCGCTCTCCTCCGCGCCGCCGCGATGTCTTCCACTGCCTTGTCGCTCCCCAACTCCGTCGGCGCCATCACCTCGCCCACGGCCGCCTCGGTTCCTGCCGCACTCACCGTTCTGGCGATCTCCGTCCGCCTTGGCCGCCACAACTTCATGCTGTGGGTGGGCATCGCCGACACCTTCCTCGCCGGTGCCAACCTCCATGGCTACCTTGATGGCACCACGGTGGCACCAGACAAAACCATCACCGTGGGCACCGGTGATGCCGCGACAACCGCCGCCAACTACCCATACCAGCATTGGTGGAATCAGGATCAGAAGGTCAAGGGCCTTCTTCTCACCTCCATGGATGAGGATATCACCTGCCAGCTAATTAGCTGCGAGACGGCGCAAGCAGTATGGACGGCCGTCGGTGCCATGTTCGATGCGCAGAGCCGCGCCAACGTTCGTCATATCCGGCATCAACTCCAGACGCTGAGGAAGGAGGAGATGTCCGCAGCTGAGTACATGCACAAGATGAAGGCTCTCGGTGACACCATGGCAGCTGCCGGTTCCCCGATCCACGATGATGAGCTCATCGATCACATCCTCACCGGACTCGTCTCCGCCTACAACTCCATCCCCGCCTCCCTGGGTGCGAGCAACGCACCTATGCCCTACTCCAGTTGCTACTCGCTCGTTTTGTCGTTCGAAGCGTTGTAGGCTCAGCAAAGTGCGGCGGAGGGGTGGTCTCCCTCTGCTAATGCCGTGACTCGCTGCTACCTCTTGAGCTTGCGTTGTATTCACTCGAAGAGGAAAGGGAGATGAAGCACAGTAGCGTAAGTATTTCCCTCAGTTTTTGAGAACCAAGGTATCAATCCAATAGGAGACCACGCGCCAGTCCCTTGCACCTGCACAAACAAATAAGAACTTCGCAGCCAACGCGATAAGGGGTTGTCAATCCCTTTACGGTCACTTACGAGAGTGAGATCTGATAGAGATGATAGTTGATATTTTTGGTATTTTTGATTTAATAAAATAGCAAATAAAAGAGGTAAAAGTAAAGTAGATGTGGATTGATATGTTGAGAATAGACCTGGGGGCCATAGTTTTCTCTAGTGACTTCTCTCATGATAGCGATATTTTACGGCGGGTAAACAAATTACTGTCGAGCAATTGATAGAAAAGCAAATAATTATGAGACTATCTAGGCATGATCATTGTATATAGGCATCACGTCCGAGACAAGTAGAGCGACTCCTGCCTGCATCTACTACTATTACTCCACACATCGACCGCTATCCAGCATGCATCTAGTGTATTGAGTTCATAAGAACAGAGTAACGCCTTAAGCAAGAGGACATGATGTAGAGGGATAAACTCAAGCAATATGATGTAAACCCCATCTTTTTATCCTCGATGGGAACAATACAATACGTGCTTTGCTACCCCTACTGTCGCTGGGAAAGGACACCGCAAGATTGAACCCAAAGCCAAGCACTTCTCCCATTGCAAGAACTATAGATCTAGTAGGCCAAACCAAACCAATAATTCAAAGAGACTTGCAAGGATATTATGAGAACACATAAAAAGTTCAGAGAAGAACCAAATATCTTTCCTAGATAACCTTGATCATAAACTCACAATTCATCAGATCTCGAAAAACACACCGCAAAAAGAGATTACATCGAATAGATCTCCTCGAAGAACTTTGTATTGAGATCCAAAGAGAGAGAAGAAGCCATCTAGATACTAGCTATGGACCCGAAGGTCTGTGGTAAACTACTCACAACTCATGGTGAGGGCGATGATGATGATGATGATGAAGGCCTCCGTGATGGATCCCCCTCCGGTGGAGCTCCGGAACACGCTCCAAGATGGGATCTCCACGGGAACAGAAGCTACGGCGGTGGAATTAGGGTTTTTCTCTCTGTTCACGGAGATTCTGGGGTACGTGGACTTATATAGGAAGAAGGAGGGCACCGGGGGACGCTCGAGTGGGCCTCGAGGCAGTGGGGCGCGCCCTGGGAAGGGGGGCGCGCCCTGGGAAGGGGGGCGCGCCCCCCACCCTCGAGGGCCACTCGAGGCTCCCCTGACATGGTTCTCAAGTTCCTCTGGCGTGATTTTCTCCAAAAATATCTCTCGCGAAGGTTTCATTCCGTTTGGACTCCGTTTGATATTCTTTTTCTGCAAAACCCTGAAATAGGCAAAAAAACAGCAATCTGGACTGGGCCTTTGGGTTAGTAGGTTAGTCCCAAAAATGATATAAAAGTGAATGAAAAAGCCCATTAAACATCCAAGACTTCATAAATAATAGCATGGAACAATAAATAATTATAGATACGTTGGAGACGTATCAAGCATCCCCAAGCTTAATTCATGCTCGTCCTCGAGTAGGTAAATGATAAAGAAAGATTTTTTGATGTGAAATGCTAACCAATATAGTTTTTCAATGTAATTCTCTTAATTGTGGCATGAATGTTCAGATCTGAAAGATTCAATATAAAAGTCTATATTGACATAAGAAATAATAATACTTCAAGCAATACTAACAAAGCAATCATGTCTTCTCAAAATACCAAGGCTAAAGAAAGTTATCCCTACAAAATCATATAGTGTTGGCTATGCTCCCTCGTTATCACAGAAAAATATTCATATCATGCACAACCCCGATTTCAGCCAAGCATTTGTTTTCATACTCTATCTTTTCAAACCTTTCAACTTTCACGTAATACATGAGCGTGAGCCATGGATATAGCACTATGGATGGAATAGAAGTGGTTGTGGAGAAGACAAAAAGGAGGGAGATAGTCTCACATCGACTAGGCGTATCAACGGGCTATGGAGATGCCCATCAATAGATATCAATGTGAGTGAGTAGGGATTGCCATGCAACGGATGCACTAGAGATAAATATGAATGAAAGCTCAACAAAAGAAACTAGTGGGTGTGCATCCAACTTGCTTGCTCACGAAGACCTAGGGCATTTGAGGAAGCCCATCGTTGGAATATACAAGCCAAGTTCTATAACGAAAATTCCCACTAGTATATGAAAGTGACTAAACATGCGACTCTCTACAATGAAGAACATGGTGCTACTTTGAAGCATAAGTGTGGAAAAAGATAGTAGCAATTGTCCCTTTTTGTTTTCTTTTCCTTCTTTTTTTTGACCTTTTTTTTTCTTTGGCCTTTCCCTTTTTTTTCTTTTTTTTCCTTTTTTTTTTGCGGAGGGGCTTTATAGATTTTGCCTTTCCTCCCATGGGACAATGCTCTAATAATGATGATCATCACACTTTCATTACAACTCGATATTACAACTCGATACTACAACAACAAAGTATGACTCTATATGAATGCCTCCGGCGGTGTACCGGTATGTGCAATGAAACAAGAGTGACATGTATAAAAATTATGCATGGTGGCCTTGCCACAAGTACGATGTCAACTACATGATCATGCAATGGCAATATGACAATATGATGCGTGTCATATGAACGGAACGGTGGAAAGTTGCATGGCAATATATCTCGAAATGGCTATGAAAATGCCATGATAGGTAGGTATGGTGGCTGTTTTGAGGAACAATATGGTGGCTGTTTTGAGGAAGGATATATAGTGGGTTTATGGCACCGGCGAAAGTTGTGCGGTACAAGAGAGGCTAGCAATGGTGGAAGGATGAGAGTGCATATAATCCATGGACTCAACATTAGTCATAAGAACTCATATAATTATTGCAAAAATCTACGAGTCATCAAAACAAAGCAATCAACGCATGCTCCTAGGGGGGAGGTTGGTAGGAGTTAACCATCGCGCGCCCCTGACCTCCACACAAAGGTTGACACTTTACAAATACCTCATGCTTTAGCTTAGTCACACAACGGTTCACCATACGTGCATGCTAAGGGAATCACTAACCTTAACACAAGTATTTCTCAATTTCATAATAACTCCACTAGCATGACTCTAATATCACTATCCTCATGTCTCAAAACAATTATCAAGCATCCAACATCTCATTCTATTCAATGCACTTGGTGTGAATTTTTTTACTACATTGACATTGGATGTCTATCATGTGAAGACTACTTTCTTTAGGCTAAACACATTTTCATGCTGTTTTAATAGACTCTCAAATAGATATAAGTGAAGCATGAGAGTTCAACAATTTCTACAAAATATTATCACCACCGTGCTCTAAAAGATATAAGTGAAGCACTAGAGCAAAACTATTCAACTCAAAAGATATAAGTGAAGCACATAGAGTGTTCTAACAATTTCTAGGCCATATTTAACTCTCTCAAATAGGTGTGTCCAACAAGGATGATTGTGGCAAACTAACAAGAAAAGACTCAAATTATACAAGACGCTCCAAGCAAAACACATAACATGTTGCGAATAAAAATATAGCTCCAAGTATAGTTACCGATGGATGAAGACGAAAGAGGGGATGCCTTCCCGGGGAATCCACAAGCTTAGGCTTTTGATTATCTTGAATTTACTTGGGTTACCATGGGCATCCCCAAGCTTAGGCCGTTTCTACTCCTTGTTCCGTAGTCCATCAAAGCAATACTCAAAACTTGAAAACTTCACAACACAAAACATAGACAAAAATTCTCGTGTGCTCCGTTAGTATAAGAAAACAAACCACTACTCAAAGGTACAGAAACTAATTCATTATTTGTTTATATTGGTGTTAAACATACTGTACTCCAACTTCTCTATGTTTCATATCCTCCAATAGTACTCATGGATGCTTTGAAATAAGCAAACAACACACGAAAAACAGAATCTGTCAAAGACAGAACAGTCTGTAGTAATCTGCAGGGTTCGCCTACTTATGGAACTCCAAAAAAATTCAAAATAAAATTTTAAATTTGCGGAAATTGTCTACCAATCATCTGAAAAAAGAATCAACTAAAAATCACGCTCCAGTAAAATCCCACGACTACTTTAGCGAGCGCTAACGATTCTGTTTTTCACAGCAAGATCACATAAACTTCACACAAGTCTTCCCAAAGGTTCTACTTGGCACAAACACTAAAAAAAACATGAAACCACATCTAATCAGAGGCTAGATGCCATATTTATTCCCTAACAGCAACAAAAACAAAAAACATAAAATTGGGTTGCCTCCCAACAAGCGCTATCGTTTTACGCCCCAAGGTAGGCACGATACAAGATAAATCTAGGTATTGCCATCTTTGATCTTCACCCTTTTAATGGTGTCAAGCTCGAATCCGGGAGGTTCCTTATGTTTCCCTTCATATTCGGAAATCTTTAGATCTAGAGCATCCAACCGCTTATTACAAAGAGTAATCAACATATTCATGCGGTGGAGATTCCCACTAACACTTTTAAGAGGTTCAAGAGACTTTTGTATTATTTTTGTTACTTCGAAAATTTTCTAAAAAACTTGCGTCCCCTCCTGGGTTTAAATTGACCCTTTTTGGGGAGGTAGTGTTCCCACTATTCCCTCTATAATATCATGCGTGATACTAGGATCAACTTCGATAAAACTCCCTTTCGCAACGCAATCTAAGAGTTGTCTATGAGACATATTCAATCCAACATAAAAATTGCGAAGCAAGATTCTAAAATTCACCTCTAGGGTGCACTTACGATAAGATTCCATCATCCTAAACCAAGCATCTTTTAAATTTTCTCCTTGCTTTTGCTTGAAGTGAAGCACTTCAAACTCGGGAGACAAAGGTGCGGATAAGGGACTAGACATAATGACAAGCGAACAAGCAAAACACACAAGCAAACAAGAAGCAAGCAGGCGATAAACACACGGCGGAAGAAGGGCATATAAAACGACAAGGGTGAAGTGGGGGAGAGGAAAACGAGAGGCAAATAAATGTAATGCGAAGGATAATGGTTTGTGATAGGTACTTGGTATATGACTTTTGCGTAATTCTCCACGGCAACGGCGCCAGAAATTCTTCTTGCTACCTCTTGAGCTTGCGTTGTATTCCCTCGAAGAGGAAAGGGAGATGCATCACAATAGCGTAAGTATTTCCCTGAGTTTTTGAGAACCAAGGTATCAATCCAGTAGGAGACAACGCGCCAGTCCCTCGCACCTGCACAAACATATAAGAACTTCGCAGCCAATGCGATAAGGGGTTGTCAATCCCTTTACGGTCACTTATGAGAGTGAGATCTGATAGAGATGATAGTTGATATTTTTGGTATTTTTTGTTTAATAAAACAAAAAATAAAAGCGGTAAAAGTAAAGTAGATGTAGATTGATATGTTGAGAATAGACCCGGGGGCCATAGTTTTCTCTAGTGGCTTCTCTCATGATAGCGATATTCTACGGCGGGTAACAAATTACTGTCGAGCAATTGATAGAAAAGCGAATAATTATGAGACTATCTAGGCATGATCATTGTATATAGGCATCACGTCCGAGACAAGTAGACCGACTCCTGCCTGCATCTACTACTATTACTCCACACATCGACCGCTATCCAGCATGCATCTAGTGTATTGAGTTCATAAGAACAGAGTAACGCCTTAAGCAAGATGACATGATGTAGATGGATAAACTCAAGCAATATGATGTAAACCCCATCTTTTTATCCTCGATGGAAACAATACAATACGTGCCTTGCTGCCCCTACTGTCACTGGGAAAGGACACCGCAAAATTGAACCCAAAGCCAAGCACTTCTCCCATTGCAGGAACTATAGATCTAGTAGGCCAAACCAAACCAATAATTCGAAGAGACTTGCAAGGATATTATGAGCACACATAAAAAGTTCAGAGAAGAACCAAATATCTTTCATAGATAACCTTGATCATAAACTCACCATTCATCGGATCTCAATAAACACACCGCAAAAAGAGATTACATCGAATAGATCTCCTCGAAGACTGAGGAGAACTTTGTATTGAGATCCAAAGAGAGAGAAGAAGCCATCTACATACTAGCTATGGACCCGAAGGTCTGTGGTAAACTACTCACAACTCATGGTGAGGGCGATGATGATGATGATGAAGGCCTCCGTGATGGATCCCCCTCCGGTGGAGCTCCGGAACAGGCTCCAAGATGGGATCTCCACGGGAACAGAAGCTACGGCGGTGGAATTAGGGTTTTCTCTCTGTTCACGGAGTTTCTGGGGTACGTGGACTTATATAGGAAGAAGGAGGGCACCGGGGGACGCTCGAGTGGGCCTCGAGGCAGGGGGCGCGCCCTGGGAAGGGGGGTGCGCCCCCCACCCTCGAGGGCCACTCGAGGCTCCCCTGACGTGGTTCTCAAGTTCCTCCAGCGTGATTTTCTCCAAAAATATATCTCGCGAAGGCCCCCCACCCTCGATGGCAGCCCCTCTGTCCCCTGACTTGGTCCTGAAGTTTCCTGTGCGTGATTTTCTCCAAAAATATCTCTCGCGAAGGTTTCATTCCGTTTGGACTCCGTTTGATATTCATTTTCTGCAAAACCCTGAAATAGGCAAAAAAACAGCAATCTGGACTGGGCCTCTGGGTTAGTAGGTTAGTCACAAAAATGATATAAAAGTGAATGATAAAGCCCATTAAACATCCAAGATTTCATAAATAATAGCATGGAACAATAAAAAATTATATATACGTTGGAGACGTATCACTCGCTCGGACTCCAACGGCAATGGCAGACGTGCACCATACTCGGAGTCCTATCCCTCGAATGGTGGGAGTCGCCCGGTTGAGGGAAGCAGCCAGCCGGGGCAAGGACGCCAAGGCGGCAATAGCAGCCCCAACGGCGGCCGCGACCGCAACCCTGGCTATGCCGGCAATGGTCGGCACATTGGCGGGGGCAACGGCGGCAACAACGACGGTGGTGGCTGGAGCAATAATCGTTGGCGCCCCAGGTGTCAAATCCGCAAGAACTAGGGACATGAGGCCGTTGAGTGCCGCAACCGCTAAGACAAAGACCACAACACTCGCTCCACCAACTCGGCCTCCACCAACACCATTGACTACCCTTGGGTGCTGGATACCGGAGCTACGGATCACCTGACAACTGATCTTGAGCGTCTCCAGGTTCACGAGTGCTATGATGGTAAGGACCAGGTTCAGGTGGCCAATGGTGCAGGTTTGTCTATTTCACACATTGGTCATTCCTGCTTACCCGGTTCATCCCTAAAACTGCACAACATCCTTCATGTTCCACATATCAGCCAACATCTTCTTTTTGTCTGCCTTGTGTGTGATAACGACGTGTTTGTTGAATTTCACCATCGTCATTTCTTTGTTAAGGACAAAGCAACCAGGCGCGTCATCCTTCAACGTAGAAGTCAGGCGGGGGTCTACCCGATTCCCTTTGCTCGTACATTGTCCTCATCATCTCGCCATGCATCCTTCGGTGTCCGAGTTTCATCATCGCAATGGCATCAGCGTCTAGGTCATCCTACAAATAATGTGGTCACCTCAATTGTTCGGAGTTATGATCTCCCGTGTTCTAGTTCAAATAATTCACCATTAGTGTGTGATGCCTATCAGCGCGCTAAAAGTCATCAACTACCGTATCCTACGTCTTACCATGTCACTACTGTACCTCTTGAATTAATACATTAAGATGTTTGGGGTCCCGCCATTGCTTCTTCGGGGGGTACAAGTATTATGTTAGTTTTGTTGATGACTACACGCGTTTCACTTGGATTTATTTGCTCAAACACAAATCTGATGTTGAGCAAGTTTTCTATAATTTTCAGGCTCATGTCGAACGCCTTTTGGATTGTAAAATCAAGGCCGTTCAGTCAGATTGGGGTGGCGAATACCACAAAATCCATCACTATTTTCAACGCACGGGCATCTCTCATCGTGTGTCGTGTCCACATACATCTTAGCAGAACGGTATTGCGGAGCGCAAACACCATCATTTGGTCAAGACCGGCCTTGCCTTGCTTCCGCAGTCGTCTCTCCCACTCTGGTTTTGGGATGAGGCCTTTCTTACGACATGTTACCTCATGAACCGTATGCCCACTCTGATTCTCAACAAGGACACGCCCCTGTTCCGCCTGTTTCACGTTCAGCCCAACTATTCCTCTCTTCGGATTTTATGGTGTGGTTGCTGGCTTAGTCTTCGCAAGTACAACGCTCGCAAGCTCGAGTTCCGTTCCAAGATGTGCATATTCCTTGGCTATAGTCCACTACATAAGGGCTATAAGTGTCTTGATCACACCTCGGGGAGGATATATATTTCTCGTGATGTTGTTCTCGACGAAACAGTTTTTCCTTACTCCAACCCAGGTGCTTTGGTTGACATCGCTTCTCTCGAGCATGCTCCCATTTTTCCATCCAATGATCTGGTTTCGGATATCCATGTGCGAAAATATGACCTGTCCTATTTGTCATCTGACTTGTTACTCGCAGGAGATGTTGCTTTGTTGTCCTCACAGGAAATCGTCGCTGCTCCTGTGCCCGACGCTGGGATTGATGTGACGCATCGGACGTGCATGCCACGCCTCCTGATGCTAACGCAGAGTCCGCGGCCTCGGCTGGGACGCCGGCTGCGTTTCCCGGTCTGCCATCCTCGCTCGGATCCTGTGTCGCCTGTCGCTGAATAGACTTCAGCCACGACACCACTGGCCGGGTCTCCGCCGCCGCCACCACCTCAAGGGCATGCCATGGTCACTCGTAACCGAGATCATACACGCAAGGACACGACTTACACTGATGGCACCGTTCAGTATGACTCTCGTCGGCGAGCCTTCTTCGCCGAGCCTGTTTTTCACCGTGATGCCCTTGGTGAACCTGCTTGACGTGCTGCCATGTCTGAGGAGTTTGCTGCTCTCCGTCATACGAACACATGGGTGTTGGTGCCTCGGCCTCCCGGTGTTAATGTTCTGGGCTGCAAGTGGATTTTCAAGACCAAGCACCGTCCGGATGGTTCTGTCGACAAGCACAAAGCTCGCCTTGTTCCTCGCGGTTTCACTCAACAGCAAGGGATAGACTATGGAGATACTTTCAGCCTAGTGGTGAAGCCTGCCACGGTTCGCCTGGTTCTCTCTCTTGCTGTGTCTCGTGGGTGGATCCTTCGACAGATTGATGTGAGTAATGCCTTTCTTCACGATTACTTGGCCGAAGATGTCTACATGTAGCAGCCCCTCGGATTTGAGGATGCTCGTTGTCCCTCTCATGTTTGCACACTTCAGAGGTCCATCTACGGGCTCAAGCAGTCGCCTCGTGCCTGGTACGCTCGGTTGAGTAAGCGCCTCTCTGCTACTTCTCAAGCTTGCGTTGTATTTCCTCGAAGAGGAAAGGGTGATGCAGCACAGTAGCGTAAGTATTTCCCTTAGTTTTTGAGAACCAAGGTATCAATCCAGTAGGAGACCATGCGCGAGTCCCTCGCACCTGCACAAACAAATAAGAACTTCACAGCCAACGCAATAAGGGGTTGTCAATCCCTTCACGGTCACTTACGAAAGTGAGATCTGATAGATATGATAAGATAGTATTTTTGGTATATTTGGTATAAGAACAGAAAGTAAATAAAGCAAATAAATAACGGTCATTTCACGTCAAAGATGCGAATGCCCGAGCATACAATTGCTTTGCATTAATTCCCGGTGCATCACATTCCCATGGATGATCAGTATATACATACATCTAGTGTCTAATGTTTGTGACAATGGCTCCCCCGATCAAGCCTCCCATTCTTCTCCATATCTTCAGTCACATTCGATGATTTCACCGTGTCTTCAGTCACATTCGATGATTTCACTGTGTCTTCTTGATGTTAGGAAAGCTACTAGTCTTAGGTGAATCACGGGGCGATAGCGACAAGCATATATAGGTACATGGTTCAACCACTCGATGTTCTTAGACTTGAATGTATCATCAATCATCTGTCTTTTTTTATCTTGTGAAAAATATATCTCCTAGTTGTACTACCGAAGAATAGTTAACTATTGGGCCTCCTTACACTGTAAGAGGCAGAGTATAATAAACACCCCAAGCTTTTATCTGCTGCAGCCCAAGTATCTTCTCGTCATCTCTCCTTCCTAATAAGAAAATGAATGACAAAACAGAAATATATGCTCAATTTGCTCAGTATAGTGTTTGAACACAGCGAGGTTACAAACATAGACATAAGAGAGACAGGGCATGGACACATTCTATTTGGAACAGTACAATTTAGTCGGCCACCCTGGTGCCTCTCGTTTCATATTTCCCCTCTCATCAACCATCACGTTGCATGGTTTTCGTCCGGTAGAATGTTCGTTTTGCTTACCATAGAAAATGCGACAAAGGCACGTCCAATATTAAATTTGAAACTCAAACATTCCAATTTCTAACCGCGATAGACAGAAATACATCATATTTTCCCCTCTTTAGAACGAAAATAAATTTGCCCTTTGGTGAATGTTTTTTCTCTCTTTGATGAGAATGGGGTTAAGGCTTTTTTTCTTCTTTGAAAAATATATATCAGTCGCTCAAGACTGGGCCGCAAAGACAAAACTTCCCTCTGACCCAAGCCCACCAAAACGCTTGGACCCAACAAAACAGAGCCCAACCCGGCCGAGCTCCCCTGCTCCAGCTCCTGCTCCGTCTGCTCATCCGGCCAGCTGCAACGGCGACCAGCTGGCAGATCTCCGAATCCGCGCGACGTCCATTGAGGTGAACCTTTTCTTTCCTCTCTCTCCATTCCATTGAACCCCAGTCATCCGCCTTTTATTTTGTTGATTGATATGCGCTCCTCTTCTTGCTGTATTAACCCTAGCTAGTACTCCCTTCGTAAACTAATATAAGAGCATTTTAGTGATCTAAATGCTCTTATATTAGTTTACTGAGGGAGTAGGTAGTTCTGTAGATGGATCCGGAATGACGAATGGATTCAGCACCAGGCATGATGGATCCTGGCTTCCATTTGGTGAGTCTCTCAATCTCAAGCTCCATTTCACACGTCTTCCTTGACTGATGAAACATATGGCATGGTGAGGTATAAAAATGGGGGATTTTACTGGTGTGCAGATGCAAGATGAGGCATTTGATCTGCTTTCAGTGTAAGATGATAAATTCGGCAAAGGCACAAGCAGCACTGGGCATTTAATCGATTAGCCTGTTCCCAGTCCCAGCTCAGATGAGCCGCCTCCATTTGTCGCCTGTGCCGCCGCTCAACGACGAGGACCTCCTCCAGGAGATCCTCCTCCGCCTCCCTCTGTTTCCATCCTCACTTCCCCGTGCATCCGCTGTTTGCAAGCGCTGGTACAGCATCCTCTCCGACCCCCGGTTCCTCTACCGCTTCCGCAAACACCACCAGAAACCGCCACTCATTGGCTTCTTTGACAAAGAAGTTGGTCTGGCCCCCATCTTCACTCCAATGTTGGAGCCGCCAAACCGCATCCCCGTCAGCTTCGCCCTGCCAGAGAACCTCCTTGGTTGGACTCCGTCGGCCAACCTGCTCGTACATAAGTCCCTCTCCTTCTTTGGCTGCCGACACATCATTACACTCTTCCTTGACCGCTCGGGCCACGAGGCTGTCTTGTGGGATCCCTACACCAACTTCCAGCGCCGTGTAGCTTTTCCATCGGGTTTCAACAATCGGCAAGCTAACTTCATCATGAGCGCTGCGGTGCTGTGCTCTGCCGACGACGAACATCATGTGCATGGTGATTGCCACCTTAGCCCATTCAAACTGGTATTGGCATGCCATGACGCTAAATGCACAAAGGCGTATGTTTGCATATATGAATCGAATTCTGGCATATGGGAAGATAGTATCTCCGTAGCAACTACAGATGCAATTTCTAGAAACAAGCCTAGCATATTGCTTAGAAATGCACTTTGCTGGTTGCTTCATGGCGGCGGTATTCTTGAGTTTGATTTTGAAAGGCGGACTCTTGATGTGACTTAGAAGCCTGCAAGTGTAGATGTTACTAATACTATTGGCGTCGACTGGTCCTTTCAGATCATAAGAGGAGAGTATAATGGCCTCGGCCTTGCTGTTTTGCCAAAGACAGAACTACGCATTCAGTTATGGTCAAGGAAATCCAACTGTGATGGTGTTGTCTCATGGGTTCTCAGAAAACTGTTGAACTGGATGAGCTCTTTACACGACCCTTACATTCAGGAGTGTCAAAACTTGTCCTGATGCCATGGTATGATGAATACACAAATGTGATCTTTTTATCTCTGGTTTCTCATGACATCATGCTTCAGCTTGACTCGATGAAGTTCAAATATATTGGTAGAAGAGAGTACCAGACTTATAGAATCTATTATCCTTATGCAAATTTCTATAGCGTAGGTAATATCTCGTCTCTTGCATGACATATGTAACAGATCAAATTACTTTTACTTCGATTCACTCCAATTACTTATGATACATGTTTACCATAATATCGTTGGTTTGCTAAAGGGTTGACTAAATATTTAAGTATAAATTGAGTTGTTTGTTTCTTTGGAAGGATGGTGAAGTTATACCAGCATAGTTTTGTTACTTACTTGATTACTTAAGTATAAGAAAAATTGAAATGAAACTATTGCTGCCTAGCATTCACTATGTGCGTAATATGTGAAATAGTCATTTGGTTGCCAGTTCTAGTCAATATTTTTTGCTTGACAGTAGCCTTCCATTGATTTATTGTACTTTTTTGTTTCTAGGTAGGGGAATTGCTGCTAGAGATGGTGCAGCTGAAAATGTTAATGCATGAGATATGCTAATATGCTATGTTGGCTGAACAGGTGTTGTAAATTTATCTTTTTGCTATGTATATATCTTGCTTGATTATTTAATCAATAAGATGATGCATGATTTCTCGTTTATGGCCTCTATGGCATGAGTTTCGTCGACTTCAATTGGCTACTTCTTGCATTTCGTATAAGCATGCCTATGAGTTAGATACCAGAATTTCTTCTTTCTTACGCGGGCCTCTAATGGGACGCGAACGGGAAAAAAATCTCGAATGATCTGATAATCTAGGAAGCTCTGTTTTTGTATATGACGGAGGCAGTGAGTCAATTATATTTTAGTCTCTGTTAAGATCATATGTACTTGAGTACTTGTGCAGCAGGGAAGCTTGAGAACATGTCAACAATAGAGGTTCGGTGTGTGTATTACAAACTAGTACAAATTAACAGTTTCTTCTACTGCTGGAAGATGTTTTGTTTTTTCTATATGATTCATATTTGGATATTGTTGTATGATCTTCGGAAAAAATGGGTTGATATGCACTGTTGCAATAATGCAATTTTTTTGGATATTACTTAATCGGCTTTTTAGTGAGTGACTAGTACAGTTTGGTCTTGGCTGATCACATTGGTTGTTCTGCAGGTATCCGGAGTTCTCTCCGGTTTGCGGAGGTGCATAAATGCTCTTTGATGTAGGTTCCTCCACTTCTGTTTGATGTGGATGCCATCGTGGTCGACAGTGAAATTGATGGTCTATTATTCCACTTTGGACGGCATAGCCTGTGAAATTGACTTGTTGGGTTTAAATTGTGTAATTTCCTGACTTGCTTGTAGTACCACCATCTAATATTTGTAGACACTATTAGTCCTATTGCATGGCTGGTTATTTGCTCGCGAGAGTTGCTTCTGTCGGTGTACGTGCATAATGCTCCTAATTTTGCTTTATATCTCAGTAACTTGGTGACTAAATGTTGGTCACATTTTTTCCATGTGTCTCTCCATTTTTTTATCTATGTTACTGATAATCTGATACCCTAGTGTTGAATTTGGACCAGGTTCTAAACTGTGAATGTTGTTGCCGCTGCAAAATTAGCTTTCATCTAGAAATTACTTTGCTGGGACTTTGCATATTCAGTAGTGTACCAATGATATTTGGATAAGAGAGATGTAGACGCTGAAACTAGTTGTGGGCGCCCATCTCTATTTATCAGCAGCAACATCAATATATTTCTTCCTATGTTTGAACTGTAAACCTCAAGCTATATATGAGATTTTGGTGCACTTATGTATGAGATTGCTTTTTCTCAAACTTATGCACAAGGTTGTTAATACTTGGTTTTTCCAAAATATTTTTTTCTTGAACACACGTGGATTGCAGATTATATATGGCGCATACATGATTTGTCATTTGGACATTTCATCTTGAATATTTATTTTTCTGCAAGTGTCTAGTCCAAGCTAACAATAGGTGATTTGTGCTTGTGTGTCATGCATTTCTTTTTGTATGATCATATTGATAGGGTTTGTTCAGTTCAGTTATGCCAAGACTAGACAATGATGGTTTGTAGGAATATGGACCAAAGCTACAGGAAACCATTATCTTGGAGGATTCAGAACAGGAGCTCAAGCCTAGTACTACAATTCATATGCAAGAATACTCTTTCATATGGGACATATATATTGTTGCAAAATTCATAGTTCCCCTGCGGCGTCAACAACTACTTTATGCAGTTCCTAAACTGTAGCGGTGTGTGCGTAGCACTAGCACATGGACTAGTTCAGTCATGATGTGTGCCTTTCTATTTTGTGTCTGCTCTGTTTGTTATGCATGCTAATTTGCAGAATCGATCTTTGTTGTTCACCATCGCTGAATCTATTTTGTGTATGTAGATCCTGTACTAGTTCAGCAAGGAGTCGAAACCAGCATTTGTATAGGCCCTCCTTGTGAATGGATGAACAAGCAATAATGATCTCTGGTTGGAGCATGAGCTGCTGATGAACTCAGTAGCATGGAACATATATACAACTTGATTTTCAAAGCTCACTCCTATGGTAAATAGATGAGGAACAAATGATGTTGTATGTTGGGACTTGGAACAACCAGACAGCTGGCATACTTGTAAATTTACAATAACAAACACAACATAAACATTGATTTTCTCATTGTGATCTCAAGGCTTGCGCCACCAGGTTGGTCACATCATTGATACTGCACGATCACCAGCCGCATGGAAGTGTTTTTGTAAGGGACTGGATGTATGTATTAGTTTTTCAGAGTCTCAGGTGTTGTCTTTCCATGCAATGTTGAGATAAGGAATACACATAGAGCATCAGTAACATAAGAGACCTGCAATTTCTCCAAGAACATATAAGTTGGATAACGATTCGAAGAAAGAACTCAAGAATGCTCAAATGCTTCCTTAGCTTACTTTTTTTTCCGGTGCTTTAGGACAGACATCTATCTATAGGCCGCACATCAGCACTAACGATTAATGACGATTATCTTGGTGCTAGTATATCAATTTTAGACTGTTTGATTTCGCAAAAAAAAGGAAGAGACTGTTTGCAGTCTACCATAGCCATCGATGTAGAGTGCAGAGCTTGGCCTGTAAACTCTGACAATTTCGGTGCCATCGTGGAAGAGGAAGAGCAGAAAGCTGCATTTCCTTAGTAGCAGCAGTTTAGCTTTGCTCATCATAACCTATAACAGATTAATTGCTGCCTGTTACCGTGTTCTGTGTTAGTAGCTCCCCCATCCAATTTTCACTTGTACTGTAGCATTGTGATTTGCAGAATCTTTCTTGCTGTTCACCGTTGCTGAACTGGTTTCATTTAGCGACATGTAGCTCCAAATCAACAATAAACATGAAACCGTTGCTTTAGGCCACATTCTTTCAGTTGACATGGTGGGATGTGCATGTTAGACTTCCCAAAATGTACTTGTGCTAGTTGATTCAGGAGTCGGTATCAGGGGTAAGAAAATGAGAAGCAGCTGTAATCTCTGGCAAGTGCATCTTAATTATATGCCAGTTGGTAGTTACTATGCTAGAGACTTATAGGAAAGGTGTTGTCTTCTTGGATCGGTGTTTTCCATAAGATTCAGGTCTCGCTTGGATGATCATTTCGGCTCCGTATCTCGCAGGTTTAAAATACACGCCTTGACACGTCGTTTCGACTGCAGGTGGAGATCACATAGTGATCGGTATTATACACTTGTAAAGAAATTACGAATGTATAATCGTACACCCATTCCAAGAAGGGCGTCAGTCTGTTCACCGTAAAAAAAAAGAGAGAATGGTTTGTTGATGAACTCATGTGTAGCAAGTAAACTCAGTAGTAGGAATAATGTGTGAATCTAGTTGCTAGTTAGGAAGGAAGGGGGAACTACAACTACAAGTGGGATTCACTCTCTCAGTAGTGACTGATACCTGATGTTTTTGTTGCAGGGACGAAGTTGTTGCAACAAATTGAAGCACACAAATTTGTGGTAAGATGGGGTTTGCATGCTGAACAAGTAGCTGGGTTGACACACTAGTCCCAGCTACATCTCGGGCTTTTGCTTTGCCCACCTTAATCTCAAGGCTTTCTCGAGTTGCGTTTCTCGAGTTTCTTCTTTGGAGATCACTTGGCCATTGTACGGTAACCATGCCCTTTCAGCAAACACCACACATCTGTATATGGGCATATATCGTTACCACCTTTTTTTGCGGGTAAAACACATATATTAATTAACCTCATCAGGCGTGCGGCTGCAGCCTAACCAAACAGCAGTTTTTGGGAGCTCTCTTCCCAACCTTGCCGGCTAAATATGCACCCTCTCCAGTTCCATCTGCTAAATATGCAGGAGACTATACCTTGTTTTCCCTGCAGGGCCAAAAAAGGGGGTTTTGGAAAATTGTGGAAATTCCAGACTTTTTCGCCTGAAATTATCTAAATCGTTTTGATATAAAAAAGAATGTTGTCTAAATATCATGTTTTTTAAGCCTAGAACGTATCAACAAATGAATATTTTTCTGGTATTCAGCAATCTCTATCCTACCCGAGGTGCATATAACAATTGTGCTTCTATTTTTGTCAATCTTTATATTCTATTTTGGTTCCACCTATTAAGAATATTTTGCGGGTATTCTGCTCACATTGACGATTCATGAGAAGGAAGTATTTATTTGACTAATCATTGGTGAACTACAAAATGATTTGATTAGACTTCTCACATGATGCAATAGTGAACTTGCTCAATCAACTCCTGGGAATTGGAGAATAGTGGAGGATCAATTCTATGGTAACCTAAATCTAGGAATGTTGCTTTCACTTTATTGATAGAGCCAACTAAGATGGTCTATGTCTTAACTGGATTGATTGTAAATTTAAAATGGTTTCATCCTAATCTCACCGAATCGATAGTAGCTCGCAAATACTCAAAGATGACGACAAAGGATATTTAAAAAGTCACTTCAAACACAAAAGAATTGAGTAGATATCTTAAGTCCATTTCTAAAGTATCTCAAGTTGACTCTAACCATTCCTTTCTAGATGCCTCCCATGCCTAATTAGTTGAAATTTTCCCTTGTAGAGAAATAAGACGACATCCCTTAAGACACCCCAACACCTGATTCACATTCTTCTTTAGGATGCACTCCTCCGAAAGAAGGTTCCCCCTAACTTAGGGAGGAGGGTGCCCAAGGCCACGTGGCCAAATCCATGGCCATTCTCCCTGACCATCGCCCGCACTTGTTTTGTTTCACCCTTACTAGTTGTATGATGTTGAAGTAATTGGATTATATGAGCGAAGTATCCAGATGCAGGATATATGAGTATGAAGGGGTGTGGGGAGAAATTTGCCTATCAAGCATCAAGGTATACATCACACCAGGATTTCCCAACTAGAGATAACATGTGATACAATTGGTAGGGGAAAGAAGAAGAAGATAATGTAGAATGCAGGATTGAGAAGATGTGAGGGTGCTTATGTACTAGGTACCAGGAGGGGATCATATGGGGTGGTCCAACTCCATGCAGCTGGTCCCACATGACATCTTGAACCAACATCAATAAAACTATAGCGAGCAACTGCCTCTTTTATTTTGTTTTGTTTTGTTGGATGATTACATTACTCTTGCTGCATTGCTAGATTAGGGATGCTCCATCATTTTGTTAATAGCTCAACAACCATTACAACGTTTGGTGTTGATGAATCCGGAGAGTTGGTATCTAAGTAATACATTCCTCATACATGCAATTTAGTTTGTTTTTCAAGAATCTTGAATGGGCAGGATCGCTCAATTCTAGTTGAACAGGAAAATGGTCATGTTTGTTAAATCCATAGCCTATTTTAGAAAACACATGTGAAGCATCATTTGAGATGGTTACCCTTCTAAATACTACAATTTGAGAGTGGCAGACCATGACGCGTTATGATTTGTACTAGCCAGATTACGGAGTATAGGATGTGTTATGCAACTGGAGCATGTGCTGTCACAAGGTACTTGTTTTGATGATACTTATAACTTCTTTCACGGTGATGTGTGAGGAACCACCACTAAAAAGTCCATATTCAATGCTGTACAAAATTCGCTATCTTGTGATGGGTTCATCACAGCCATGCTTACAAGTCACAGATTCCTGTGGCACGATTGGCTTCATTCATGTCGGTTTCACCCTTCTGACAACCTAATCCAACATCAATCAAATTCGCCATATGTACCGTTCAACTGCCTCAGCTATTCTCTTTAGTTGTGTCTCAAAAAAAAGCTATTCTCTTCAGTTGTGTCTCACAGTGCACATGCGCCATCATGTCCTATGAGATTATGGATCACCACATTCATTGCTGAGGAAAGACTACTCACATTGTGCATCTCGGATAGCAAAATGATGTAGATTAATACAATCATTTTATTCTCAGGAAACATGCATACATGATATTCTACTCGAAAGCCTTTTGCTAAGTGCTGCATGATAATAGTTACCAACAATCAAAATTATATTCATGAGAAAATGTGATGAATACTCCAATTAAGATGCGATATGAAGTGTTGCAGCCCTGCTTGCCTCTGGCATGTCAAGTAAATGGTATCCTCCATTGATGACTTGGCACATGAATACTGTGTAGAGAGGGTGATGCTCAGGAGGGAGTGGCATTTATTCACGCCGTGCAACCACAAGTACCTGAATGACTCTCAGCCTAACCGAGCCGGCGGCATGGGGTACTTGGAGGCCAGGGTGTTGCCAAGCCAGTACGCGCAGCTATATATCCGATCTGCACAGCTAACCCCTGGCCAGATGTAAATCAGATGCAGGGAACCTAGAACACAAACAACACAACCTGAAAACAAGCGGATCACCAAGAAATATCTACTCCATTGGGGTGGAAGTAGTTATATTTCTGTCAATTCGCATTCAAACTAAGCGACTATCTGCAGTCTTGCCCTCTGCTCTCATCTAATTAACCATTGCATCTCTGTCTACCTATTGTGATCGTACGTGTATGTTCTCTTCTTTTCATGTTGATTTTGTTATCTACACCAGCTAAAAGTTGTCATCGAGTTGTTTTGTACACCTCATGTGCAATGGTGCTTGAAAGAGCTTCATGTACATGCACATATTGGTATGGTTGAACCGCAAAACTACCAAAGACCTAGAGGCTAATGCGCGCTTCGCCGCGCCGTTCTTCACTCGCAAAACTACCAAAGACCTAGAGTTGTTTTGTTTTGATTTTATTTGTGTTGGCTTTGTGTATTTTTTATTGGTGGCGTTTTTTGTTCGTATATCGTGTTGGGTTGCTATTCGAGAAATTTCTTTCCAAGAGAAGGGAAGAGTTATGTGATGTATTGCGAAGTCTTTTGTACAGTTTGGCCATGGTGTCAGCCCGAGGTGGTGATTGTTTGAGCCTCTTGGAAGTTTTTATTTCACGCTGAACCCATGGAATTGCTACTGTGACGCTCACATGGGACAGCACATGAAGCTCTTGCTCACTCAGGTTGGCTCCCTGCTACTCTCGTTTGTTTATTTTTCTTTACTCACCCCAATTCTACCTCAAAAAAAATCGCCTACCTTATTTTATTTGAAAATGTTAGTTAAATTAAATGGTGTTTAATGAACTTCATAAATATTATGACTTTTAAAAAGCATGAATTTTAGAAATATTCATGAATTTAAAATATATTCATGATGTCAAAAATGTTTGCAAAATAAAATCAAATTTTAAAAATGTTCACAACCTTTAAATGACCATGAACTTAAAAAATATCCACAATTTTAATGAATATAAACGAATTTCAATTTCAAGAAAATATGTTTATGTTTTTAGAGTACATCAATTTTAATAAGTGCTCATGAATTAAAAAATGGAAAAAATAAAAAATAAATAAAAAAGAGCCCCTCCCCCGCGCCCCTGCAGGAAGGTGGCGGCAAGGTGATGTCCGCCAGGTTTTGAGTGAGTCGCACCACCTATTAGTGTCCAAAAGGAAACTTTTAGGAACGGTTTTGGAGTTAACTTTTGTGGATCCATTAGACACAACATTATTACAAAAAGCAACATTATATCTTGCACTGTCTTGCATAAAAAATATATTTAGTTTGCCTTTGGCTCTGCTTTGCACACGTTTTTCTTGCATGAGGAATAGTTTATTGGATACTCACACCTGAGATCCATGTACAAGATGATGATCTTCGTGTGAGAGAATTAAATATAAGTTGTTAGTTAGCCATACCCTAACGTGATGTATAAGTATAGATCTTGTGTTGTTAGCTCGTACAGTGGATAGTTAGCGTCGGTTAGTATCTTGTATATCTAACCTAACAACTACAGCAGAGCCCACGGCTCACGAGCCTCCGCCTGCACCCAGCGCACCCGTCGTTGCCCCACAGAAAATGATGACGCGCCTACAAAACAGGATTGTCAAACCGTACGTTCTGTCCGACGAAATTGTACATTACGATCCTCGTCGGCCCGCATTCCATGCCGAGCCTCGTTCGTATCAGGATGCTCTTGCGGACGATCAATGGCGGACTGCAGTGGAAGCCGAGTAGTCTGCCCTTCAGCACAACAACACTTGGACACTGGTTCATCGGCCGCCCGGCAAAATGTGATCGGATGTAAATGGGTGTTTAAAGCCAAGCACAAATCTGATGGTTTTCTTGACAAGTTTAAAGCACGCCTGGTTGCTCGTGGCTTCACCCAACAGTATGGGATAGACTACTCTCACACATTCTCCCCGGTGATCAAGCCTGCCACCGTCCGTTTGGTGCTCTGCCTCCCCGTGTCTTGCGGTTGGCACCTCTGTCAGGTAGACATCAGTAACGCTTTTCTGCATGGACTTTTTTTGAAAGGGAGGATTACCCCCGGCTCAGCATCTAGGCGATGTATGCAATCATTTTATTAATTATTCATAAGCATCTTACAAAGTAGTACAACAGGATGTTTGAAGCCACCATCTTAGCAATAACAGTCGCTACTCCTATCCACTTGATGAATGGGTGCCGATAGTCCGAGTCTAATACCAAACAGACATTGCATAAAAGCCTAACATCTAAAGCCGGAGGCCCATACCGAGCCGCATACTGGGTTTGGAGTACAAACCGGTCCGACGCACTCTCATACTGGGATGTTGGTGCCTTCTTTCTGTCCGCTACCATTAAACATAGGGGGTCTGGGCTGATGTGGGTAGTCATATGTGTGTACGGCCCAGCTGACCACGCTCGGTCCCATGACTTTTTGCTTGAGCTCACTACAGTGGTCGGAGCAAAGAGGGCCCTAAACTTGCCAGTGGTGGTAGGTGGTGATTTCAACTTGATCCGCTCGGGTGCGGACAAGAACAATGATAATATTGACTGGACTAGGGTGTCCATGTTCAATCAGGCCATTGCTGCGGCGGTGCTCAGGGAGGCACGTGCTGGGGCTAGATTTACGTGGACCAACAAACAGACCCAACCGGTTCGGAGTGTACTAGACAGAGTGTTTTTTACACCTGAATGGGAAGTGTTGTTTCCCCTGTGCTCTCTAGTGGCTGAGACGTGCATTGGGTCAGATCACGTGCCCCTCATTTTCTCCTCTGGGGAGGAGTCAATCAGTCGTAGCCAACGTTTCTACTTCGAAACGTCTTGGTTTGGGACTGAGGGCTTTGAACAATTGATTAGGGATCGATGGGATGAAATCCGTGACCACCTCGGCTCCCAACGGGGTCCTGCAGAATTATGGACTGCAGCGGCGGGCAAGCTGCGGGCGTTCCTCCGTGGATGGGGAGCGAACCATGGCAGTAATTCTAAGAGAGAACGCGCTCGAATTACTGACGAAATCTCCAGACTCGACCCAGAAGCTGATTTACGGCCTTTCTCGGAAACCGAGTGGGCACATAGATATGCTTTGGAAGATCAAGTCCTAGCTATATTGAGTGCTGAGGAGGAATATTGCCGTCGTAGGGGCGGCGTCAAATGGGTGACAAAGGGAGATGCGAACACTGGATACTTCCACGCATATGCCAATGGAAGGAAAAGGAAAAGCACTATCCTACGCCTCCAATCTGATTCGGGATTGTTGTTAACCCAAGACCAAATCACGGCCCATATCTATGGGTTTTTCATAGGCCTGTTGGGGACGGCTGACGAAAAACTTCTTTGCTTGCGCGAGGATTTGTGGGATCCCGTAGAAAGGGTTTCTCAGGAAGAGAATGATAGCCTTGCCCTTTCTTTCCTCCCGGAGGAGATTGACAAGGCGCTCAAGGACATGAGGAACGACACGGCGCCTAGACCTGACGGCTGGCCCGTGGAATTCTTCAAGCATTTCAGGCCCTGCCTCAAACACCTGTTCTACGGGATCGTGAATGGTTTTGCCTTGGGCACGGTAGACCTTTCGCGTCTTAACTACAGGGCAATTAGACTTATCCCTAAGGTCAAAGGGGCAGATAACATCAAGCTTTTTCGGCCAATTACCCTGATTAATGCCCCCTTCAAAATCTGCGCAAAGGCATACGCCTCGCGCTTGGCTCCAATTGCTCATCGCATTATTAGTCCTAGCCAAACGGGTTTTCTCAAGCATAGAAACATTCTGGAGGGACCAATTGCGTTGCTAGAAATAGTTCACACTAGTAGAAAACAGGGCATTGGTCCAGCCCATTAGCCCCGGTTCAATCTAGAACCGGGACCAATAGGGGTACTGGACCCGGTTCGTTAGCCCAGGGGGCCGGCCGGGCCACGTGGGCCATTGGTCCCGGTTCGTCTGGACCTATTGGTCCCGGTTGGAGCTAAAAACCGGGACCAATGGCTCTTGCTCCTGGCCCACCACTATTAGTCCCGGTTTGTTTTATGAACCGGGACCAAAGGCACCCCTTTAGCCCCGGTTTGTAGCACCAACCGGGACCAGTGAGTTGCCTATATATACCCCCTCACTCAAGAGCAGAGCTCACTGCTCTGTTTTTTTTCTGGCCGAGGGGGAGAGGGGTTAGTGGTGCTCTAGCTCACCTCCTATGCACACAACATGTTCGGTGGAATGCCCGAGCCACACTAGTTAAGCTTTTCTCCTCTCGAAGCTCTATTTTCTTCGAGATTTGTCTAGGTTTAGCGGTCCGTCACGTCCCGTCCCCGTCTTCGCCGCCGTCGATCGCCCCCGCCGATCTCGTCACCGGCACCACCGTGGTGAGCCTCTTGTTATGTCCATGCTTTTCTTACTTTTATTATTGCTTTAGATAGATATTTGTCTAATTTTCTTACGTTTATTATTGCTTTGTTATTATATAGTGCGATGGTTTTGATATCCGCCCACGTGGGCCCTCGTCCGGTCTACGATTCGGATGTGGTATATTATCTTTAATTTATAACTATTTGTTTTAGTGCTTATGATAGTTATGCCGACCAACCTGACATGCATAGATGTTTTATTATGTCTAGGAGGTAGTTGAACCGGAAATTCCAACCGACCCTCTTGTGGAGAGGTTAAATTTAGTTGAAGAGGAAAACATTTCGTTAAAGAAAAAATTGGAAAAAATGGAGGAGGAGAAGATGGAATTGGAGTTGCATGTTGCGGAAGTTATCGATGATCACAAGATCAAGATGGAACCTATTGTCGAGAGGTTAAATTTAGTTGAAGAAGAAAACAAATTCTTAAAGGAAAAAATAAAAAAAATTGTGGACGAGAAGATGATATTGGAGTTGCATGTTGCGGATGTCGTCGATGATCACAAGATCAAGATGGATGCAATGCGGTTGAAGATTAAAAAGATTAGAAAATATGCCATTAATACCGAGGCTTGGTATCATTATGCCGTTGGATCAATTGTTACCTTGGTTGCGATTATGATAGCATTTGTTTTCGCGTTGAAATGTTTTACATAGTTTCGATGTGTATGGAGAGCTATATATGTTGTTAGATGAGAACTATATATGTATGTACTTTGGTTTTAATGTGATGATGAACTTTTATCCATTTGGTCACTTAATTATCTATTTATGATGTTCTGTAATGATTTTTGACACACTTAATTATATATAAATGCACGCAGATGAACCGCCAATGGATGTACGGTGACAGACACACCTCCGAGTACATTAAGGGCGTGCGTGAGTTTCTAAATGTGGCAGAGGCAAACAAGCAGAATGGTTTTATGTGTTGTCCATGCACTCAATGTGTGAATACGATGGCTTACTCTAACCGAAAAATCCTTCACTCCCACCTGCTTTACAAGGGTTTCATGCCACACTATAATGTTTGGACGAGGCACGGTGAAATAGGGGTTATGATGGAAGACGGCGAAGAAGAAGAGTACGATGACAACTATGTGCCCCCTGAATACGGTGATGCTGCAATGGGGGGAGCTGGTGAAGATCAAGAGGAACCAGACGATGTGCCCAATGATGCTGCAACGGGTGAAGCTGCTGAAGATCAAGAGGAACCAAATGATGATCTTCGCCGGGTCATTGTAGATGCAAGGACACAATGCGAAAGTCAAAAGGAGAAGCTGAAGTTCGATCGCATGTTAGAGGATCACAAAAAAGGGTTGTACCCCAATTGCGAAGATGGCAACACAAAGCTCGGTACCGTACTGGAATTGCTGCAGTGGAAGGCAGAGAATGCTGTGGCTGACAAAGGATTTGAGAAGCTACTGAAAATATTGAAGAAGAAGCTTCCGAAGGATAACGAATTGCCCGACAGTACATACGCAGCAAAGAAGGTCGTATGCCCTCTAGGATTGGAGGTGCAGAAGATACATGCATGCCCTAATGACTGCATCCTCTACCGCGGTGCATACAACGATCTGAACGCATGCCCGGTATGTGGTGCGTTGCGGTATAAGCTCAGACGAGATGACCCTGGTGATGTTGATGGCGAGCCCGCCAGGAAGAGGGTTCCTGCGAAGGTGATGTGGTATGCTCCTATAATACCACGGTTGAAACGTTTGTTTAGAAACAGAGAGCATGCCAAGTTGATGCGATGGCACAGTGAGGACCGTAAGAAAGACGGGAAGTTGAGAGCACCCGCTGACGGGTCGCAATGGAGAAAAATCGAGAGAAAGTACTGGGAGGAGTTTGCAAAGGACGCAAGGAACGTATGGTTTGCTTTAAGCGCGGATGGCATTAATCCTTTTGGGGAGCAGAGCAGCAATCACAGCACCTGGCCCGTGACTCTATGTATGTATAACCTTCCTCCTTGGATGTGCATGAAGCGGAAGTTCATTATGATGCCAGTTCTCATCCAAGGCCCTAAGCAACCCGGCAACGACATTGATGTGTACCTAAGGCCATTAGTTGAAGAACTTTTACAGTTGTGGAATGGAAACGGTGTACGTGCGTGGGATGAGCACAAACAGGAGGAATTTGACCTAAAGGCGTTGCTGTTCGTGACCATCAACGATTGGCCCGCTCTCAGTAACCTTTCAGGACAGACAAACAAAGGATACCACGCATGCACGCACTGTTTAGATGACACTGAAAGTATATACCTGGACAAGTGCAGGAAGAATGTGTACCTGGGCCATCGTCGATTTCTTCCGACCAACCATCAATGTCGAAAGAAAGGCAAGCATTTCAAAGGCGAGGCAGATCACCGGAAGAAGCCCGCCATGCGTACCGGTGATCACGTACTTGCTATGGTCAATGATTTACCCGTAATCTTCGGAAAGGGCCCCGGCGCACTAGCTGTTCCGAATGACGATGAGGGACACGCACCCATGTGGAAGAAGAAATCTATATTTTGGGACCTACCCTACTGGAAAGACCTAGAGGTCCGCTCTTCAATCGACGTGATGCACGTGACGAAGAACCTTTGCGTGAACCTGCTAGGCTTCTTGGGCGTGTATGGAAAGACAAAAGATACAGCTGAGGCACGGGAGGACCTGCAACGTTTGCACGAAAAAGACGGCATCCCTCCGAAGTAGTATGAAGGTCCTGCCAGCTATGCTCTTACGAAAGAAGAGAAAGAAATCTTCTTTGAATGCCTTTTCAGTATGAAGGTCCCGACTGGCTTCTCGTCGAATATAAAGGGAATAATAAATATGGCAGAGAAAAAGTTCCAAAACCTAAAGTCTCATGGCTGCCATGTGATTATGACGCAACTGCTTCCGGTTGCATTGAGGG
Source organism: Secale cereale (assembly GCA_902687465.1). Classification (NCBI taxonomy): domain Eukaryota; kingdom Viridiplantae; phylum Streptophyta; class Magnoliopsida; order Poales; family Poaceae; genus Secale; species Secale cereale. The sequence goes on from LR738712.1 coordinate 864,278,538, forward strand.
GGCTTCTACCGGAAAACGTCCGATTAGCCATTGTGAAACTATGTGCATTCCTCAATGCAATCTCTCAGAAGGTGATCGATCCAGAAATCGTACCAAGGCTAAGGAGTGATGTGGCGCAATGTCTTGTCAGTTTCGAGCTTGTGTTCCCACCATCCTTCTTCAATATCATGACACACGTCCTAGTTCATCTAGTCGACGAGATTGTCATTCTGGGGCCCGTATTTCTACACAATATGTTCCCCTTTGAGAGGTTCATGGGAGTCCTCAAGAAATATGTCCGTAACCGCGCAAGGCCAGAAGGAAGCATCTCCATGGGCCATCAAACAGAGGATGTCATCGGGTTTTGTGTTGACTTCATTCCTGGCCTTAATAAGATAGGTCTCCCTAAATCGCGGTACAAGGGGAGACTGACTGGAAAAGGCATGCTTGGAAGGGACTCAATAATATGCAGGGACGGTTATTCTTGGTCTCAAGCACACTACACAGTTCTACAGAACTCTACATTGGTGACCCCGTATGTCGATGAACACAAGAACAGTCTGCGCTCCAAACACCCGGAGCAGTGCGACGACTGGATTACACGTGAACACATCAGGACTTTCAGCAGTTGGTTGGAAACACGTCTCAGAGGTGACAACACTGTTTGTGATGAGTTGTACTTGTTGTCCAGGGGACCATCTTCGACTGTATTGATTTACAAAGGATACGAGATAAATGGGAATACATTTTACACGATTGTCCAAGATCAAAAGAGCACCAACCAAAACAGCGGTGTCCGCTTTGATGCAACAACCGAGAGGGGAAAGGACACATATTATGGTTACATAGTGGACATATGGGAACTTGACTACGGACATGATTTTAAGGTCCCTTTGTTTAAGTGCAAATGGGTCAATCTGTCAGGAGGCGGAGTACAGGTAGACCCACAGTACGGAATGACAACAGTGGATCTGAAAAATCTTGGATACACTGACGAACCGTTCGTCCTAGCCAATGATGTGGCACAGGTTATCTATGTGAAGGACATGTCTACTAGACCGAGAAAAAGAAAAGATAAGGAAGCGAATACATCATACGATGAGCCAAAGCGCCACATACACTAGTAGAAAACAAGGCATTGGTCCAGCCCATTAGCCCCGGTTCAATCTAGAACCGGGACCAATGGGGGTACTGGACCCGGTTCGTTAGCCCAGGGGGCCGGCCGGGCCACGTGGGCCATTGGTCCCGGTTCGTCTGGACCTATTGGTCCCGGTTGGAGCTAAAAACCGGGACCAATGGCTCTTGCTCCTGGCCCACCACTATTGGTCTCGGTTTGTTTTATGAACCGGGACCAAAGGCACCCCTTTAGCCCCGGTTTGTAGAACCAACCGGGACCAGTGAGTTGCCTATATAAACCCCCTCACTCAAGAGCAGAGCTCACTGCTCTGTTTTTTTTTTCTGGCCGAGGGGGAGAGGGGTTAGTGGTGCTCTAGCTCACCTCCTATGCACACAACGTGTTCGGTGGAATGCCCGAGCCACACTAGTTAAGCTTTTCTCCTCTCGAAGCTCTATTTTCTCCGAGATTTGTCTAGGTTTAGCGGTCCGTCACGTCCCGTCCCCGTCTTCGCCGCCGTCGATCGCCCCCGCCGATCTCGTCACCGGCACCACCGTGGTGAGCCTCTTGTTATGTCCATGCTTTTCTTACTTTTATTATTGCTTTAGATAGATATTTGTCTAATTTTCTTACGTTTATTATTGCTTGTTATTATATAGTGCGATGGTTTTGATATCCGCCCACGTGGGCCCTCGTCCGGTCTACGATTCGGATGTGGTATATTATCTTTAATTTATAACTATTTGTTTTAGTGCTTATGATAGTTATGCCGACCAACCTGACATGCATAGATGTTTTATTATGTCTAGGAGGTAGTTGAACCGAAAATTCCAACCGACCCTCTTGTGGAGAGGTTAAATTTAGTTGAAGAGGGAAACATTTCGTTAAAGAAAAAATTGGAAAAAATGGAGGAGGAGAAGATGGAATTGGAGTTGCATGTTGCGGAAGTTATCGATGATCACAAGATCAAGATGGAACCTATTGTCGAGAGGTTAAATTTAGTTGAAGAAGAAAACAAATTCTTGAAGGAAAAAATAAAAAAAATTGTGGACGAGAAGATGATATTGGAGTTGCATGTTGCGGATGTCGTCGATGATCACAAGATCAAGATGGATGCAATGCGGTTGAAGATTAAAAAGATTAGAAAATATGCCATTAATACCGAGGCTTGGTATCATTATGCCGTTGGATCAATTGTTACCTTGGTTGCGATTATGATAGCATTTGTTTTCGCGTTGAAATGTTTTACATAGTTTCGATGTGTATGGAGAGCTATATATGTTGTTAGATGAGAACTATATATATGTATGTACTTTGGTTTTAATGTGATGATGAACTTTTATCCATTTGGTCACTTAATTATCTATTTATGATGTTCTGTAATGGTTTTTGATACACTTAATTATATATAAATGCACGCAGATGAACCGCCAATGGATGTACGGTGACAGACACACCTCCGAGTACATTAAGGGCGTGCGTGAGTTTCTAAATGTGGCAGAGGCAAACAAGCAGAATGGTTTTATGTGTTGTCCATGCACTCAATGTGTGAATACGATGTCTTACTCTAACCGAAAAATCCTTCACTCCCACCTGCTTTACAAGGGTTTCATGCCACACTATAATGTTTGGACGAGGCACGGTGAAATAGGGGTTATGATGGAAGACGGCGAAGAAGAAGAGTACGATGACAACTATGTGCCCCCTGAATACGGTGATGCTGCAATGGGGGGAGCTGGTGAAGATCAAGAGGAAGCAGACGATGTGCCCAATGATGCTGCAACGGGTGAAGCTGCTGAAGATCAAGAGGAACCAAATGATGATCTTCGCCGGGTCATTGTCGAGTCAGTTTCGAGCTTGTGTTCCCACCATCCTTCTTCAATATCATGACACACGTCCTAGTTCATCTAGTCGACGAGATTGTCATTCTGGGGCCCGTATTTCTACACAATATGTTCCCGTTTGAGAGGTTCATGGGAGTCCTAAAGAAATATGTCCGTAACCGCGCCAGACCAGAAGGAAGCATCTCCATGGGCCATCAAACAGAGGATGTCATCGGGTTTTGTGTTGACTTCATTCCTGGCCTTAATAAGATAGGTCTCCCTAAATCGCGGTACGAGGGCAGACTGACTAGAAAAGGCACGCTTGGAAGGGACTCAATAATATGCAGGGACGGTTATTCTTGGTCTCAAGCACACTACACAGTTCTACAGAACTCTACATTGGTGACCCCGTATGTCGATGAACACAAGAACAGTCTGCGCTCCAAACACCCGGAGCAGTGCGACGACTGGATTACACGTGAACACATCAGGACTTTCAGCAGTTGGTTGGAAACACGTCTCAGAGGTGACAACACTGTTTGTGATGAGTTGTACTTGTTGTCCAGGGGACCATCTTCGACTGTATTGATTTACAAAGGATACGAGATAAATGGAAATACATTTTACACGATTGTCCAAGATCAAAAGAGCACCAACCAAAACAGCGGTGTCCGCTTTGATGCAACAACCGAGAGGGGAAAGGACACATATTATGGTTACATAGTGGACATATGGGAACTTGACTACGGACATGATTTTAAGGTCCCTTTGTTTAAGTGTAAATGGGTCAATCTGTCAGGAGGCGGGGTACAGGTAGACCCACAGTACGGAATGACAACAGTGGATATGAAAAATCTTGGATACAATGACGAACCGTTCGTCCTAGCCAATGATGTGGCACAGGTTATCTATGTGAAGGACATGTCTACCAGACCGAGAAAAAGAAAAGATAAGGAAGCGAATACATCATACGATGAGCCAAAGCGCCACATAGTTCTTTCAGGAAAAAGGGACATCCTGGGAGTGGAGGGCAAGACAGACATGTCTGAAGATTATGAAAAGTTTCATGAAATTCCTCCCTTCAAAGTCAAGGCTGACCCAAGCATCCTGATAAACGATGAAGATTATCCATGGTTACGGCGCAATAAGCAAATGACACAAGCGAAGAAAAAGTGAAGAGTTATTTCCGCAACTATTATTACTTTCGCCTAATGATGAAGTATTGGTTTGTTGAATCCTTTGACACTAGACAAAATGTGACATGAGGGGGTCTAGGGTTGTGGATCGCCGAGCAGTCGGGGGTCGAGGGGTCGAGAGAGGTTGCCTAGCTAGTGTCAAAGTATTGAAGAATTCCATGACTTCATCATTTGCCAGAAGTAACCGGGGCATGTTGGTACGAAGTTATGCAAAGATGTTCTGGAACGGAGTTCCTGATAGGATAATCCGTCTTTTGTTACGGATTATCTTATCTGGGACTTCGTTCCAAAACAACTTTGGAGAGCTTCGTACCATCATGCTACTGTTACTTTCGCCTAATGATGAAGTATTTGTTTTGTTGAATCCTTTGACACTAGCTAGACAAAATGTGACATGAGGGGGTCTAGGGTTTGTGGATCGCCGAGCAGTCGAGGGTTGAAGCTAGTTCTACGTTTGCCATTAATATATCCATCTGTCATGTTTGAATAATAATTGGCATGTTGTAAATATTTGTAGAAACAATGGACGACAACACCCGAGACCTAGCACAAGAAGCGATGTTGATGGACATAATCGCAGATGGACAAAATGCCGTCAGGTCGTTTCTCAACGACACCGATGAGCAGGTCGAACAAGAGCTGCGGCTGGAAGATCTAGGCTATGATATTGATGAATTCGGTGACCCAATGCACATGGAAGAAGTAGACCGTGAGGACGGCTCCGGTGACCCAATGCCGGTGCAAGAAGGAGACCGTGATGCTGGCTCCGGTGACCGAACCGAGTCCGGCCAGGAGGTATATATGTTAGTTAAGCATGTGCTGACTAGTTAATTGATTCATTCATTAACTCTCGTCTTTGTTCCTTTTCTAGCCCTCCGGATCGAGCAAATCTTCGGTAAAGAGACGAGGAGCGAAGAAAAAGTTGAGGCCGGATGAAAAGTTTGAGATCTCAGAAATCTCGCGCTCCGGCGAGCCGATTGCACCCATCCGCACAAAGAACGCATTTGTTAATCAGTGCGGGGTTTTGGTTAGGGACAAGATCCCGATCAGCATCCATCAATGGTTAAAGCCGGCTGCAAACGACGCTCAGGTGACTTATGTCACTGATATGCAGAAAGAAGATCTTTGGACTGAGCTGAAGTCAAACTTCGTCCTACCGCGAGAGGTTGATCCGGCGAAGCCAGTTAAAGAGGACTTAATCAAGTCTTATGCACTTTCGAAGATGGCAGACCAATTCAGGGCATGGAAGAAAAAACTGAATAAGTTTGTCAAAGATGAAACGACTCCAGAATTCGTGGGCATATATGAGAAGATCAAAGATGACTGGCCCGCATTTGTGGCCCATAAGAAGTCGGAAAAGAGTCAGAAGATGTCGGAGACAAACCGGATAAATGCTGCAAAGAAGATGCATCACCATCGCACGGGGTCGGGCGGCTACCTCGTAGCCCGGCCTAAGTGGGCCAGGGCTGAGAATGATCTGCTTCAGAAAGGGATCGAACTAGAGACAATGCACTGGCCAGAACGTTGCCGGACTTGGTTCTTCGGGGCTGGCGGATCCTTGGACCCTGTAACAGGGTGGTGCATTTGGACGGACAAGCAATTGGAAACACCACTCAGGAAGATGCGGCAGTATATCAAAGCAGCGCATGCAGGGACGTTCATCCCCGACAGAGAGAACGACGAGCTGACAATGGCCCTCGGGAATCCTGAGCACCCTGGACGGACACGAGGCACGCCAGGCTCCCTTCCGTGGCGTGCTGGGTTTCCGGACGCAGGAGGCTACAAATGCCACGACAGGAGGAAGAAAATGGAGATGACCGAAATCCAGGCGCTGCGGGCCAGAGTACAAGCGATAGAGGAACGGGAAGCAGATCGGGAAAGAATTGCCGAAGCTTCCCCCGAAGCTACCCTGCCATCTCAGCGGAGAAGCAGCGTGGCTTCCACCGAGCTGCTTCAGCCAGAGCTTGCCTTGACGGCTACTGCCAGGAATCCTGTGGATGCTATCACGGAGGCACAAAATTGCCACCTTATGGCACAGTGGATGAATCTGAAGGTCAAGGCGGCTGCTGGCTCTGTTTATCCTTCTGGACCAGACGACACTTTTCACTGCCGGCCGATTCCAGAAGGATATGCTAGGGTGATGGTCGACGAAATAACGGAGGGATTTGAGGAGCTCCAGCTTGACCACCCTACCGGTGAAGGGGAGACTCGGCTGGGTTCTTCACTGAAGACTCCATGCCTATGGCGGAAGGACCTAATCAACATTCTGAACTGGACGCCTCCGCCTCCTCCTCCTCCTCCGACGAGTCAGGGCACTCCGCCTCCTCCACCCCTCCTCCTCCGGCGAGTGACCATCAGGGCACTCCGGCTCCTTCTCCGGCGAGTGACCATCAGGGCACTCCGGCTCCTTCTCCGGCGCGTGGCGGCACACCGCCTCCTTCGCCGCCGGCGCGTGGCGGCACTCCGCCTCCTTCGCCGCCGGCGCGCCCGAGCAGACAGCCAGCTCCTCCTTCGCCTAATCAGCAAGGGCGGAAGAGACCTGCCGCCGCTCCGGCTGCTCCTGCTCCGGCGCCTAAGCAAGTAAAAAAGACAGCCGCTTCGTCTGGTCCGGCGACGTCTACCAGTACAGCCAGAGGCGGGAGGCGATGCAGATTCGGTCCTTCTCTCACGCCTCTAGAGAAGTTGCCGTACGAGAGGTCCGACGAGGAAAACACGAAGATCGCTGAAGGCGAAGTGAAGGACTTTTTTGAAGGGTTGAAAGCACAGAGACATCCACCTCCAGAGGAAAAGATAGATGCGGTGAAAGCAAAGCGCACTCTTGCTGCCCTGAAGCAACCAGCGAAAAGTAAGCCGAAGGGCAACTATGACCGCATTATTCAAAAGACATTTCAAGATGTCAAGCGGTCCGGAAGTACAAAAAGTGATCAGAGGTTAGCAGAAGGGCGAGCTGGGAAACAAATTGCCCAGCTCGGCGAACAAGCGAACCAATCGTGCCCCCCGCTCAAGGTGTCTAGCGACATGGTCGCCAATGATCCGAGGATGGTGCCCGGTTATACCAATCTTGCAGATTACGCGTCCGACGATGTACACTATGATTTCATGGACGTGCAGATAGAAAGATACGAGTACAAAAAGCCTCTCGTAAAAAATGAAAGATCTCTATCAACGAATATGCGAAGATTGCATGATTGGTACATGAAAATCTGCAGAGAGTCTGGGGGGAGGAATAACTTGTATTTGAGAGTTAAACCTGAGCATGACCTCGTTGGAATTGACCTGTTGCCTGTTCCATTTGAGGAGTTCTATCAATTTTTCAATCAATTGGCCCTCGATAAAACAACGATCACCTGCTACTGTCTGTAAGTAGTACTACTTCTGTCATTAAGTCTCTCTATATAGCTGATCTTCATTGCATGTATTTATAATTATCCTCACTATATTATTCAGATTGAAGATCGTCGAATTGAAGAAAAGACAAGTAGGTGATATTGGGTTTATTAACACATACCTCATAGATGCAACCGAGGTTAAATTGCGTCCCGGCGATACCGAGACCAACTTGCTACGATCGTTGGTGGTAAATGAAAACAAAGATATAATACTCTTTCCTTACAACTTCAAGTGAGTGTTAATGTCTTGTGCATATTTGGTTTCCCTTATATATATCAGTCAAGTTTATAGTGATGTAATGATCTCATGCATTCGTGCGCAGCTTCCACTATATTCTCTTAGAGATTAAGCTTGAGAAGGGAATAGTAACTGTCTTCGACTCTAAACATAAAGATCCCGAGGAGTATGCGGACATGACTCAAATGCTAGCCAGGTAAGTTAAATCGATCAATATTATCCACCATGCATATATATCAGCAACTTCATTTCTGATATCAACTAATTGTTTCCTTTGTCTGGCAGGGCTTGGAAAACATTCAGCAAAAAAGCTCCGGGACTGCCGAAGAAGCTACAATTTAGATACCCGAAAGTAAGTACTATATAGTAGCATGTTCCGCGCGCGCATCTCCTATATCTTGATTCAAGCGCTAGCTAGTTTCATCAATACCAATTTGGCATTCTTGCTTATCAGTTTGATTGAGCTCTATTTCTTGTAAAGTGGTTGTGGCAGGAACCCGGGAATGATTATTGTGGATACTACATTTGCGAGTCCATCCGCCACACGACCTGTGAGCGGGGCTACACTGATGAACAATTTAAAGTGCGTAAGCAATCAATAATATTCACAAATTTATAGCATCATTTCATGTATTGACCCCTACTTCAAATTAGATGTTTCGGATGCGGGATGAACTCCTAACACCAGATCGTCTGGGAGCAATTCAAGAGGAATTGGCGGCATTCTTCCTTGAACACGTGATCGCTGAAGACGGAGAATACTATGTGGACCCTGCATCCATGTGTTAGGAGATTATTTTTGTAAGAGATAATTATTGTATATATGTGCCCGGTAGTGTCGGATCGATAGATATACGAGAACTTGTTGTTCGACCAATCTCTCGGAGAAGGAGAGGTGGTCGATATTATTACTTCTCTCTGTATGCATATATATATATGTTGATTATATATACGAGATCTTCTGTTCCTTCGTTTGCTTAGTATAGCTAGCAGCTAGCTAGCTAGCTAGCGTGACTCTAGTCCATATATATACGTATGTGTAGTATGTAGCGTCGACCAAAAGCACGGACATAAGAGAGAACACTTCTCTCTATTAATTAGCTAGCTAACACAATATATCAAACACCTAAATTAACCCCCAAAACCTAAAACCCCCCCCCCCCTTTCAAAAAAAAAAAACAAAAACCACAGCTACAGAAATGCTGACACGTGCATGCCTTTTGGTCCCGGTTGGTACCACCAACCGGGACTAAAGCCCCTCCTGCCTGGACTCGGTGCACAGGCCACGTGGACACCCTTTTGCCCCGGTTCTGGATTGAACCGGGACTAAAGGGTCAGAGCATTAGTACCGACCCTGTTGCCCCGGTTCCAGAACCGGGGCTAAAAGGCCAAATGAACCGGGGCTAAATCCCCTTTATCTACTAGTGTCACGAGCTCAAACGTACCAAAGCGAAGGGCGTGCTCCTCAAACTAGATTTTGAGAAAGCCTACGACCGGGTAAACCGGGATTTTGTGCAAGAGGTCTTCTTCAAAAAGGGTTTTGAGGCAGGCTTTGTCCACCGTATAATGCATCTTGTGTGTAGTGGACACACGGTTGTTACCATTAACGGTGTGATGGGCAAGTTTTTTCGCAATAAACGGGGACTAAGGCAGGGAGACCCGAGCTCCCCTCTGATTTTCAACTTTGTTGCCGATGCCTTGGCGGCAATGATCAATCGAGCGGGGGCAGCGGGCCATATTCGAGGTTTGGTTCCTCACCTCATTCCTGGAGGAGTGACCCACCTCCAATACGCGGACGATACGATGCTGCTTTTCGAGCCAAATGATCTTAGCATTGCTTCAGTTAAACTCCTACTTCTCGCTTTCGAGATCCTCTCGGGTCTCAAGATCAATTTCCTCAAAAGTGAAGTGATCACCATAGGGATGGATGACCACACGAGTGTTAGGATCGCGAATCTGCTGAATTGTAAACGCGGGCGTTTCATGATCAAATACCTGGGACTGCCCATCTCGACCAAAGGCTTAACCATAGCGGAATGGGAGCCGCTTTATGGGAAAGTGGTCAACATGGTTAGTCCGTGGAGGGGAAGATTCATGTCCTCGGCGGCAAGACTCATTTTGACTAACTCGAGTCTTTCCTCCCTCCCAATCTTCACTATGGGGATGTTTATGTTGGCTGACGGTATTCATGCCAAACTTGACACACCCCGGTCCCGATTCTTTTGGGAAGGAGTTGGAACCAAACGCAAATACCACCTAGTTAAATGGGCGGCCGTCTGCCGTCCTAAAAAGATGGGAGGGCTAGGAGTCACAAACTCGAAACTCATGAACGTGGCTTTATTAGCCAAATGGTGGTGGAGGCTAGCTCATAACGAGTCGGGACTCTGGGCTAACATTCTACGGGCCAAATATTTCCCGGACGGTAACGTCTTCAAGGACAAAACCACTGGATCTTCCTTTTGGAAAGGGATCCAAGCAGTCCGTCCGGCTTTTACGCTTGGTGCCCAGTTCGGCGTCAACAATGGAGAGTCCACGCGTTTTTGGCTAGATCACTGGTGGGATAGTACACAGCTTTGGCAGTCTCACCCCGATCTTTACCATCTTGCCACGGACACCAATATTTTGTTTGCCGATGCCGTTAGAGTCCAGCCGCCTGCGATGGTTTTTATCAGAACCTTGGGGCCGGACGAGGCCGCTCGATGGGATAACCTAGTGACGGCCTCGGGTGCCCTTAGCCTGTCCAATGAGACTGATTCCATCACTTGGAAACTTACTGCATCTAAACAACTCACGGTAAAGTCCCTTTACACCAAGATGACCGAAGGCCACATGCTGGATACGGCCAGGGGGCTATGGAAGGCGGGCTTGCCGCTGAAAATCAAGATTTTCATGTGGCAGTTGTTTCGGAATCGTTTACCGACCTCGGATAACGTGGCAAAACGCAACGGGCCTGCAGATGGCACCTGTACTGTTTGCGGATTAGGGGAAGACGAAAATCATGTATTTTTTCGATGTGCGATGGCCAAGTTTGCCTGGAGCGCGGCCCGTGAGACTTTCTCGCAAACTTGGAACCCACAATCTAGCGTTGAACTCCCCTCTATCCTTAAAGTTCAAAAAAGGACCAATGCACGAACTCTTTGGAGATGCGTTGGGGCGCTGTTATGGTCTCTTTGGACGGTTAGCAACAAGATTACAATTGAGCATAAGTTCTTCAAATGCCACTTATTTTTACAGGTTTGGATGCCGTTGGGGAAAACGCGTGATGAACCGTGCATGAAAGCGGTGATGGAGCAGATCAAGACGGTGATGATGAAGGCGCGACACACTTGAGGCTCACCACACTGATCCACCTAGCTGCTGATGTCTTTTGGGACCCAAGACCCTCACATTGTTTTCTGCTATATCTCTCCCGAGGGCTTTTATGTTGCAAGCTCCTTTGTCTCGTGAACTTTATTTTGGGTCTGTAATATTGACTTAAGCGATGTGACGATGCTGCCAATGTGGCTTTATTAATTTAAAGCCGGACGCTTCTAGCATCTACGTTCCAAAAAAATATGTCGTCGCTGCTGTCTTCCACCAATTCATCTTCAGAGCTAAAACTAACCCACCGACCTTGCTAGGCCTCTCTTCCATCGACGCCACCTTGACGCCAGACAACGTCATTCTCCTGCGCGAGTCCATCTCCGCCCATTGGACGTGGAGTATCCACTGCGCCACGCCGCTGAGATCCGCCGCCATCAATTAGTAAGATGAAGCACCGCTCCACCAAATAAGCCGTCCACCTCCAAGAATGACGCCCCCAAGGGGGAAACGACACCAAAGCGCCGCCGTCATCCGATCTACTGATCTAGTGTTTCCCTCGGAGGTAGCGGACAAAGGTGTTGAGCTTCTTCACGGCGATGCCTTCAAGTAGGTAGCGACACAAAATAATGAGTTTTTCCCCCGGATCCACTCGATGAACCTCCATCTCGCATCGTGCGCACGGACCACCACCGATTTCCGCCGCCGTGGACCGAGCAAGCCACTCTGGCCAGATCAAATCTGACATTAGGGCCAACCACGTCCGCAACTGACTAGTCCACTAAAGCCCTGCACGCCGCCGCCGATCCAAGGTGTTGTGGCGCCGCGGCTATCTTCCGCTGCTCGCGGCCGCGGAGGCTCAGATCCGAGGCACACTTATGCTCGCCCGGTTGCCCTGCGCCACCCTTGTGCGAGAGAAGGAGAGGCTCCTCCGCCACCGCTGTCAGCCGCCCGGGCTTAGCCCAACGGCTTCCTCCAGCGGCGGCGGAGGGGAGGGATGGTAGAGGGAGTGACCGGCGGCAAAGATTGGGGCCCCTTGGCCGCCCGTGCGGGGGACGACGAAGGGAAGAGGAAGGGACGAAGCAGCTGGCAGCGGTGCTGATGTGTGGCGGCGGCACTGTTGCTAGGTTAGGTCGCCTAGAGACTGCATGGACTGCTCGAGGAAGAAGCCTATATGCAGCAACCACCCGGGTTTCGGGATTTTTCACGTGCTAATTTTGTGTGCAAGCTTTAGAAAGCCTTGTACGGCCTCAAACAGTCTCCCTGTGCCTGATATGAATGCCTGAATGATCGACTGCAGCAGCTCGGTTTTGTCCCTTCCTCTGCGGACACGTCAATGTTCATCTTCACTGCAGGTGGTATCACCGTTTACATGCCGGTGTATGTTGATGAGATTGTGATTGTCAGCTCCTCCTCTGCTGCTGTTGAGTGTCTCCTTCACCAGCTATCTATCACGTTTCCTGTAAAAAACTTGGGCCCTTTGAGTATTTCCTCGGCATTGAGGTGGTTCACAATTTTGGGGCAATCAGCCTCCTTCAGAAAAAAATATGCCCTTGATCTTCTAGAGTGCAGACATATGGCGAATTCCAAACCAGACTCAACACCGATATGTGCTTAAGAGAAGCTCTTGCGTGAATCTGGTCATCCCTTGGACAAGGAGGAAATGTTTATGTACAGGAGCACAATTTGGGCATTGCAATACTTGACTTTGACTCGACCTGATCTGTCCTTAGCAGTTAACAGGAAACCGCCGCTCATTGGCTTCTTTGACAAAGAATTTGGTCGAGCCCCCGTCTTCACTCCGATCCTGGACCCAGCAAACCGCATCCCAGTCACTTTCCCCCTGCCAAAGAACCTCCTTGGTTCGAATCCATGGGCCACCCAGCACATGCACATCTCCTTCTCCTTCTTTGGCTGCCGCCACGGCATTGCACTCTTCCTTGACCACCCGCGCCACGAGGCTGTCTTGTGGGAACCCTACACCAACTTCTAGCGCCGTGTAGCTTTTCCACCGGGTTTCGACAATCAGCAAGCTAACTTCATCATGACCGCTGCGGTGCCGTGCTCTGCCAACGACGAGCAGCATGTGCATGGTGATTGCCACCTTAGCCCATTCAAACTAGAAATGGCATGCCATGATGCTAAATGCACAAAGGCGTATGTTTGCTTCTATGAATCCAACTCTGGCATATGGGAAGATAGTATCTCCATAGCGACTACATATGCGATTTCTAGAAACATGCCTAGCATATTGGTTAGAAATGCACTTTGCTGGTTGCTTCATGGAGGTAGTATTCTTGAGTTTGATTTTGAAAGGCTGACTCTTGATGTGACTGAGAAGCCTGCAAGCATCGATGTTACTAATACTATTGGCGTCGACTGGTTCTTTCAGATCATAAGAGGACAGGATAATGGCCTCAGCCTTGCTGTTTTGCCAAAGACAGAACTACGCATTCAGTTATGGTCAAGGAAATCCAACTGTGATGGTGTTGGGTGCTACAGAAAACTGTCCAACTGGATGAGCTCTTTACACGACCCTTACATTCAGGAGTGTCAAAACTTGTCCTGATGCCAGGGTATGATGAAGACACAAATGTGATCTTTTTATCTTCGGTTTCTCATGACTTAATGCTCCAACTTGATTCGATGAAGTTCAAATATATTGGTAGAAGAGAGTACCAGATTTATAGAATCTATTATCCTTATGCAAATTTCTATACCGCAGGTAATATCTCATCTCTTGCATGACATACGTAACAGATCAAATTAATTTTACTGAGATTCACTTCAATTACTTATGATACATGTTTACAATAATATCGTTGGTTTCATAAAGGGTTGACTAGATATTTAAGTATAAATTGAGTTGTTTTTTTCTTTGGCTGGATGGTGAAGTTATACCAGCGTAGTTTTGTTACTTACTTGATTACTTCAGTATAACAGAAATTGAAATGTAACTATTGCTGCCTAGTAGTCACTATGTGCGTAATAGGCTCTATCAGAATGCGCTTGATCTAATATGTGAAATAGTCATTTGGTTGCCAGTTCTAGTCAATACTTTTTGCTTGACGGTAGCCTTCCATTGATTTATTGATCTTTTTTATTTCTAGGTAGGGGAATTGCTGCTAGAGATGGTGGAGCTGAAAATGTCAATCTATGAGATATGCTAATATGCTATGTTGGCTGAACAGGTGTTGTAAATTTATCTTTTTGCTATGTATATATCTTGCTTGATTATTTAATCAGTAAGATGATGCATGATCTCTCGTTTATGGCCTCTATGGCATGAGTTTGGCCAACTTCAATTGGCTACTTCGTGCATTTTGTATAAGAATGTCTATGAGTTAGATACCAGAATTTTCTTCTTTCTTACGCGATCCTATAATGGGCGCGCGAATGGGAAAAAATTTCGAATGATATGATAATCTAGGAACCTCTATGATTGTATATGACAGAGGCATTGAGCCAATTATATTTTAGTCTATGTTACGATCATATGTACTTGAGTACTTGTGCAGCAGGGAAGCTTGAGAACATGTCAACAATTGAGGTTCAGTGTGTGTATTACAAACTACAAATTAATTGTTTCTTCTACTGCTAGAAGATGTTTGTTTTTTTTCTAGATGATTCATGTTTGGGTACTGTTGTATGATCTCCAGAAATAATGGGTTGATATGCACTGTTGCAATAATGCAATTTTTTAGGTATTACTTAATCTGCTTTTCAGTGAGTGACTAGTACACTTTGGTTTTGGCTGATCACATTGGTTGTTCCCTTGTTCTGCAGGTATCTGGAGTTCTCTCCGGTTTACCGAGGTGCATAAATGCTCTTTATTGTAGGTTCATTCGCTTCTGTTTGCTATGGCTGCTATCGTGGTCGACACTGAAATTGATGGTCTATTATTCCACTTTGTACGACATGGCCTGTGAAATTGACTTGTTGGATTTAAATTGTGTAATTTCCTGACTTCCTTGTTGCACCACTATCTAATATTTGTAGACACTATTAGTCCTGTTGCATGGCTGGTTATTTCCTTGTGAGAGTTGCTTTTGTCGGTGTATTTGCACCATGCTGCTCATTTTGCTTTATATCTCAGTAACTTGGTGCTTTACTACATTTTGGTCCCATTTTTTCCACGTGTCTTTTCATTTTTGGATCTCGGCTTCCGCTAGTCGGACACCCTAGTATTGAATTTGGACCAGGTTCTAAACTGTGAATGTTGTTGCTGCTGCAACATTAGCTTTCAGGTAGAAATTACTTTGCAGGGAGTTTGCAAATGCAGTAGTGTACCAATGATATTAGATAAGAGAGATGTAGACGCTGAAACTAGTTGAGGGCGCCCATCTCTACGTATCAGCTACAACATCAATATATTTCTTCTTACTTTTGAACTGTAAACCTCAAGCTATATATGAGTTTTTGTTGAACTCATGTATGAATTGCTTTTTCTAAAACTTGTGCACAAGATTGTTAATACTTGGCTTATTTGTTTCTCGGACACAAGTGGATTGCAGATTTTATATGGCATATACATGATTTTTGATTTGGAAATGTCATCTGGAATATTTAATTTTCTACGACAAGTATGTAGTCCAAGCTAACAATAGGTGATTTGTGCTTGTGTGTCATGCATTTTTTTGTATGATCATATTGATAGTGTTTGTTCAGTTCAGTTATGCTAAGACTACACAATGATGGGTTGTAGGAATATGGACCAAAGCTACAGGAAACCATTATCTTGGAGGATTCAGAACAGGAGCTCAAGCCTAGTACTACAATTCATAGTCAAGAATACTCTTTCAAATGGGACATATATATTGTTGCAAAATTCATAGTTCCCCTGCGGCGTCAACAACTACTTTATGCAGTTCCTGAACTGTAGCGGTGTGTGTGTGGCACTAGCACCCTGGACTAGTTCAGTCATGATGTGTGCCTTACAATTTTGTGTCTGCTCTGTTTGTTATGCATGCTAATTTGCAGAATCGGTCTTTGTTGTTCACGATCATTGAACCGGTTTCTGTTAGCTGTGTATGTAGCGCATGTACTAGTCCAGTAAGGAGTCGAAACTAGCATTTGTATAGGCCCTCCTGGTGAATGGATGAACAAGCAATGATGAGCTCTGGTTAGAGCATGAGCTGCTAATGAACTTAGTAGCATGGAACATATATACAACTTGATTTTCAAAGCTCGCTCCTTTGGTAAATAGATGAGGAACAAATGATGTTGTATGCCGGGACATATATAACTTGCATGTATGTATCAGTTATTCAGAGTGATCTCAAGGCTTGCACCAACAGGTTGGTCACGGCATTGATACTGCACGATCACCAGCCGCATGGAAGTGTTTTTTGTAAGGGACTGCATGTATGTATTAGTTATTCACAGTCTCAGGTGTTGTCTTTCCCTTCAATTTTCAGATAAGGAATACACATAGAGCACCAGTAACATAAGCGACCTGCAGTTTCTCCAAGAACATATATCTCGGATAACGATTCGAAGAAAGAACTCAAGAATGGTCAAATGCTTGGCCCTCCTATCAAGAACCCAAATGCCAGCTCTGCGGGTTTTTTACTTGCAGGGATTGGACGAGATCTAACACGACTTTGCATCCTTAGTTTGCATTTTTTGGGTGCTTTAGCACAGACATCTGTCAACAGGCGGCACAATAGCACTAGCGATTAACGATGATTATCTTGTTGCTAGTATATCAATTTTAGACTGTTCGATTTCGCAAAAAAGGAAGAGACTGTTTGCAGATGCTACTTCTCGACCTTGCGTGGTATTCCCTCGAAGAGGAAAGGGTGATGCAGCACAGTAGCGTAAGTATTTCCCTCAGTTTTTGCGAACCAAGGTATCAATCCAGTAGGAGACCACGCGCGAGTCCCTCGCACCTGCACAAACAAATAAGAACCTCGCAGCCAACGCAATAAGGGGTTGTCAATCCCTTCACGGTCACTTACGAGAGTAAGATCTCATAGATAGGATAGGATAATATTTTTGGTATAAGAAACAGAAAGTAAATAAAGCAAAGTAAAGTAGATGGAAGATTAATATGATGAGAATAGACCCGGGGGCCATAGGTTTCACTAGTGGCTTCTCTCATGATAGCAGAATTCTACGGTGGGTGAACAAATTACTGTCGAGCAATTGATAGAAAAGCGCATAGTTATGAGAATATCTAGGCATGATCATTGTATATAGGCATCACGTCCGTGACAAGTAGACCGAAACGATTCTGCATCTACTACTATTACTCCACACATCGACCGCTATCCAGCATGCATCTAGAGTATTAAGTTCATAAGAACAGAGTAACACCTTAAGCAAGATGACATGATGTAGAGAGATAAACTCAAGCAATATGATATAAACCCCATATTTTTATCCTCGATGGCAACAATACTATGCAAGCCTTGCTGCCCCTACTATCACTGGGAAAGGACACCACAAGATTGAACCCATAGCCAAGCACTTCTCCCATTGCAAGAACTATAGATCTAGTAGGCCAAACCAAACCAATAATTCGAAGAGACTTGCAAGGATATTATAATCATACATAAAAGATTTCACAAAAGAATCCAATGTTGTTCAAAGATAATCTTGATCATAAACCCACAATTCATCGGATCTCGACAAACACACCTCAAAAAGATTACATCGAATAGATCTCCTCGAAGATCGAGGAGAACTTTGTATTGAGATCCAAAGAGAGGAAAGAAGCCATCTAGCTAATATCTATGGACCCGAAGGTCTGTGCTAAACTACTCACAACTCATCGGAGGGGCTATGATGTTGACGTAGAAGCCCTCCGTGATCGATGCCCCCTCCGGCAGAGGTCCGGAACAAGCCCCAAGATGGGATCTCACGGGAACAGAAGGTTACGGCGGTGGAATTAGGGTTTCTTCATGCTCCTCGGTGTTTTCAGGGTATATGGGTATATATAGGAGGAAAAAGTACGTTGTTGGAGCAACGTGGGGCCCATGAGGGTGGGGGCGCGCCTATCCCCTGGGCGCGCCCTGCCCCCTCATGGGAACCTCGTTTCGTCTCTGACTTGTACTCCAAGTCTCTTGTCAAGATATTGTTCCAAAAATAACTCTCCCCAAGGTTTCATTCCGTTTGGACTCCGTTTGATATTCCTCTTTTGTGAAACACTCAAATAGGCAAAAAAACAACAATTTGCACTGGGCCTTGGGTTAGTAGGTTAGTCCCAAAAATAATATAAAAGTTTATAATAAAGCCCATTAAACATCCAAAATAGAATAAATAATAGCATGTAACAATAAACAATTATAGATACGTTGGAGACGTATCAAGCATCCCCAAGCATAATTCCCACTCGTCCTCGAGTAGGTAAATGATACAAACATAATTTTTGATGTGGAATGCTAATCAACATAATTCTCAATGTAATTCTCTTTATTGTGCCCTGAATTTTCAGATCCGAAAGATTCAAGACAAAAGTCTATATTGACATAAGAATAATAATACTTCAAGCATACTAACAAAGCTGTCGTGTCTTCTAAAAGTAACATGGCCAAAGAAAGTTATCCCTACAAAATCATATAGTCTAACTATGCTCTATCTTCATCACACAAAATATTCAAATCGTGCACAACCCCGGTTTCAGCCAAACAATTGTTGTGGAGAAGACAAAAGAAGAAGATAGTCTCACATCAACTAGGCGTATCAATGGTCTATGGAGATGCCCATCAATAGATATCAATGTGAGTGAGTAGGGATTGCCATGCAACGGATGCACTACAGCTATAAGTGTATGAAAGCTCAACAAAAGAAACTAAGTGGGTGTGCATCCAACTTGGTTGCTCATGAAGACCTAGGGCATTTGAGAAAGCCCATCGTTGGAATATACAAGCCAAGTTCTATAATGAAAAATTCTTACTAGTATATGAAAATGACAAAATAAGCGACTCTCTATCATGAAGATTATGGTGCTACTTTGAAACACAAGTGTGGAAAAGGATAGTAGCATTGTCCCTTCTCTTTTTTTTGGAGGTTTTTTTTTTATTTTTAGCCCCCCTCTTTTTTTGGGGCAATCTCTTTTTTTATTTGGCCTTTCTCTCTCTCTCTCTCTTTTCCTCACACGTGACAATGCTCTAATAATGAAGATCATCACACTTTTATTTACTTACAACTCAAAGATTACAACTCGAAGCTAGAACAAAATATGACTCTATTTGAATGATGATGATGCAGCATGTCATATGAACGGAACGGTGGAAAGTTGCAAGGCAATATATCTTGGAATGGCTATCGAAATGCCATGATAGGTAGGTATGGTGGCTGTTTTGAGGAAGGTATATGGTGGGTGTATGGTATCGGCGAAAGTTGCGCGGTACAAGAGAGGCTAGCAATGGTGGAAGGGTGAGAGTGCATATAATCCATCGACTCAACATTAGTCATAAAGAACTCATATACTTATTGCAAAAATCTACGAGTTATCAAAACAAAGTATTCAATGCATGCTCCTAGAGGAAGGGGTTGGTAGGAGTTAACCATCATGCGATCACGACCTCCACACAAAGGATGACACTCAATAAATAAATCATGCTCCAACTTCATCACATAACTGTTCACCATACGTGCATGCTACGAGAATCACAAACTTTAACACAAGTGTTTCTCAAATTCACAATTACTCCACTAGCATGAATCTAATATCACCATCCTCACATCTCAAAACAATTATCAAGTATCAAACTTCTCATAGTATTCAATGCACTTGTATGAAAGTTTTTACTATACTCATCTTGGATGCCTATCATATAAGGATTAGTTTTATAAAAAAAGCACATTACCATGCTGTTCTAAGAGACTCTCAAATATATATAAGTGAAGCATGAGAGATCGATAATTTCTACAAAATAAAACCACCACCGTGCCCTAAAAGATATAAGTGAAGCACTAGAGCAAAACTATCTAGCTCAAAAGATATAAGTGAAGAACATAGAGTATTCTAATAAATTCTAAATCATATTTATCTCTCTCAAAAGGTGTGTCCAGAAAGGATGATCGTGGAAAACTAAAAATCAAATACTCAAATCATACATGATGCTCCAAGCAAAACACATATCATGTGGTGAATACAAATATAGTCTGAAGTAAAGTTACCGATAGACGAAGACGAAAGAGGGGATGCCTTCCCGGGGCATCCCCAAGCTTAGGCTTTTTTTTGTCCTTGAATTTTACCTTGGGTTGCCTTGGGCATCCCCAAGCTTAGGACTTTGCCACTCTTTGTTCCGTTGTCCATCAAATCCATAATCAAAACTTGAAAACTTCACAACACAAAACATAGCCAAAAATCTCGTGAGCTCCATTAGTATAAGAAAACAAACCACCACTCAAAAGTACTGTAATCAACTCATTCTTTGTTTATATTGGTGTTAAACCTACTGTATTCCAACTTAACCATGATTCATACCCCCCCCCCCCGATACTACTCATAGATTCAACAAAATAAGCAAACAACACACGAAAAACAGAATCTGTCAAAAACAGAACAGTCTGTAGTAATCTGTAACTTTCGAATAATTCTGTAACTCTAAAAAAATGAAATAAATTGGTGGACGTGAGGAATTTGTCTATTAATCATATGCAAAAAGAATCAACTAAAAAGCACTCTCCAGTATAAAATGACAGTCAATCTCATGAGCGCTAAAGTTTCTGTTTTTTACAACATGATCGCATAAACTTCACACAAGTCTTCCCAAAGGTTCTACTTGACACAAACACTAATTAAAACAGAAAACCACATCTAAACAGAGGCTAGATGCAATATTTATTCCTAAACAGAAGCAAAAACAAAGAAAGTAAAATTCGGTTGCCTCCCAACAAGTTGTTTCTTTATAGACATTAAGATAGGCTTGAGAATTCAATGATGCTCACATGAAAGATAAGACTTGAAGCACAAACAGAGCATCATATAGCATGTGAAATTCACTTCTAAGTCTAACATACTTCGGTACTTCCTGTGCATAGGAATTTTATAGGAAAACAAGTTAGCAAGACAAGCAAGATCTAACATATGCAAGGAAGAAGAAAGAAACAAGATCAATGTCAACATGAAGAGAGGTAATTTAGTAACATGAAGATTTCTACAACCATATTTTTCTCTCTCATAATAATTGCATGTAGGATCATAAGAAAATTCAACAATATATCTATCACAAAACATATTCTCAACATGAACCACATGCATGCGAAGTTGACACTCTTCCAAAATAGTGGGATCAACATTAACTAAAGTCATGACCTCTCCAAACCCACTTTTATCAATAAAATCATAAGATTGATCATACTCCAAATATGTGGGATCTAAAGTTGACACTATTTCAAACCCACTTTCAATATTATTGCAAACATTATTATCAATCTCATATTCACCATGGGGTTGAAATAAATTTTCAAGATCATAAGAAGCATCACCCCAATCATGATCATTGCAACAAGTAGTGGACATGGCAATACTAGCATCTCAAAGCTTAGGGTTTTGCATATCATTAACACAATTTACATTAATAGAATTTAGAATAGTATCATTGCAATCATGTTTTTCATTAAAAGAGCTATCGTGAATCACTTCATAATTTTCTTCTTTCAACACTTCATCAGCATTTTTAGATTCATGAATTTCAAGCAAAAACTCATAAAGATAATCTAGTGCACGCAGCTCACTAGCAATTGGTTCATCATAATTGGATCTCTTAAAAAGATTAGCAAGTGGACGAGGATCCATAATTTAGCAAGCGAAGATGCAAGCTAATAGAAGGCACATGGCAATACAAGCAAACAAAAAGGCAAACGGAAAAAGGGCGAATAAAACGGCAAAGGTGATGCCGCACAGTAGCGTAAGTATTTCCCTCGAACATGAAATGGTGATGCCGCACAGTAGCGTAAGTATTTCCCTCAGTGTTTTAGAACAAGGTATCAATTCAGTAGGAGACCACGCGCGAGTCCCTCGCACCTGCACAAACAAATAAGAACCCCGCAGCCAACGCAATAAGGGGTTGTCAATCCCTTCACGGTCACTTACGAGAGTGAGATCTGATAGATAGGATAGGGTAATATTTTTGGTATTTTTGGTATAAGAAAAAGAAAGTAAATAAAGCAAAGTAAAGTAGATGGAAGATTAATGTGATGAGAATAGACCCGGGGGCCATAGGTTTCACTAGTGGCTTCTCTCATGATATCAGAATTCTATGGTGGGTGAACAAATTACTGTCGAGCAATTGATAGAAAAGCACATTGTTATGAGAATATCTAGGCATGATCATTGTATATAGGCATCACGTCCGTGACAAGTAGACCGAAACGATTCTGCATCTACTACTATTACTCCACATATCGACCACTATCCAGCATGCATCTAGAGTATTAAGTTCATAAGAACAGACTAACGCCTTAAGCAAGATGACATGTAGGGAGATAAACTCAAGCAATATGATATAAACCCCATCTTTTTATCCTCGATGGCAACAATACTATGCGTGCCTTGCTGCCCCTACTGTCACTGGGAAAGGACACCGCAAGATTGAACCCAAGGTCAAGCACTTCTCCCATTGCAAGAACTATAGATCTAGTAGGCCAAACCAAACCAATAATTCGAAGAGACTTGCAAGGATATTATAATCATACATAAAAGATTTCAGAAAAGAATCCAATATTGTTCGTAGATAATCTTGATCATAAACCCACAATTCATCGTAGCTCGACAAACACACCGCAAAAAGATTACATCGAATAGATCTCCTCGAAGATCGAGGAGAACTTTGTATTGAGATCCAAAGAGAGAAAAGAAGACATCTAGCTAATAACTATGGACCCGAAGGTCTATGGTAAACTACTCACAACTCATCGGAGGGGTTATGATGTTGATGTAGAAGCCCTCCGTGATCGATGCCCCCTCCGGCGGAGCTCCGGAACAGGCTCCAAGATGGGATCTCACGGGAACAGATGGTTACGGCGGTGGAATTTGGGTTTCTTCATGCTCCTCGATGTTTTCAGGGTATATGGGTATATATAGGAGGAAAAAGTACGTCGGTGGAGCAACGTGGGCCCATGAGGGTGGGGGCACGCCTACCCCCCTGGGCGCGCCCTGCCCCCTCGTGGGCACCTCGTTTGTTCTCTGACTTGTACTCCAAGTCTCTCGTGATGATATTGTTCCAAAAATAACTCACCCAAAGGTTTCATTCCGTTTGGACTCCGTTAGATTTTCTTTTTCAGTGAAACACTTAAATAAGTAAAAAAAAACAATTTGCACTAGGCCTTGGGTTAGTTGTTTAGTCCCAAAAATAATATAAAAGTGTATAATAAAGCCCATTAGACATCCAAAACAGAATATATGATAGCATGGAATAATAAAAAATTGTAGATATGTTGGAGACGTATCAGCAGACTACCATAGCCATCCATGTAGACTAGGCAGAGCTTGGCCTTTAACTTTACTCTAACAATTTCGGTGCCCCGCGCCACCCTTGTGCCACCCTTGTGCGAGAGAAGGAGAGGCTCCTCCGCCACCGCTGTCAGCCGCCCGGGCTTAGCCCAACGGCTTCCTCCAGTGGCGCCGGAGGGGAGGGATGGTAGAGGGAGTGACCGGCGGCAAAGATTGGGGCCCCTTGGCCGCCCGTGCGGGGGACGACGAAGGGAAGAGGAAGGGACGAAGCAGCTGGCAGCGGTGCTGATGTGTGGCGGCGGCACTGTTGCTAGGTTAGGTCGCCTAGAGACTGCATGGACTGCTCGAGGAAGAAGCCTATATGCAGCAACCACCCGGGTTTCGGGATTTTTCACGTGCTAATTTTGTGTGCAAGCTTTAGAAAGCCTTGTACGGCCTCAAACAGTCTCCCTGTGCCTGATATGAATGCCTGAATGATCGACTGCAGCAGCTCGGTTTTGTCCCTTCCTCTGCGGACACGTCAATGTTCATCTTCACTGCAGGTGGTATCACCGTTTACATGCCGGTGTATGTTGATGAGATTGTGATTGTCAGCTCCTCCTCTGCTGCTGTTGAGTGTCTCCTTCACCAGCTATCTATCACGTTTCCTGTGAAAGACTTGGGCCCTTTGAGTATTTCCTCGGCATTGAGGTGGTTCACAATTTTGGGGCAATCAGCCTCCTCCAGAAAAAAATATGCCCTTGATCTTCTAGAGTGCAGACATATGGCGAATTCCAAACCAGACTCAACACCGATATGTGCTTAAGAGAAGCTCTTGCGTGAATCTGGTCATCCCTTGGACAAGGAGGAAATGTTTATGTACAGGAGCACAATTTGGGCATTGCAATACTTGACTTTGACTCGACCTGATCTGTCCTTAGCAGTTAACAGGAAACCGCCGCTCATTGGCTTCTTTGACAAAGAATTTGGTCGAGCCCCCGTCTTCACTCCGATCCTGGACCCAGCAAACCGCATCCCAGTCACTTTCGCCCTGCCAAAGAACCTCCTTGGTTCGAATCCATGGGCCACCCAGCACATGCACATCTCCTTCTCCTTCTTTGGCTGCCGCCACGGCATTGCACTCTTCCTTGACCACCCGCGCCACGAGGCTGTCTTGTGGGAACCCTACACCAACTTCTAGCGCCGTGTAGCTTTTCCACCGGGTTTCGACAATCAGCAAGCTAACTTCATCATGAGCGCTGCGGTGCCGTGCTCTGCCAACGACGAGCAGCATGTGCATGGTGATTGCCACCTTAGCCCATTCAAACTAGAAATGGCATGCCATGATGCTAAATGCACAAAGGCGTATGTTTGCTTCTATGAATCCAACTCTGGCATATGGGAAGATAGTATCTCCATAGCGACTACATATGCGATTTCTAGAAACATGCCTAGCATATTGGTTAGAAATGCACTTTGCTGGTTGCTTCATGGAGGTAGTATTCTTGAGTTTGATTTTGAAAGGCTGACTCTTGATGTGACTGAGAAGCCTGCAAGCATCGATGTTACTAATACTATTGGCGTCGACTGGTTCTTTCAGATCATAAGAGGACAGGATAATGGCCTCAGCCTTGCTGTTTTGCCAAAGACAGAACTACGCATTCAGTTATGGTCAAGGAAATCCAACTGTGATGGTGTTGGGTGCTACAGAAAACTATCCAACTGGATGAGCTCTTTACACGACCCTTACATTCAGGAGTGTCAAAACTTGTCCTGATGCCAGGGTATGATGAAGACACAAATGTGATCTTTTTATCTTCGGTTTCTCATGACTTAATGCTCCAACTTGATTCGATGAAGTTCAAATATATTGGTAGAAGAGAGTACCAGATTTATAGAATCTATTATCCTTATGCAAATTTCTATACCGCAGGTAATATCTCATCTCTTGCATGACATACGTAACAGATCAAATTAATTTTACTGAGATTCACTTCAATTACTTATGATACATGTTTACAATAATATCGTTGGTTTCATAAAGGGTTGACTAGATATTTAAGTATAAATTGAGTTGTTTTTTTCTTTGGCTGGATGGTGAAGTTATACCAGCGTAGTTTTGTTACTTACTTGATTACTTCAGTATAACAGAAATTGAAATGTAACTATTGCTGCCTAGTAGTCACTATGTGCGTAATAGGCTCTATCAGAATGCGCTTGATCTAATATGTGAAATAGTCATTTGGTTGCCAGTTCTAGTCAATACTTTTTGCTTGACGGTAGCCTTCCATTGATTTATTGAACTTTTTTATTTCTAGGTAGGGGAATTGCTGCTGGAGATGGTGGAGCTGAAAATGTCAATCTATGAGATATGCTAATATGCTATGTTGGCTGAACAGGTGTTGTAAATTTATCTTTTTGCTATGTATATATCTTGCTTGATTATTTAATCAGTAAGATGATGCATGATCTCTCGTTTATGGCCTCTATGGCATGAGTTTGGCCAACTTCAATTGGCTACTTCTTGCATTTTGTATAAGAATGTCTATGAGTTAGATACCAGAATTTTCTTCTTTCTTACGCGATCCTATAATGGGCGCGCGAATGGGAAATTTTTTCGAATGATATGATAATCTAGGAACCTCTATGATTGTATATGACAGAGGCATTGAGCCAATTATATTTTAGTCTATGTTACGATCATATGTACTTGAGTACTTGTGCAGCAGGGAAGCTTGAGAACATGTCAACAATTGAGGTTCAGTGTGTGTATTACAAACTACAAATTAATTGTTTCTTCTACTGCTAGAAGATGTTTGTTTTTTTTTCTAGATGATTCATGTTTGGGTACTGTTGTATGATCTCCAGAAATAATGGGTTGATATGCACTGTTGCAATAATGCAATTTTTTAGGTATTACTTAATCTGCTTTTCAGTGAGTGACTAGTACACTTTGGTTTTGGCTGATCACATTGGTTGTTCCCTTGTTCTGCAGGTATCCGGAGTTCTCTCCGGTTTACCGAGGTGCATAAATGCTCTTTATTGTAGGTTCATTCGCTTCTGTTTGCTATGGCTGCTATCGTGGTCGACACTGAAATTGATGGTCTATTATTCCACTTTGTACGACATGGCCTGTGAAATTGACTTGTTGGATTTAAATTGTGTAATTTCCTGACTTCCTTGTTGCACCACTATCTAATATTTGTAGACACTATTAGTCCTGTTGCATGGCTGGTTATTTCCTTGTGAGAGTTGCTTTTGTCGGTGTATTTGCACCATGCTGCTCATTTTGCTTTATATCTCACTAACTTGGTGCTTTACTACATTTTGGTCCCATTTTTTCCACGTGTCTTTTCATTTTTGGATCTCGGCTTCCGCTAGTCGGACACCCTAGTATTGAATTTGGACCAGGTTCTAAACTGTGAATGTTGTTGCTGCTGCAACATTAGCTTTCATGTAGAAATTACTTTGCAGGGAGTTTGCAAATGCAGTAGTGTACCAATGATATTAGATAAGAGAGATGTAGACGCTAAAACTAGTTGAGGGCGCCCATCTCTACGTATCAGCTGCAACATCAATATATTTCTTCTTACTTTTGAACTGTAAACCTCAAGCTATATATGAGTTTTTGTTGAACTCATGTATGAATTGCTTTTTCTAAAACTTGTGCACAAGATTGTTAATACTTGGCTTATTTGTTTCTCGGACACAAGTGGATTGCAGATTTTATATGGCATATACATGATTTTTGATTTGGAAATGTCATCTGGAATATTTAATTTTCTACGACAAGTATGTAGTCCAAGCTAACAATAGGTGATTTGTGCTTGTGTGTCATGCATTTTTTTGTATGATCATATTGATAGTGTTTGTTCAGTTCAGTTATGCTAAGACTACACAATGATGGGTTGTAGGAATATGGACCAAAGCTACAGGAAACCATTATCTTGGAGGATTCAGAACAGGAGCTCAAGCCTAGTACTACAATTCATAGTCAAGAATACTCTTTCAAATGGGACATATATATTGTTGCAAAATTCATAGTTCCCCTGCGGCGTCAACAACTACTTTATGCAGTTCCTGAACTGTAGCGGTGTGTGTGTGGCACTAGCACCCTGGACTAGTTCAGTCATGATGTGTGCCTTACAATTTTGTGTCTGCTCTGTTTGTTATGCATGCTAATTTGCAGAATCGGTCTTTGTTGTTCACGATCATTGAACCGGTTTCTGTTAGCTGTGTATGTAGCGCATGTACTAGTCCAGTAAGGAGTCGAAACTAGCATTTGTATAGGCCCTCCTGGTGAATGGATGAACAAGCAATGATGAGCTCTGGTTAGAGCATGAGCTGCTAATGAACTTAGTAGCATGGAACATATATACAACTTGATTTTCAAAGCTCGCTCCTTTGGTAAATAGATGAGGAACAAATGATGTTGTATGCCGGGACATATATAACTTGCATGTATGTATCAGTTATTCAGAGTGATCTCAAGGCTTGCACCAACAGGTTGGTCACGGCATTGATACTGCACGATCACCAGCCGCATGGAAGTGTTTTTTGTAAGGGACTGCATGTATGTATTAGTTATTCACAGTCTCAGGTGTTGTCTTTCCCTTCAATTTTCAGATAAGGAATACACATAGAGCACCAGTAACATAAGCGACCTGCAGTTTCTCCAAGAACATATATCTCGGATAACGATTCGAAGAAAGAACTCAAGAATGGTCAAATGCTTGGCCCTCCTATCAAGAACCCAAATGCCAGCTCTGCGGGTTTTTTACTTGCAGGGATTGGACGAGATCTAACACGACTTTGCATCCTTAGTTTGCATTTTTTGGGTGCTTTAGCATAGACATCTGTCAACAGGCGGCACAATAGCACTAGCGATTAACGATGATTATCTTGTTGCTAGTATATCAATTTTAGACTGTTCGATTTCGCAAAAAAGGAAGAGACTGTTTGCAGATGCTACTTCTCGACCTTGCGTGGTATTCCCTCGAAGAGGAAAGGGTGATGCAGCACAGTAGCGTAAGTATTTCCCTCAGTTTTTGCGAACCAAGGTATCAATCCAGTAGGAGACCACGCGCGAGTCCCTCGCACCTGCACAAACAAATAAGAACCTCGCAGCCAACGCAATAAGGGGTTGTCAATCCCTTCACGGTCACTTACGAGAGTAAGATCTCATAGATAGGATAGGATAATATTTTTGGTATAAGAAACAGAAAGTAAATAAAGCAAAGTAAAGTAGATGGAAGATTAATATGATGAGAATAGACCCGGGGGCCATAGGTTTCACTAGTGGCTTCTCTCATGATAGCAGAATTCTACGGTGGGTGAACAAATTACCGTCGAGCAATTGATAGAAAAGCGCATAGTTATGAGAATATCTAGGCATGATCATTGTATATAGGCATCACGTCCGTGACAAGTAGACCGAAACGATTCTGCATCTACTACTATTACTCCACACATCGACCGCTATCCAGCATGCATCTAGAGTATTAAGTTCATAAGAACAGAGTAACACCTTAAGCAAGATGACATGATGTAGAGAGATAAACTCAAGCAATATGATATAAACCCCATATTTTTATCCTCGATGGCAACAATACTATGCAAGCCTTGCTGCCCCTACTATCACTGGGAAAGGACACCACAAGATTGAACCCATAGCCAAGCACTTCTCCCATTGCAAGAACTATAGATCTAGTAGGCCAAACCAAACCAATAATTCGAAGAGACTTGCAAGGATATTATAATCATACATAAAAGATTTCACAAAAGAATCCAATGTTGTTCAAAGATAATCTTGATCATAAACCCACAATTCATCGGATCTCGACAAACACACCTCAAAAAGATTACATCGAATAGATCTCCTCGAAGATCGAGGAGAACTTTGTATTGAGATCCAAAGAGAGGAAAGAAGCCATCTAGCTAATATCTATGGACCCGAAGGTCTGTGCTAAACTACTCACAACTCATCGGAGGGGCTATGATGTTGACGTAGAAGCCCTCCGTGATCGATGCCCCCTCCGGCAGAGGTCCGGAACAAGCCCCAAGATGGGATCTCACGGGAACAGAAGGTTACGGCGGTGGAATTAGGGTTTCTTCATGCTCCTCGGTGTTTTCAGGGTATATGGGTATATATAGGAGGAAAAAGTACGTTGTTGGAGCAACGTGGGGCCCATGAGGGTGGGGGCGCGCCTATCCCCTGGGCGCGCCCTGCCCCCTCATGGGAACCTCGTTTCGTCTCTGACTTGTACTCCAAGTCTCTTGTCAAGATATTGTTCCAAAAATAACTCTCCCCAAGGTTTCATTCCGTTTGGACTCCGTTTGATATTCCTCTTTTGTGAAACACTCAAATAGGCAAAAAAACAACAATTTGCACTGGGCCTTGGGTTAGTAGGTTAGTCCCAAAAATAATATAAAAGTTTATAATAAAGCCCATTAAACATCCAAAATAGAATAAATAATAGCATGTAACAATAAACAATTATAGATACGTTGGAGACGTATCAAGCATCCCCAAGCATAATTCCCACTCGTCCTCGAGTAGGTAAATGATACAAACATAATTTTTGATGTGGAATGCTAATCAACATAATTCTCAATGTAATTCTCTTTATTGTGCCCTGAATTTTCAGATCCGAAAGATTCAAGACAAAAGTCTATATTGACATAAGAATAATAATACTTCAAGCATACTAACAAAGCTGTCGTGTCTTCTAAAAGTAACATGGCCAAAGAAAGTTATCCCTACAAAATCATATAGTCTAGCTATGCTCTATCTTCATCACACAAAATATTCAAATCGTGCACAACCCCGGTTTCAGCCAAACAATTGTTGTGGAGAAGACAAAAGAAGAAGATAGTCTCACATCAACTAGGCGTATCAATGGTCTATGGAGATGCCCATCAATAGATATCAATGTGAGTGAGTAGGGATTGCCATGCAACGGATGCACTACAGCTATAAGTGTATGAAAGCTCAACAAAAGAAACTAAGTGGGTGTGCATCCAACTTGGTTGCTCATGAAGACCTAGGGCATTTGAGAAAGCCCATCGTTGGAATATACAAGCCAAGTTCTATAATGAAAAAATCTTACTAGTATATGAAAATGACAAAATAAGCGACTCTCTATCATGAAGATTATGGTGCTACTTTGAAACACAAGTGTGGAAAAGGATAGTAGCATTGTCCCTTCTCTTTTTTTTTGGAGGTTTTTTTTTAGCCCCCCTCTCTTTTTTTTGGGCAATCACTTTTTTTATTTGGCCTTTCTCTCTCTCTCTCTCTCTTTTTTTTCCTCACACGGGACAATGCTCTAATAATGAAGATCATCACACTTTTATTTACTTACAACTCAAAGATTACAACTCGAAGCTAGAACAAAATATGACTCTATTTGAATGATGATGATGCAGCATGTCATATGAACGGAACGGTGGAAAGTTGCATGGCAATATATCTCGGAATGGCTATCGAAATGCCATGATAGGTAGGTATGGTGGCTGTTTTGAGGAAGGTATATGGTGGGTGTATGGTATCGGCGAAAGTTGCGCGGTACAAGAGAGGCTAGCAATGGTGGAAGGGTGAGAGTGCATATAATCCATGGACTCAGCATTAGCCATAAAGAACTCATATACTTATTGCAAAAATCTACGAGTTATCAAAACAAAGTATTCAATGCATGCTCGTAGAGGAAGGGTTGGTAGGAGTTAACCGTCACGCGATCCCGACCTCCACACAATGGATGACACTCAATAAATAAATCATGCTCCAACTTCATCACATAACTGTTCACCATACGTGCATGCTACGAGAATCACAAACTTTAACACAAGTGTTTCTCAAATTCACAATTACTCCACTAGCATGAATCTAATATCACCATCCTCACATCTCAAAACAATCATCAAGTATCAAACTTCTCACAGTATTCAATGCACTTGTATGAAAGTTTTTACTATACTCATCTTGGATGCCTATCATATTAGGACTTGTTTTATAAAAAAAGCACATTACCATGCCGTTCTAAGAGACTCTCAAATATACATAAGTGAAGCATGAGAGATCGATAATTTCTACAAAATAAAACCACCACCGTGCTCTAAAATATATAAGTGAAGCACTAGAGCAAAACTATCTAGCTCAAAAGATATAAGTGAAGCACATAGAGTATTCTAATAAATTCTAAATCATATTTATCTCTCTCAAAAGGTGTGTCCAGCAAGGATGATTGTGGCAAACTAAAAAGCAAATACTCAAATCATACATGATGCTCCAAGCAAAACACATATCATGTGGTGAATACAAATATAGTCTGAAGTAAAGTTACCGATAGACGAAGACGAAAGAGGGGATGCCTTCCCGGGGCATCCCCAAGCTTAGGCTTTTTTTTGTCCTTGAATTTTACCATGGGTTGCCTTGGGCATCCCCAAGCTTAGGCTTTTGCCACTCTTTGTTCCGTTGTCCATCAAATCCATACTCAAAACTTGAAAACTTCACAACACAAAACATAGCCAAAAATCTCGTGAGCTCCATTAGTATAAGAAAACAAACCACCACTCAAAGGTACTGTAATCAACTCATTCTTTGTTTATATTGGTGTTAAACCTACTATATTCCAACTTAACCATGATTCATACCCCCCCCCCCCCGATACTACTCATAGATTCATCAAAATAAGCAAACAACACACGAAAAACAGAATCTGTCAAAAACAGAACAGTCTGTAGTAATCTGTAACTTTCGAATACTTCTGTAACTCTAAAAAAATGAAATAAATTGGTGGACGTGAGGAATTTGTCTATTAATCATCTGCAAAAAGAATCAACTAAAAAACACTCTCCAGTATAAAATGACAGTCAATCTCGTGAGCGCTAAAGTTTCTGTTTTTTACAACATGATCGCATAAACTTCACACAAGTCTTCCCAAAGGTTCTACTTGACACAAACACTAATTAAAACACAAAACCACATCTAAACAGAGGCTAGATGCAATATTTATTCCTAAACAGAAGCAAAAACAAATAAAGTAAAATTGGGTTGCCTCCCAACAAGCTGTTTCTTTATAGACATTAAGATAGGCTTGAGAATTCAATGATGCTCACATGAAAGATAAGACTTGAAGCACAAACAGAGCATCATATAGCATGTGAAATTCACATCTAAGTCTAACATACTTAGGTACTTCCTATGCATAGGAATTTTATAGGAAAACAAGTTAGCAAGACAAGCAAGATCTAACATATGCAAGGAAGAAGAAAAAAACAAGATCAATGTCAACATGAAGAGAGGTAATTTAGTAACATGAAGATTTCTACAACCATATTTTCCTCTCTCATAATAATTGCACGTAGGATCATAAGAAAATTCAACAATATAGCTATCACAAAACATATTCTCAACATGAACCACATGCATTCGAAGTTGACACTCTTCCAAAATAGTGGGATCAACATTAACTAAAGTCATGACCTCTCCAAACCCACTTTTATCAAAAAAATCATAAGATTGATCATACTCCAAATATGTGGGATCTAAAGTTGACACTATTCCAAACCCACTTTCAATATTATTGCAAACATTATTATCAATCTCATATTCATCATGGGGTTGAAATAAATTTTCAAGATCGTAAGAAGCATCACCCCAATCATGATCATTGCCACAAGTAGTGGACATGGCAATACTAGCACCTCCAAGCTTAGGGTTTTGCATATCATTAACACAATTTACATTAATAGAATTTACAATAGTATCATTGCAATCATGTTTTTCATTAAAAGAGCTATCGTGAATCACTTCATAATTTTCTTCTTTCAACACTTCATCAGCATTTTTAGATTCACGAATTTCAATCAAAAACTCATAAAGATAATCTAGTGCATGCAGCTCACTAGCAATTGGATCATCATAATTGGATCTCTTAAAAAGATTAGCAAGTGGACGAGGATCCATAATTTAGAAAGCGAAGATGCAAGCTAATAGAAGGCACATGGCAATACAAGCAAACAAAAAGGCAAACGGAAAAAGGGCGAATAAAACGGCAAAGGTGAAGTGGGGAAGAGGAAAACGAGAGGCAAATAATGTAGTGCGAGGGATAAGGTTTTGTGATAGGTACTTGTTATATGAATTTTGCGTAGATTTCCTCGGCAACGGCGCCAATAATTCTTCTTGCAACTTCTCGAGCTTGGGTTGTATTCCCTCGAAAAGGAAATGGTGATGCCGCACAGTAGCGTAAGTATTTCCCTCAGTTTTTTAGAACAAGGTATCAATTCAGTAGGAGACCACGCGCGAGTCCCTCGCACCTGCACACACAAATAAGAACCCCGCAGCCAACGCAATAAGGGGTTGTCAATCCCTTCATGGTCACTTACGAGAATGAGATCTGATAGATAGGATAGGGTAATATTTTTGGTATTTTTGGTATAAGAAACAGAAAGTAAATAAAGCAAAGTAAAGTAGATGGAAGATTAATGTGATGAGAATAGACCCGGGGGGCATAGGTTTCACTAGTGGCTTCTCTCATGATATCAGAATTCTATGGTGGGTGAACAAATTACTGTCGAGCAATTGATAGAAAAGCACATAGTTATGAGAATATCTAGGCATGATCATTGTATATAGGCATCACGTCCGTGACAAGTAGATCGAAACGATTCTGCATCTACTACTATTACTCCACATATCGACCACTATCCAGCATGCATCTAGAGTATTAAGTTCATAAGAACAGACTAATGCCTTAAGCAAGATGACATGTAGAGAGATAAACTCAAGCAATATGATATAAACGCCATATTTTTATCCGCGATGGCAACAATACTATGCGTGCCTTGCTGCT
This sequence comes from Secale cereale, assembly GCA_902687465.1. Taxonomy (NCBI): domain Eukaryota; kingdom Viridiplantae; phylum Streptophyta; class Magnoliopsida; order Poales; family Poaceae; genus Secale; species Secale cereale. The sequence continues at coordinate 864,312,815 of LR738712.1, forward strand.
CCTACTGTCACTGGGAAAGGACACCGCAAGATTGAACCCAAGGCCAAGCACTTCTCCCATTGCAAGAATTATAGATCTAGTAGGCCAAACCAAACCAATAATTCGAAGAGACTTGCAAGGATATTATAATCATACATAAAAGATTTCAGAAAAGAATCCAGTATTGTTCGTAGATAATCTTGATCATAAACCCACAATTCATCGTATCTCGACAAACACACCGCAAAAAGATTACATCGAATAGATCTCCTCGAAGATCGAGGAGAACTTTGTATTGAGATCCAAAGAGAGAAAAGAAGACATCTAGCTATTAACTATGGACCCGAAGGTCTATGGTAAACTACTCACAACTCATCGGAGGGGCTATGATGTTGATGTATAAGCCCTCCGTGATCGATGCCCCCTCCGGCGGAGCTCCGGAACAGGCTCCAAGATGGGATCTCACGGGAACAGAAGGTTACGGCGGTGGAATTTGGGTTTCTTCGTGCTCCTCGATGTTTTCAGGGTATATGGGTATATATAGGAGGAAAAAGTACGTCGGTGGAGCAACATGGGCCCACGAGGGTGGGGGCACGCCTACCCCCCTGGGCGCGCCCTGCCCCCTCGTGGGCACCTCGTTTCTTCTCTGACTTGTACTCCAAGTCTCTCGTGAAGATATTGTTCCAAAAATAACTCTACCCAAGGTTTCATTCCGTTTGGACTCCGTTAGATATTCTTTTTCAGTGAAACACTTAAATAAGTAAAAAAACAACAATTTGCACTAGGCCTTGGGTTAGTAGGTTAGTCCCAAAAATAATATAAAAGTGTATAATAAAGCCCATTAGACATCCAAAACAGAATATATAATAGCATGGAATAATAAAAAATTATAGATATGTTGAAGACGTATCAGCAGACTACCATAGCCATCCATGTAGAGTAGGCAGAGCTTGGCCTTTAAATTTACTCTGACAATTTCGGTGCCATCATGGAAGAGGAATAGCAGAGAGCTGCATCTCCGTAGTAGCAGCAATTTAGCTTTGATTACTGCCTGCGATCGAGATCTGTATTAGTAGCTTCCCCATCTGGTTTTCACTTGTGTTGTAGCATTGTGGTTGCTCTGTTTGCATGTTACTTGCAGAATCTTTCTTGCTGTTCACCGTTGCTGAACTGGTTTCAGTTAGCGATGTGTAGGTCCAAATCAATAGTAATCATGAAACCATTTCTTTGGGCCACATTCTTTCAGTTGACATGGAGGGCCGTGCATGTTAGACAACCCAAAATGTACTTGTGCAGGTTGAGTCAGGATCGGTATCAAGGGTAAGAAAATGAGAAGCAGCTGTAATCTCTGGAACTCCCTCCATTCCCTTATACAAGGCCACAGACTCAAATTACAAGTACCAAGGTAAAAATTAATGACTACTTTGCAAGTCCACTTTTCTTTTCGTTAACAGGAATCATTAATATGTCCATATGCATGCAAAGAAGGAAATTAGAAGGAAGTAGCACAGTGTCATTATGACTACATGCATGCTCGTATTAAAACGGTTGGTAGTACGAGAAAACATCATTGATTTTTGCCTCGATTACAATTAGTGGCCTTGTATAGATACACATTGTATTTTTCATAGTGGCCTTGTATAAGGGAATGAAGGGAGTAAGTGCATCTTAATTATATGCCAGTTGGTAAGAGAATGGTCTGTTGATGAACTCATTTGTAGCAAGTAAACTCAGTAGTAGGAGTAATGTGTGAATCTCGTAGCTAGGTAGGAAACAAGGGGGGAACTACAACTACAAGTGGGATTCACTCTCTCAGTATTGACTGATGCCTGACATTTTTGTTTCAGAGACAAAGTTGTGGAAGTAAATTGAAAAACAGAAAGTTGTGGTAAGATGGGGTTTGTACGCGGAACAAGTAGCTGAGTAGACACACTAGTCCCAGCTACATCTCAGGCTTTTGCAATGCCCACCTTGATCTCAAGGCTTTCTCGAGTTGCGTTTCTCGAGTTTCTTCTTTGGAGATCACTTGGCCATTTTACGGTAACCATGCCCTTTTAGCAAACACCACACATATGTATATGGGCATATATCGTTACCACCCTGTTTTTGTGGGTAAAACACATATATTAATTAACCAGAGTCATTACACTCTTGTTGACATATATCAGCAACCTCATCAGGCGTGCGGCTGCAACCTAACCAAACAACGGTTTTTGGGAGCTCTCTTCCCAACCTTGCCGGCTAAATATGCACCCTCTGCAGTTCCATCTACTAAATATGCAGGAGACTATACCTTGTTTTCCCTGCAGGGTCAAAAAAGGGGGGTTTGGAAAATTGTGGAAATTCCACACTTTTTCGCCTGAAATTATCCAAAAGGTTTTGATATAAAAAAGTATCTTGTCTAAATATCTTTTTTTAACCTCGAACGTATCAACAAATGAATATTTTTCTGGTATTCAGCAATCTCTATTCTTCCCGAGGTGCGGGTTGCAATTGTGCTTCTATTTTTGTCAAGCTTAATATTCTATTTTGGTTCCATCTATTAAGAATATTTTGCGGGTATTCTGCTCACATTGACGATTCATGAGAAGGAAGTACATTAGTGAATTAGAAAATGATTTGATAGACTTCTCACATGATACAATAGTGAACTTGCTCAATCAACTCCTAGGAATTGGAGAATAGTGGAGGATCAATTCTAAGGTAACCTAAATCTAGGAATGTTGGTTTCACTTTATTGATAGAGCCAACTAAGTTGGTCTATGTCTTAACTGGATTGATTGCAATTTTAAAATGGTTTCATCCTAATCTCACCGAATCAATAATAGCTCGTAAATACTCAAATATGACAACAAATGATACTTAATAAGTCACTTCAAACACAACAGAATTTAGTAGATATTTGAAGTCCATTTCTAGAGTATCTCAAGTTGATTGTAACCACTCCTTTCTAGATGCCTCCCATGCCTAATTACTTGAAATTGTCCCTTGTAGAGAAATAAGACGACATCCCTCAGACACCCCAACCCCTTATTCACATTCTTCTTTGGGATGCACTCCTCCAAAAGAAGGTTCCGACCTAACATAGGGAGGAGGGTGCCCAAGGCCACGTGGCCAAATCCATGGCCATTCTCCCTGACCATCACCCGCACTTTTTTTGTTTCACCCTTACTAGTTGTATGATGTTGAAATAATTGGATTATATGAGCGAAGTATCCATATGCAGGATATATGAGTATGAAGGGGTGTGGGGAGAAATTTGCCCATAAAGGATCAAGGTATACATCACATGAGGATTTCCCAACTAGAGATAACATGTGATACAATTGGTAGGGGAATGAAGAAGGTAATGTAGAATGCAAGCTTGAGAAGCTGTGAGGGTGCTTATGTACTAGGTACCTGGAGGGGGTCATACGGGGTGGTGCAACTCCATGCAGCTGGTCCCACATGACATCTAGAACCAACATCAATAAAACCATAGCGAGCAACTGCCTCTTTTGTTTTCTTTTGTTTTGTTGGATGATTACATTACTCTTGCTCCATTGCTAGATTAGGGTTGCTCCATCATTTTTTAATAGCTCAACAACCATTGTAGCGTTTGGTGTTGATGAATCCAGAGAGTTGGTATCTAAGTAATAGATTCCTCATACATGCAATTTAGTTTGTTTTTTCAAGAATCTTGAATGGGCATGATCACTCAATTCTAGGTGAATGGTCATGTTTGTTAAATCCATAGTCTATTCTAGAAACACACGTAAAGCATCGTTTGAGATGGTTACCCTTCTAAATACTACAATTTGAGAGTGGAAGAGCATGACGCGTTATGATTTGTACTTGCTGGATTAAAGAGTATAGGATGTGTTATGGAACTGGAGCATGAGCTGTCAGAAGGTACTAGTTGTGATGATATTTATAATTTCTTTCACGATGATGTGTGAGGAACCACCCCTAAAAAGTCCCTATCCAAGGCTGGACAAAATTCGCTATCTTGTGATGGGTTCATCACAGCCGTGCTTACAGGTCACTGTGTCACAGATTGGCAACCCATGCTTGTGGTGAGCTAAAAAACCACCTTGGATGTCCACATTCCTGTGGCACGTAACATGGCTTCATCCAACATCAATCAAATTCGCCATATGTACCGTTCAACTGCATCAGCTATTCGCAATGCACATGCGCCATCATGTCCTATGAGATTATGGATCACCACATTCATTGCTGAGAAAACACTACTCACATTGTAAGTTAATACAATCACTTTATTATCAGGAAACATGCATACATGATATTCTACTCAAAAATCTTTTGCTAACTGCTGCGTGATAATACTCCAACGTAAGATGTGCACATGCAGTGCTGCAGCCCTGCTTGCCTCTGTGGCATGTCAAATAAATGGTATCCTCCCTCGATGACTTGGCACATGAATACTGTGAAGAGAGAGTGATGCTCAAGAGCAGGAGTGGTACTTATTCATGGCGTGCAACCACAAGTACCTGGATGACTCGCAGCCCAACCGGCGACATGGGGTACTTGGAGGCCAGGGCGCTGCCAAGCCAGTGCGCGCAGCTATATATCCGATCTGCACAGCTAACCCTTGGCCAATTGTACATCAGATGCACGGAACCTAGAACCAAGGGCGGAGCCAGGATTCAATCATGAGGGGGACGAGACACAAAACAATAATAGAATTGGTACGAAAATATGGCAACATATGTTTGATAGATAATAACAGGGTAAGAATTATCATCTACAACTTAAAAAAAAGAATTATCATCTACGACATGTTGGTCATTGAGTGGGTTTGCATTTTTTTTTAATATCTGAGCTAGAAGCAATGAGCTTGAAAAATGACTTTCTATCATATAACCGTGAGACACTAAACGAGTGAAAATAGATTGCTAAATAAGATTACTGGAGTATATAGCAGCGATGTACCTCGATTCCTCGAAATTAATCTGTTCATGCATGACGCTGGTGAAGCGAACAATTGGTGTCTAGTCTCTCTCGCGGACTTTGCCCCTGGAGAGTGCCCTCTGCCTTGGTTGTACTTGTGCCACAACGTCGGAAGCAGCGTACATGCGAGAGTGCGAGAGGCGCCGCCGCCGCTCGCGACCGCGCAAGGTCATACGTAGCCACCAGACCCGTGGCTGATGGTTCGTTTTAGAGTCATCTGTTGCGGGTTTCCTGTTGACGCCCCAACTCGCTCTTCCCTTTCGGTCTCCTTTTGCTTCCTTGATATGTTCTTAGGGTATACATTCTGAATAAGACTGATGTATTTCCGTTAAGCAATTAATGGAAAGGGGTATGAGCCCGGTTGGAAAAAAATAGCCACGAACGTAATTACGGGAGGATAGGAAATTAAAACTACTCGATCTCACGGCTGCGCGCAATCCTTTTTTCTGATGTGTACGTAGAACTACCAATCACTCGATGTTTTATGGGCTTTGGGCTAGAAAGTTGCGATGCTAGGCCATTTGCATTAAACAAATGTATGCCTACGCAAGTCTACAACAGGTTACCTATACGTATAAATTTGCCTAAAAAAACCTATACGTATAAACTACCAACCAAGTAACGAAACGTCCTAAGGGGGAACGAGGGGATGGGGGTGTCTGACACCGGCTCGCAACCTCCCCCCCCCCCCCCCCCCC
>LR738712.1:864318502-864353981 GCA_902687465.1 Secale cereale
ACCTGAAAAAAAACGGAGGACCAAGAAATGTCTACTCCATTGGAGTGGAAATAGTTATATTTCTGTCAATTCGCATTCCAACTAAGCGACTATCTGCAGTCTTGCCCTCTGCTCTCATCTAATTAACCATTGCATCTCTCTCTGCCTATCGAGATAGTACGTGTATGTTCTCTTCTTTTACAGCTGATTTTGTTTTCTACACCAGCTAAAAGTTGTCATCGAGTTGTTTACCTCATGTGCAATGGTGCTTGAAAGAGCTTCATGTACATACACATATTGGCATGGTTTACGTGTTTCTATGGTTGAACCGCAAAAACTACCAAAGAGCTAGAGGCCACATATTAGGGCATCTCGAATCGGTATTCAAAAAACCTAGAGGCTAACGCACGCTGCGCCCGTTGTTCTTCACTCGTGAAACTAACTTTTTATCTACAGATTATTGTGATCAGTTGTTTTGTTTTTATTTTATCTGTGTTGGCTTTGTGTTTTTATTTTTTATTGGTGGTGTTTTTTGTTTGTATATCATGTTGAGTTGCTGTCTGAGTATTTTTTTTTGCAAGAGATGGGAGGTGTTATTTGATGTATGGTTGTGAATTGCACATTTTGGCCTTGGTGTCAGCCCGGTGAAGATTGTTTGAGTCTCTTTTTTCTCGAGTACGCACGAGTGTGCGTACTATATATTAAAGAAGGAGTGGGGTAAAGAGCCCCTCCACGTTGGTGGTTACATCACATGTTACAACCCCAACTCCACCATATTTATGCTACTATTCTGTTTCTCTTAGGCCTACATCTAGTGCCGTTATAACGGTACCAACGCCCGCCTTTAGGAGGCCTGCCAACTCCCACGCTTTCCCCTCCTCGATTATGGAGCGGAGAATCCTAGAGAACGAGGGTGTTGCCGCGTCAAAAACTATCGCATTTCGGTGCTTCCATAGCTTCCACATTACCATGATGATGATTGCCCGGGTGTCTTTGGCGCTCATGACGCTTTGGCTCTTTGTAATGCACCATTCTACTGCATCCGTTCCGACCGTTGGCGCCCATGCCGGCTTGTTCATGGCCGTGCACACCTTTGTCCACACTTCTCTCGCGAGGACACAACCAAGCAGGATGTGGTTGATGCTCTCTTGCTCTCGGTCACAGAATGGACAACGTTCCTGGTGGTCAAGGCATCTTCGCGCAAGCCTATCCGATGTCCAACATTTGTCTTGTAGGGAAAGCCATGCAAAGAAGCGACATCTGAGTGGGGCCTTTGATTTCCATGTGAACGTAGCAGCCAGTGCTATCTCCCGACCCCAAAATCGCGCCGCGTAGGCCGATCGCATGGAGTACTGCCCATCTTTCTCCCAAGCCCATCTTAGTGAGTGTTCCTCCTCAGGCAGGAGTTGGATCTGCGTTACTTTGCCCCATAGAGTGAGGTATTCATGTAGTGCCACTGCCGGCATATCCGGCCCAACATCAAGGACCCATGCCCAGTCTGGCAGCCCCTGAAAGACCGTGTGTGTGCCTCTAGTAGCTGGCGCAACGCGGTCATATATATTGGGCGCAATCTCCTCCGCTCGGTGGCCGTTGATCCACCTGCCTTGCCAGAAGAGTGGATTGCCAATTGCCGATCGTGCTCCTCGCGGCTGCCTTGAATAGTTGCATAGACTGTAGTGATACTGCAATGTCAAATTCTGCACGTTTCAGCCATGGCCATCTTGCTTGCATTGCCATGTTCATCCATTTGAGGTTAGGAATGCCTAACCCACCTGCCCACCTTGGTGTGCACAGCTTCTCCGAAGCCACCAAACACTTGTGTAACGCCCTGGACACACCCGCCGATGGTCGTTACTCCTGGCGGGATCTAAACTGGCCTCACATATCAATACTAGTCTTTTCGGCGCACTTTGTCCTCACTCGTGCGCATCCGGGAGCAACTTCCCGGTCGGTCACCCATCCTGAAACTACTCCAAGCTGAGCACGCTGAACTTTGGAGTTCTATCCGAATGGGCTCCCAGAAAAGAAGGAATTCCTTATTGATATGAGTAGTCTATCATCCCTAAGAAGCCAGGCCATCACATACACCCTCACTCAGAGGAACCGACGTCCTCGTCGGGCCACAGGAACGTTCCCTCTTGGCACAACCGTCTGTGCTTCCAGGACACCACATGTGCCATGCCGTGTGCCACGACGGGTCACAAACGTCATGCACAACATGACTGCAAACTGTCCGCAAACATCCGTGTAACCGTGAGGGTCGGCTCTGATAGCAACTTGTAACTCCCCGGACACACCCGCCGGTGGTCGTTACTCCTGGCGGGATCTAGACTGGCCTCACATATCAATACTAGTCTTTTCTACGCACTTTGTCCTCACTCGTGCGCACCCGGGAGCAACTTCCCGGTCGGTCACCCATCTTGAAACTACTCCAAGCTGAGCATGCTTAACTTTGGAGTTCTATCCGAATGGGCTCCCGAAAAGAAGGAATTCCTTATTGATATGAGTAGTCTATCATCCCTAATAAGACAGGCCATCACAACTTGCCTCCCGCTGCTTCCTCCTTTGCGCACCAAAGAAAGTCCCTACAGATTTTTACCATGGCCTTGATTGTTTTATGTGGTATGTCTAGAGCCATCATTGCATGGATCGGAATGGCCGAAAGGATCGATTAGATAAGCACCATTCGTCCACTCTTAGGCATGTTTGCAGCATTCCATCGTGGCAGGCAGGTTGCCAGCTGGTCGACAAGGCCAGATAATTGCGCCGCCGTTTGCTTTCTGATGGTGAGTGGTATTCCCAGGTATTTGCAAGGGTATGTACCGATCGGGCAATGCAGATGTTTGAGCCTCTTGGGAGTTCTTATTTCACGCTAAACCCATGGAATTGCTACTGTGACACTCACATGGGTCAGCACACGAAGCTTTTGCTCGCTCAGCTTGTCTCCCTCCTACTCTTGCTTGTTTAGTTTTTTCGCTCACCCCATTGCTACCTCAGAAAAAATCATCTATCTTTTTTTATTTGAAAAGGTTAGTTGAATTAAATGGTGTTGAAGGAACTTTAAAACTATTATGACTTCTAAAAACCATGAATTTTAGAAACATTCATGATTTTGAAATACATTTACGATGATTTTTTTTCACAAAATGAAAACAAAATTGAAAAATGTTCACAACCTTTAAATGACCATGAAGTTTAGAAATATCCAAAAATTTAATCAACATTAACAAATTTGAATAATTATAAAATATGTTTATGTTTTTTAAAGTACAAATTTTTTAATAAGTGCTGATGAATTAAAACATGAAAATTAATAAAAAAGTGAAAAGAAGAAGAAATGAAACTACACAACACACACTTACGCGTGGGGCCCTAGTGACCCCACTAACCTTGAAGCACGAGAGCGCTTCCATTCGGGAAAAATTTAATCAATATTAACAAATTTGAAGAATTTTAAAATATGTTACGTTTTTTAAAGTACAATTTTTTAATAAGTGCTCATGAATTAAAACATGAAAAAAAAGAGAAAATAAAAATAAACAACACGCACTTACGCGTGGGGCCCTAGTGATCCCCACAACCCTCGAAGCACCAAAGTGCTTCAATTCGAGTGAGCTTAGTATCTCTATAGATAGATAGATATCTAATCTAATTCCCAACAAGTTTTTGGGAAGTCCCAAAAAAGAGCACACCCCCCCTGCAGTGGGAACGTGTGGGCCTAGGTGGAGGGAGGTGGTAATAAGATGATGTGTGGCCGGGTTTTGAGTGAGTAGCTAGGTCAAGGAAATTGCAGAAACCGCCTACTTTTCATGCGGGCGTTGCACAAAACACCCGCTTTGCAGGTTTGTTGCACAAAACATCATATATTAGGCTAATTCGTTGCATCTAGATCTAATCCATCATTTACATGTGTTGACATGATTCCTGACAAGTGGGTCCAGTTTCTATGTGCAACTGCGGTTGAAAAAACCCAGCCACATCAACAGCCAACTAGAACTATATATCAATATCTCACAGTCCTTTGCTCAAGTTAAGCTGAATTTCCTCAGAATATTAGTGAGTGTATTTATGATTTGTTGGATTTCTTATGCATTTTTTGCCAAAAACACCTCGTACATAAGAGCAAGCGGCGGCCGTCCCTTTGTTGGCGAAGTGGCCGCCGGTGATGAAGCCGAGCCAGCTCTTCTCCTTCGTCAGGGTAAGTATGTCTCCGCGCCCCCTCCCCACTTCCTTCACCACCCCTAGGTCTGCTCGTCTTCCCCTACCACTGCCTGTTGGTTAGGTATTCTTCTCCTCATGAAACCCTATGTTTTTAGACGGAAACGTTGTCATCAACCGATGTATATTTATTTAGGAACCTAATTTTTTGGGAGTTTGTGCAATAGCATGAAACAATCAGGAATTATATATACGTTTGATAGGTATGAGCGACCGCTCAGGGCCGGGCCTGTATAAGATATTATTTGCCCATCGTAACAGAAAAGAATCCTGGTTACATGTCATGTATGGACAATCCGTCCTATCAACATACCTGAAGAGAAGCCAAGGTTTCATGGTCATTTCTTTGGTCAACATGCGTAAATTAATCAAAGGTTTAAATAATGGATACATGTCTTTCATTGGTAAATATCTCATGTCCAATCGAAGGGTTAAAGAATGGATGCATGCCTTTCAGTAGCCTATATTTTTTGTTCAAAATTTAACATTTAAAAAATGCAAAAATAATCCAATAAATCATAAATGCACTCACTAATATTGTGGGGAAAATTCAGCTCAATTGGAGAAATGGGTTATGAGATATTAATCGTTATAGTTTGCTGCTGATGTTGCTTTTTTTTGCCACCGGTGCACTTACAAACGGGGCCTAGTTATCAGGAATCATGTCAACAAACCTAAATGATGGATTAGACCTAGTTGCAATGAATTACCCCAATATATGGTGTTTTATGCAACAGACCTGCAAAGTAGGTGTTTTGTGTAACACTAGCACCAAAAGTAAGTGATTTGTGCAATTTCCTCTAGCAAGGTCCTATATTACTGGTATCCAATTTGTTGGTATGGATTAGCACCACCTAGTAATTTTTTGCGGGGTGAAAGGGAGTTTTATTCCATAATGATAGGGTTACAATCTCGAGACAACTGCTCCTCACAACATGGAGGACTCGAGTTCAACCATACCGCAGTACAACACTCGGTACGGCTATAGTGTGCCAATAGATGTGCTACCCTATTCTGCTCTCGATCAATTTTACAAGGAACAAACTCCCTAGCAACCATGTGAGCTTTAATCAGCACCACCTAGTAGTGTCCAAAAGAAAACTTTTACGAACGGATTTGGAGTTAACTTTTGTGGATCCAATATATCTTGTACTGTCTTACATATAATATACTCCCTCCATTCCCTTATACAAGGCCACAAACTCAAATTACAGGTACCAAGGCAAAATTTAATGATTACTTTGCAAGTTCACTTTTCTTTTCGTTAAGCGGGATCATTAATATGCCCACATGCATGCAAGGAAGGAATTAGAAGGAAGTAGCACATTGTCATTATGACTACATGCATGCAAGTATTAAAATGGTTGGTAGTACGAGAAAACATCATCAATTTTTGCCTCGATTACAGTTAATGGCCTTATATAGATGCAAATTGTATTTTTCATAGTGGCCTTGTATAAGGGAATGGAGGGAGTATTTAGTTTGCCTTTGGCTCTGCTTTGCACACGTTTTTCTTGCATGAGGAATATATTGGACACTCACACTTGAGATCCATGTTCAAGATGATGATCTTCGTGTGAGAGAATTAAATATAAGTTGTTAGTTAGCCATATCCCAACGTGATGTATTAGTTAGGATCGTGTGTTGTTAGCTCGTACAGCGGATGGTCAGCATCAGTTAGTATCTTGTATATCTAGCCTAACAACTACTTCAGAGCCCACGGCTCATGAGCCTTCCGTCGACACAGTCGCTCCTCCTCCGTCTGCTCAGTCCACCGGCACCCCCTGCACCCAGCGCACCCGTCGTTGCGCCACAGAAAATGACGACACGCCTACAGAACAATATTGTGAAACCGTTCGTTCTGTCCGATGGAACGGTATGTTACGATCCTTGTTGGCGCGCGTTCCATGCCGAGCCTCGCTCTTAGTGGGTTGCTCTTGCGGATGATCAATGGCGGACTGCAATGGAAGCCAAGTACTCTGCCCTTCAGCACAACAAGACTTGGACACTGGTTCCTCGGCCGCCCGGCAAAAATGTGATCGGATGTAAATGGGTATTTAAAGTCAAGCACAAATCTGATGATTCTCTTGACAAGTTTAAAGCACGCATGGTTGCTCGTGCCTTCACCCAATAGTATGGGATAGACTACTCAGACACATTCTCCCCAGTCATCAAGCCTGCCACCATCGGTCTGGTGCTCTGGACACTGCTCGAGCAAGAAGCCTATGCAGCCGCCACTGGGGTTTCAGGATTTGTTACGTCCTACTTATGTGTGCAAGCTTCAGAAAGCCTTGTACGGCCTCAAGCAGTCTCCCCATGCCTGGTATGCACGCCTCAGTGACTGACTGTAGCAGCTCGGTTTTGTCCCTTCTTCTGTGGACATGTCGCTGTTCATCTTCACTGTAGGTGGTGTCACCGTTTACATGCTGGTGTATGTTGACGACATTGTTATTGTCGGCTCTTCCACTGCTGCTGTTGAGCATCTCCTTCACCAGCTCTTTATCAGGTTTCCTGTCAAAGACTTGGCCCCTTTGCAGTATTTCCTCGGCATTGAGGTGGTTCGCAATTCCGGGGGAATCAGCCTCCTCCAGAAAAAATATGCCCTCGGTCTTCTGCAGCGCACACATATGGCGAATTGCTAACCAGTCTCAATACCGATGTGCACCCATGGGAAGTTCTTCCAAGAATCTGCTCATCCCTTGGGCGAGGAGGAAATGTTTCGGTACAGGAGAACAGTTGGGGCATTGCAATACTTGACCTTGACTGGACCTGATCTGTCTTCCGCAGTTAACAAGGTATGTCAGTATCTATCGCAGACCACTGTGCACTGGGAAGCAGTAAAGAGAATTCTCCGCTTCATAAAGGGAACGGTGTCCACTAGTCTGACTATTCGGTGATCGTCGTCTACTCTCATGAGTATATTTACAGATGCCACCTGGGCTGGATGTGGCGATGACAGATGCTCAACCGGCGGGTTTGCGGTGTTCCTTGGACCCAATCTCATATTCTCGGGCACACGAAAGCAACCAACTGTTTCACGAAGCTGAGTACAAAGGATTGGCAAATGGCACTACTGAAGCAACCTGGCTATAGTCTTTGCTCAAGGAATTACATGTAACTCATCCATGGGCACCAGTGTTGTGGTGCGACAACCTCAGAGCGACATATCTTACTGCGAATCCGGTATTCCATGCTCACATGAAGCATATTGAGGTCGATTCGTTTACAAGAGAAGGTTGCAATGGGGGTGCGTTTTATATCTTCTGCAGACCAAGTTGCTGACGCCTTCACGAAACCACTCACCAAGCAGATGCTACGGCATCTACACTCCAATCTGAACCTCTACACCAGATGAGATTGCGGTGGAATATTAGTTAGCCATATCCTAACGTGAGGTATAAGTTAGGATCTTGTGTTGTTAGCTCGTACAGCGGATGGTTAGCATCAGTTAGTATCGCTTGTATATCTAGCCTAACAACTTACATACTTATATTGTACCTTACGGTGAATATAAATATGAGGAAAGGATGGATGAATTCATCACGGCAAAACATTACTACTGAGTCGACACCTCGCCGAAGGCAATCTGGAATTGTCGGTCTTCAACTAAAGTTCCCATTTCCCTATACATCCCATTCATACCGTGGAAATCACAGAATATATTGAGTCCTTTCCTCCACACTTGGTGATCACTACGATGTACTGGACTCTGGACTCTGATACTCTCCTCCTTTTATGTTCTCTTATTAGGTAGATGGAATCTCGGCGCTGCCCTGTATCACTTTCGTGCTACATGGAGAAGCCATCTATTTATGGGCAACGAGCATGGTATGGCTTATGAGATACTCACTTCATTCCCTTATACAAGACCACTATGAAAAATACAATTTGCATATATACAAGGCCAACTAACTGTAATCGAGACAAAAATTAATGATGTTTTCTTATACTACCAACTGTTTTAATACTTGCATGTCCGGTTTATAGAGCTTATCTAAATTTTTTCGTTTTACCAATTTAAAGTCTCATCTCCATCTCTTATTGAGATTCCGAGGCACGTTAAATGTTTGCATGCAAGAATTAAATAGGAACCCAGCAATGCATGTAATGTTCCTACTCATCTAGTGGTCAATCATGCATGCAGTACAATTAATCCAAATTAATTCATCAGTTCAATTTGAGTAGTTTTGTAAAGTACGAGATATATATTCCTCCACTCACCATCTGCCTTGGTTGATGAGATTTCAGATTTGAGCCATATAAACGGGAAAGGAGGGAGTACTTCCTTCTAATTCCTTACTTGCATGCATGTGGGTGTATTAATGATCCCAGTCAACGAAAAGAAAAGTAGACTTCCAAAGCAGTCATTAAATTTTATCTTGGTACATGTAATTTGAGTTTGTGGCCTTGTGTAAGGGAATGGAGGGAGTGATATGCTAAAAGATATGAATTAATACAATTTTTTTTCTGCAAACTATGGCTAGTCTAATAAATGGTGGTGTCTCCTGTCAGAGTAACTCTCGCAGAGCTGTCATATCCATGGCCTCCATAATGCCTATGGAGGACTCCATAATGTTTGAAGGATGCAAAGGCGGCATTTAAACAGAGAATTGCCCTAACAAGCCTCCAAAAAGTTCCTTAATGTGGAGCCCATTCGTCATTAGCTTAACAAGATCTATTTCATGCCCATCTCATCAAACAACAATTGAATGTTCAAACTTGATTTCAGCATCGGCTTCTAATATAATTTCGACAACATAATAAATACTAATTTATAAAACAATTTAAAGCATTGGAAACATAAATTTATTCCGATCTAGTTCGAGCTCTTCCTCCGTTTGGAAGTGACCTTGCATGCATGGGCAGTTTGGGCGGCTTCCACTTCTGTCATTACGCGGTCTATGAACTTGTGGGTATCATCGATGTGGCTCCCGGTGACGGCTTTGAAGTGTTGCATCAACACGGCATCCATTTCTGCAAAGGCCACATCGGTATGTGGGTCAAGGTAGTGGTGGGCAGATGGGAGGCGGTGCGGCCCGACGTCTTATTCAGCCTTACGCATCGTATCCTCCTTGACAACCCAATTGGAGAAGTTACAAGCACTCTCCCATAATCCCCTCTGGGTGTGGTCCTCTTTGGTCTGGCCAATGGGGGTGAGTCCTGAAACACTTGGTTAGCTGTAAGCGGAAACTGGAACTACATGTGGCAATATCGGCCTACTTGGAGGGGCCATCTATTTATTTGCAACGAGCATGGTAAGGCTTATGAGAGTACGTGATACAATATATGAATAAGAACACCTTTTTTTCAAACTAGATGGAAAACATGATTTGATCCAATGTTGGTGATATCTCTTATCGGGAATTTATCGGCCAACCCAAGATAAGGGGTAAATCAGCCAGTTTATCTTCATATCAGCCGATTTATCTTATGATTTTTTTCAAAACTATCACATTTTTATAGCAATTTCGGAAACTATAGCACCCAATGCAAAAAAAAAAATCAAAACTATGACCCCGTCGGCCACGTGTGGGCCGAAAAGGGAGTTTTCGGCCAGGGTTTGGCCGAAAAGGGCTCTTCAGCCGTGCATTGGCAGAGGAGGTGCGCACCTGGGTCGAAAAGACCTTTTTGGTCAGTAGTAGGCCGAAAAGTCCTTTTTGGTCATGAGTAGGCCGAAAAGTCCCTGGGACCCACCTTTTCACGTTAACGGGTGGCCGAAGTTCAATGGCTCCACTCTTTGGCTTATGTTAGGCCGAATTTTTTTTTTGGCTTATGAATACTGTGCAACCATTGCCCATCTTAAACATTGAAAAAAAAATATTTTTGCGCAACCCTTTCTCTCAATATTTTCCCGTCAACTCCTTCCCTCCATATGTTCCCGCCACCCATTTCCCGTTAAGGGTTGCGTGATTTTTTTAGTGTCTAAGATGGGCAATGGTTGCACAGTATTCATAAGCCAAAAATAAAAAAAATATCAATTCGGCCTAACATAAGCCGAAGAGTGGAGCCATGCAGCTTCGACCACCCGTTAACGTGAAAAGGTGGGCCTCAGGGACTTTTTGGCCTACTGTTGACCAAAAAGGACTTTTCGGCCTACTGCTGACCAAAAAGGTAGATCCAGACTCGTCGTCCCCCGCAGTGATATGGTTATCTATGTATGAGCCATTATCTATGTTAGTTTGAGACTATTCGCATCTGTGAGTCAGTATTTATGTATTAGACATGCTTCATGCATGTGTTACTATCGCACTTGCTTCTATCCGACCAGGAGACATATATTGTTTTATGTATGCGAGAGACATATTACTATTAATTCGCATTGCTATTCCAATTACATTTGCGAAGAGACTACAACCGATAATTAAGATACAAGTACGTGTGGCTGAACTTAAAAAATACAGCTCACATACTACATGAAGTCATCATCGTCATCCTTCATTGATGCAGCCATCTTGCCCTTCGACGTTGTGGTCCTCTTGCCCTCCGTCGATGCAGCACTCTTGCCCTTTGACGATGCAGCAGTACTCTTGCCCTTCGATGATGCAGCAGTACTCTTGCCCTTCGACGATGCGCTACTCTTTGCCTTGCTGTTCGGCATGAAGATATCGTCTTCATCTTCGCTATCGGCAGTCCATAAATATGTATTCTCTATCGCACACCTTCTGAAAGATTCCCTCTTCGTCTCCACTACCTTCTTCCACCTTTCGTGCAACCTAAGAAGCTCTTTACGTACCTCCTCGTAGGTCCTTTCAGGCCACCCAGTCCTACGTAATGCGTGAGCCAATTCATTCATTATGTTGTCACTACCGAGAAGTTCGTCCCATGGAACTATCCTATTGTTCATCTTGAAATCGGTGGCTAGCCCCAAAAGATGTTTGCTCATCCCAGGGTGAAAATTATGATCAAAAGGATAATCGGACATCTCGACTACACTACACTTGACTGCTTATCCACAGCCGAAGAGGTCATCCATGCAGCTTCGGTTGTTCGTTAACGTGAAAATGTGGGCCCCAGGGACTTTCCGGCCTAATGTTGGCCGAAAGTACTTTTCGGCCTACTGCTGACAAAAAGTACTTTTCGGCCTACTGCTGACCAAAAAGATCTTTTCGGCCCAGGTAAGCCCCTCTTCGGCCAATGCTAGGCTGAAAAGCCCACTTCGGCCTAACCCTTGTCGAAAACCCCCTTTTCGGCCAACGCGTGGCCGATAGGGTGATAGTTTTGATTATTTTGCATTCGGTTCTATAGTTTGCGAAATGGCTACAAATTAAGTCATAGTTTTGAAGAAAACAAATCTTATCTTATCAGCTAGACATCGGTAAGTGATAAATCAGTTGATTTATCGGAATATCGGCCGATATCTTGAACAATATTTCCTAGCATCTTGTTCTTTCGATGGACTTTCGCACAGCTAAGTACTTTGCGTCCACTTCCGGTGGCCACCTTTTTTGCCCTAGCAGAGAGACGGATATAGCAATGATATGGAGAAGACACAAGCATTGTAAAAGTAACCTCGTACGACGACAAAAAAAAATACGAGGAGGGGGCGGTGCAGACAGTAACCAAGATTTCCTTTGGTGTGCGAAGGATGATCTGTAGGAGGGAAATGTTTAGTCAGCTGGAAGTGAGTCTGTGCTCCCAAGTATCATGGGGGTCTTGGAGTGAAGGACATACATTGTTTCAGTAGGGCGTTGTGCTTGCGATGGGAATGGTTCAGGTGGGCTGATGAGGATAGGCCGTGTTAGGGCAGAACGACGCCGTGTGACGACACGGATCGGCAGCTCTTCTCCAGTTGCACAAGTAATGAGTTGGGAGACGGTAGCATAGCTGCCTTCTGGACTGACAGCTGGCTCAATGGCGAAGCCCCGCTGCATTTAGCACCTGATATTTTCAAGCTTGCTAGGTTCAAAAAGCTCACTGTCAAAGAGGCGCTCAGTACAACGCGATGGATGCAAGGTCTACAACGCTTGGACAGTTACGAGCAACTATGTCAATTCGTTGGCGTATGGGAAAAATTGCAATTGGTGAATCTTTCAAACCAGAGAGACAAAATCAAGTGGAACATCACTGCCAATGGAAGATACTCGGCGTGTTCAGCTTATGAGATCCAATTCTTGGCCAGGATTGACCAACCTGGGATTGGCCGCGTGTGGAGGTGCGAGGTAGAAGGGAATGTAAAGTTCTATATGTGGCTTCTACTGCATAACATAAATTGGACTGCCCACCGGCTGCAGGCCAGAGGATGGCCACACAACGATTCTTGCAGGCTCTGTGACCAAGAGCCGGAAACCGCGGCGTATCTCACAATGCAGTGCTGCTATGCGAGTCAGGTTTGGAATCTAGCTCTAGGGGCCAACGGCTGGGTGCGAAATGGTGGATTGTCGACAACCTCAGTTTCGGACTTGTGGAGGATGTTTTGTACGCACAGAGGTGCGCCTGCAAGGGCTGAGGATGATTTAACTTTGGCAACATACATCGTCTGGCATCTCTGGAAGGAGACAACCGAAGAGTTTTTGAAGATAAGGAGCTGACTCGTCGGGTGTTGGTGAACCTGATTTGTGATGATCTTAAAATGCTTAACGAGGCTTTGAATCCTTCCACTATGGCTGAGGGATAGTTCTCATATGTTGTTCTGCTCTGCTCCTTGGGTTGTAATAGAATTTTTTTAGTCGATTTTGCTCGGCTGTTTGGGAGGTTTTAACACCTCATACCTGTACTTTGTTCTTTCTCTACTCACTATAATGCTAAGGCAGAGCTCCTGCTATTCTTGTAAGAATAATCATGAACATGGAGGTAACCCACGTGTTAGTTAATCATGTGTCGGCCTGACTTAATTGGTTATAATGCTGGTTTATAGCTAGCTGCTAGTACATTTTTGTGATAATGGGTGCTTTTTAAACCCCTTACATGGTTCCTAGCTGCTACATACATATTCGTGAAACCCCCTTGTAAAATCTAGATCGAAAGCAGTAAAAAAGACACTTGGTGCGATGAGCACATCACGTTCTGCAACCAATCTCATCCAGTATGCGTAAGTGCATTTCCAGCTGACATTCCGCCTCAAGGAGCATCCGCCGGAAGTTTTTTTTTTGTGTGATGAAAAAGGAGTTTTATTCCAAATTGATAGTGTGGCAGTCGAGAGGCAAAAGATCCTCGATACATGGTGATCCTACATGCATCCACAAAGCTGTGATACACTCTACACGACTACAATTTGCCAAGTCGTTGCTTAGCACAAAAGCACCGGTTCTCAGCACAATGGAGAGGCAGCTCTAGGCAGTTTCGTCGTGCTGCTGGAAAGTAGTCGACGACTCAGGGGCATCTGCCAATACCTCCCTGAAAGCTTGCTATAGCTGTCTGTCTTCAACTTATGCTCCCAATACATCCCATTCATACCGTGGAAATCCAACAATATGTTGCGTCTTTCCCGTTAGGTGATCAGTACAACCTACTGGACTTTGATGCTCTCCTCTTCTTATGTTCTTCTCTTAGCAGGAGACGGAATCTAGCACTGCATGTATCACTATCATGCTACTTATAGGAACCATCTATTTATGGGCACGAGCATGGTATGGCTTATGAGAGGACGTCATAAAAGATATGAATAAATATAGCACTTTTTTTCTGCAAACTGCGGCTAGTCCAATAAATAGTGTTGTCTCTTGTTAGAGCGACTCTAGTAGAATCATTATATCCGCAACCTCCATAATATTGAGCACTCCAAAATATTTTGGAGTATGCAAAGGCTACACATGAACATAGAATCACCATAACAGTCTCCAAGATGTTTCTTCATGTGGTTCCCATTTCACATTAGCTTAACAAGATCTATTTCCTGCCCATCTCCTTGCATAACACCTGAGGCTTCAAACTTAATTTCAACATAGAATTCTAATATGAGTCCCACAACATAATAAATACTAACTCAAATGATACGAAGCTTTGAAAACATAGATTTTGTCCCCTCTAATTCGGCTCTTACCCGGAGAGAATAAATTCATGATGCCTGGCGTTATAGTCATCCTCCACCACCCTAGATGCTTGTTCCTAAAGAACTAGGTAGCCAAAGAGGAATTTTCCAGAAGGGAAGGTATCACCGTGTATTATTTGACCACTGACATTGTTGGAGTCCGGAACACCTCGAGCTGAACCCTCACTCTCTCTCGCAGGGACGGAGGAAGAAGAAGAACAGTGGAGCACACAAGGGATATTCCGGCGACGAACGCCGCGGCGACGAACGCCTGTATCTTGGCCTTTTATTCCTCTGGACTCAACGAACTAGACGCAATACATCGGCTTATATAGCCTAACACACACAGGGCAGGCCACCACACTCAGCCAC
Organism: Secale cereale; assembly: GCA_902687465.1. Lineage (NCBI taxonomy): Eukaryota > Viridiplantae > Streptophyta > Magnoliopsida > Poales > Poaceae > Secale > Secale cereale. The sequence goes on from LR738712.1 coordinate 864,333,039, forward strand.
GCACGCAGGTAGCACCACTAACCAACCCTACATGCACGTCCATATCCAGCTGATGCATGCACGCACTAACCAACTAGCCTGCTCCTAGCTAATAACTTGGACGCACCACTTATCCTAACAACCCACGCATGCACTACTAGCTACGGCCTAAACTCGCTCCTTGATCCAAGTGACTCGGCAATCACCTATGACCAGCCAAATACATGCGTGCATGTTACACACAACAACGTGACACAGACGCACGCAACGAACGCACACACGCTCGCACTAAACTCACAGCCATGCCGCTGCGTCCTACGCGTCCGACGCACCCGACCGCAGCAGCTGCCGTGGCTTATTCAAACAGACACATGGACATCTGGATAATTATTGTCATGTGCTTGCCACGACACTGCCTAGAAGCCACCACCCGCGCCACCGCCTCGGCGAAATTTGTCGATAATAGCTCCCAATGAGATTGATCCAATTCCCAGTGCATCATGCCAGATCTTTCTGATATTGCACGCCACGCCACTGTCGGGGTGCACAACTCACGCTTGTTGTCGCATTTCATTCGCACACATAAACATTGGATACACGCGCACGGCCACCACAAAAGTGAGACACGACGCCATAGCTAAGGTTTGACCCAAGGATCCGGGAGGGGATACCCACCGAGGTCGATCCACGGCTCAGCATCTCGAAAGAACCGCCACCGCAGCGAGTTCCATCATCTGCGTCGTCACAACGCCCTACATCTCCGCCACCAGATGCCAGCACCTTGACGTCCAATGGTCCTCATCCGGGCTACGCCGTGTGACACACTGGTGAGCTAAGTCCTTGCGCCACCACCTCCGGGTGACACCGGATCCGTGCTACCGCGTGATGCGCGCAACCTCCAACTGCGCAACTGCACCCTCACGTAAACATACTGAGCCACTGCACGTCATACCACGATCCGACGAGAATCATGGTGTGAGGAGGAAGACTTGGTGTTGTCATTTGATCTGGCGGCACATGTGCCTTGTACATTCAAGTGATGCCAGCCTAACACATCCGTTGGTGGGGGCGTGCTCTGCCGTGGCACAACGCACTAAATCAGCGTCGTCCAAGTCCTTGGCGCGAACTCTATAGGTTCCAACATATAAATGCAACAGTGAGTTTACTCGCTGAAAAGTTGTGGAACTTGGCAGTTACGTCAAGAGTTACTATAATTTTACACTTAATTTTTATGAAATGGATACCATATTTTACTTTCTCAACAAGTAGCGTGTTTCTTAATTTTTATGAAATGGATACCATATTTTACTTTCTCAACAAGTAGCGTGTTTCGACAATCAGCAAGCTAACTTCGTCATGAGCGCCAGATCCGGAGTTCTCTCCGGTTTGCCGAGTTGCATAAATGCTCTTTACTGTAGGTTCATCCGCTTCTGTTTGCTATGGCTGCTATCGTGGTCGACACTGAAATTGATGGTCTATTATTCCACTTTGTATGGCATGGCCTGTGAAATTGACTTGTTGGATTTAAATTGTGTATTTTCCTGACTTCCTTGTTGCACCACTATCTAATATTTGTAGACACTATTAGTCCTGTTGCATGGCTGGTTATTTCCTTGTGAGAGTTGCTTTTGTCGGTGTATTTGCACCATGCTGCTCAATTTGCTTTATATCTCAGTAACTTGGTGCTTTACTACATTTTGGTCCCATTTTTACCACGTGTCTTTTCATTTTTGGATCTCTGCTTCCGCTAGTCCCACACCCTAGTGTTGAATTTGGACCAGGTTCTAAACTGTGAATGTTGTTGCTGCTGCAACATTAGCTTTCATGTAGAAATTACTTTGCAGGGAGTTTGCAAATGCAGTAGTGTACCAATGATATTAGATAAGAGAGATGTAGACGCTGAAACTAGTTGAGGGCGCCCATCTCTACGTATCAGCTGCAACATCAATATATTTCTTCTTACTTTTGAACTGTAAACCTCAAGCTATATATGAGTTTTTGCTGAACTCATGTATGAATTGCTTTTTCTAAAACTTGTGCACAAGATTGTTAATACTTGGCTTATTTGTTTCTCGGACACAAGTGGATTGCAGATTTTATATGGCATATACATGATTTTTGATTTGGATATGTCATCTTGAATATTTAATTTTCTACGACAAGTATGTAGTCCAAGCTAACAATAGGTGATTTGTGCTTGTGTGTCATGCATTTTTTTTTGTATGATCATATTGATAGTGTTTGTTCAGTTCAGTTATGCTAGGACTACACAATGATGGGTTGTAGGAATATGGACCAAAGCTACAGGAAACCATTATCTTGAAGGATTCAGAACAGGAGCTCAAGCCTAGTACTACAATTCATAGTCAAGAATACTCTTTCATATGGGACATATATATTGTTGCAAAATTCATAGTTCCCCTGCGGCGTCAACAACTACTTTATGCAGTTCCTGAACTGTAGCGGTGTGTGTGTGGCACTAGCACCCTGGACTAGTTCAGTCATGATGTGTGCCTTGCAATTTTGTGTCTGCTCTGTTTGTTATGCATGCTAATTTGCAGAATCGGTCTTTGTTGTTCACGATCATTGAACCGGTTTCTGTTAGCTGTGTATGTAGCGCATGTACTAGTCCAGTAAGGAGTCGAAACCAGCATTTGTATAGGCCCTCCTGGTGAATGGATGAACAAGCAATGATGAGCTCTGGTTAGAGCATGAGCTGCTAATGAACTCAGTAGCATGGAACATATATACAACTTGATTTTCAAAGCTCGCTCCTCTGGTAAATAGATGAGGAACAAATGATGTTGTATGTGTTGGGGAACGTAGTATTTTAAAATTTTACTACGATCACGCAAGATCTATCTACCAGATGCATAGCAACGAGAGGGAAGAGTGTGTCTACGTACCCTCGTAGACCGGAAGCGGAAGCGTTAAGTGACGCGGTTGATGTAGTCGAACTTCTTCGCGATTCAACCGATCAAGCACCGAACGTACGGCACCTCCGCGTTCAGCACACGTTCAGCTTGATGACGTCCCACGAGCTCTTGATCCAGTTGAGCTTCACGGGAGAGTTTCGTCAGCACGACGGCGTGGTGATGGATATGATGTATCTACCGGCACAGGGCTTCGCCTAAGCACTGCGATTGTATGACCGAGGTGTGTTTCTGTGGAGGGGGGCACCGCACACGGCTGGAACAATTCAACTTTTGTGTCCTAGGGTGCCCCCTGCCCCCGTATATAAAGGAGCAAGGGAGAGGCCGGCCCTAGAGGGGGCGCGCCAAGTGTGGGGAGTCCTACTAGGACTCCCAAGTCCTAGTAGGATTCCCCTTTCCTTTCCGGAGTAGGAGAGAAGGAAAGAGGTGGAGAGGGGGAAGGAAAAGGGGGCTGCACCCCTTGTCCAATTGGGACCAGAGGGGGGGCACGCGCCTCCTTCCTTTTGGCCTTTCTCCTCTATTCCCGTATGGCCCAATAAGGCCCATATACTCCGAAAAATACCCGAATCACTCGGAACCTTTCCGATGTCCGAATATAGTCGTCCAATATATCGATCTTTACGTCTCGACCATTTCGAGACTCCTCGTCATGTCCCCGGTCTCATCCGGGACTCCGAACTCCTTCGGTACATCAAAACTCATAAACTCATAATACCGATCGTCATCAAACGTTAAGCGTGCGGACCCTACGGGTTCGAGAAATATGTAGACATGACCGAGACTCATCTCCGGTCAATAACCAATAGCGGAACCTGGATGCTCATATTGGTTCCTACATATTCTACGAAGATCTTTATCGGTCAAACAGCATAACAACATACGTTGTTCCTTTTGTCATCGGTATGTTACTTGCCCGAGATTCGATCGTCGGTATCTCTATACCTAGTTCAATCTCGTTACCGGCAAATCTCTTTACTCGTTCCGTAACACATTATCTCGTGACTAACTCATTAGTCTTTTGCTTGCAAGGCTTATTATGATGTGTGTTACGGAGAGGGCCCAGAGATACCTCTCCGACACTCGGAGTGACAAATCCTAATCTTGATCTATGCCAACACCACGAATACTTTCGGAGACACCTGTAGAGCATCTTTATGATCACCCAGTTACGTTGTGATGTTTGATAGCACACAAGGTGTTCCTACGGTATTCGGGAGTTGCATAATCTCATAGTCATAGGAACATGTATAAGTCATGAAGAAAGCAATAGCAGTAAAACTAAACGATCATAGTGCTATGCTAACGGATGGGTCTTGTCCATCACATCATTCTCCTAATGATGTGATCCCGTTGATCAAATGACAACTCATGTCTATGGCTAGGAAACATAACCATCTTTGATCAATGAGCTAGTCTAGTAGAGGCATTCTAGGGACACACTGTTTTGTCTATGTATTCACACATGTACTAAGTTTCCAGTTCATACAATTCTAGCATGAATAAAAGACATTTATCATGATATAAGGAAATACAAATAATCATCTTTATTATTGCCTCTAGGGCATATTTCCTTCAGTCTCCCACTTGCACTAGAGTCAATAATCTAGCTCACATCGCCATGTGATTTAATACCGATAGTTCACATCGTTATGTGAATAACACCCATAGTTCACATCACCATGTGACCAACACCCAAAGGGTTTACTAGAGTCAATAATCTAGTTCACATCGCTATGTGATTAATACCCAAGAGTAATAAGGTGTGATCATGTTTTGCTTGTGAGAGAAGTTTAGTCAACGGGTCTGTCACATTCAGATCCGTATGTATTTCGCAAATTTCTATGTCTACAATGCTCTGCATGGAGCTACTCTAGCTAATTGCTCCCACTTTCAATACGCATCCAGATTGATACTTAGAGTCATCTGGATTTAGTGTCAAAGCTTGCATCAGCGTAACCCTTTACGACGAACTCTTTACCACCTCCATAATCGAGAAATATTTCCTTTAGTCATCCAATTACTAAGGATAATTTTGACCGATGTACAGTGATCTACTCCTGGATCACTATTGTACCTCCCTGTCAAACTCATGGCAAGGTACACAACGTGTTTTGTACACAGCATGGCATACTTTATAGAACCTATGGCTGAGGCATAGGGAATGACTTTCATTCTCTCTATATTTTTTTGCCGTGGTCTGGCTTTGAGTCTTACTCAACATCACACCTTACAAGTCAGGCAAGAACTCCTTCTTTGACTGATCCATTTTGAACTACTTCAAAATCTTATCAAGGTATGTACTCATCGAAAGTCTTATCAAGCGTCTTGATCTATCTCTATAGATCTTGATGCCCAATATGTAAGCAGCTTCACCAAGGTCTTTCTTTGAAAAACTCCTTTCAAACACTCCTTTATGCTTTCCAGAAAATTCTACATCATTTCCGATCGACAATATGTCATTCACATATACTTATCAGAAAGGTTGTAGTGCTCCCTCTCACTTCTTGTAAATACAGGCTTCACCGCAAGTCTGTATAAATCTATATGCTTTGATCAACTTATCAAAGCGTATATTCCAACTCCGAGATGCTTGCACCAGTTCATAGATGGATCGCTAGAGCTTGCACATTTTGTTAGCACCTTTAGGATTGACAAAACCTTCTGGTTGCATCATATACAAGTCTTCTTTAATAAATCCATTAAAGAATGCAGTTTTGTTATCCATTTGCCAGATTTCACAAAATACGGCAATTACTAACATGATTCGGACAGACTTAAGCATCGCTACGGGTGAGAAAGTCTCATCGTAGTCAACTCCTTGAACTTGTCGAAACCCTTTCGCAACAAGTCGAGCTTTGTAAACAGTAACATTACCGTTTGCGTCGGTCTTCCTCTTGAAGATCCATTTATTTTCGATGGCTTGCTGATCATCGGGCAAGTCAACCAAAGTCCATACTTTGTTCTAATACATGGATCCCATCTCAGATTTCATGGTCTCAAGCCATTTTGCAGAATCTGGGCTCATCATCGCTTCCTCATAGTTCGTAGGTTCATCATGGTCTAGTAACATGACTTCCAGAACTGGGTTGACGTACCACTCTGGTGCGGAACGAACTCTGGTTGATCTACGAAGTTCAGCAGAAACTAGATCTGAAGTTTCATGATCATCATCATTAGCTTCCTCACTAATTGGTGTAGGAATCACTGGAACGAGTTTCTGTGATGTACTACCTTCCAATTCGGGAGAAGGTACAATTACCTCATCAAGTTCTACTTTCCTCCCACTCACTTCTTTCGAGAGAAACTCCTTCTCTAGAAAGGATCCACTCTTAGCAACAAAGACCTTGCCTTAGGATCTATGATAGAAGGTGTACCCAACAGTTTCTTTTTGGGTATCCTATGAAGATTTACTTCTCCGATTTGGGTTCGAGCTTATCATGTTGAAACTTTTTCACATAAGCATCGCAGTCCCAAACTTAAAGAAATGACAGCTTAGGTTTCTCGTCAAACCACAGTTCATACGGTGTCATCTCCACGGATTTAGATGTTGCCCTATTTAACGTGAATGTAGCTGTCTCTAATGCGTAACCCCAAAAGCGATAGTGGTAGATCGGTAAGAGACATCATCGATCGCACCATATCTAATAAAGTACGATTATGACGTTCGGACACACCATTACACTATGGTGTTCCAGGTGGCGTGAGTAGTGAAACTATTTCACATTGTTTTTATTGAAGGCCAAACTCGCTAACTCAAATATTTTACCTCTACGATCATATCGTAGAAACTCTTATTTTCTTGTTACGATGATTCTCCACTTCACTCTGAAATTCTTTGAACTTTTCAAATGTTTCAGACTTGTGCTTCATTAAGTAGATATACCCATATCTGCTCAAATCATCAGTGAAGGTCAGAAAATAACGATACCTGCCGCGAGCTTCAACACTCATTGGTCCGCATACATCAGTATGTATGATTTCCAACAACTCTGTTGCTCGCTCCACGGTTCCGGAGAACGGAGTTTTAGTCATCTTGCCCATGAGGCATGGTTCGCAAGCACCAAGTGATTCGTAATCAAGTGATTCCAAAAGTCCATCACTATGGAGTTTCTTCATGCGCTTTACACCAATATGACCTAAACGGCAGCGCCACAAATAAGTTGCACTATCATTATTAACCTTGCATCTTTTGGCTTCAATATTATGAATATGTGTATCACACGATCGAGATCCAACAAACCATTTTCATTGGGTGTATGACCATAGAAGGTTTTATTCATGTAAACAGAACAACAATTATTCTCTAACTTACATGAATAACCGTATTGCAATAAACATGATCAAATCATATTCATGCTCAACACAAACACCAAATAACACTTATTTAGGTTCAACACTAATCCCGAAAGTATAGGGAGTGTGCGATGATGATCATATCAATCTTGGAACTACTTCCAATACACATCGTCACTTCATCCTTTAACTAGTTTCTGTTCATTATGCAACTCCCATTTCGAGTTACTACTCTTTAGCAACTGAACCAATATCAAATACCGAGGGGTTGCTATGAACACTAGTAAAATACACATCAATAATCTGTATATCAAATATACCTTTGTTCACTTTGCCATCCTTCTTATCCACCAAATATCTAGGGCAGTTCCACTTCTAGTGACCATTTCCTTTGCAGTAGAAGCACTTAGTTTCTGGCTTGAGTTTAGCTTTGGGTTTCTTCACGGGAGTGACAACTTGCTTGTCATTCTTCTTGAAGTTCCCCTTCTATCCCTTTGCCCTTTACTTGAAACAAGTGGTCTGGTTAACCATCAACACTTGATGCTCTTTCTTGATTTCTACCTTCGCCGATTTCAGCATCGTGAAGAGCTCGGGAATTACTTTCGTCATCCTTTGCATATTATAGTTCATCACGAAGTTCTACTAACTTGGTGATAGTGTCTAGAGAACTTTGTCAATTACTATCTTATCTGGAAGATTAACTCCCACTTGATTCAAGCAATTGTACTACCCAGACAATCTGAGCACATGCTCACTGGTTGAGCTATTCTCCTCCATCTTGTAGGCAAAGTACTGTCAGAGGTCTTATACCTCTCGACACGGGCATGAGTATGAAATACTAATTTCAACTCTTGGAACATCTCATATGCTCCGTGGCATTTCAAAACGTTTTTGAAGTCCCGGTTATAAGCCGTAAAGCATGGTGCACTAAACTATCAAGTAGTCATCATATCGAGCTTTTGTCAAAACGTTCATAACGTCTACATCTGCTCCTACAAAAGGTCTGTCACCTAGCGGTGCATCAAGGACATAATTCTTCTGTGCAGCAATGAGGATAATCCTCAGATCACGGAACAATTCCGCATCATTGCTACTAACTTCTTTCAACTTGGTTTTCTCTAGGAACATATAAAAAATAAACGTGGAGCAACATCGCGAGCTATTGATTGTAGGAGATATGCCCTAGAGGCAATAATAAATTCTATTATTTATCTCACTGTTCATAATTAGGTTTATGTTCCATGCTATAACTGCTATGGTTCTCGAGTCTGCAAAGAAAACGAGGCTCGGAGGAAGACTCATATGCACGTGTGGAATAATAAACGATAAAATGTATTCCTAGTCTGGCCTCTAAGACTAGCTCAAGTGTTGCATGATGGTTCTGTTTTCCTGATCATGGGCATGTCTATGCCAGCAACTTTGAGGGCACAATGTTATAGGAACATTTGTGTTGAATCGACCCGAATTGATGTTATGCTATGAGATACATTCGTCACAAGTTTATGGTTAATAACACAGGAAGTTAATGTTTGCATAATTCCTTAGACCATGAGAGTATCGAGTTTCTTCATGCTTGCTTCATGAACTTTGGGGTTTGTTAAACGTCATCCGTAAATGGGTGGCTATTACGGCGGCTTACGGGTTCATGGAAAAGTATGGCAAGTAACGAGATAGCTCAAGATTGGGATTTGCTCCTCCGACGATGGAGAGATATACTCGGGCCCTCTCGGTGTAACGGTATCCATCATCGTCTGGCCAGACACAGGGTGATTTGATCACTGGGATGCCGGAACACGAAAACGAGAAAAGAGAACAAAACCGGTAACGAGGTAACTTGCATAGTGGACAAAGTGTTTGCCCACGGGGATGCAATAAATCTCACCTCGGGTGTTTGTGACATATCATGAAGCAAAAGGAATAGCACACAGCAACTGGAGGTTCACTCGAATATTCATTCGTGTGGGTATAGGGGTCAATATGGGTGTCCACGGCTCCGATGTTGATCATTGATCGAAAGGGGTTCCGGGTCATGTCTATACTTCACCGAACCTATAGGGTCACACGCTTAAGGGTCATCTATCTGTTGAATACTAGACAGGGAGTTTGAGAGAAAGTTTTCGGAAAAAGTTTTTCGGAAACATCAGAAAAGTTCTGAAAAGAGAGGTCACCGGATGAGTTTCGGTGAAACCGAAAAAGTTGTTTCGGGGTATGCCATTAAGTCAAAATGGTTTCGGCACATGCCTGATAATTCTTGGAGGGTGCCAGAATCATTCTGGAAACTTTCTGGAATTTTCTGGGATGAAAACCGGAAATGTTCTGGAGCTGCCGGAACCGCTTCAGATGCTTTTCGCAGATGAAAATCACTAAACTGGAATTGTTCCAGAACGCGTTGAAAATAATTATGGTGGGTACTGGAAATGTTCTAAGCCCACATGAATATTTTCAGTTCGAACGGACGCTGAAAAATGTCGTCATGAATAGTGAAAGTGCTTTTTGGGATATTTTTGGGATCCTAAGATATTTTGGGATGATGTGGATGGATGAGAGCCCCCTTGGGGGGGCCCTATAGGAGGTGGCAGCCCAAGGAGGGGAGTGCCCCATGGTGCTCCACATGTCCTTTGGCTTTCCCCTTTTACCCTTGGAAAGTGGTTTCCTTCATGGGTATTTTTGGTATTTTGAATACCCATCCTACCCCTTGGTTTTCCTATATAAGGAGGAGAGTGGGCTGCCCACTTCTTCATCCCTTCTCACATACAAGTGCCATGCATGATCTGGCTTCTTCTCTCCCTCCCAGCGAAATAGTTTCGTAGAGCCGAAAGGCTGTCTGGGTTCCGGCAGGAACTAGTTCTGGACGGCGAAGCCCTGCCGGATAGCTGACACCGTATGTGTGCAACTCTGTAGAGAGGTCGTAGTTTCGATCTTAGTGCCCTGAGGGGCTGTTCGAGAGTGCCTCCCGAAGGGCTGTCCAAGTGACGGTCCGAGTTCTGTGAGTCCTCCCGAAGGGCTGTCCGGGTGACCGTTCGAGTTTCGAAGGTCCTCCCGGAGGGCTGTCCGCGACACCGTCCGGGGGACTGTTCGACCGTCTCCCGGAGGGCTGTCCGAGGAGCAGATGGGGGTATACATCCTCGCGGTTGGGAGGTTGTAAATCCTAGCTGCGGGGGTCTGCACCGACAATCGTCATCGACTCTACTTCCGCTGCGCTACGAGTCGGTAACGAAAATGATCAAACCTTGTATGCAGTCTCCATAGTGGTCCTGGGCTGGTGCGTAGGTCGGAAATTTTTGTTTTCTGCTGCGTTACCCTTCATTGATCTACAACAAAGATATGCTAATACTACCAGGACTAAGTTCATGATAAATTAAAGTTCAATTAATCATATTACTTAAGAACTCCCACTTAGATAGACATCCCTCCGGTCATCTAAATGATCACGTGATCCAAATCAACTAAACCATGTCCGATCATCACGTGAGATGGAGTAGTTTCAATGGTGAACATCTTATGTTGATCATATCTACTATATGATTCACGCTCGACCTTTCGGTCTCCAGTGTTCCGAGGCCATATCTGCATATGCTAGGCTCGTCAAGTTTAACCCGAGTATTCTGCGTGTGCAAAACTGGCTTACACCCATTGTATTTGAACGTAGAGCTTATCACACCCGATCATCACGTGGTGTCTCGGCACGACGAACTTTCGCAACGGTGCATACTCAGGGAGAACACTTATACCTTGAAATTTAGTAAGGGATCATCTTATAATGCTACCATCGTTCTAAGCAAAATAAGAAGCATAATAAGATAAAAATCACATGCAATCAAAATATGTGACATGATATGGCCATCATCATCTTGTGCTTTTGATCTCCATCTCCAAAGCACCGTCATGATCACCTTCGTCACCGGCGCGACACCTTGATCTCCATCGTAGCATCGTTGTCGTTTCGCCAACTATTGCTTCTACAACTATCGCTACCACTTAGTGATAAAGTAAAGCAATTACATGGCGATTGCATTTCATACAATAAAGCGACAACCATATGGCTCCTGCCAGTTGCCGATAACATTACAAAACATGATCATCTCATACAAAACCGTATAACTCATCATGTCTTGACCATATCACATCACAACATGCCCTGCAAAAACAAGTTAGACGTCCTCTACTTTGTTGTTGCAAGTTTTACGTGGCTGCTACGGGCTTAGCAAGAACCGTTCTTACCTACGCATACAAAACCACAACGATGTTTCGTCAAGTATGTGCTGTTTTAACCTTCACAAGGACCGGGCGTAGCCACACTTGATTCAGCTAAAGTGAGAGAGACAGACACCCGCCAGTCACCTTTAAGCAACGAGTGCTCGTAACGGTGAAACCAGTCTCGCGTAAGCGTACGCGTAATGTCGGTCCGGGCCGCTTCATCTCACAATACCGCCGAAGCAAAGTATGACATGCTGGTAAGCAGTATGACTAGTATCGCCCACAACTCATTGTGTTCTACTCGTGCATATCATCTACGCATAGACCTGGCTCATGATGCCACTGTTGGGGAACGTAGTAGTTTAAAATTTTACTACGATCACGCAAGATCTATCTACCAGATGCATAGCAACGAGAGGGAAGAGTGTGTCTACGTACCCTCGTAGACCGGAAGCGGAAGCGTTAAGTGACGCGGTTGATGTAGTCGAACTTCTTCGCGATTCAACCGATCAAGCACCGAACGTACGGCACCTCCGCGTTCAGCACACGTTCAGCTTGATGACGTCCCACGAGCTCTTGATCCAGTTGAGCTTCACGGGAGAGTTTCGTCAGCACGACGGCGTGGTGACGGATATGATGTATCTACCGGCACAGGGCTTCGCCTAAGCACTGCGACGGTATGACCGAGGTGTGTTTCTGTGGAGGGGGGCACCGCACACGGCTGGAACAATTCAACTTGTGTGTCCTAGGGTGCCCCCTGCCCCCGTATATAAAGGAGCAAGGGAGAGGCCGGCCCTAGAGGGGGCGCGCCAAGTGTGGGGAGTCCTACTAGGACTCCCAAGTCCTAGTAGGATTCCCCTTTCCTTTCCGGAGTAGGAGAGAAGGAAAGAGGTGGAGAGGGGGAAGGAAAAGGGGGCTGCACCCCTTGTCCAATTCGGACCAGAGGGGGGGCACGCGCCTCCTTCCTTTTGGCCTTTCTCCTCTATTCCCGTATGGCCCAATAAGGCCCATATACTCCGAAAAATACCCGAATCACTCGGAACCTTTCCGATGTCCGAATATAGTCGTCCAATATATCGATCTTTACGTCTCGACCATTTCGAGACTCCTCGTCATGTCCCCGGTCTCATCCGGGACTCCGAACTCCTTCGGTACATCAAAACTCATAAACTCATAATACCGATCGTCATCAAACGTTAAGCGTGCGGACCCTACGGGTTCGAGAAATATGTACACATGACCGAGACTCATCTCCGGTCAATAACCAATAGCGGAACCTGGATGCTCATATTGGTTCCTACATATTCTACGAAGATCTTTATCGGTCAAACCGCATAACGACATACGTTGTTCCTTTTGTCATCGGTATGTTACTTGCCCGAGATTCGATCGTCGGTATCTCTATACCTAGTTCAATCTCGTTACCGGCAAATCTCTTTACTCGTTCCGTAACACATTATCTCATGACTAACTCATTAGTCTTTTGCTTGCAAGGCTTATTATGATGTGTGTTACCGAGAGGGCCCAGAGATACCTCTCCGACACTCGGAGTGACAAATCCTAATCTTGATCTATGCCAACACCACGAATACTTTCGGAGACACCTGTAGAGCATCTTTATGATCACCCAGTTACGTTGTGATGTTTGATAGCACACAAGGTGTTCCTACGGTATTCGGGAGTTGCATAATCTCATAGTCATAGGAACATGTATAAGTCATGAAGAAAGCAATAGCAGTAAAACTAAACGATCATAGTGTTATGCTAACGGATGGGTCTTGTCCATCACATCATTCTCCTAATGATGTGATCCCATTGATCAAATGACAACTCATGTCTATGGCTAGGAAACATAACCATCTTTGATCAATGAGCTAGTCTAGTAGAGGCATTCTAGGGACACACTGTTTTGTCTATGTATTCACACATGCACTAAGTTTCCAGTTCATACAATTCTAGCATGAATAAAAGACATTTATCATGATATAAGGAAATACAAATAATCATCTTTATTATTGCCTCTAGGGCATATTTCCTTCAGTATGCCGGGACATATATAAGTTGCATGTATGTATCAGTTATTCAGAGTGATCTCAAGGCTTGCACCAACAGGTTGGTCACGGCATTGATACTGCACGATCACCGGCCGCATGGAAGTGTTTTTTGTAAGGGACTGCATGTATGTATTAGTTATTCACATTCTCAGGTGTTGTCTTTCCCTTCAATTTTCAGATAAGGAATACAAGCATCAGTAACATAAGCGACCTGCAGTTTCTCCAAGAACATATATCTCGGATAACCATTTGAAGAAAGAACTCAAGAATGGTCAAATGCTTGGCCCTCCTATCAAGAACCCAAATGCCAGCTCTGCGGTTTTTTAATTGCAGGGATTGGACGAGATCTAACACGACTTTGCATCCTTAGTTTGCATTTTTTGGGTGCTTTAGCACAGACATCTATCTATAGGCGGCACAATAGCACTAGCGATTAACGATGATTATCTTGTTGCTAGTATATCAATTTTAGACTGTTCGACTTCGGAAAAAAGGAAGAGACTGTTTGCAGATGCTACTTCTCGACCTTGCGTTGTATTCCCTCGAAGAGGAAAGGGTGATGCAGCACCGTAGCGTAAGTATTTCCCTTAGTTTTTTAGAACCAAGGTATCAATCCAGTAGGTGACCACGCGCGAGTCCCTCGCACCTACACAAACAAATAAGAACCTCGCAGCCAACGCGATAAGGGGTTGTCAATCCCTTCACGGTCACTTACGAGAGTAAGATCTCATAGATAGGATAGGATAATATTTTTGGTATTTTTGGTATAAGAAACAGAAAGTAAATAAAGCAAAGTAAAGTAGATGGAAGATTAATATGATGAGAATAGACCCGGGGGCCATAGGTTTCACTAGTGGCTTCTCTCATGATAGCAGAATTCTACGGTGGGTGAACAAATTACTGTCGAGCAATTGATAGAAAAGCACATAGTTATGAGAATCTCTAGGCATGATCATTTGTATATAGGCATCACGTCCGTGACAAGTAGACCGAAACGATTCTGCATCTACTACTATTACTCCACACATCGACCGCTATCCAGCATGCATCTAGAGTATTAAGTTCATAAGAACAGAGTAACACCTTAAGCAAGATAACATGATGTAGAGAGATAAACTCAAGCAATATGATATAAACCCCATCTTTTTATCCTTGATGGCAAAAATACTATGCATGCCTTGCTGCCCCTACTATCACTGGGAAAGGACACCGCAAGATATAACCCAAAGCCAAGCACTTCTCCCATTGCAAGAACTATAGATCTAGTAGGACAAACCAAACCAATAATTCGAAGAGACTTGCAAGGATATTATAATCATACATAAAAGATTTCACAAAAGAATCCAATGTTGTTCAAAGATAATCTTGATCATAAACCCACAATTCATTGGATCTCGACAAACACACCTCAAAAAGATTACATCGAATAGATCTCCACGAAGATCGAGGAGAACTTTGTATTGAGATCCAAAGAGAGGAAAGAAGCCATCTAGCTAATAACTATGGACCCGAAGGTCTATGCTAAACTACTCACAACTCATCGGAGGGGCTATGATGTTGATGTAGAAGCCCTCCGTGATCGATGCCCCCTCCGGCGGAGCTGCGGAACATGCCCCAAGATGGGATCTCACGGGAACAGAAGGTTATGGCGGTGGAATTAGGGTTTCTTCATGCTCCTCGATGTTTTCAGGGTATATGGGTATATATAGGAGGAAAAAGTACGTTGATGGAGCAACGTTGCGCCCACGAGGGTGGGGGCACGCCTACCCCCTAGGCGCGCCCTGCCCCCTCATGGGAACCTCATTTCGTCTCTGACTTGTACTCCAAGTGTCTTGTCAAGATATTGTTCCAAATATAACTCTCCCGAAGGTTTCATTCTGTTTGGACTCCGTTTGATATTCCTCTTCTGCGAAACACTCAAATAGGCAAAAAAACACAATTTGCACTGGGCCTTGGTGTAATGCCCAGGATGGGACTATACCTCCTACGTGTCGAGGCACGACTTAAAGGTATAAGCCCATCCTAGAATGATCTCAAGTTTGGTATCTTTGCACAACTCATGTAAAAGAGGGATTAAATTGCAAAAGGAGATAGTTGGCTTACACTCGCCACTTCACACAATACATTACATAAGCAGAACATCATTCAAAACATCACAACCCGACTACGGGTGAAGATCCAAAGAAAGATACCAAAACAACATAAAGCCACAGGTCAGGATCGAATCCTAGTAGAAACCACTACTGATCGTCGAAACGTCACAGGCATACGGCCAAAACTCTTCATCGAACTCCCGGTGAAGAACTGATCCAACTCCTTCATCAAACTCGACTGAACCTGCATCTGGTGTTGTGAAGTAACTGTGAGCCACAGAGGACTCAGCAATCCCGTTCCCGGGTAACATGACTATTTAAGCCTAGGGTGAGGATAAGGCTGAAGAAAGAATATGAGGTGAAGGGAAAACAAGAGTCTGCATCAGCAACTAGCACTAGCTTACGTATACGAGAGCGAGAAGAGAAGTGCCTCGGTCGAAAGATGATCACGAAGTGATCCTAGCTAAAGCCGGTCAAACATAACCCCACCGTGTTCAACTCCCGAATCCCTATTCGGAAAGTGACAGTCACGGTACACACGCTGGTAGTGTATTGAAACATGGTGTCAAGTTATCTACACTAGTAGATAAAGGGTATTTAGCCCCGGTTCATTTGGCCTTTTAGCCCCGGTTCTGGAACCGGGGCAAGAGGGTCGGTACTAATGCTCTGACCCTTTAGTCCCGGTTCAATCCAGAACCGGGGCAAAAGGGTGTCCACGTGGCCTGTGCACCGAGTCCTGGCAGGAGGGGCTTTAGTCCCGGTTGGTGGTACCAACCGGGACCAAAAGGCATCCACGTGTCAGCATTTCTGTGGCTGTGGTTTTTGTTTTTTTTTTGAAAGGGGAGGGGGGGTTTTAGGTTTTGGGGGTTAATTTAGGTGTTTCATATATTGTGTTAGCTAGCTAATTAATAGAGAGAAGTGTTCTCTCTTATGTCCGTGCTTGGTCGACGCTACATACTACACATACGTATATGGAGAGGACTAGAGTCACGCTAGCTAGCTAGCTAGCTGCTAGCTACTAAGCAAACGAAGGAACAGAAGATCTCGTATATATAATCAACATATATATATATATATATATATATGCATACAGAGAGAAGTAATATCGACCACCTCTCCTTCTCCGAGAGATTGGTCGAACAACAAGTTCTCGTATATCTATCCGACACTACCGGGCACATATATACAATAATTATCTCTTACAAAAATAATCTCCTAACACATGGATGCATGGTCCACATAGTATTCTCCGTCTTCAGCAATCACGTGTTCAAGGAAGAATGCCGCCAATTCCTCTTGAATTGCTCGCAGACGATCTGGTGTTAGGAGTTCATCCCGCATCCGAAACATCTAATTTGAAGTAGGGGGTCAATACATGAAATGATGCTATAAATTTGTGAATATTATTGATTGCTTACGCACTTCAAATTGTTCATCAGTGTAGCCCCGCTCACAGGTCGTGTGGCGGATGGACTCGCAAATGTAGTATCCACAATAATCATTCCCGGGTTCCTGCCACAACCACTTTACAAGAAATAGAGCTCAATCAAACTGATAAGCAAGAATGCCAAATTGGTATTGATGAAACTAGCGCTTGAATCAAGATATAGGAGATGCGCGTGCGGAACATGCTACTATATAGTACTTACTTTCGGGTATCTAAATTGTAGCTTCTTCGGCAGTCCCGGAGCTTTTTTGATGAATTTTTTCCAAGCCCTGCCAGACAAAGGAAACAATTAGTTGATATCAGAAATGAAGTTGCTGATATATATGCATGGTGGATAATATTGATCGATTTAACTTACCTGGCTAGCATTTGAGTCATGTCTGCATACTCCTCGGGATCTTTACGTTTAGAGTCGAAGACAGTTACTATTCCCTTCTCAAGCTTAATCTCTAAGAGAATATAGTGGAAGCTGCGCACGAATGCATGAGATCATCAATTACATCACTATAAACTTGACTGATATATAAGGGAAACCAAATATGCACAAGACATTAACACTCACTTGAAGTTGTAAGGAAAGAGTATTATATCTTTGTTTTCATTTACCACCAACGATCGTAGCAAGTTGGTCTCGGTATCGCCGGGACGCAATTTAACCTCGGTTGCATCTATGAGGTATGTGTTAATAAACCCAATATCACCTACTTGTCTTTTCTTCAATTCGACCATCTTCAATCTGCATAATATAGTGAGGATAATTATAAATACATGCAATGAAGATCAGCTATATAGAGAGACTTAATGACAAAAGTAGTACTACTTACAGATAGTAGCAGGTGATCGTTGTTTTATCGAGGGCCAATTGATTGAAAAATTGATAGAACTCCTCAAATGGAACAGGCAACAGGTCAATTCCAACGAGGTCATGCTCCGGTTTAACTCTCAAATACAAGTTATTCCTCCCCCCAGACTCTCTGCAGATTTTCATGTACCAATCATGCAATCTTCGCATATTCGTTGATAGAGATCTTTCATTTTTGACGAGAGGCTTTTTGTACTCGTATCTTTCTATCTGCACGTCCATGAAATCATAGTGTACATCGTCGGACGCGTAATCTGCAAGATTGGTATAACCGGGCACCATCCTCGGATCATTAGCGACCATGTCGCTAGACACCTTGAGCGGGGGGCACGATTGGTTCGCTTGTTCGCCGAGCTGGGCAATTTGTTTCCCAGCTCGCCCTTCTGCTAACCTCTGATCACCTTTTGTACTTCCGGACCGCTTGGCATCTTGAAATGTCTTTTGAATAATGCGGTCATAGTTGCCCTTCGGCTTACTTTTCGCTGGTTGCTTCAGGGCAGCAAGAGTGCGCTTTGCTTTCACCGCATCTATCTTCTCCTCCGGAGGTGGATGTCTCTGTGCTTTCAACCCTTCAAAAAAGTCCTTCACTTCGCCTTCAGCGATCTTCGTGTTTTCCTCGTCGGACCTCTCGTACGGTAACTTCTCTAGAGGCGTGAGAGAAGGACCGAATCTGCATCGCCTCCCGCCTCTGGCTGTACTGGTAGACGTCGCCGGACCAGACGAAGCGGCTGTCTATTTTACTTGCTTAGGCGCCGGAGCAGGAGCAGCCGGAGCGGCGGCAGGTCTCTTCCGCCCTTGCTGATTAGGCGAAGGAGGAGCTGGCTGTCTGCTCGGGCGCGCCGGCGGCGAAGGAGGCGGAGTGCCGCCACGCGCCAGCGGCGAAGGAGGCGGTGTGCCGCCACGCGCCAGAGAAGGAGCCGGAGTGCCCTGATGGTCACTCGCCGGAGAAGGAGCCGGAGTGCCCTGATGGTCACTCGCCGGAGGAGGAGGCGGTGGAGGAGGCGGAGTGCCCTGACTCGTCGGAGGAGGAGGAGGAGGCGGAGGCGTCCAGTTCAGAATGTTGATTAGGTCCTTCCGCCATAGGCATGGAGTCTTCAGTGAAGAACCCAGCCGAGTCTCCCCTTCACCGGTAGGGTGGTCAAGCTGGAGCTCCTCAAATCCCTCCGTTATTTCGTCGACCATCACCCTAGCATATCCTTCTGGAATCGGCCGGCAGTGAAAAGTGTCGTCTGGTCCAGAAGGATAAACAGAGCCAGCTGCCGCCTTGACCTTCAGATTCATCCACTGTGCCATAAGGTGGCAATTTTGTGCCTGCGTGATAGCATCCACAGGATTCCTGGCAGTAGCCGTCAAGGCAAGCTCTGGCTGAAGCAGCTCGGTGGAAGCCACGCTGCTTCTCCGCTGAGATGGCGGGGTAGCTTCGGGGGAATCTTCGGCAATTCTTTTCTCCCGATCTGCTTCCCGTTCCTCTATCGCTTGTATTCTGGCCCGCAGCGCCTGGATTTCGGTCATCTCCATTTTCTTCCTCCTGTCGTGGCATTTGTAGCCTCCTGCGTCCGGAAACCCAGCACGCCACGGAAGGGAGCCTGGCGTGCCTCGTGTCCGTCCAGGGTGCTCAGGATTCCCGAGTTCCATTGTCAGCTCGTCGTTCTCTCTGTCGGGGATGAACGTCCCTGCATGCGCTGCCTTGATATACTGCCGCATCTTCTTGAGTGGTGTTTCCATTTGCTTGTCCGTCCAAATGCACCACCCTGTTACAGGGTCCAAGGTTCCGCCAGCCCCGAAGAACCAAGTCCGGCAACGTTCTGGCCAGTGCATTGTCTCTGGTTCGATCCCTTTCTGAAGCAGATCATTCTCAGCCTTGGCCCACTTAGGCCGGGCTACGAGGTAGCCGCCCGACCCCGTGCGATGGTGATGCATCTTCTTTGCAGCATTTATCCGGTTTGTCTCCGACATCTTCTGACTCTTTTCCGACTTCTTATGGGCCACAAATGCGGGCCAGTCATCTTTGATCTTCTCATATATGCCCACGAATTCTGGAGTCATTTTCTCTCTGACAAACGTATTCATTTTTTTCTTCCATGCCCTGAATTGGTCTGCCATCTTCGAAAGTGCATAAGACTTGATTAAGTCCTCTTTAACTGGCTTCGCCGAATCAACCTCTCGCGGTAGGACGAAGTTTGACTTCAGCTCAGTCCAAAGATCTTCTTTCTGCATATCAGTGACATAAGTCACCTGAGCGTCGTTTGCAGCCGGCTTTAACCATTGATGGATGCTGATCGGGATCTTGTCCCTAACCAGAACCCCGCACTGATTAACAAATGCGTTCTTTGTGCGGATGGGTGCAATCGGCTCGCCGGAGCGCGAGATTTCTGAGATCTCAAACTTTTCATCCGGCCTCAACTTTTTCTTCGCTCCTCGTCTCTTTACCGAAGATTTGCTTGATCCGGAGGGCTAGAAAAGGAACAAAGACGAGAGTTAATGAATGAATCAATTAACTAGTCAGCACATGCTTAACTTACATATATACCTCCTGGCCGGACTCGGTTCGGTCACCGGAGCCAGCATCACGGTCTCCTTCTTGCACCGGCATTGGGTCACCGGAGCCGTCCTCACGGTCTACTTCTTCCATGTGCATTGGGTCACCGAATTCATCAATATCATAGCCTAGATCTTCCAGCCGCAGCTCTTGTTCGACCTGCTCATCGGTGTCGTTGAGATACGACCTGACGGCATTTTGTCCGTCTGCGATTATGTCCATCAACATCGCTTCTTGTGCTAGGTCTCGGGTGTTGTCGTCCATTGTTTCTACAAATATTTACAACATGCCAATTATTATTCAAACATGACAGATGGATATATTAATGGCAAACGTAGAACTAGCTTCAACCCTCGACTGCTCGGCGATCCACAAACCCTAGACCCCCTCATGTCACATTTTGTCTAGCTAGTGTCAAAGGATTCAACAAACCAATACTTCATCATTAGGCGAAAGTAACAGTAGCATGATGGTACGAAGCTCTCCAAAGTTGTTTTGGAACGGAGTCCCCGGATAAGATAATTCGTAACAAAAGACGGATTATCC
>LR738712.1:864357867-864370204 GCA_902687465.1 Secale cereale
CCCGGTTGCTGCCACCAACCGGGACTAAAGGTCCCTTTTCAGCAGCCCAAAGGGCGGGAAGGAGGGGCCTTTAGTCCCGGTTGGTGGCAGCAACCGGGACTAATGCCACCCTTTAGTCCCGGTTGGTGGCAGCAACCGGGACTAAAGGCCTTGCCGCGGTGCGGCGGGAAGTTTAGTCCCACCTCGCTAGTTGAGGGAGAGCAGCACCAGTTTATAAGCCCCGCTGCCTCTGTCCACTCGAACTCCTCTAAACTGCAGGCCTAAGGGCCTAAACTGACACTGCTTTGCCTGTGGTCTTGCTGGGCTTTCTACGGGCCTGAATCCTGGCCCATGGTTGGGTTTCTAGTCGTATTCATGCCGTGTGGGCCCAGCAGGTGGCATATTTTTTCTTTTTTTCTTTGTTGCTTTATTTTTTAGTTTTGTTTCTACTTTCAACAAAATATTTACTGTTGCTATTTTTATTTATTTGTTTTCTTTGTTGCTTTATTTATTTGATTTTGTTTCTACTTACAAAAATATATTTATTGTTGCTATTTTTTTTTCAAGTTTTTTTGTTTTGTTTTCTGCATTATTTATTTTCTTTTGTAAAACCAATTACGAACTTTCTGTTAGTGCAAGTAGTATTCAAATTTGAATAGTTTAAATTTGAAATTATTTGTTTTCTTTGTTGCTTTATTTATTTTATTTTGTTTCTTTTCAGCAGCCCAAAGGGCGGGAAGGAGGGGCCTTTAGTCCCGGTTGGTGCCACCAACCGGGACTAATGCCCCCCTTTAGTCCCGGTTGGTGCCACCAACCGGGACCAAAGGCCCTGTGCTGGCGCGGGTGCGGTGGGATGTTTAGTCCCACCTCGCTAGCTGAGGGAGCTCGAGAGTGGTTTATAAGGGCTGCTGCTCCCACCCTCTCGAGCTCCTCTCAAATGCAGGCTTCTGGGCCTAACTCTGCGCGCTGCCCTGTGAGCTTGCTGGGCCTTATATTACAGGTGGATCCTGTGCTATAGGCCTTGCAGGCTCACTGGGCAGCGCCCAATTTTTTTTTCCTTTTTATCTTTATTTATTTCTAAGTTGTTTTTTGCTGTATTTAGAGTTGCTTTATTTATTTTATTTTCTTTGTTTATTTCTAAGTTGTTTTTTGCTGTATTTAGAGTTGCTTTATTTATTTTACTTCCTTTATTTATTTTCTTTGTTGCTTTATTTATTTTATTTTGTTTATACTTAATTACAACAAAATACTTATTGTTGCTATTTATTTCTAAGTTGTTTTTTGCTGTATTTAGAGTTGCTTTATTTATTTTATTTTCTTTGTTTATTTCTAAGTTGTTTTTTGCTGTATTTAGAGTTGCTTTATTTATTTTACTTTCTTTATTTATTTTCTTTGTTGCTTTATTTATTTTATTTTGTTTATACTTACAACAAAATACTTATTGTTGTTATTTATTTTTCAAGTTTGTTTTGTTTTGTTTTGTTTTGTTAGTGCAAGTAGTATTGAAATTTGAATAGCACAAACGGACAATGGTATCATACTCGTTTGTTACAAAGTTGGCATGGTATCATCATAATAGTTGCGGAAATAACTCTTCACTTTTTCCTCGCTTGTGTCATTTGCTTATTGCGCCGTAACCATGGATAATCTTGATCGTTTATCAGGATGCTTGGGTCAGCCTTGACTTTGAAGGGAGGAATTTCATGAAACTTTTCATAATCTTCAGACATGTCTGTCTTGCCCTCCACTCCCAGGATGTCCCTTTTTCCTGAAAGAACTATGTGGCGCTTTGGCTCATCGTATGATGTATTCGCTTCCTTATCTTTTCTTTTTCTCGGTCTGGTAGACATGTCCTTCACATAGATAACCTGTGCCACATCATTGGCTAGGACGAACGGTTCGTCAGTGTATCCAAGATTTTTCAGATCCACTGTTGTCATTCCGTACTGTGGGTCTACCTGTACCCCGCCTCCTGGCAGATTGACCCATTTACACTTAAACAAAGGGACCTTAAAATCATGTCCGTAGTCAAGTTCCCATATGTCCACTATGTAACCATAATATGTGTCCTTTCCCCTCTCGGTTGTTGCATCAAAGCGGACACCGCTGTTTTGGTTGGTGCTCTTTTGATCTTGGACAATCGTGTAAAATGTATTCCCATTTATCTCGTATCCTTTGTAAATCAATACAGTCGAAGATGGTCCCCTGGACAACAAGTACAACTCATCACAAACAGTGTTGTCACCTCTGAGACGTGTTTCCAACCAACTGCTGAAAGTCCTGATGTGTTCACGTGTAATCCAGTCGTCGCACTGCTCCGGGTGTTTGGAGCGCAGACTGTTCTTGTGTTCAACGACATACGGGGTCACCAATGTAGAGTTCTGTAGAACTGTGTAGTGTGCTTGAGACCAAGAATAACCGTCCCTGCATATTATTGAGTCCCTTCCAAGCGTGCCTTTTCCAGTCAGTCTCCCCTCGTACCACGATTTAGGGAGACCTATCTTATTAAGGCCAGGAATGAAGTCAACACAAAACCCGATGACATCCTCTGTTTGATGGCCCATGGAGATGCTTCCTTCTGGCCTTGCGCGGTTACGGACATATTTCTTGAGGACTCCCATGAACCTCTCAAAGGGGAACATATTGTGTAGAAATACGGGCCCCAGAATGACAATCTCGTCGACTAGATGAACTAGGACGTGTGTCATGATATTGAAGAAGGATGGTGGGAACACAAGCTCGAAACTGACAAGACATTGCGCCACATCACTCCTTAGCCTTGGTACGATTTCTGGATCGATCACCTTCTGAGAGATTGCATTGAGGAATGCACATAGTTTCACAATGGCTAATCGGACGTTTTCCGGTAGAAGCCCCCTCAATGCAACCGGAAGCAGTTGCGTCATAATCACATGGCAGTCATGAGACTTTAGGCTCTGGAACTTTTTCTCTGCCATATTTATTATTCCCTTTATATTCGACGAGAAGCCAGTCGGGACCTTCATACTGAAAAGGCATTCAAAGAAGATTTCTTTCTCTTCTTTCGTAAGAGCATAGCTGGCAGGACCTTCATACTGCTTCGGAGGGATGCCGTCTTTTTCGTGCAAACGTTGCAGGTCCTCCCGTGCCTCAGCTGTATCTTTTGTCTTTCCATACACGCCCAAGAAGCCTAGCAGGTTCACGCAAAGGTTCTTCGTCACGTGCATCACGTCGATTGAAGAGCGGACCTCTAGGTCTTTCCAGTAGGGTAGGTCCCAAAATATAGATTTCTTCTTCCACATGGGTGCGTGTCCCTCATCGTCATTCGGAACAGCTAGTGCGCCGGGGCCCTTTCCGAAGATTACATGTAAATCATTGACCATAGCAAGTACATGATCACCGGTACGCATGGCGGGCTTCTTCTGGTGATCTGCCTCGCCTTTGAAATGCTTGCCTTTCTTTCGACATTGATGGTTGGTCGGAAGAAATCGACGATGGCCCAGGTACACATTCTTCCTGCACTTGTCCAGGTATATACTTTCAGTGTCATCTAAACAGTGCGTGCATGCGTGGTATCCTTTGTTTGTCTGTCCTGAAAGGTTACTGAGAGCGGGCCAATCGTTGATGGTCACGAACAGCAACGCCTTTAGGTCAAATTCCTCCTGTTTGTGCTCATCCCACGCACGTACACCGTTTCCATTCCACAGCTGTAAAAGTTCTTCAACTAATGGCCTTAGGTACACATCAATGTCGTTGCCGGGTTGCTTAGGGCCTTGGCTGAGAACTGGCATCATAATGAACTTCCGCTTCATGCACATCCAAGGAGGAAGGTTATACATACATAGAGTCACGGGCCAGGTGCTGTGATTGCTGCTCTGCTCCCCGAAAGGATTAATGCCATCCGCGCTTAGAGCAAACCATACGTTCCTTGCGTCCTTTGCAAACTCCTCCCAGTACTTTCTCTCGATTTTTCTCCATTGCGACCCGTCAGCGGGTGCTCTCAACTTCCCGTCTTTCTTACGGTCCTCACTGTGCCATCGCATCAACTTGGCATGCTCTCTGTTTCTAAACAAACGTTTCAACCGTGGTATTATAGGAGCATACCACATCACCTTCGCAGGAACCCTCTTCCTGGCGGGCTCGCCATCAACATCACCAGGGTCATCTCGTCTGATCTTATACCGCAACGCACCGCATACCGGGCATGCGTTCAGATCGTTGTATGCACCGCGGTAGAGGATGCAGTCATTAGGGCATGCATGTATCTTCTGCACCTCCAATCCTAGAGGGCATACGACCTTCTTTGCTGCGTATGTATTGTCGGGCAATTCGTTATCCTTCGGAAGCTTCTTCTTCAATATTTTCAGTAGCTTCTCAAATCCTTTGTCAGCCACAGCATTCTCTGCCTTCCACTGCAGCAATTCCAGTACGGTACCGAGCTTTGTGTTGCCATCTTCGCAATTGGGGTACAACCCTTTTTTGTGATCCTCTAACATGCGATCGAACTTCAGCTTCTCCTTTTGACTTTCGCATTGTGTCCTTGCATCGACAATGACCCGGCGAAGATCATCATTTGGTTCCTCTTGATCTTCAGCAGCTTCACCCGTTGCAGCATCATTGGGCACATCGTCTGGTTCCTCTTGATCTTCACCAGCTCCCCCCATTGCAGCATCACCGTATTCAAGGGGCACATAGTTGTCATCGTACTCTTCTTCTTCGCCGTCTTCCATCATAACCCCTATTTCTCCGTGCCTCGTCCAAACATTATAGTGTGGCATGAAACCCTTGTAAAGCAGGTGGGAGTGAAGGATTTTTCGGTTAGAGTAAGACATCGTATTCACACATTTAGTGCATGGACAACACATAAAACCATTCTGCTTGTTTGCCTCTGCCGCATTTAGAAACTCACGCACGCCCTTAATGTACTCGGAGGTGTGTCTGTCACCGTACATCCATTGGCGGTTCATCTGCGTGCATTTATATATAATTAAGTGTGTCAAAAACCATTACAGAACATCATAAATAGATAATTAAGTGACCAAATGGATAAAAGTTCATCATCACATTAAAACCAAAGTACATACATATATAGTTCTCATCTAACAACATATAGCTCTCCATACACATCGAAACTATGTAAAACATTTCAACGCGAAAACAAATGCTATCATAATCGCAACCAAGGTAACAATTGATCCAACGGCATAATGATACCAAGCCTCGGTATTAATGGCATATTTTCTAATCTTTTTAATCTTCAACCACATTGCATCCATCTTGATCTTGTGATCATCGACGACATCCGCAACATGCAACTCCAATATCATCTTCTCGTCCACAATTTTTTTTTTTCCTTCAAGAATTTGTTTTCTTCTTCAACTAAATTTAACCTCTCGACAATAGGGTCCATCTTGATCTTGTGATCATCGATAACTTCCGCAACATGCAACTCCAATTCCATCTTCTCCTCCTCCATTTTTTCCAATTTTTTCTTTAACGAAATGTTTTCCTCTTCAACTAAATTTAACCTCTCCACAAGAGGGTCGGTTGGAATTTCCGGTTCAACTACCTCCTAGACATAATAAAACATCTATGCATGTCAGGTTGGTCGGCATAACTATCATAAGCACTAAAACAAATAGTTATAAATTAAAGATAATATACCACATCCGAATCGTAGACCGGACGAGGGCCCACGTGGGCGGATATCAAAACCATCGCACTATATAAAAACAAGCAATAATAAACGTAAGAAAATTAGACAAATATCTATCTAAAGCAATAATAAAAGTAAGAAAAGCATGGACATAACAAGAGGCTCACCACGGTGGTGCCGGTGACGAGATCGGCGGGGGCGATCGACGGCGGCGAAGACGGGGACGGGACGTGACGGACCGCTAAACCTAGACAAATCTCGGAGAAAATAGAGCTTCGAGAGGAGAAAAGCTTAACTAGTGTGGCTCGGGCATTCCACCGAACACGTTGTGTGCATAGGAGGTGAGCTAGAGCACCACTAACCCCTCTCCCCCTCGGCCAGAAAAAAAAACAGAGCAGTGAGCTCTGCTCTTGAGTGAGGGGGTTTATATAGGCAACTCACTGGTCCCGGTTGGTTCTACAAACCGGGGCTAAAGGGGTGCCTTTGGTCCCGGTTCATAAAACAAACCGGGACAAATAGTGGTGGGCCAGGAGCAAGAGCCATTGGTCCCGGTTTTTAGCTCCAACCGGGACCAATAGGTCCAGACGAACCGGGACCAATGGCCCACGTGGCCCGGCCGGCCCCCTGGGCTAACGAACCGGGTCTAGTACCCCCATTGGCCCCGGTTCTAGATTGAACCGGGGCTAATGGGCTGGACCAATGCCCTGTTTTCTACTAGTGCTACAACCGGATATTAACAAGCTCCCATCTGCCACATAACCGTGGGCACGGCTTTCGAAAGTTCAAACCCTGCAGGGGTGTTCCAACTTGACCCATTACAAGCCCATGATCCGCGGAGTCGCAACTCCATAGGTGGGAAGACCCGAGTATTCTCGGAATCCCGTGCTCAAGTTAAACCGAACTAAGGTAAGGCTAATCCAGCAAATCCTCCCGGCGTGTCGACACCCTGATAGTAGCCGCGCGTATCTAAGTCTCAGGACACGACCGGATGGGCGATTCTACAGGTATACCAGATACCTCGGGTTTCCCTAAGGCGGCCCCGCAGACTCCCCGTTTGGGACCAACACCATCAGCACTGGCCCCCCCTGCTATGTAGAATTAAGAATCCTCGGGGACGCGACCCCCTATGCAATTTTAATTAATTAATTAAGTTGTTATTATGAGGCAAATAGTACCAAATGTTGGGACTTGCTGGAAAAGACTTAGCACTTAGCGGTTTATCAAGGGGGTCCCATACACCCCAACCGTGTTAGGAACGCATAATCAAGGAACATAACACCGGTTTATACGGTTCCTAACGGCATGAGTGGAACAAAACACCAAGCAAAAGGCTTAGCCTTCCACCCTTGCCAGTATATAGATGATTTCATTTAAGCATTTATATAGTGTGATATAACCCAACCAAACTTCAACATGAAGCAAGCATCTTCAATCTTCACCTGCAACTAACAATGCTATAAGAGGGGCTGAGCGAAGCGTACTTAGCCAAGCAACGGTTTGCATAGGTAGGGTGGTTAACAGGTTCATGGTTACAAGTAGGAGGCTGACAAGAAAGACATGGGCATCGAGGCAACACTATAGAGCGGAACTACTAGCAATAGGCAAAGATAGAAATGGTATCCGGGTTCGGTCATCTTGCCTGGGATTCCACAAGGGAGAAGAACGGATCCACGAAGTAGACGGAGCAACAGTCGAGCGAAACCTCACAACTCCGGAACGAAACCGAAGCTAACAAGAGAAGCAACCGGAAAGAAAGAAACAACACGGTAAACATACAAGCATAAACATGGCATACGATGCACATCCAAGTATGATGCATGTCCGGTTTAAATATGCATGGCATGGCAAGGTGCACAAACAACACTACAAGTTAAGTGGAGCTCAATATGCAACGAGTTGCATATTGACGAAACACCAAATTTAATTATTTAGTTGACTCTCGTTATTTACAAGAAAAGATTAAATGTTTTTAACATAGCAAGAGGTGAAGCATAAGTAAACTACCTATTAAGACACTTTAAATGAGGCCAGAAATAACAACAACATATCCGGAAAATCCCCATGAGCATGTTTAGTAATTATAAGCAAACAACAATTAAACATTCTCATGTTGTTTTCATGATGCGGATGACATGATCAAGTTTATGCAAGTTTTATTAAAAGGTTGACTTAAAAGACATATGAAGCACTTGTCGCCGTGGTGGAAAGAAAAGGGTGCCACGGCAACGACCCGAAAATGATGCAACGGCACCATATCGGTTCCGGTAACTCGTTGACAGTCCGGTGCAAAAGGAAAGATGGCGTGAGCAAGTCGAACAAGATGAAAGTGGGTTGATCCCGTCACCGGGTTCCCACGAGTCGTTGATGAGGCAACCGAGGAACATGACAAAAGGTCGGAATGGGCACGATGCACACAAGGGTAACATTCATACAACACAAGCAAGCATCACACGGGTCAACCACTGGGTCGTCTCGGTATACCTTTGAAGCGTGCGTTTCGGGGCGGTTCGAGACGTAGAGGAAGAAGGCGTTCACGAGGCGGTAGTTGTACTCGGGCGACGGTAGCGGAAGTAGTGGTACACGTTTCCGAAGAGGAAGTAGTTGTTCACGTCATCGTGTCGTGGTACTTGGCGAATTCCTCGTTTCCGGGCGACGGTAGTGGTACATGCCGTAGAGGGAAGTAGGTGTTCTCGTTCATCGGAGAGGTACTCGCCGCGTCGTCTTGTGTCGTCGAGTAGGCGTTCCCGTTCGTAGATGTACTTGCGGTCTCGGCGACGGTAGTCGTTCTCGGACGTCGGGGATGTAGACGTTCACGTTGGTGTACATGTCGACGATAGATGTACTCGTTATGTAGATGTTCGGGTGCGTCTGTAGATGTACTCGTTAACTCCCTGGAACGTCCTGGAACTTGTCGATCCGGGGATACCTGCTGGCCCAAAACAAAACACCAAGCAAAACAAACGAAGCACAGCAGAAACAAGGAGGTCGCCGGCGCTGTCGGGGCTAGACGAGGCCAAGGCAGCAGCAAGGACGTCCATGGCAAAGGAGGCAGCAGGGGCGACACCCTGGACGGACGCCCGTCGGCGACGGCGGCGCCCAAATTGGCGAGGCAGAGGGACGAGGCACGAGGCCGGCGGCTGAACGCGGGCGCCACGGCGAGGCGAGGTGGGGGAGCTCCATGGCGCAGCAGTAGGTCGAGCCGGCGAGGAAGGAACGGAGGGAGGCAGAGCCTCGCGCGGACGCCGGAGACGGAGGGAGGAGGCGACGAAGGGAGGCGCGCAGGTGGCCGGCGCTCTGGCTGGTCCGGGCCGGCTCGCGGGGCTGGAGAGGGGAGCCGCGGGGCTCGGCCTCGCGGGTGCCAGGCGCGGAGGATGTCCGGCGATGGAAGGGGGAGGCCAAGGCGAGCTGGGTGCCGCGGGACGAGAGGAGGCACGGGGAACGGCGCTGCTGGGAGGAATCGCGGGGCCTCGGCGCTGGAGATGGGTCGAGCGACCTAGCGGCTCAGGCGAGGAAAAAGGGGGAGGAGCGAGGAGACTGCGGTCGCTGGAGAGAGGGAGAGGTGCGAGGGAATCGGGCCTCGGTCGAAGCGTACGAGGGAAGCGAACCAGGGGGGTGCGGCGGCGCTGGAAAGAAAGGGAGGAGCGACGGGATGGGGGGCTGAGCGCTAGGGTTTGGCAGCCTGGAGTTGGGCCAAGAGGGAGATGGCCCGAAAGGCTGCGGGAGATGGGCCAGGGAGGCCTGGGCTGGAGGAGAGGGAGGCATGGCGGCTGGGAGTGAGGTGCGGCCTGCTGCGGCTGGGCCCTCTCCTTTTTTTAAAATTCCCTTAGCAGAAAAACGAAAGAGAAGGTAAAAGGAAAAGAGGAGGGGGGGTTAAGGCAAGAATTAGGACAAGGTTAATTTTCTCGGGCTCGTAAAAAATGAGCACGACCGGAGAAAAATACAAAAGGCCAGATCGGAAAATAATTCAAACATATTTGAATTTAATTCAAATTGTTTTGAACTAAGACTTGAATATTGAAGTGTCCAAAAATGTTCAAATTTTTGGAGGAACCTCGAAACAACGGAAAGAATTATTTGCAAGGTTTTGAAGGTGTAACTTGAATTTAAAGAAGCATGGGGAAAATGCAAGTGTGTTACGGTGATTCCGAAGCAATGGAATATTTATTATATAGCTCCCTAAATATTGAGAGGCTTTTATATGTTATAAAGAGAAGTCACCTTCCCTCGATTTAAATGGACCGACGGTCCACACGATTTATTTAAGTTGAGATGCAAAGATTAATGACATGATGGCATGATGACATGATGCAATGCAAAAATAAATAACACAAGCACAAAAGAACACACGGGATAACCCGGAACATCTGGAATCTTCTGGAATCTTCTGGGACGTCGGTCTTCGGGCGTCACACTTGGGTTAGTAGGTTAGTCCCAAAAATAATATAAAAGTGTATAATAAAGCCCATTAAACATCCAAAATAGAATATATAATAATAGCATGGAACAATAAAAAATTATAGATACGTTGGAGACGTATCAAGCATCCCCAAGCATAATTCCCGCTCGTCCTCGAGTAGGTAAATGATAAAAACAGATTTTTTTTGATGTGGAATGCTAATCAACATAATTCTCAATGTAATTCTCTTTATTGTGGCATGAATTTTCAGATCCGAAAGATTCAAGACAAAAGTCTATATTGACATAAGAATAATAATACTTCAAGCATACTAACAAAGCAATCGTGTCTTCTAAAAGTAACATGGCCAAAGAAAGTTATCCCTACAAAATCATATAGTCTAGCTATGATCTATCTTCATCACACAAAATATTAAAATCGTGCACAACCCCGGTTTCAGCCAAACAATTGTTTCATACTTTAATTCTTTCAAACCTTTCAACTTTCACGCAATACATGAGCGTGAGCCATGGATATAGCACTATGTGGAAAAGAGTGGTGGTTGTGGAGAAGACAAAAGAAGAAGATAGTCTCACATCAACTAGGCGTATCAATGGTCTATGGAGATGCCCATCAATAGATATCAATGTGAGTGAGTAGGGATTGCCATGCAACGGATGCACTACAGCTATAAGTGTATGAAAGCTCAACAAAAGAAACTAAGTGGGTGTGCATCCAACTTGCTTGCTCATGAAGACCTAGGGCATTTGAGAAAGCCCATCGTTGGAATATACAAGCCAAGTTCTATGATGAAAAATTCTTACTAGTATATGAAAATGACAAAATAAGCGACTCTCTATCATGAAGATTATGGTGCTACTTTGAAACACAAGTGTGGAAAAGGATAGTAGCATTGTCCCTTCTCTTTTTTTTGGAGGTTTTTTTTAGCCCCCCTCTCTTTTTTTGGGCAATCTCTTTTTTTATTTGGCCTCTCTCTCTCTCTCTCTCTCTCTCTCTCTTTTTCCTCATACGGGACAATGCTCTAATAATGAAGATCATCACACTTTTATTTACTTACAACTCAAAGATTACAACTCGAAGCTAGAACAAAATATGACTCTATTTGAATGATGATGATGCAGCATGTCATATGAACGGAACGGTGGAAAGTTGCATGGCAATATATCTCGGAATGGCAATCGAAATGCCATGATAGG
Organism: Secale cereale; assembly: GCA_902687465.1. NCBI lineage: Eukaryota > Viridiplantae > Streptophyta > Magnoliopsida > Poales > Poaceae > Secale > Secale cereale. Next base: position 864,369,095 of record LR738712.1, read on the forward strand.
TAGGTATGGTGGCTGTTTTGAGGAAGGTATATGGTGGGTGTATGATATCGGCGAAAGTTGCGCGGTACAAGAGAGGCTAGCAATGGTGGAAGGGTGAGAGTGCATATAATCCATGGACTCAACATTAGTCATAAAGAACTCATATACTTATTGCAAAAATCTACGAGTTATCAAAACAAAGTATTCAATGCATGCTCCTAGAGGAAGGGTTGGTAGGAGTTAACCGTCACGCGATCCCGACCTCCACACAAAGGATGACACTCAATAAATAAATCATGCTCCAACTTCATCACATAACTCTTCACCATACGTGCATGCTACGAGAATCACAAACTTTAACACAAGTGTTTCTCAAATTCACAATTACTCCACTAGCATGAATCTAATATCACCATCCTCACATCTCAAAACAATCATCAAGTATCAAACTTCTCACAGTATTCAATGCACTTGTATGAAAGTTTTTACTATACTCATCTTGGATGCCTATCATATTAGGACTAGTTTTATAAAAAAAGCACATTACCATGCCGTTCTAAGTGACTCTCAAATATATATAAGTGAAGCATGAGAGATCGATAATTTCTACAAAATAAAACTACCACCGTGCTCTAAAAGATATAAGTGAAGCACATAGAGTATTCTAATAAATTCTAAATCATATTTATCTCTCTCAAAAGGTGTGTCCAGCAAGGATGATTGTGGCAAACTAAAAAGCAAATACTCAAATCATACATGATGCTCCAAGCAAAACACATATCATGTGGTGAATACAAATATAGTCTGAAGTAAAGTTACCGATAGACGAAGACGAAAGAGGGGATGCCTTCCCGGGGCATCCCCAAGCATAGGCTTTTTTTTGTCCTTGAATTTTCCCTTGGGTTGCCTTGGGCATCCCCAAGCTTAGGCTTTTGCCACTCTTTGTTCCGTTGTCCATCAAATCCATAATCAAAACTTGAAAACTTCACAACACAAAACATAGCCAAAAATCTCCTGAGCTCCATTAGTATAAGAAAACAAACCACCACTCAAAGGTATTGTAATCAACTCATTCTTTGTTTATATTGGTGTTAAACCTACTATATTCCAACTTCACCATGATTCATAACC
>LR738712.1:864378097-864416809 GCA_902687465.1 Secale cereale
CCCCCCCCCCCCTACAACACAACCTGAAAAAAAACGGAGGACCAAGAAATGTCTACTCCATTGGAGTGGAAACAGTTATATTTCTGTCAATTCGCATTCCAACTAGGCGACTATCTGCAGTCTTGCCCTCTGCTCTCATCTATACCTATACTAATTTGAGACTCCCAAGAAATTCCTACATTAATTAGAAATTAGGAGCCGTTAATCTCGTGTGGGACCAAATTATGACGGTGTTGATTTAACCGCTTGATATTCCCTCCTTAGCAAAAAAAACATATATTTTGTGGGAGAAACAATAACCGTCCAGATCTAACCTCCGTGTGCAGAGTCCAGGAAAAAAAAACTATGAACCATATAATTTGTGGAAAACCGTTAGCAATCTGATCTCAACCCCCCAAAAGCAATCTAACTCAAAGAAAAACGATCTGATTGATCGCAACTCCATTGGGCATCGATCTCCTCTTCCTCACAGGCATCTCCTCTCCCTCGCCCATCCATCACCTTCCTCCTCTCTTTCCTACTCAAGAATCTACAAAAGTTTTCTTCCATGTGGTGGCTCTGATTGTGATCCAGCGGCAAATCACATCTGGTAGCACTAATTTCCAACGTACAGAGGCTACTTCGGTAGTCATCATGGGTGGTGCCGGCGTGAGCAGTCTGGTCCCAGACGAGATTAAAAATTACCGATCTTTCCATGCTCCCAGACCTCTCTCCATGTCTCCATGTTATGCCGCCATCGATTTCTATCAAAATTTGTCCTTGGCGCTAGCTTCTAACACCACGGGCAGCACATCTTCCTCCGTCCCTTTTCCTTTGCACCCTTTAATGAGATCTGAGTAGGGTTTCCAGATGCAAAGATTGGTCAGTGCATGTTTTAACAAGGCTGTGTACGTGCACATTCAGTTAAGCGAGTATGTATGTGGCATGTCACCGAGCGAGCTTCTGAATGATCGCGCCGGGAAGAAACCAGGCGAGCTTGCTTCGTCACCGTTCACCAGCCGACGCTGCGGGACAGCATGAGCACGGTTATATTGCCATCAATTGTGTCGCTCCCGTGTGTGTTAGCAGCTGAAAGAAATCGGTGTGTGCTACATGTACGTACTATGTATATGTATGTAGTAGTAGCCCATCTAGCTGACCTGATTCGATCAACCTATTTGAGAATCAGGTTGGTATGTGTTCGTGTTTTTTCCTTTACTATACTGTTTAAATCTGCTGACGATCTTCTCAGCATTTATTAACCAGCAGTGCGCAAATACCTACAAGAGCTAAGACTTATTTATTGGGGCATACAAGATGGCAGCCAGCACATCCGCTATGTGGGCGCTGAAGAGAAGCAATAGTTTGTATGTGGCTGCTGCTAGGATTAATGCATGGAGAAACTATAGCAATAGCTACATCGTTTTGTCTAGCCATGGTATCATTCCTGTCTATTGGTGACGTTCACACTCATGACAGGTACCCATTCACAATATATGTAATTTGTATTATCTATGTAGTTTATGACACATATTATATTCCAGTACGGATGGTGTGTTTGATTGCTATATTGTTAAGATGGTAACGCTATCCATTAGACATTTCTCTTTGTTAGTAATTTCTTCTCAAGATAATCGGTATAGTTCATTGCTTGACTAAAGCCTTTACATGCATTAACTGATTAAAAGTGGAATATGTCTTGAGTTAAAAGTTTAATTTATTATTCAGATGATGTATTTTTGTACCAGGTACTTGCTACATTTGCGTATATATAGTACATGCTAAATTGTGCATGCTATCTTGCAGTTAAAAATATATGAAAATGATTCATGCAACCATCATCTGTATCGTTGGCCATGTACTCCGCTCTGAAACAGGATCATTGATACTCAGGTAAGAAACATAATCTTTCCATGTGTTGATTTAACCCGGAGAAGTTAAGATCACAAATACTTTTAGTGATGATCGATGGAATGAAACTACGTGAGTATTGTTCGTCCATACCTTATTAGAGCCTTCTAAGGTTTCGATTTGACATGAAATCACTAATTTTTTCTCCATGGTACTGTCATTGCTAGCATCATTGATCTCGAGCAGCATCCTCCACAGTAGAGTTCAAATCTGAGGCTGGCCAGACGAATAGATCTCCGTCTGTACCCTCTGGGGCGCAATGTCATGCTGGCCACCGCACTCTCGGCATCCTCTCCCTCATGAGTCATGACATCTGGTTTGGCCGTAGGAACAAAAAGGTATTCCATCAATCGATTCAGAAAGAAAACCTCTTTGTTTTGTTCAATCAACTTCATTTTCGGTATTGTAATGTTGGGCTCTAGACTGAAGTCACCTCTGAAGATTTGTTTGTGTTAGACAATAGTTTGGATGCAAATTATAAGTTCCTAAAAGAAGTATTATTGCGCGCGCACACCACTCCAGTTTGTATTTTGAACTTATGACATGTGTTATAGAAGTACTACTGCACAGATATAGTACATGCCAAATTGTGCATGTTAAAAGGATGCGAAACTGTTGAAAAATACAAAATTGCCAAATTGGTTCTCCTTGGTTGAAAGACTCAGCAAGAACTACTCTACTACAAGTTCAGCACAACCACACAGCTATGCATACTAATAAGGAGCTCACACACAAAAATCAGAATAGCAATAATTAACTATTGACTATTATAACTCTTTTGTGTGTGTCCTGCACTGGCTTACACATCATTTTTAGCGTTCAGTTTACTATCAGTCAGCCATTTAATGACATATATAATATTATTTCAGTTATTCCCACATGATTGAATGCTGGATTATATTATCGTTTCCACATTCCATGTGCACACTCACTACCTATGAAGTCAAACAAGATTGTTCTATTCTCTCAGATTTGATTTGTAGTAATGCATAAGTTTTCGTGATTCTGCTTTTGCGTTGTGGTATGTCCTTTTGTATGGTATAATAAACATACGTTTTTCCTTCGGCTCAATTATGGCTCTTTTACAATTTTGAGGCTTTATGCCTATACCATTTTAGTCCACATGTTCTCAGGTATTATGACACATCATAATTTAATGATTAGGGTTATATGAGCACTGAAGGTTATCCTTCGGAGATTACACCTGACTGTGCTCATGTAACCTTACTCTAAATATAGAGCCTATTTTATCGGTAACATTCTAAAAAAGTGGAAGAGAAAATATATAGGATTATTTGTCATGAGATCTTTCATGTTATTGGAGCGAAACTATGTTTGTTCACATCATAAATTTAAATTCTCCTAAAATTCTTATTCTAAATTTCATTTCTTACAAATATTGGATGCAAAAAAAAATTACACCCTCGGCACTTATTATGGACTAAGCGTACTTCAACCTTACTTCAATACCGCGGCACTTATTATGGATCATGTATTGCGATTTTGAACTAATGTTAGTTGAACCATAGTTCAATACTGGGGCACTTATTAAGGATAGGAGGGGCAATACAGATACAAATCATATGCATCTCTCTAAAATATGTCAGCCCGTGCGGATGCACGGGTTGGCGACTAGTCTAATTAACCATTGCATCTCTCTCTGCCTATCGAGATAGTACGTGTACGTTCTCTTCTTTTCATGCTGATTTTGTTTTCTACACCAGCTAAAAGTTGTCATCGAGTTGTTTACCTCATGTGCAATGGTGCTTGAAAGAGCTTCATGTACATACACATATTGGCATGGTTTACGTGTTTCTATGGTTGAACCGCAAAAACTACCAAAGAGCTAGAGGCCACATATTAGGGCATCTCGAATCGGTATTCAAAAAACCTAGAGGCTAACGCACGCTTCGCCCGTTGTTCTTCACTCGTGAAACTAACGTTTTATCTACAGATTATTGTGATCAGTTGTTTTGTTTTTATTTTATCTGTGTTGGCTTTGTGTTTTTATTTTTTATTGGTGGTGTTTTTTGTTTGTATATCATGTTGAGTTGCTGTTGGAGTATTTTTTTTTGCAAGAGATGGGAGGTGTTATTTGATGTATGGTTGTGAATTGCACATTTTGGCCTTGGTGTCAGCCCGGTGAAGATTGTTTGAGTCTCTTTTTTCTCGAGTACGCACGAGTGTGCGTACTATATATTAAAGAAGGAGTGGGGTAAAGAGCCCCTCCACGTTGGTGGTTACATCACATGTTACAACCCCAACTCCACCATATCTATGCTACTATTCTGTTTCTCTTAGGCCTACATCTAGTGCCGTTATAACGGTACCAACGCCCGCCTTTAGGAGGCCTGCCAACTCCCACGCTTTCCCCTCCTCGATTATGGAGCGGAGAATCCTAGAGAACGAGGGTGTTGCCGCGTCAAAAACTATCGCATTTCGGTGCTTCCATAGCTTCCACATTACCATGATGATGATTGCCCGGGTGTCTTTGGCGCTCATGACGCTTTGGCTCTTTGCAATGCACCATTCTACTGCATCCGTTCCGACCGTTGGCGCCCATGCCGGCTTGTTCATGGCCGTGCACACCTTTGTCCACACTTCTCTCGCGAGGACACAACCAAGCAGGATGTGGTTGATGCTCTCTTGCTCTCGGTCACAAAATGGACAACGTTCCTGGTGGTCAAGGCATCTTCGCGCAAGCCTATCCGATGTCCAACATTTGTCTTGTAGGGCAAGCCATGCAAAGAAGCGACATCTGAGTGGGGCCTTTGATTTCCATGTGAACGTAGCAGCCAGTGCTATCTCCCGACCCCAATATCGCGCCGCGTAGGCCGGTCGCATGGAGTACTGCCCATCTTTCTCCCAAGCCCATCTTAGTGAGTGTTCCTCCTCAGGCAGGAGTTGGATCTGCGTTACTTTGCCCCATAGAGTGAGGTAGTCATGTAGTGCCACTGCCGGCATATCCGGCCCAACATCAAGGACCCATGCCCAGTCTGGCAGCCCCTGAAAGACCATGTGTGTGCCTCTAGTAGCTGGCGCAACGCGGTCATACATATTGGGCGCAATCTCCTCCGCTCGGTGGCCGTTGATCCACCTGCCTTGCCAGAAGATTGGATTGCCAATTGCCGATTGATACGTCTCAAACGTATCTACTTTTCCAAACACTTTTGATATTGTTTTGGTCTGATTCTTGCATGATTTGGACTAAACTAACCCGGACTGACGCTGTTTTCAGCAGAGCTGCCTGTATGGTTTATTTGTGTGCAGGAAAACGGATTTTTAGGTGTCTCAGAAAAATCCACGAAAAATCACAGAAAATCCATGCACCCGAAGGAACTAGGGACCAGAAGTGGGACCAGAGGGGGGCCAGGGGGTGCCCAGGCGCCCTGTGGGCGCGCCCCCCCTGGGCCGCGCCGGGGGGGGGGGCGCCTGGGTGGGGCCCACACCCCCTGGTGCCCTACTTTAGCCCGTATTTTTCCTCCCGGCGCAGAAACCCCAGATCGGAACTTCTTTTCGCAGTTTTTCGTCGCGGAGCCGCCGCCACCCTCTGTTCTTCCTCGGGAGGGCTAATCTGGAGGCTGAATTGGCCTCCGGAGAGGGGAGATCGTCGCCATCGTCATCATCATCACCACTCCATCATCCCTCCATGACTTCTCCCTCCATGTGTGAGTAATTCCCCCGCGGTAGGCGAAGGGGATGGTAGGGATTGGATGAGTTAGATCATGTAATAGTTTATCAGATCGTTGGGGGCATGTTGCCTTGAAGGAAATATGCCCTAGAGGCAATAATAAAGATGATTATTTATATTTCCTTATATCATGATAAATGTCTTTTATTCATGCTAGAATTGTATTAACCGGAAACTTAGTACATGTGTGAATACATAGACAAAACAGTATGTCCCTAGTATGCCTCTACTAGACTAGCTCATTGATCAAAGATGGTTATGTTTCCTAGCCATAGACATGAGTTGTCATTTGATCAACGGGATCACATCATTAGGAGAATGATGTGATGGACAAGACCCATCCGTTAGCATAGCACTATGATCGTTTAGTTTTACTGCTATTGCTTTCTTCATGACTTATACATGTTCCTATGACTATGAGATTATGCAACTCCCGAATACCGTAGGAACACCTTGTGTGCTATCAAACGTCACAACGTAACTGGGTGATCATAAAGATGCTCTACGGGTGTCTCCGAAAGTATTCGTGGTGTTGGCATAGATCAAGATTAGGATTTGTCACTCCGAGTGTCGGAGAGGTATCTATGGGCCCTCTCGGTAACACACATCATAATAAGCCTTGCAAGCAAAAGACTAATGAGTTAGTCACGAGATAATGTGTTACGGAACAAGTAAAGAGACTTGCCGGTAACGAGATTGAACTAGGTATAGAGATACCTACGATCGAATCTCGGGCAAGTAACATACCGATGACAAAAGGAACAACGTATGTTGTTATGCGGTTTGACCGATAAAGATCTTCGTAGAATATGTAGGAACCAATATGAGCATCCAGGTTCCGCTATTGGTTATTGACCGGAGATGAGTCTCGGTCATGTCTACATAGTTCTTGAACCCGTAGGGTCCGCACGCTTAACGTTTGATGACGATCGGTATTATGAGTTTATGAGTTTTGATGTACCGAAGGAGTTCGGAGTCCCGGATGAGACCGGGGACATGACGAGGAGTCTCGAAATGGTCGAGACGTAAAGATCGATATATTGAACAACTATATTCGGACATCGGAAAGGTTCCGAGTGATTCGGGTATTTTTCGGAGTATATGGGCCTTATTGGGCCATACGGGAATAGAGGAGAAAGGCCAAAAGGAAGGAGGCGCGTGCCCCCCCTCTGGTCCGAATTGGACAAGGGGTGCAGCCCCCTTTTCCTTCCCCCTCTCCACCTCTTTCCTTCTCTCCTACTCCGGAAAGGAAAGGGGAATCCTACTAGGACTTGGGAGTCCTAGTAGGACTCCCCACACTTGGCGCGCCCCCTCTAGGGCCGGCCTCTCCCTTGCTCCTTTATATACGGGGGCAGGGGGCACCCTAGGACACACAAGTTGAATTGTTCCAGCCGTGTGCGGTGCCCCCCTCCACAGAAACACAGCTCGGTCATACCGTCGCAGTGCTTAGGCGAAGCCCTGCGCCGGTAGATACATCATATCCGTCACCACGCCGTCGTGCTGACGAAACTCTCCCGTGAAGCTCAACTGGATCAAGAGCTCGTGGGACGTCATCAAGCTGAACGTGTGCTGAACGCGGAGGTGCCGTACGTTCGGTGCTTAATCGGTTGAATCGTGAAGAAGTTCGACTACATCAACCGCGTCACTTTACGCTTCCGCTTCCGGTCTACGAGGGTACGTAGACACACTCTTCCCTCTCGTTGCTATGCATCTGCTAGATAGATCTTGCGTGATCGTAGGAAAATTTTAAAATACTACGTTCCCCAACAGTGGCATCATGAGCCAGGTCTATGCGTAGATGATATGCACGAGTAGAACACAATGAGTTGTGGGCGATACTAGTCATACTGCTTACCAGCATATCATACTTTGCTTCGGCGGTATTGTGAGATGAAGCGGCCCGGACCGACATTACGTGTACGCTTACGCGAGACTGGTTTCACCGTTACGAGCACTCGTTGCTTAAAGGTGACTGGCGCGTGTCTGTCTCTCTCACTTTAGCTGAATCAAGTGTGGCTACGCCAGGTCCTTGTGAAGGTTAAAACAACACATACTTGACGAAACATCGTTGTGGCTTTGTATGCGTAGGTAAGAACGGTTCTTGCTAAGCCCGTAGCAGCCACGTAAAACTTGCAACAACAAAGTAGAGGACGTCTAACTTGTTTTTGCAGGGCATGTTGTGATGTGATATGGTCAAGACATGATGAGTTATACGGTTTTGTATGAGATGATCATGTTTTGTAATGTTATCGGCAACTGGCAGGAGCCATATGGTTGTCGCTTTATTGTATGAAATGCAATCGCCATGTAATTGCTTTACTTTATCACTAAGTGGTAGCGATAGTCGTAGAAGCAATAGTTGGCGAAACGACAACGATGCTACGATGGAGATCAAGGTGTCGCGCCGGTGACGAAGGTGATCATGACGGTGCTTTGGAGATGGAGATCAAAAGCACAAGAGGATGATGGCCATATCATGTCAAATATTTTGATTGTATGTGATGTTTATCTTATTATGCTTCTTATTTTGCTTAGAACGACGGTAGCATTATAAGATGATCCCTTACTAAATTTCAAGGTATAAGTGTTCTCCCTGAGTATGCACCGTTGCGAAAGTTCGTCGTGCCGAGACACCACGTGATGATGGGGTGTGATAAGCTCTACGTTCAAATACAACGGGTGTAAGCCAGTTTTGCACACGCAGAATACTCGGGTTAAACTTGACGAGCCTAGCATATGCAGATATGGCCTCGGAACACTGGAGACCGAAAGTTCGAGCGTGAATCATATAGTAGATATGATCAACATAAGATGTTCACCATTGAAACTACTCCATCTCACGTGATGATCGGACATGGTTTAGTTGATTTGGATCACGTGATCATTTAGATGACCGGAGGGATGTCTATCTAAGTGGGAGTTCTTAAGTAATATGATTAATTGAACTTTAATTTATCATGAACTTAGTCCTAGTAGTATTAGCATATCTATGTTGTAGATCAATAGCTCGCGATGTTGCTCCACGTTTATTTTTTATATGTTCCTAGAGAAAACCAAGTTGAAAGATGTTAGTAGCAATGATGCGGAATTGTTCTGTGATCTGAGGATTATCCTCATTGCTGCACAGAAGAATTATGTCCTTGATGCACCGCTAGGTGACAGACCTATTGCAGGAGCAGATGTAGACGTTATGAACGTTTTGACAAAAGCTCGATATGATGACTACTTGATAGTTTAGTGCACCATGCTTTACGGCTTATAACCGGGACTTCAAAAACGTTTTGAAACGCCACGGAGCATATGAGATGTTCCAAGAGTTGAAATTAGTATTTCATACTCATGCCCGTGTCGAGAGGTATAAGACCTCAGACAGTACTTTGCCTACAAGATGGAGGAGAATAGCTTAACCAGTGAGCATGTGCTCAGATTGTCTGGGTAGTACAATTGCTTGAATCAAGTGGGAGTTAATCTTCCAGATAAGATAGTAATTGACAAAGTTCTCTAGACACTATCACCAAGTTAGTAGAACTTCGTGATGAACTATAATATGCAAGGGATGACGAAAGTAATTCCCGAGCTCTTCACGATGCTGAAATCGGCGAAGGTAGAAATCAAGAAAGAGCATCAAGTGTTGATGGTTAACCAGACCACTTGTTTCAAGTAAAGGGCAAAGGGATAGAAGGGGAACTTCAAGAAGAATGATAAGCAAGTTGTCACTCCCGTGAAGAAACCCAAAGCTAAACTCAAGCCTGAAACTAAGTGCTTCTACTGCAAAGGAAATGGTCACTAGAAGTGGAACTGCCCTAGATATTTGGCGGATAAGAAGGATGGCAAAGTGAACAAAGGTATATTTGATATACAGATTATTGATGTGTATTTTACTAGTGTTCATAGCAATCCCTCGGTATTTGATATTGGTTCAGTTGCTAAAGAGTAGTAACTCGAAATGGGAGTTGCATAATGAACAGAAACTAGTTAAAGGATGAAGTGACGATGTGTATTGGAAGTAGTTCCAAGATTGATATGATCATCATCGCACACTCCCTATACTTTCGGGATTAGTGTTGAACCTAAATAAGTGTTATTTGGTGTTTGTGTTGAGCATGAATATGATTTGATAATGTTTATTGCAATACGGTTATTCATGTAAGTTAGAGAATAATTGTTGTTCTGTTTACATGAATAAAACCTTCTATGGTCATACACCCAATGAAAATGGTTTGTTGGATCTCGATCGTGTGATACACATATTCATAATATTGAAGCCAAAAGATGCAAGGTTAATAATGATAGTGCAACTTATTTGTGGCGCTGCCGTTTAGGTCATATTGGTGTAAAGCGCATGAAGAAACTCCATAGTGATGGACTTTTGGAATCACTTGATTATGAATCACTTGGTGCTTGCGAACCATGCCTCATGGGCAAGATGACTAAAACTCCGTTCTCCGGAACCGTGGAGCGAGCAACAGAGTTGTTGGAATTCATACATACTGATGTATGCGGACCAATGAGTGTTGAAGCTCGCGGCAAGTATCGTTATTTTCTGACCTTCACTGATGATTTGAGCAGATATGGGTATATCTACTTAATGAAGCACAAGTCTGAAACATTTGAAAAGTTCAAAGAATTTCAGAGTGAAGTGGAGAATCATCGTAACAAGAAAATAAGAGTTTCTACGATATGATCGTAGAGGTAAAATATTTGAGTTAGCGAGTTTGGCCTTCAATAAAAACAATGTGAAATAGTTTCACTACTCACGCCACCTGGAACACCACAGTGTAATGGTGTGTCCGAACGTCATAACCATACTTTATTAGATATGGTGCAATCGATGATGTCTCTTACCGATCTACCACTATTGCTTTTGGGGTTACGCATTAGAGACAGCTACATTCACGTTAAATAGGGCACCATCTAAATCCGTGGAGATGACACCGTATGAACTGTGGTTTGACGAGAAACCTAAGCTGTCATTTCTTTAAGTTTGGGACTGCGATGCTTATGTGAAAAAGTTTCAACATGATAAGCTCGAACCCAAATCGGAGAAGTAAATCTTCATAGGATACCCAAAAAGAAACTGTTGGGTACACCTTCTATCACAGATCCTAAGGCAAGGTCTTTGTTGCTAAGAGTGGATCCTTTCTAGAGAAGGAGTTTCTCTCGAAAGAAGTGAGTGGGAGGAAAGTAGAACTTGATGAGGTAATTGTACCTTCTCCTGAATTGGAAGGTAGTACATCACAGAAACTCGTTCCAGTGATTCCTACACCAATTAGTGAGGAAGCTAATGATGATCATGAAACTTCAGATCAAGTTTCTGCTGAACTTCGTAGATCAACCAGAGTTCGTTCCGCACCAGAGTGGTACGGCAACCCAGTTCTGGAAGTCATGCTACTAGACCATGATGAACCTACGAACTATGAGGAAGCGATGATGAGCCCAGATTCCGCAAAATGGCTTGAGACCATGAAATCTGAGATGGGATCCATGTATTAGAACAAAGTATGGACTTTGGTTGACTTGCCCGATGATCGACAAGCCATCGAAAATAAATGGATCTTCAAGAGGAAGACCGACGGAAACGGTAATGTTACTGTTTACAAAGCTCGACTTGTTGCGAAAGGGTTTCGACAAGTTCAAGGAGTTGACTACGATGAGACTTTCTCACCCGTAGCGATGCTTAAGTCTGTCCGAATCATGTTAGTAATTGCCGTATTTTGTGAAATCTGGCAAATGGATAACAAAACTGCATTCTTTAATGGATTTATTAAAGAAGACTTGTATATGATGCAACCAGAAGGTTTTGTCAATCCTAAAGGTGCTAACAAAATGTGCAAGCTCCAGCGATCCATCTATGGACTGGTGCAAGCATCTCAGAATTGGAATATACGCTTTGATAAGTTGATCAAAGCATATAGATTTATACAGACTTGCGGTGAATCCTGTATTTACAAGAAGTGAGAGGGAGCACTACAACCTTTCTGATAAGTATATGTGAATGACATATTGTCAATCGGAAATGATGTAGAATTTTCTGGAAAGCATAAAGGAGTGTTTGAAAGGAGTTTTTCAAAGAAAGACCTTGGTGAAGCTGCTTACATATTGGGCATCAAGATCTATAGAGATAGATCAAGACGTTTGATAAGACTTTCGATGAGTACATACCTTGATAAGATTTTGAAGTAGTTCAAAATAGATCAGTCAAAGAAGGAGTTCTTGCCTGACTTGTAAGGTGTGAAGTTGAGTAAGACTCAAAGCCAGACCACGGCAGAAAAATATAGAGAGAATGAAAGTCATTCCCTATGCCTCAGCCATAGGTTCTATAAAGTATGCCATGCTGTGTACAAAACACGTTGTGTACCTTGCCATGAGTTTGACAGGGAGGTACAATAGTGATCCAGGAGTAGATCACTGTACAGCGGTCAAAATTATCCTTAGTAATTGGATGACTAAAGGAAATATTTCTCGATTATGGAGGTGATAAAGAGTTCGTCGTAAAGGGTTACGCCGATGCAAGCTTTGACACTAAATCCAGATGACTATAAGTATCAATCTGGATGCGTATTGAAAGTGTGAGCAATTATCTAGAGTAGCTCCATGCAGAGCATTGTAGACATAGAAATTTGCGACATACATACGGATCTGAATGTGACAGACTCGTTGACTAAACTTCTCTCACAAGCAAAACATGATAACACCTTATTAATCACATAGCGATGTGAACTAGATTATTGACTCTAGTAAACCCTTTGGGTGTTGGTCACATGGTGATGTGAACTATGGGTGTTATACACATAACGATGTGAACTATCGGTATTAAATCACATGGCGATGTGAGCTAGATTATTGACTCTAGTGCAAGTGGGAGACTGAAGGAAATATGCCCTAGAGGCAATAATAAAGATGATTATTTGTATTTCCTTATATCATGATAAATGTCTTTTATTCATGCTAGAATTGTATTAACCGGAAACTTAGTACATGTGTGAATACATAGACAAAACAGTATGTCCCTAGTATGCCTCTACTAGACTAGCTCATTGATCAAAGATGGTTATGTTTCCTAGCCATAGACATGAGTTGTCATTTGATCAACGGGATCACATCATTAGGAGAATGATGTGATGAACAAGACCCATCCGTTAGCATAGCACTATGATCGTTTAGTTTTACTGCTATTGCTTTCTTCATGACTTATACATGTTCCTATGACTATGAGATTATGCAACTCCCGAATACCGTAGGAACACCTTGTGTGCTATCAAACGTCACAACGTAACCGGGTGATCATAAAGATGCTCTACGGGTGTCTCCGAAAGTATTCGTGGTGTTGGCATAGATCAAGATTAGGATTTGTCACTCCGAGTGTCGGAGAGGTATCTATGGGCCCTCTCGGTAACACACATCATAATAAGCCTTGCAAGCAAAAGACTAATGAGTTAGTCACGAGATAATGTGTTACGGAACGAGTAAAGAGACTTGCCGGTAACGAGATTGAACTAGGTATAGAGATACCTACGATCGAATCTCGGGCAAGTAACATACCGATGACAAAAGGAACAACGTATGTTGTTATGCGGTTTGACCGATAAAGATCTTCGTAGAATATGTAGGAACCAATATGAGCATCCAGGTTCCGCTATTGGTTATTGACCAGAGATGAGTCTCGGTCATGTCTACATAGTTCTCGAACCCGTAGGGTCCGCACGCTTAACGTTTGATGACGATCGATATTATGAGTTTATGAGTTTTGATGTACCGAAGGAGTTCGGAGTCCCGGATGAGACCGGGGACATGACGAGGAGTCTCGAAATGGTCGAGACGTAAAGATCGATATATTGAACAACTATATTCGGACATCGGAAAGGTTCCGAGTGATTCGGGTATTTTTCGGAGTATATGGGCCTTATTGGGCCATACGGGAATAGAGGAGAAAGGCCAAAAGGAAGGAGGCGCGTGCCCCCCCTCTGGTCCGAATTGGACAAGGGGTGCAGCCCCCTTTTCCTTCCCCCTCTCCACCTCTTTCCTTCTCTGCTACTCCGGAAAGGAAAGGGGAATCCTACTAGGACTTGGGAGTCCTAGTAGGACTCCCCACACTTGGCGCGCCCCCTCTAGGGCCGGCCTCTCCCTTGCTCCTTTATATACGGGGGCAGGGGGCACCCTAGGACACACAAGTTGAATTGTTCCAGCCGTGTGCGGTGCCCCCCTCCACAGAAACACAGCTCGGTCATACCGTCGCAGTGCTTAGGCGAAGCCCTGCGCCGGTAGATACATCATATCCGTCACCACGCCGTCGTGCTGACGAAACTCTCCCGTGAAGCTCAACTGGATCAAGAGCTCGTGGGACGTCATCAAGCTGAACGTGTGCTGAACGCGGAGGTGCCGTACGTTCGGTGCTTGATCGGTTGAATCGCGAAGAAGTTCGACTACATCAACCGCGTCACTTAACGCTTCCGCTTCCGGTCTACGAGGGTACGTAGACACACTCTTCCCTCTCGTTGCTATGCATCTGCTAGATAGATCTTGCGTGATCGTAGGAAAATTTTAAAATACTACGTTCCCCAACATGCCTATCATCTACTATGGTGTTTATCATCTTTGCTACAACTTGTTATTCTTAATGCTTGACACTAGGGCCCAAGTGCCATGATTTCAGATCTGAACCATATGTGTTTGCATGAATATATTTGTGTTCGTGATCCTATCTATGAGTTGTTTGCACCTGTTACGTTCAGGAACCGGCGATCCCAAAAGTGACAGCTTGGGACACCAAAGGGGATGGTCCGTAGTTTGAGGATTACATGTATCCATTGAGTTCATTGCTTTGTTCCGGTGCTCTTTGACAGGAGCACCTTAATATCCATAAGTTCCTTTTGGCCCCGTTAGTAGCGGGATGGTAGGACAAAAGATGTTGTGCAAGTTCTTATTGCAAGCACGTACAACTACCTACGGGATACATGCCTAATGTTTGATATTTGCCTAGATGATCATTACTTTTCCGTGTGCCGTGCCCCAAGTTAGAAACTATCTCATCCATGCAGCGCCTAACCATCCATCTCCCTAGCCTACAGTGTTTTAAACCCTGCTTGTCACTAGTTGCTACTTTTGCCATTTACTACTGCTATTTACTTTTGCTGTTTACCTTTACTATTACTATCATCACTATCATATCATTGTTACCAATTATCTTTTGTTGCAAGTAAGTATATTTCAGGTGCGGTTGAATTGACAACTTAACTGTCAAAGCTTATAAATAATATTTGGCTCCCCGTGTGTCGAATCAATAAATTGGGTTATTCTTACCCGCGAAGACTATCTCGATCCCTTACGGTTGAGGGTTATCAAGTACCGTTTTCTGGCGCCGTTGCCGGGGAGCATAGCAATATTTACATGTCTACTTGAGGTATCCTACCTGCTGCACTTCATTCACTATGGGTAAGAAAGGTGACCCCAAGGTTCCGATCTTACTATCTACTACAAGAAGAGGTACTGCTCTGAGCACTAGTGCTACACTTGATTCACCTTCCGTTATGAGTAAGTTTGCCTCACCACCACCACATGATGCTCCTACTGAGTCTGTTACTATGTCTGATACTCTTGATGATGCCTCTACTACTTTTGATGATATTAGTTCGCTTGGTCATGCTCTTGAGAAACAAATTGTTGCTGCTGCCGAAAAATATGGAATTGAACTTCCTGTTGCTCGCTACCCTATTGGTGAAACTTATGATTATCCTGATTTGAGTAAACTCAAAGAGAGGCTCCTTGATGATGATTACTATACGCTTGATGAAGATCTATGCAGGGAACTGACAGAGTTTGTTGGCTCTGACCCTGAAGTTATTAAGAAAATATTTGAAAAACACTCTTTGAAGAACAAAACCGTTCCTAATCCTGAATTTGCTACATCTCCTATATGCATTGATGATCCTGATTATGATTTCTCTGTTGATCTTTCACTTATACCTATGGTTGAAGCTGACCCCTTTTATGGCAGAGAAAATGATGATGCTATTGCACACCTGACTAAACTCGGTGAGTTTGGTAGCCTGTTTACCACATATGAGAAGATACGATACTTTTATATCACCAAGCTTCTTCCTTTCTCCTTGAAGGAGGGTGCTAAAGCATGGTATGATTCACTCCCATGCGGTTACATTAAGAGTCCTCGGGACTAAGCTCACTCTTTTGTTGATAAGTACTTTCCTGCTCACATGCAACACGCTGCTTTACAAAGAATTTATAACTTTAAACAGTTGCAGGATGAGTCCCTCCCTAAAGCTTGGGGGAGGTACTGCGGTCTGATTCGGGCTAGACCAGGACATGAAATCCCTGAGAATGAATTAATCGATATATTCTATGCTGGTCTAACTGATGAATCCAGGTCCTATTTGGACAGTTGTGCTGGTTGTGTTTTCAGGAAAAGAACACCGGACGATGCGGAAGATTTGATGGGCAGGATTGCCAAAAACCATGAAGATTGGTCCGTCCCTGAACCACCTCCACCAACAAAGAAGAGGGGCATGTTGGTTCTAAGCCCCGAAGATATGCGAGAAGCAAAGAAGTCTATTAAAGAGAAAGGTATTAAAGCTGAAGACGTGAAGAATCTACCCCCTATTGAGAAGCTGTGTGAGCCTACTACTCACCCTCCTATGGTAGAGGTACACTCTCTTTTAGATTTCAACGCAAGTGACATCCCTCATGGTAAGCCTCCTGATCAATGTTTAGATGAGTTTGATAATTTTATTATGAAACAAAATCATTTTAATGAGAGGATAGAAAGTCAGTTGCATGATAATTCCCTTGCCATCAAAATACTGCTTGATGTTTTAGATAGAACAGTTAATGATGTTCAATGTCTTGTGAAGCAGTTTCAAATGGTTCAAACTCAGCTTGATCAAATTTCTAATGTGCAAAGAGATTTGCTTGCTAACAATGCCAAACAATATAACTTGCAGGCTTTCGGGATTAAGACCCGAGGAGGAACTAGCACTCAAGATCCTCTTTATCCAGAGGGGCAACCGAAGAGAATCGAGCAAGATTCTCAAATGCAGGAACAAGAAATTGTTGGCTCTCCAAAGAAAAAGAAGAAACATAAGGAGACTGACAATTCTAATGATCTTATTGCAGATAAAGAACCAACTATTGATCCCAACAGTGTATCTATCTCCGATGCTGAGACTGAAGACGGTGCTGAACCTGAAGGTAATAATAATGAGAAGAATGATCCGCCTGAAGTTCGAGAAGAAGAAGCACCTGACAAACGTAAGAGGTACACTAAAGAAGACTTCATCGCAAGAAAACATGGGAAGGAAAGAGAACCATGGGTACAGAAACCCATGCCCTTTCCAGGTAAGTCCATCAAATCTAAAGAAGAAGAGCATTATAATAAGTTTTGTGAGTGGATTAAACCTCTTTTTCTTCAGATACCCTTGACTGATGCTATTAAGTTACTTCCTTATTCAAAATATATGAAAGATATTGTCACTAATAAAAGAAAAGTTCCTAATGATGCAATATCTACTATGCTTGCTAACTATTCTTTCAGTGGAAAGATTCCTGAGAAGCTCGGTGATCCAGGTTTACCCACCATTCCTTGCTCCATAAAGAATAATTATGTCAAAACTGCTTTATGTGATCTTGGAGCAGGAGTGAGTGTTATGCCTCTCTCTCTTTACGAGAGGCTTTGTTTAGAGAAACTAATTCCTACAGATATCTCCCTTCAGATGGCTGACAAGTCAACCGCTGTTCCGATAGGTATTTGTGAGGATGTTCCAGTTGAAGTTGCTAATTGTTTAATTCTTACTGATTTTGTTGTGCTTGACATGCCCGAGGATGGGAGCATGTCCATTATTCTTGGTAGACCTTTCCTTAACACCGCAGGTGCTATTATTGATTGCAATAAAGGGAAGGTTACTTTTCATGTGAATGATAAAGAACACATGGTGTATTTTCCGAAGAAGACCGACAGGAGGCATGCCCTCAACTCTATAGAGGATATCGAGACCGTGAAGATTGGAGAATGGGATTGTCCACTACATGTGCCTCACAAATACAAAACTATCATGATAGGGAAAATGTCCATCAGGGTAAAGGTTCAGTGATTACTTTGTAGGAGGTGAGACTTTTTGCTCTATATATCGCCTGTTTGTTGGTAAGACTTGATCAACCTTATTAGCAAATATGGTTTATATAGATAAAAAGTTGAGATTGTTATGTTTTCACTTGTTTTTAGTTTTGTCCTACTAGCTGTACCAAGTATTTATGTTTTTGAAGCTTCACAATACCACTAACTGCTTCAAGTTTTCAGAGAGTTTCGCAGCTTTTTGAACTTCGAAAAAAATTCAACAGTGAAGTTTTCAGAAAAATTCCAGAAAAATTATAATAAAAATTTCCACAACAGGAGAGACCCAGAAAGTCCTGGGGCCAGCCAGGGGGGGCCACCAGTGGCCCAGGCGGCCAGCTGGCGCGGCCCAGCCCCTGGCCGCGCCCATAGGGCGCCTGGGGCCCACGGGACCCCCCTCCAGGTACTTCTTCTTCCTCCCTCTCTCTCTTTCTCCAAAAACACGAGTTCTGCTGTTGTTCTTGTGTTCTTGCTGTTCTTGGAAGCGATTCTTCGATCTCTCTCTACAGCCCATCATTTGAGCTGAAATTTTGAGCAAATACTCCCTGGTATGTGACTCCTCCACCCCTCCAATTAGATTTTTGATTGGTGGCCTCATTTGTGAGTATTTAGTAGTTCTTGGTGCTGTAGAGATGAGCTTGCATGCATGTGTAGAAAGTTATTTTCCAGGTTTTGATGCAAGTTTATGCCTTGGGCAAGTGAGTTGAGTAGTTTGCCTTAGCTCACTTTGTTTTAATCCTCGTTTTTGTAAATTGTAAAAAAATTCAGAAATGAGTTTGTTAGGAAGGGCAAAAGGGTGGCTTGAGAAGAGGAGACCCGCACACTCCGATCGAGTTAGTAGAGCCGCAGCTTCACCATCGACTGCTAGGGTGAGCTATAATGAAGATCATGTGCCCCTGGAGTTGTTGAAAGACACAAGTCCAGCACGTGCGATGACCTATCCATGTGATGAATTCATGGAAGCTGCAGGAATCAAGGATGAGTTTTATAATCTTTGTGCTAATGCAGGTTTGACACGGCTGGTCACGAGCCGTGTTACTCAGTATCAAAAACTCACCTCCATTTTCATTAACAGTTTTAGATATAATCCTGATTCAGGTGCTATTGAGTTTAAAATTTATGATGATCTTATCACCATGACTCTGGGAAATTTTTGTGAAATAATAGGTGTGCCGAACGTTGGGAGGACGGCTAGGATGGCCACTCAGCCCTCCGAGCTGAAAACCGTCATCAACTCCCTCTGCAGCATGGGTACGAGGGATATTCATCGGTCGAAGATCTCCAGCATCTTATTTCCTCACCTCAGGTATTTTGCATATTATATTGCTAGAGGGGTGTTAGCTCGAGACAACACGAGCAACATTTCTGCTCCAGATATTGCTATCCTGGCAGCAGCCCTCTCAGGGAGGTCTGATTATAACTTGGGAACTGTAATTGCTCGACGCCTTGCTATGAATGGTAACAAGGGGGACTTATATGGTGGCGTTTATGCCACACTTATCTTAGAGCATCTTGGAGGCACCCCACACCCTGATGATACTCCTTTTACTTATTTAAGCTTTGATCTTGCTGCTATGAAAAGGCATAAGTTTGTTACCATGGGTTCTGAACTTGATAATCTTATTTATATCTTGCGTTTCGGAACTGCCGCGGAACGCGAGATCCGTCTACCTGCACGTCTTTTGTTTGATTTTTATCGCAGGAACGGATGGTCCTTTGATGTTGTTCAGTTCGATGAGTTCATGGTCCAGCATCAGTTTCATAACCCCATGGAGGGGGTTGTGCCCGACGAGGAGAGGCACGGTGAGATACCACATTTTCAGGAAGAAACCGCCACCGAGTTCGGTGAAGGGTCTTCCTCTGTTTTGCATTCGGAACCTTCCTCGTGGGAGACTCCGAGGAGTTCGGTGTACGCGCCAGCATCCTTCTACGACCCGTGGACTCACCACCATACCCCTGGAGCAGGAGGCTCCTGGGGGCAGTAGCTGCTACCAACTTAGGCCAAAAGCCTAAGCTTGGGGGAGTACGTGCCCTTCTCACTTTTCCATTGTATTATCCGCTTTATTCACTTTAATCTTTTCGAAGTTTTTGCCCGTTCTTCTTTATTTCTCTCTTTGGAAAAACAACAAAAAGATTTTCTCTTTCTTTTGCTTTTTATTCAACCTTTAAAAAAACCAAAAAGATTTCCTTTCTCTCTTTAGTTTGCTTTGTTTTCAGAGATCAGCTCGAGTCCGTGATGGCATTTAAATATATTTCCTACGTTCGATCGTGCAAGTGACAAGCAGTGATGACGAAGATCGACTGAAAGGAAGCAACAAGGAAGACTGGTATGAACTCTTATTGTTTCTACTTTTGTACATATGCCTGTACTTATGATCTAGAGACCAGCTTGTAGCGACATAGTGCTATGTTTACAATGCTCTTTGGTGGTTCATGCTTTCCTTGTGGCTAGTCTCGAATAACTAGAGCATATAATGTGTTATTGAAATGATCTACATACATTGCACTGTTCATAGCCTGGTATACTAAGGTGGTATTTCCCTTTAGAGAATTTTTGGATTGACTTGGCACATGCTTACACATGTTTAAGACTAAAAAGTCTACTCTGCCTTGATGATCTTTGAGTTTTAGAATAGTTATATCACTTTCATGCCCGATTCAATGTTGCTTTGTCGCTCTGCATGATTATGACCGTTATTGCTCTCTAGTTGGTCGCTTCCCAGTCTTTTGCTAAACCTCCACCTGTACTAAGCGGACTGACTGCTTGTGCATCCAAACCCTTTAAACCAGTTATGCCATATGAGTCCATTATACCTTCCTATACATGGTATTTACCTGCCATTCCTAACGAAGACTTTCATGTACCATCTCGAAACTAATCAAAAGCATTTCCTTTTTGTGCCTATGTTTTAGCTCATGAGGAAGTAGTAGTTAATTCATGACCTTTTTAAGTTGGACAAGTTTCACCCCTGGTTTGTATGTCTAATGTGCAAACCCCTAATACGAGAAGGAACTGGCATTGAGTGCGCCCGGCTCAAAAAGATAATATAACAAACAAACCCTCCTTCACGCTTTGTTCATGAGAAATCAGAAAACTTTGGCAGTGTTAAACAAAGGAGAATTAAGAGGATGTGATCATCCTCATGCGGGAGCCGTTCCTCGAGACTTGTCCTCTCAAAATGTGATTGAGTTATCTGCTAGCATTCGTTGACGAAATATGCACTTCTCAAAACATGTTTACTTCTGTTTTTAAAACCAAGAGCTCTGGTACATGTTTAGTTTTTGTTTCCAACCACGAGTTTTCAACTTTGCCAACAAAAGCCACGGTTCGAGAGTCTCAACTTCTTTTTCAAAGCACCGACTAGGAGAGCATAATTGTCATTCTGAGTGTAATGTGCATTGTCCCAAAGTATTACATTGTCTTCTGCATACTTGTGATATGATTTATTCTGAAATTCTTAGTTCTAGTCTCCTTTAAAACTCTGGAGGAGTCTCTGCATTTATGTTTTGCTTCACTCATGGGGACTAGCGAGATACCACCCTAATATGCTCAAGCTATGTGCAATGCAATCTTGTCTTGATTTTCAGTAGTATATTATTTACTTTTAAGTATTTGTGACTGGTCACTTGAAAGATGGATTGCTCCTTGCATTGTCCTCATAAGTACTGTTTCAATACTTGCTAAACTCTTTTCGTAGTACATGCTTATATACATCTAATGAAGCAAAAGAGTTTATCAAAGTTTTCTTTGTCGCGTCCAGTTCGTTGAACTGAATTGCTTGAGGACAGGCAATATGCTAAGCTTGGGGGAGTTGATACGTCTCAAACGTATCTACTTTTCCAAACACTTTTGATATTGTTTTGGTCTCATTCTTGCATGATTTGGACTAAACTAAACCGGACTGACGCTGTTTTCAGCAGAGCTGCCTGTATGGTTTATTTGTGTGCAGGAAAACGGATTTTTAGGTGTCTCAAAAAAATCCACGAAAACTCACAGAAAATCCACGCACCCGAAGGAACCAGGGACCAGAAGTGGGACCAGAGGGGGGCCAGGGGGTGCCCAGGCGCCCCGTGGGCGCGCCCCCCCCCCGGGCCGCGCCGGGGGGGTGCCTGGGTGGGGCCCACACCCCCTGGTGCCCTACTTTAGCCCGTATTTTTCCCCCCGACGCAGAAACCCCAGATCGGAACTTCTTTTCGCAGTTTTTCGTTGCGGAGCCGCCGCCACCCTCTGTTCTTCCTCGGGAGGGCTAATCTGGAGGCTGAATTGGCCTCCGGAGAGAGGAGATCGTCGCCATCGTCATCATCATCACCACTCCATCATCCCTCCATGACTTCTCCCTCCATGTGTGAGTAATTCCCCCGCTGTAGGCGAAGGGGATGTGTCGGGGGAAACTGTCCACCACGAGCACCTATGGGACCGGAGCCCCTTGTTCATGCGGTAAGAGGGCGGAGGGAGCACAAAGAGCAGATCGAGATGAACACGCGGGCAGTTTACCCAGGTTCGGGCCGCGATGTACGCGTAAAACCCTACTCCTGCTTGATTGTATTGAGTGTTGGAGAGCTCGGGAGCTTGAAGAACTAGCTACACCGAGCGAATGAGTGATCTAGGTTCCGAACCCCCTCTACGTTGTGCATGGGCCTCCTTTTATAGTGCAAGGGGTCACCGACAGGTGTCAACGTAAGAGAAAGGGTAAAAACGTAATAGTGATGGTAGTTGTAACAGTGCGGGAATAGTGGAGCTACAGTGTATGAACAGTGGTCGCTACCCACTTTGATAGTGGGGGACAAGAGCATTTAATGCCCGTCGCCGTCGACCCCAAAAGCGCCCGCCCTTGCTTCTCCGTTCGCCACGGCGATGGCTTTTCCACCGTGGAGTGCCACCGTGTCCCCCAGGCTGCTCAGCCATCCGCCACGCGTCCCTAGAATGGCCCCAGGGCGACGCGTGGGCCGATGTGCTGGAGCGTGGGCACAAAGTGCAGACTTCCCCGGCAAGCACCTTGCCGGGGGCTTGACCTTGCCGGGCCCGGGAGCTTGTCGGGCTCTGAAGCTTGTCGCTCCCCGGGCCCTGCCGGGGCGCATATAGCGCCGAGGCATGTCTTCCGTGGTGTGATCTTCTGGTCTTCCTGGCAAGCTCCTCTTGCCAGGGTCTTGTGCTAGTGATGATCTTGAGCCAGAGACGGCCTTCCCGGCAAGCTCCACTTGCCGGGGTCTTGATCTTCTGTCTTGTATACTTTGTTTTTGAATGGTTTTATATGGAGCAGGAAGGTCTCCGGCAAGCACGTGGTAGGTCCTGCCGCGGGAAGCTGCTACTGCCCGTGCACAAGTTGGGGTACTGAGGTACCCCTACCTTAGTACACCGACAGGAGCCCCCGGGCCTGGGCCACACACGGTGCCGAGCGCTGTTGGGCCAGGCCCAAAACAGTGCACGGGCACACGCGGCCCACGGCGTGCCGAATCCACTTCCGCATCCGCCGCGTCCCCCCGTAACGGCACGCGTCGATTGCGGCGTCGTGGGATGGGACGTGGCCACGTTCTTTTAATGGAAAGAGCAAAACGCCCCCCACTTCCCCATAAAAGCAGAGGAAGCAGGAGCGGTTCCCCTCCTACGCCTTCATTGCATCCTCTTCCATCTCCAGAGATCCCCTTTGCGCTCCGCCTCCACAGCTCCTCCGCCGTCTTTCGCATCTCCGGCGCCGCCGGGCTCTTCGTCCCCCTTCCTCCGCCGCCTCCGCCATGGCCCCGAAGACCGAGAAGGCGAAGGCGGAGAAGACCAAGAAGGAGAAATCGGAGCAAGCGGCGAGGCTTACCTTGTATCGGAAGCGGAACCTCGTCTTCCCGCCGAGGCTCAGCGCGCGGGAGCTCTGGAACAAGTATTACTTGTTCTGGTCCAAGAAGACCAAGGCGCACCCCCGCACCCGAGCCTATCCGGCCGCCGCCAAGGACAACTACCCCGGCGGGTACTATTTCTTCGCAGCCTTCTTCCACTGCGGTCTTTGCCCTCCTTTTTCTGAATTCTTCTGTGACATAATGCACACCTACGGCCTCCATCTTCTTGACTTCACCCCCAACGCCATCCTCACGATGGCGGTTTTCGCAAACATGTGCGAAAACTATATTGGGATATACCCAAACGTAGCGCTGTTTAGGCATTTCTTCACTCCTAGAGCAGAGGCCGGCGCCCCCCTCTCCGGAGGAATATCTTGGGTTTTCCGTCTGAACAAGAAGGAGTCCTACTTGCCGGGGGAGCTCCGCGGCAAGTGGGAGGAGTGGCGCGCGGACTGGTGTTGGATTGTTGAGGACCAGCCGCAATCTTTCACCGCGCCGCGCACAACACCTATCGTGCACGGCAGGGACTGGAGCGAGCTGGATTCGGACGACAACAAGCTCGACGTCGCCCTCATCAGGATTATTCGTCTCCGGGTAGCAAGGTTGTCTGTCGGAGAAGTAGGCACAGATTTCCTCCGCCGCCGCATCGCCCCTCTTCAAGATAGGAAGAGGCCGGCCTGGGAATACGGCAACTCGGCGGATATAATGAGGCTGCGCCCCGGGCTCAACTTCAACTTCACGTCGCTGGAGCTGAAGGGGATGGTCCGGGAACTATTTAAGCATGACCCGGCCCACCCAGAGTGGTTCAGAGGTCCCCGGGGAGTGGTGCCCCTCTGCAACAGTACGGCCCGGGATTCCCTTCGCGCCATGATGCCCGCGTGCGACTCGCACGGCGTCGACCGCACGTGGATTCCGCCCAAGCTAGACGTCGTCTTGAACTTCTTCGACAACTTGACGGAGGTGGCGAAGAACAAGAACGAGGTTCGGGAGCTGACACGGGACACCACCGACCAGGAGATAGCGTACATAGCTTCTCGGGTTGAAGAGGCCGCTGCAGCCGCAGCGGCAGGAGAATTCGGCTTCTCGCCCGAGGAGGCAGAGGCTGCGGAAGCGTCCTGCCAAGCGGAGGAGGCGGAGATCCGCAGGCTGCTGAAGCTGCCTCCCGACGAGCTCGCCGGGGTCCCTTCCTTGAGGCACTCCGGGATCCCCGGGATCTTGACTGAGGCCGCGGCGAGAGGCAACGCCGCCGGAGGAAACAGAGGCGCCGCAGGGAGCGGAGGCGCCGGAGGGAGCGGAGGCGCCGGAGGGAGCGGAGGCGCCGGAGGGAAGGAGGCCGCAGCGCAGGGCGTCGGGCCCAGCAAGCCTGCCGGGGAGGAGGAAGAGGAGGACGACGCCGAGGTCGCCGGGGACTCTGACGGGTCGCTGGGGCTCTACGCCGATGACCTCTCCTCGTCGTCGGAAACCTCCCCGCCTCGGGCAAGCCCTAGGCGTTCTCCGCTGAAGCGTCTCCGCAAGACGGCGACAGCGACGAGGGCGCACGCGCCCCGGCAACAACCAGCTCGCCGGGTGCCCCGAGCTACCCGGGGGAGCCAAGCTGCGACGGGGGCGCCTGGCGCACCAACTACGGCGGAGGCAATCCGCACACAGGCCACGGCGGAGGCGACCCGCACTCGTGCTGCGGCGGAGGCGCCCCGCGCAACAGCGCCAAGCGGAGGAAGGACTTCGCAGAGCGGAGCGGCAGCTCCGCCCGCTCCCCGGGCCTCGGCTACCACAGGGGCTGGGTCTTCGCAGCCCCCAGCCCCGGGGACCGCCAAGCGCCCGAGGGAATCTTCGCCTCCTGCTCCTCGCGCGGACGCGCCAAAGGTGGCGTTTGACTTCTCCGCCTTGAGCGACGACGACGAGGAGGAACAGGAGTAAGAACTTGAGATCTTGCATCTTCTTCAACATCATCTTGATTCTTGTTGACGCTGATCTCGCTTCTTGTTTTAATCTTCAGGACCTTGGCGGAGCGAGTGGCGAAGAAGGCCAAGGTGCCCGTGGTCGAGGTCGCGGACGACTCACCCGCCGCGGCAACAGGGGACGTGCCGGAGCCGAGCCTGCCGGACCCGAGCACTGCTCCGAGGAGCAGCCCCCAGCGCAGCCCCCAGCGTAAGTCTGGGTTCCGTACTTCCGCTCGTCGGGCGCGCTTGAGGATTTGTTCTTGTGCTAATATCTTGATGTTTTTGTCTTGTCTTGATTGTCTTGTGCAGAGGTGGAGCTGCAACCACAGGAGCGTCCGGAGACCGCTCCCGAGGAGCCGCAGGCTCCGCCGTCCCCGCCAAGGCCGAACTCTCCGGCGAGGGAGAGCGCTCCGCCAAGAGCGGGTACTCCGCCAAGGGCGAGTACCCCGCCAAGGGCGAGCAGCCCGGCGAGGGCGGCCACTCCGCCAAGGCAGAGCTCCCCGGCGAGGGAGCCCGCCGTTGATGAAGTCCGTCAAGGTAAGTTCTGTAGCTTTGTCTTCTTGGATTCATCTCTTTTTGGATATTTGCTTGAACTTCTTTTGCTTTTTCTTCTTCTTCTAGATCCTCCTCCCCCCGAGCAGATGGAGACAGAAGTCATCGTCATCGAGGAGGAGGGCGCGCAGGGCGGCGGCGGCGACGCCCCTGTCGCCGAGGACACGGCGGGAGCCGCCGAGCCAACTGCGGAGGAGACCGCTCCGGCTGCGGATGCAGCGGCCGGGGAGGGGGACGGCGACCGCACCGCCGGCCCGGAGGCGGCGGGAGCATCAAGTGCTGCACCGGCCGCCGACCCCTCCGCCGGAAAGGAGCAGGCGGGCTACTATCTTGAAGCTCCCAACGGCGTCTTCATCCAGATGCCGTGGGGTTCTTCATCGCGAGCCCCCGCGGAGGGCGAGGCCTTTGATGGGGAAGTCCTCGCCTCCGCAGGCTTGAAGATCGTCGAGGCGCCCGGCGGAAGTGACGGGCCCGAAGAGGAGAAGCTGCTTCACCAGCTCCTGGCCCTTTACCTGGCCAGGCAGGCGAAGCTAGCGTCTCGGGAAGCCCTTGCCGCCAAGGCCGCCGTCGAGATGGAGAAGTGCGCGGCGGAGCTCCGCGCCGCCAACCAGGCTGCCCTCCGCGACGTGGCGGAGGAACGCGAAAGGCTCGCCGGGGAGTACCAGGAATGGTTGCTGGAGAGGGCTGAAGTTGAAGAGCAACAGCGACTTGCCGGGGTGGAGCTGTCCCGGCGAGAAGGAGAGCTTGCCCAGCGAAAGGTCAACCTCGACTCCCACGAGGAAGACCTTGCCGCTCGGGAGCAGGCCCTTGGCGGAGAGCTGAAGGAGGCGAAAGCCGCCGCGGCTGCCGCGGAGACCGCCAAGGAGGAGCTTGCCGCCAAGGTCGCGCAACTGGAGGAGTCGTTGAAGGCGAGCGTGGAGAGGGTCGCCGCGCTCAACACAGAGCGCGAGAAGGACGCCCACACCAACTCCGAACTCCAGGTGCGTCTTTCCAAGAAGGGCGACGAGTTGAAGGCCGCCAAGGACTCCATTGAGGATCTGGAGCTGAAGGTTTCCACGTTGAAGGACTCGCTTGACGTCGTCCGGGACCGGGAAACCAAGCTGAAGGAGGAGCTCCGCAAGGAGCGAGGCTTGGTGGAGAGCGCCAACACCGCGGCCGAGAACTTCCGCCGGACCGTCGAGGTGTGGACCGACGACTTGATGTCTTCTGCATCCAACATCGATCAGGAGCTGCTGGCGCTGAAGGTTGAGCACCTCATCTACTCTCCGGATCCAAACCTCCCTCACAGCGCCAAGCTCAGCCTCTTCTTCAGGGGAATCGCGCCAGCTCTTGCAGGTCTTCGGAAGAAGCTCCCCGCGCAACTGGCCGAGGAGTCACGCCAGCTCTGCGCGGGAACCTTGGAGCGCGTCTTGACGAAGATTGTATACCGCAATCCCGGTATAAACCTCACCAACGTTCTCCGCAGCTTGCCGGCCGACGCGAACATGGAGGCGCTGAAGGAGCAGGTCGCCCACATCATTGCCAAAGTGAACAAGATCTCCAGGATCGAGGGCGACCGCGTAGACTAGGCCTCCTTTATCTTTATCTCTTTTTGTTGCTGCATAGGGTGTTAAGAACTCATTAATCATTGCGACAAGTTATCCTTTGTAAGATATTTATCTTATTTTGATCAATCAGTGCAATGTGATCTTCCTTGTTCTTGGTCATCTACTTTGTACGTTTTTCACCCTACGCTCCCGGGGAGCTCGCCGGCAAAGGGCCTTTGCCGCGAGCGCTGAGTGCTGGACTCTGAGCAGCCTGCTGGCCAAGGTTTTACCGGCAAGCAACCTTGCTGCAGCTAGTCGCAACGCACTTAGCTTGCTGAGTGAACTCGGAAACGAAGCAAGGGCGCGACACTTGTCGCAGCTCACTTAAGTCGTTCAGCGTACTCGAAAACAAGATAAGGGTGCGGCTAGCCATGGGTAGGTTCCTCCGTGCACAGGTTTTCCATACAAAGTGTGATTTTTCAAGGAAGACAACTTAAAATTTAAAAAATTTGAATTGCTCAGATTCTAGCAACTTAGCTTTCATGATCAGTGCGTTCTCCGGCAAGCTTCTTTTTCTTGAACAGCACTTGGTTCACCTTCCATCTCCTTCCCCCCCGGCAAACTTGTGCGCGAGGAACATTCCTTCTGCTTAAGAGGCAAGAAAAAAGAAGAGGGAAACAAGTATATGTCCTTTCGGCATGCTAATGCTTACCGGATGTGTATGTTGCACAAGATGCCAAATAACACATGCAAATAGCAAAGAAAAGCATGCAAAAGGCAAATAGTGCAAAACACAAAAGCTTTACTGATGCACGGGGTCTGCGCCCGGCTTTGTACAAAGGGTTACATGCAACAGCGGCAAAGCTTGTACAAAAGGTGGTTGCCGGAGCGGATCACGGCAACCGCGCCTTATGGGTGAAACTTGCGAAGATGCTCTATGTTCCAGGAATTGCTCACCGGTAAGCCTTCTTCGGTCTCAAGGCGGACAGCGCCGGGCCTTGTGACCTGTCTCACCCGATAAGGGCCTTCCCACTTCGGTGTCAACTTGTTGGAATTCTTGGCGGACTGAACACGCCGAAGAACAAGGTCGCCTTCCTCGAGACTCCTGGCCCTGACCTTGCGGCTATGGTAGCGACGCAAGGCTTGCTGGTATCGAGCAGCTCGTACAGCAGCCTGGAGACGTTCCTCCTCGAGGAGCAATGCATCATCTTGCCGCAGTTGCTCTTGCTCGAGCTCATCATAAGCGAGCACTCGAGGAGATCCGTATACGAGTTCCGTGGGGAGAACTGCCTCTGCTCCATAGACTAGAGCAAAGGGTGTCTGTCCGGTGGCTCGACTTGGTGTCGTTCTGATTGACCAAAGAGCCGCCGGTAGCTCCTCTATCCAATTTCTTCCGCACTTGCGCAGCCTGTCAAAGGTCCTTGTCTTGAGTCCGCGCAGCACTTCAGCATTGGCCCTCTCCGCTTGACCGTTGCTCCTCGGGTGAGCAACAGAAGCGAAACAGACCTTGGTGCCAAGGTCTTGGACGTACTGCATGAAGGTGCGACTAGTAAATTGTGTACCGTTGTCGGTGATGATCCTGTTGGGGATTCCGAAACGGCAAACAATTGACCTGAAGAACCTGACTGCTGACTGTGCTGTCACCTTTCTCACTGGCTCCACTTCTGGCCACTTTGTGAACTTGTCGATTGCAACGTACAAGTACTCAAAGCCCCCGACGGCCCGGGGGAAGGGGCCGAGGATATCGAGCCCCCAGACCGAGAAGGGCCAGGATAAAGGAATTGTTTGGAGAGCTTGAGCTGGCTGATGAATCTGCTTTGCATGGAACTGGCACGCTTCACACTTGGTTACTAGTGCAGTTGCATCTTGGAGGGCTTCTTGCCAAAAGAACCCTTGCCGGAAAACCTTCCCGGCAAGCGCCCTTGCGCCAATATGGTGGCCGCATATGCCTCCGTGTATTTCTGCCAACAGCTTCTGTCCATCTTCCCTGGAGATGCACTTCAACCTGACACCATTGAGCCTTCTTCTGTACAGTTCGTTATCCACGAACTGATACATACTTGACTGCCTGGTTATCTTTTCTATCTCTTGAGGGTCGTCGGGAAGTTCTCCAGTTTGCAGAAAACGGACGATCTGCTCCGCCCATGCCGGAGCCTGAGGCTCGACGGCAAGGACTAAAGGCTCGAGGGCCGCTGCGGGAACCTCAGCTTCTACGGCAAGAACCTCTGGCTCCGCCGGAGCTGATGGTCCCCCGGCAAGCTCGCCGGGGCGAGGCTTGTCGGGAACACTTGCTTCAACTGCACAGATCCTTGGATCTGCAGGAGCAGACTGTTCCTCAGCGTTCTGATTGTTGATCTTGGAGACCTTGGCGGCGGTTTCAGGAAGATCCGCCGGCAAGTAGTCGCCGGAGACCAACTTTCTTTTCTTGGGCTGCCCGATTGATGGTGTAACGGATGGTTGAGTCAGCTTGAGCAAGAAGGTCCCTGGTTCCACAGGTAACTTCATCGAAGCACACTTTGAAAGGCCATCTGCAATTTCATTCTGAGCTCTCGGGACGTGCTCCATCTGCAGACCTTCAAAGTGCTCCTCAAGCTTCCTCACTTCATCTACATAAGCTTCCATCAAAGGGCTCTGGTAACTCTTGTTAACTTGCCGGACCACCAACTGAGAATCTCCCCGCACAACCAGCTTCCTGATCCCAAGTTCGGCCGCAACCCTGAGGCCGGCAAGCAAGCCTTCATATTCAGCAGTGTTGTTTGTCGCTTGCTCCCTGGGAAAGTGCATCTGGATAACATACTTGAGGTGTTCTCCGGTGGGCGCGATGAGCACCACGCCAGCACCGGCGCCTTGCAGCGAGAAGGCACCATCAAAGTACATTACCCATTCACTTGTCGCTTCCTGTACGGGTGCGCTTGTTTCTTGAACTTCTTCATCAGGCGTTGGGGTCCACTCAGCTATGAATTCTGCCAAAGCTCGGCTCTGTATGGTCGAAGTACTTTCAAACTTGAGTCCGAAGCTCGACAGCTCCAGTGCCCACTCAACGATCCTGCCTGTTGCCTCTGGATTGTGCAATATCCTCTTCAGCGGAAAGCGAGTGACCACTGTTATCTCATGTGCTTGGAAGTAATGGCGCAGCTTTCTCGAGGCCATGAGGAGGCCGAAAAGCAACTTCTGCACCCCGGAGTATCTTGATCTAGCCCCCTGCAAGAGGGAACTCACAAAATACACCGGGCGCTGCACCATCCTTCTTCGCACTTCTCCTTGATCCTGCGCAGAGTTGTCCTTGTCGGGGACAGAGCTTGTCGGGGCAGCCCCCTGCTTGTCGCTGGATTCGCTTGCCGGTATAGTAGACTCCTCGTCGGCCTCCCTCTCCGCTACTAACGCAGCACTAACCACCTGGTTGGTTGCCGCTAGGTACAGCAGCAACTTCTCCTGTGGTCTAGGTGCGACAAGTATTGTAGTAGAGGATAGGTACCGTTTCAAGTCCTGCAGCGCTGCCTCCGCTTCTGGAGTCCACTTCATGGGACCTGCCTTCTTCAAGATTTTGAAGAAAGGTAGGGCGCGTTCTGCAGACTTTGAAATGAACCTACTGAGGGCAGCCACACAACCTGCAAGCCTTCTGACATCCTTGATGCGCTTCGGGGCTTCGATCTGCTCGATGGCTTTAATCTTGTCGGGGTTAGCTTCAATCCCCCTCTGTGACACAAAGAACCCGAGAAGCTTGCCGGAGGGGACTCCAAAGACGCACTTCTCGGGGTTCAACTTAAGCTGGATCTTGCGCAGGTTCTGAAATGTCTCTTCCAAATCTTGGACCAAGGTATCCTTGCTCTTGCTCTTCACCACGATATCATCCATGTAAGCCTCTACATTTCTGTGGATCTGTGGCTCAAAAGCAGTATATACTACCCTTGCAAAAGTTGAGCCTGCATTCTTCAATCCAAATGGCATGCGTATGAAGCAATAAGTGCCACATGGAGTGATAAATGCAGTCTTCTCTTCATCTTCCTTGGCCATGAAAATCTGGTGGTAGCCTGAATATGCATCGAGAAAAGAGAGTAGCTCACATCCGGCAGTGGAGTCAACGATCTGGTCAATGCGCGGCAAGGGAAATGGATCCTTGGGACATGCTTTATTCACATCGGTGAAGTCTATACACAGTCTCCACTTCCCGTTGGCCTTGCGCACGACGACTGGGTTTGCCAACCACGTCGGATGGATCACACCTCTAACTAGGCCTGCTGCCTCTAGCTTCTTGATTTCTTCGTTGATGAATTCTTGGCGCTCCACGGCTTGCTTCCTGACCTTCTGCTTGATGGGCCGCGCATGAGGACAAACAGCAAGCTTGTGCTCAATCACCTTCCTAGGAACGCCGGGGATGTCAGATGGTTGCCAGGCAAACACATCGACATTCGCCCGCAGGAAGGCAACGAGCGCGCTTTCCTATTTGCTGTCAAGTGTGGCACTGATGGTGAAAGTACCACCAGTGCCGTCCTCCTTGGCGGACACCTTCTTGGTTGCCGGAGGAGCGGCCATCCCCTTCTTACACTTGCCGGTGGAGCTCGATGGAACGTCCTCGACGACAGCGCAGCACTCCGAAGAGGTGCGGTTGCCGGAGTGAGCCCCAGAGCACTTGCCGGACTTGGTCTTCGTCTTCTTCCCCCCGGGAGCTTCAGCGGCAAGTGTGTCTTTCTCTGCTGCGGCTGCTGCGTCCCGGTAGATCTTGTCGGCGCAGACAAGCGCATCTTTCTTGTCGCCATGGACAGTGATGACGCTTATCGGCCCCGGCATCTTGAGTACGTTATAGGCGTAGTGGGAAGCTGCCATGAACTTGGCGAGGGCGGGACGGCCGAGTATTCCATTGTATGGCAATGGAATATCAGCGACGTCGAAAGTGATGCGCTCAGTTCTGAAGTTGAGCTCCCCGCCAAAGGTCACCGGCAGAGTTATCTTCCCCTTGGGCTTTCTCCTTCCCGGGTTGATTCCTTGGAAAGAACCGGTCTCTTCGAGCTCGCCGTCTGGGATTTGGAGTTTCTTGATCACAGCAGAGGAGATCAAGTTCAGCCCGGCCCCGCCGTCAACCAACATTTTGGTGACCTTGAGGTTGCGGATGGTGGGTGAGACCAGCATCGGCAAGCACCCGACCGCAGTAGTGCGGTCAGGGTGATCCTCAAGATCAAAAATGATGGGCGTGCTGGACCATTTGAGGAGCCTGCGCGACTCCATGGGCGGCTCTGCCGCATTCACCTCCCGTACCCACTGCTTGAGTTGGCAGTGGGAGGTGTGCAGAGAGGCGCCACCGTCGACGCACAGGACCTCCGTGGCCTTCTGGAACTCCTGCTCGCTGTTATCTTCATCCTCCATGTCATCGTCTTCGTCTTCCTCATCCTTGTCGCGGCCCCGGGGAGGTCGGTCACCTTGCCGCTGCTTGGCCTTGCCGCGGCGTCCTCCCCGGCCATTGAATGGCCGCTTCTTGCTTGGTTCTCCTTCGCCACCTTGGGCCTTCTCCTTGTCGCGCCTCTCGTACTCAGCTTTCTGCTGCTCGACGAGGTACTCGACGCGCTTGCAGTTGGAGAGGTCGTGGCCTTTGGTGCGGTGGATTTTGCAGTATTGCTTGTCGGAGCCGTCCTGCTTGTCGGCTGCCGCTACAGGGGCAGGCTCCTTGCCGGAGCCGCCAGCCTGTGTTTGCTTGGCGAGAGCCTCCTTGCCGGACTTCTCGACGGCAAGCACTTCTTTCTTGCCCTTTCTTCTGTTGTTCCGCCGCCGGCTCCTCTTTGCCGGGGTGGTATCGTCGCTGTCGCTTCCTCCTGCGCCAGCATCCTCCCCGGGGAGTTTCCTCCCCTCTTCGGCGCGTGCGCACTTATCAGCTAGAGCATAGAGCTCGCTGACATCCCGTATCTTGGTCATGGCCATTTCTTCACGCATGCGGCGGTTACGCACGTTCTGGTGGAACGCGCTGATAACCGCGGCAGGGTGGACGTCGGGGATGTTGTGCTGCACTCGACTAAAGCGTTGGATATACTTGCGCAGGGATTCTCCTTCCTTCTGGGCCAGAATGTGGAGATCACTCTCCTGGCCGTGGGGTTTGTGGCCGCCCGTGAAGGCGCCAACAAACTGGTGGCAAAGATCTGCCCAAGAAGAGATGGAGCCTTCCGGCAAGTGCATAAGCCAAGAACGAACGTTCGGCTTAAGCACGAGCGGGAAGTAATTCGCCAATATCTTCTCGTCGCGCCCCCCGGCAGCCTGCACGGCGATTGTGTAGATGCTGAGGAATTCCGAGGGGTGCGTCTTGCCGTCGTACTTCTCCGGTACATCGGGCTTGAAATTCTTCATGCTGGGCCACTGGACGCGCCGCAGCTCGCGGGTAAACGCAGGGCAACCTGCCGCGTACGGCAAGTCGCCTGGTTCACCGGGCGCGCGCGCGTCGACAGCGTTCCCAGCTCTCTGGTCTGATTGTCGCCGAGCTTCTCGGCAGCGCTCGATCGTTGTTCGAGCGTCTTCTTGTCGCCGGTCGTCAAGGACTTGGCGCTGGTCCCGACGAGCCCGCGGGTCCGACGACGCCGTAGAGCCGTCGTCGGCGTTGTTCCGGCGGGGCGGCGTCTTCTGCTTCTGCGGCGGGGAGTGCACGGTGGTTGCACCCCCGGCGGTCTTGTCGCCGTCGGCCTTCGTCTTCTCGACTTGCCGCGGCCGCGAGGTCGCCGGCTGCTGCGGCGTATCGTTATTGGCGAAGGCGATCAGGCTCTGGATGGTTGCCCTCCAGTCTTCGGCCTTGTCTGCCGCTGGAGGGAAGTCGAGGAGCAGTTGCGCTCTTGCGAGCGCTTCCGCTGGAGTGGAGGGGAGCGGGGGCGAGCGGTGCAAGGAGCGGGATATGCTCGGACTCCTAACAGCGTTAGAAGGAGCAGGGTCCCGCCCCGGCGTCCGCGCCTTGCTTGTGCCCGGACGGTGGTCCGGAGCATCCCGCGAGCCTCCGGTTTGCCCTTGGCCCAGCAAGCGGATGCCACCTCCTGTGACATGGCGTTGCTGGGTCGTCGTTTGCTGAGACGGACGTGGCGCGTCCACGGAGACCGAGGCTCGGTCGTCCGTTCTATCCTTGGATCTGGTGGCGCCGCGAGTGTCCTCGCCGGCGACCACCCTTCCGACGACGTCTCCCCCGCCCACCGTTGGCTCTGGTGGCGGCGGATGAGACGCAGACGGGCCTCCGACCTCCGAAGCCTTCTTCTTCGGGGCCATGGTGCTGTTGTTGATGAAGCTGACGAATTCGGAGAGGTTGATGAAGAATGCGCCCGCGTGAGCGCCGGATCAGGTTCGCACAACCTCGACGCCCCCTACCTGGCGTGCCAAAGATGTCGGGGGAAACTGTCCACCACGAGCACCTATGGGACCGGAGCCCCTTGTTCGTGCGGTAAGAGGGCGGAGGGAGCACAAAGAGCAGATCGAGATGAACACGCGGGCAGTTTACCCAGGTTCGGGCCGCGATGTACGCGTAAAACCCTACTCCTGCTTGATTGTATTGAGTGTTGGAGAGCTCGGGAGCTTGAAGAACTAGCTACACCGAGCGAATGAGTGATCTAGGTTCCGAACCCCCTCTACGTTGTGCATGGGCCTCCTTTTATAGTGCAAGGGGTCACCGACAGGTGTCAACGTAAGAGAAAGGGTAAAAACGTAATAGTGATGGTAGTTGTAACAGTGCGGGAATAGTGGAGCTACAGTGTATGAACAGTGGTCGCTACCCACTTTGACAGTGGGGGACAAGAGCATTTAATGCCCGTCGCCGTCGACCCCAAAAGCGCCCGCCCTTGCTTCTCCGTTCGCCACGGCGATGGCTTTTCCACCGTGGAGTGCCACCGTGTCCCCCAGGCTGCTCAGCCATCCGCCACGCGTCCCTAGAATGGCCCCAGGGCGACGCGTGGGCCGATGTGCTGGAGCGTGGGCACACAGTGCAGACTTCCCCGGCAAGCACCTTGCCGGGGGCTTGACCTTGCCGGGCCCGGGAGCTTGTCGGGCTCTGAAGCTTGTCGCTCCCCGGGCCCTGCCGGGGCGCATATAGCGCCGAGGCATGTCTTCCATGGTGTGATCTTCTGGTCTTCCTGGCAAGCTCCTCTTGCCAGGGTCTTGTGCTAGTGATGATCTTGAGCCAGAGACGGCCTTCCCGGCAAGCTCTACTTGCCGGGGTCTTGATCTTCTGTCTTGTATACTTTGTTTTTGAATGGTTTTATATGGAGCAGGAAGGTCTCCGGCAAGCACGTGGTAGGTCCTGCCGCGGGAAGCTGCTACTGCCCGTGCACAAGTTGGGGTACTGAGGTAACCCTACCTTAGTACACCGACAGGATGGTAGGGATTGGATGAGTTAGATCATGTAATAGTTTATCAGATCGTTGGGGGCATGTTGCCTATCATCTACTATGGTGTTTATCATCTTTGCTACAACTTGTTATTCTTAATGCTTGACACTAGGGCCCGAGTGCCATGATTTCGGATCTGAACCATATGTGTTTGCATGAATATATTTGTGTTCGTGATCCTATCTATGAGTTGTTTGCACCTGTTACGGTCCGGAACCGGCGATCCCAAAAGTGACAGCTTTGGACACCAAAGGGGATGGTCCGTAGTTTGAGGATTACATGTATCCATTGAGTTCATTGCTTTGTTCCGGTGCTCTTTGACAGGAGCACCTTAATATCCATAAGTTCCTTTTGGCCCCGTTCGTAGCGGGATGGTAGGACAAAAGATGTTGTGCAAGTTCTTATTGCAAGCACGTACAACTACCTACGGGATACATGCCTAATGTTTGATATTTGCCTAGATGATCATTACTTTTCCGTGTGCCGTGCCCCAAGGTAGAAACTATCTCATCCATGCAGCGCCCAACCATCCATCTCCCTAGCCTACAATGTTTTAAACCCTGCTTGTCACTAGTTGCTACTTTTGCCATTTACTACTGCTATTTAATTTTGCTGTTTACCTTTACTATTACTATCATCACTATCATATCACTGTTACCACTTATCTTTTGTTGCAAGTAAGTATATTTCAGGTGCGATTGAATTGACAACTCAACTGTCAAAGCTTATAAATACTCTTTGGCTCCCCGTGTGTCGAATCAATAAATTGGGTTATTCTTACCAGCGAAGACTATCTCGATCCCTTACGGTTGAGGGTTATCACCGATCGTGCTCCTCGCGGCTGCCTTGAATAGTTGCATAGACTGTAGTGATACTGCAATGTCAAATTCTGCACGTTTCAGCCATGGCCATCTTGCTTGCATTGCCACGTTCATCCATTTGAGGTTAGGAATGCCTAACCCACCTGCCCACCTTGGTGTGCACACCTTCTCCGAAGCCACCAAACACTTGTGTAACGCCCCGGACACACCCGCCGGTGGTCGTTACTCCTGGCGGGATCTAAACTAGCCTCACATATCAAGACTAGTCTTTTTGGCGCACTTTGTCCTCACTCGTGCGCATCCGGGAGCAACTTCCCGGTCGGTCACCCATCCTGAAACTACTCCAAGCTGAGCACGCTTAACTTTGGAGTTCTATCCGAATGGGCTCCCGGAAAAGAAGGAATTCCTTATTGATATGAGTAGTCTATCATCCCTAAGAAGCCCCTCAGTCAGAGGAACCGACGTCCTCGTCGGGCCACAGGAACGTTCCCTCTTGGCACAACCGTCTGTGCTTCCAGGACAGCACATGTGCCATGCCGTGTGCCACGACGGGTCACAAACATCATGCACAACATGACTGCAAACTGTCCGCAAACATCCGTGTAACCGTGAGGGTCGGCTCTGATAGCAACTTGTAACGCCCCGGACACACCCGCCGGTGGTCGTTACTCCTGGCGGGATCTAGACTGGCCTCACATATCAATACTAGTCTTTTCTACGCACTTTGTCCTCACTCGTGCGCACCCGGGAGCAACTTCCCGGTCGGTCACCCATCTTGAAACTACTCCAAGCTGAGCATGCTTAACTTTGGAGTTCTATCCGAATGGGCTCCTGAAAAGAAGGAATTCCTTATTGATATGAGTAGTCTATCATCCCTAATAAGCCAGGCCATCACAACTTGCCTCCCGCTGCTTCCTCCTGTGCGCACCAAAGAAAGTCCCTACAGATTTTTACCATGGCCTTGATTGTTTTGTGTGGTATGTCTAGAGCCATCATTGCATGGATCGGAATGGCCGAAAGGATCGATTAGATAAGCAACATTCGTCCACTCTTAGGCATGTTTGCAGATTTCCATCGTGGCAGGCAGGTTGCCAGCTGGTCGATAATTGCGTCGCCGTTTGCTTTCTGATGGTGAGTGGTATTCCCAAGTATTTGCAAGGGTATGTACCGATCGGGCAATGCAGATGTTTGAGCCTCTTGGGAGTTCTTATTTCACGCTAAACCCATGGAATTGCTACTGTGACACTCACATGGGTCAGCACACGAAGCTTTTGCTCGCTCAGCTTGGCTCCCTCGTACTCTTGCTTGTTTAGTTTTTTCGCTCACCCCATTGCTACCTCAGAAAAAATCGTCTATCTTTTTTTATTTGAAAAGGTTAGTTGAATTAAATGATGTTGAAGGAACTTTAAAACTATTATGACTTCTAAAAACCATGAATTTTAGAAACATTCATGATTTTGAAATACATTTACGATGATTTTTTTTCGCAAAATGAAAACAAAATTGAAAAATGTTCACAACCTTTAAATGACCATGAAGTTTAGAAATATCCACAAATTTAATCAACATTAACAAATTTGAATAATTATAAAATATGTTTATGTTTTTTAAAGTACAAAATTTTTAATAAGTGCTGATGAATTAAAACATGAAAATTAATAAAAAAGTGAAAAGAAGAAGAAATGAAACTACACAACACACACTTACGCGTGGGGCCCTAGTGACCCCACTAACCTTGAAGCACGAGAGCGCTTCCATTCGGGACAAATTTAATCAATATTAACAAATTTGAAGAATTATAAAATATGTTATGTTTTTTAAAGTACAATTTTTTTAATAAGTGCTCATGAATTAAAACATGAAACAAAAAAAAAAAACACGCACTTACGCTTGGGGCCCTAGTGATCCCCACAACCCTCGAAGCACCAACGTGCTTCAATTCGAGTGAGCTTAGTATCTCTATAGATAGATAGATATCTAATCTAATTCCCAACAAGTTTTTGGGA